>OU824126.1:0-664586 GCA_917499265.3 Mimumesa dahlbomi | reverse complement strand
CCTGTGATGTATTTGGAAAACTTATAAGTGGGCCCACCTATAGAAGACACTATTAAACGCCAAGGTGTATTAGGTTTATGGATTTTCGGTAATCCATATGCCCTAGGAGTAACAGTCAACCTCAGAGTAACATCAATGTAGCCTTTCTTAAACCAATCCTTCGCGAATTCATTATTAATTATTTGTGAAATGGCGGTATATTCGTTGGAAATTCGAGTATAAGTGGATTCATCCGAAAGAAGTTGCTCAATGTTACTGATATATTGCTCTTTGTTGATAATAACTGAGGTATTCCCTTTATCTGCTTTAATTATTAATAATTCTTTGTGGCTATTTAAGAACTTTTTTGATTTCTTGTAAAGTGTGAAAAATTGAGATGTAATTCTGTCTATGTTTGAATTATGTTTGATATGATTGTAGATTTTATTGACTACTTTGAATCTTATTTGTCTGCTGGTATTACTATCCTGTATTTTACTAATGTTGTGTTCAATTTCCACTAAGAATTTAATCAGCCAAGATTTTATGTCATAATTAACATCTTAACATCAAGAGACAAAACAATGATATTGAGGAGATCATCGAATCGGTTGATATTTCTAAGTGGTGTGTTAATTTATCTAGTGTGGTTATTCCGAAGGATGTTTTGTTCATCATTGCATTAGGTCCAAAATTCTCTTTTCCTAATTATGACATAAAATCTTGGCTGATTAAATTTACCAAAATTCCGAAAACACAATTTGTTGCAGCAATAGAATTTTTAATGTCATCCACGATTTTTAAGTTCAACGATGTTCCGTACAAACAAACTTTTGGTACACCGATGGGTTCTCCCATTTCTCCTGTCTTAGCCGAACTAGTCATGGAAGCTCTACAGTCTATTTGCATTAACAGGTTAAAATTTAACATTCCGTTTTTCAAAAGATACGTGGACGACATAATAACATGTGCCCCAAAAGAAAATATAGTTGACCTCTTAGATGTTTTTAATCAGTATCATGATCGTCTTAAATTTACTTATGAGTTGGAGGAAAATGGCGAAATTAGTTTCCTCGATGTGAGACTGATACGCAATGTAGAGAGACCTGGGACACTTATCACTAATTGGTACAGAAAGCCGACTTGGTCGGGTAGATTTTTAAATTTCCATTCAGCCAACCCCATATCACATAAAATCGGACTTATTAGAGGACTTCTTGATAGAGCTATCAAATTATCCCACCCGTCATTTTGGGAAGAGAACATCAATTTAGTTAAGACCACTCGAAAAAATAATAGCTATCCGGTTCAATTTGTCAATTACCATGTGGGGAAAAGAATACATGCATATTATAATTCTGTACCAAAAAATAGTAGTAATAACAACAATCTACAACTGTCAAGGAATACCATCCCTTACTTTGCAGGTATTAGTGATAACATAGCGAGGGATTTGAGGTCGATCGGATTTAATGTCAGTTTTTCAGTGATCAATACTAGTAATAATTTATTGTTCAGTAGCCCTAAGGATAAGATACATAAAGACAAACGTTCGAATCTGATATACAACATTCCATGTAATGATTGTGATTTAAATTACGTAGGTCAGACTAAACAATACCTTAAGTCACGTATCAACGAACACAAGTTGTCTCTAAGAAGTTCAAACCATCTTGTAACTGATTTAGTACACCATTATCAAGAGAAAGGTCACTCTTTTAATTTTGACAGAACCACTATTTTGAACAATGAAGCGAATTTAAACAAACGATTATTATATGAAACATTCTACATCTTAACACATAAAACTGTTAACAAAAGGACAGAGAAACATGAAGTGGATGATTATTATGCTAATATCATAGAATTATTAGTTTGATGTCCATATATACATTACAACCTGTGTATGACACTTTTTCTCTAATCCTTTTATTTTTTACACTAACATCTGTAAAACTTATGTTTCATCTTGGTCACATCATCTTGACTAATGATTTCTGTATCGTTTGATTCCATCTTGCTGCTTCTAAAGTTCGGTTCTGAGTGACTTAATTAGTAAATTATTACTATTCTTCGACTAAAGAACACCTTAGTCAATTAATAATGGGTACAAAAACAATTAGTTATTTTATCCTTGGTGTATATATAGTTATATATTTTTCAATTTGGTTACTGAAATTCTGCATTTTATCTCCCTGTCACAGTCGCCCTGATGCGCTGTATGTCGGGACCTCTGTGACATGGTTGATTTTCGTCCGATTCTGCCTTCAAATTTTCGTGCCTTGTCTCAGTGTATCGATGATATCGACCTCTATCGACTCTCTACGATCGCGCAACACGTTGTAACGTGCGCGCAGTGCGTATCAGTCTCGCCATCGACGAACATGTAAACGTTTCTCGCCAATAACGCCCGTTTTGGGTTCAGCAATCTTTTCATCCATAACAAGTAAGTAAATTATTGTTTGATTTGGTTAATGGTAAGAATGATTAGAACAATGTTTTTTGGGTTTTTCTTTAACATTATTACCCTAATATTTTGTCTTATAAAATTACAATTTTGTTCATTATAATTCAAATAATTTTATTTTATTTTGTTTTTATCAAGGGTAAATAATAGTTAATTTTCCCTGAGGAGGGTCACCAATATGACCGAAACGTTGGAATTTATTACAATTCAAATATTGCCTTGTTATGGATGATAAGTAAGTAGTTCAGTTTTATTATTTTGTTCATATATGATCGTTATATAGCCGGTTAAGGTCTGTATTATCAATATTATTATATTTACGATCGTTAAAAAGAGATTATTCTTATAATTATATAATGGCTTTAAACGAACACAGGCACGATAATAATAATTTTTTCAACTATATTTCAAACAATTACGGTCCACATTGTTCGTCACTTACCAAAAATTATTCAAATACTTTGACCAAATTAGCTTCAACTACCAACCAGAAACTGTTCTTGTTGACTTGCAAAAACTCTAAGACCTTTCCGTCTCATATTGAAAAACTTAAACTGTGTATTGACATGACAAACCGTTCTTTGATACCAAAGTTAAATTCGCATATATTCAGATTTAAATCTAACATTTTGAATTTGGAAATTAAAGATATACATTTTAAAGAACAACAATTGAAAAATACGTTAAATAATCTTAGGTTTCAAATTTCGTGTAGTTTACCACCCAACATATTCAATAGGTTTTTTGATATGCAAAAACAAAAATTTGACAACATATTTCGCAGTCACAAGAACAAATGTTCACAAAAATTTAATAACATCAAGAGACAAAACAATTATATTGAGGAGATCATCGAATCGGTTGATATTTCTAAGTGGTGTGTTAATTTATCTAGTGTGGTTATTCCGAAGGATGTTTTGTTCATCATTGCATTAGGTCCAAAATTCTCTTTTCCTAATTATGACATAAAATCTTGGCTGATTAAATTCTTAGTGGAAATTGAACACAACATTAGTAAAATACAGGATAGTAATACCAGCAGACAAATAAGATTCAAAGTAGTCAATAAAATCTACAATCATATCAAACATAATTCAAACATAGACAGAATTACATCTCAATTTTTCACACTTTACAAGAAATCAAAAAAGTTCTTAAATAGCCACAAAGAATTATTAATAATTAAAGCAGATAAAGGGAATACCTCAGTTATTATCAACAAAGAGCAATATATCAGTAACATTGAGCAACTTCTTTCGGATGAATCCACTTATACTCGAATTTCCAACGAATATACCGCCACTTCACAAATAAGGAATAATGAATTCGCGAAGGATTGGTTTAAGAAAGGCTACATTGATGAAAAAGAGTACAAATACATCGTGGTACATAATGCTGTTACTCCTAGGGCATATGGATTACCGAAAATCCATAAACCTAATACACCTTGGCGTTTAATAGTGTCTTCTATAGGTGGGCCCACTTATAAGTTTTCCAAATACATCACAGGAATATTAAGCAAAGTGACAGGTCATTGTAGCAAATTTACCAAAGATAGTTGGTCCTTCGTTGAGTTTATTAGGAATGTCACCATACCGGACGGACACATGTTATTATCACTGGACGTATCTTCTTTGTTCACAAACATACCAATAGAACTAGTACTTTTGTCTATTAATAAAAGATGGCTTCAAATCAAGAAATTTACCAAAATTCCGAAAACACAATTTGTTGCAGCAATAGAATTTTTAATGTCATCCACGATTTTTAAGTTCAACGATGTTCCGTACAAACAAACTTTTGGTACACCGATGGGTTCTCCCATTTCTCCTGTCTTAGCCGAACTAGTCATGGAAGCTCTACAGTCTATTTGCATTAACAGGTTAAAATTTAACATTCCGTTTTTCAAAAGATACGTGGACGACATCTTAGATACGTTGACCTCTTAGATGTTTTTAATCAGTATCATGATCGTCTTAAATTTACTTATGAGTTGGAGGAAAATGGCGAAATTAGTTTCCTCGATGTGAGACTGATACGCAATGTAGAGAGACCTGGGACACTTATCACTAATTGGTACAGAAAGCCGACTTGGTCGGGTAGATTTTTAAATTTCCATTCAGCCCACCCCATATCACATAAAATCGGACTTATTAGAGGACTTCTTGATAGAGCTATCAAATTATCCCACCCGTCATTTTGGGAAGAGAACATCAATTTAGTTAAGACCACTCTAAAAAATAATAGCTATCCGGTTCAATTTGTCAATTACCATGTGGGGAAAAGAATACATGCATATTATAATTCTGTACCAAAAAATAGTAGTAATAACAACAATCTACAACTGTCAAGGAATACCATCCCTTACTTTGCAGGTATTAGTGATAACATAGCGAGGGATTTGAGGTCGATCGGATTTAATGTCAGTTTTTCAGTGATCAATACTAGTAATAATTTATTGTTCAGTAGCCCTAAGGATAAGATACATAAAGACAAACGTTCGAATCTGATATACAACATTCCATGTAATGATTGTGATTTAAATTACATAGGTCAGACTAAACAATACCTTAAGTCACGTATCAACGAACACAAGTTGTCTTTAAGAAGTTCAAACCATCTTGTAACTGATTTAGTACACCATTATCAAGAGAAAGGTCACTCTTTTAATTTTGACAGAACCACTATTTTGAACAATGAAGCGAATTTAAACAAACGATTATTATATGAAACATTCTACATCTTAACACATAAAACTGTTAACAAAAGGACAGAGAAACATGAAGTGGATGATTATTATGCTAATATCATAGAATTATTAGTTTGATGTCCATATATACATTACAACCTGTGTATGACACTTTTTCTCTAATCCTTTTATTTTTTACACTAACATCTGTAAAACTTATGTTTCATCTTAGTCACGTCATCTTGACTAATGATTTCTGTATCGTTTGATTCCATCTTGCTGCTTCTAAAGTTCGGTTCTGAGTGACTTAATTAGTAAATTATTACTATTCTTCGACTAAAGAACACCTTAGTCAATTAATAATGGGTACAAAAACAATTAGTTATTTTATCCTTGGTGTATATATAGTTATATATTTTTCAATTTGGTTACTGAAATTCTGCATTTTATCTCCCTGTCACAGTCGCCCTGATGCGCTGTATGTCGGGACCTCTGTGACATGGTTGATTTTCGTCCGATTCTGCCTTCAAATTTTCGTGCCTTGTCTCAGTGTATCGATGATATCGACCTCTATCGACTCTCTACGATCGCGCAACACGTTCTAACGTGCGCGCAGTGCGTATCAGTCTCGCCATCGACGAACATGTAAACGTTTCTCGCCAATAACGCCCGTTTTGGGTTCAGCAATCTTTTCATCCATAACAAGTAAGTAAATTATTGTTTGATTTGGTTAATGGTAAGAATGATTAGAACAATGTTTTTTGGGTTTTTCTTTAACATTATTACCCTAATATTTTGTCTTATAAAATTACAATTTTGTTCATTATAATTCAAATAATTTTATTTTATTTTGTTTTTATCAAGGGTAAATAATAGTTAATTTTCCCTGAGGAGGGTCACCAATGTGACCGAAACGTTGGAATTTATTACAATTCAAATATTGCCTTGTTATGGATGATAAGTAAGTAGTTCAGTTTTATTATTTTGTTCATATATGATCGTTATATAGCCGGTTAAGGTCTGTATTATCAATATAACGTCAGTAAAATTAAAAACGACAGAGAAAGAAAACAAACAAGATTCAAAGTAGTAAACATAATTTATAATTACTTAAAACATAATTCCAATATTGAACAAATTAATCTACAGTTTTCCATACTATTAAAAAAGACAAAAAAATTTTTGAAAAATAATAACGAACTTTTAATCATTAGAGCAGACAAAGGCAACACATCAGTCATCATTAACAAAACACAATATATCGAAAACATAGAAAAACTTCTTTCTGATGAATCAACTTACACACGCATAACTAGTGAATATACATCCACTTCTCAAATAAGAAATAATATTTTTGCAAGGGACTGGCTCAAAAAAGGGTACATTGATGATAACACATACAAATACTTAGTGGTGCATAATGCTATAACACCAAGAGCATATGGGTTACCCAAAATACATAAGCCAGATATACCGTGGCGACTTATAGTTTCGTCTATAGGTGGGCCCACCTATAAACTTTCAAAGTTTATATCCAACATCTTAAGTCATGTAACTGGTCACTCCACCAAATTCACTAAGGATAGTTGGTCTTTTGTAAAATTTATTAGAAACATACAAATTCCCGAAGGACACGTGTTACTATCTCTAGATGTTTCCTCATTATTTACTAATATACCTTTACAACTGGTAGTTTCAGCTATTAATAAAAGATGGTCACAGATAAAAAAGTTCACTAAGATTCCCAAAATGCAGTTTATTGAAGTTATTGAATTCCTGATGTCCTCGACAGTTTTTAAATTCAACAACACACCATACAAGCAGACTTTTGGTACTCCGATGGGTTCACCTATTTCACCGGTTTTAGCTGAATTAATTATGGAAACATTACAAGCTAATTGCATAAACAATCTTAATTTTCGATTACCTTTCTTCAAAAGATATGTAGATGATATAGTAACATGTGCCCCTAAGGAATGTATTGAGGAACTTCTGCAGGTTTTCAATAACTATCATGAACGTCTAAAATTCACACATGAGGTCGAGGAAGATGGTTGTATTAGTTTTCTGGATGTGAGACTCATACGTAATCTTGAGGATAATAAAACCATTGTCACTGATTGGTACCGTAAAAAGACTTGGTCCGGTAGATATTTGAATTTCCACTCAGCACACCCTGTATCTCATAAGATTGGATTAATTAAAGGATTAATAGACAGAGCTATGAAGTTAGCACACCCACAATTCTGGGAAAAGAACATCGAATTGGTTAGAAACACGCTTTTAAATAACAGTTATCCAATACACTTTATTAATTATCACATTAAGAAAAGAATAAACCAGTTTTATAATTCATTACCAACCAGTGACAATAGGAATTTATTACAGCAGTTAAAAGGTACAATACCTTACATTCATGGTCTTAGTGATGGTGTGGCGAGAGATTTAGTCTCGGCGGGCATAAGTGTCGGTTATTCAGTAATTAACTTAAGCAATGAGTTGCTTTTTGCGAGTCCTAAGGATACAGTACATAAAGACAAACGTTCAAATCTCATTTACAAGATACCTTGTAATGATTGTAATTTGACTTATATCGGTCAAACGAAGCAATATTTAAAATCTCGCATAAATGAACACAAATTGTCTTTAAAAAGTTCGAACCCCTGCACAACCGATTTAGTACACCGTTATCTCGAGCATGGACACTCTTTTAATTTTGATGAAATAAACGTTCTCAAAAATGAAACCAACCTTAATAAACGACTTTTATATGAAACATTTTTTATATTATCTAATAACACTGTTAACAAAAGAACTGAAAAACACGAGGTGGATGATTATTACCATAATATCATCGAATTATTAGTTACATAACTAATATGATTAACAAGTTTTCGTATGACACCTATTCAGTTCTTTGTTAAATAATGTTAAATATTGTCAATAACATCTCACAATATTAGTAAGTCACCTTACATCTTTTGACCTTATAGAATATTGTTGTTTCATTACATGGGGTTAGTTGGTTTCAATATATTACAATTCTCCATGGTCTCTGAGTTTTGGTTCTTGTTTCATCTAACAGGAATGTTAACAACTATTGTTATTATATAGTTGCTTGGTTGATGCAGTGTTGGTTCTTAGACATGTACAATTGTTAACTATCCTTAGTGAAAATAAAAGTGATATACAGGGTGTAACATATCATCGGGGACCCTTTTTGAGGATCGATAGTACGCACCAAAAGGTGAAAAACGGACCAAGGAAATTAGGTCCGAAAATCACCCCCTATCGAGATACAACCCCATTTGTAAAAAATTTTTTAAAAATCATATCTCCGAAATGGTAAGTCGGAGAGGAGCGGTTTTAATTGCAAAATAAGCGGAAAAGATCAAAGTTTACTAAAAAAAATATAACTGCTTCGATTATTACCGTTACGTAGCATTTTTATTTGTTTATAAAAAAAAACTTTGAATATTTCTATGATAGCGGTTGATTAACAACTTGAGAAAAATAAGGGCAATGCGTCAAGACTCCCTTTTCGAAGACAGCCTAAAAAAAGTTCAACATTATTGTACGGTTTTGGCGTAAAAAATTGTTAAACACCGTTAAGTCGCCGGACTACCGACCGACCTAATGCTACTGACGACAGCTGATCCACATCTATCATATGTTTCCGAGCCGCCGTGCGACACACACTAATGTACAATACAATGTATAATAACATGCGTGAGAGATTTTTCAGTGTAGTCACTTGGGCAATCGATAATCTTTCACGCATACTGTTATAATAGATGTGGATCAGCTGTCGTCAGTAGCATTAGGTTCGTCGGTAGCACGGCAATGTCACGGTATTTAACAATTTTTAACGCCGAAACCGTGCAATAATGTTAAACTTTTTTTAGGCTGTCTTCGAAAGGGGAGTCTTGACGCATTATCCTTATTTTTCTCAAGTTGTTAATCAACCGCTATCATAGAAAAATTCAAAGTTTTTTTTTACAAACAAATAAAAATGCTACGTAACGGTAATAATCCAAGCAGTTATATTTTTTTTAATAAACTTTGATCTTTTCCGCTTATTTTGCAATTAAAGCCGCTCCTCTCCGACTTACCATTTCGGAGATATAATTTTTTAAAAAATTTTTACAAATGGGGTTGTATCTCGATAGGGGGTGATTTTCGGACCTAACTTCCTTGGTCCGTTTTTCACCTTTTGGTGCGTACTATCGATCCTCAAAAAGGGTCCCCGATGATATGTTACAATCTGTATATCCGACACCCTGTCACAGTCGCCGTGATGCGCTGTATGTCGGGACCTCTGTGACATGGTTTATGAGATCTGACTTGTGCCTATCGGGATTTGAATTTTCGCGCCATTACCGTCATATGTACCCCCTCCATATCGATCAGGATCAGACACGGTTGCGTTTCCACATACGCCATAACGATCCTCGCAGTGCGTATTAGTCTCACATGGAGTAAACATGTGATAAATATCTTCGGGTTCCCTGAATTGGGAATTTTAGTTAAACCATCCGAAATAAGTGAGTATGACTAATTTATCAGAAAATTAATATCGTAATGATCCTACAATTAATTTTGATTGGCTAAATTACCATTTTGTTCTTTTTCTCTGTTTTCTTTTATTATTGAACAATACTTAATCCATTAATTAATTTTTGTTAAGGGTTAATTATACTGTAATTTATCCCTGAAGAGGGCCAAAATGTGGCCGAAACGTTGGTAATTAATTACTGTAAAGGTTGATTTGCCTTATTAGGATGGTTTACGTAAGTAATAATTAATTTTTAATTTTTAATTTAATTTCTCTAATCATTATTTAGATTTCCGCCTGCGTAATACTTGGATCGTTTATTGCCAGATAAAAATTGTTTATCTTACACAAAAGCAAAAATTTATCCACTAGCAGAATGTGTAATAATTAAACGGCTAAACGGGTAAGCAGAGGCTCGTGGTAGGAGCGGAGCACCGCCGGTCATAGAATCACCACCGAGCTGAAGCGTCGCCCGTCATGGACACCGATGGGATGGATGCCCGCTCGGATGCCCCGCTCCTCCCGGCACTGTTTTCCCTCTTGTGCCGCTTCGGACCAGCCTCTAGTACTGATGCTGGCCCGGGACGAGCAGAGTATACTAGAAAATGTGAGATATATATTTTGTAACGGTACGTCCCTTGGCTGACCGACCCGCAGCGTTCTTAAAGGAACGAGCCTTTACTTTTCAAGAGTTCGAAGCAGGTGGTTTTAAGAATTGGGAAAGATTTTGCACACACACACTCTCGGTTTATTTCGAGTCGTCTTAAAGTCTATATATACACGTCCTTGTCCTACGTAGGCTATCACACATCCGTCCGTTCTTGTCACTCTTACACTCTACCCACCGTCGATAATCCGTCACGCTCGATGCTCACACACTCACACGCCTTTATCCACACTTATTTCTCACGCCTATTGCACACACTTACAGCTACGGTCCTACATTACCCGTGTCTATGAACAGATGTTATAATTTCACACCTTCTTATAATAATTCCGATTGTTATCAAATTGGCTTAACCTCTTGTCAATTGTTCTGGCTTTGTGTGGAGGGGATTCTGCGAAATGCAGAATAGATGGGAGGCGAGATCGGGGTTTGGCTCAAGTCGTCCAGCCGCTACTCCTTTTTCTAGGAAGGTATGATTTTTGGATACAAGGAGCTCTCGAAATCGATAGTCCACACCTAAATGATGTGGGGTTACGCCTGTCGAGAGGAAGATATTCTCCTTGAGATAGGCTCAGCCTAAATGACTGAGGTGTACTCCTCGGAGTGTCGGTGGGAATACACTTGAGATAGGCACGGCCTAAATGACCGTGGGGTACTCCTCGTGTTTTCAAGGTATAGGTAAGATTTTCGGTAAGGTTTTGGTACACCAGCATTCACTCTCTCCCTCTCAATCTTCCACTCCTCCTGTGCTATCTTATATGCTATTATATACAGCTATTCTACACGTGCTTCAATAAAGTCATCGATTCTACCCATCGGCATATGTCGAATAATATTCGTGTAACTTGAGATGCTCTTGACGTAAAATAGGAAATATTATACATCAGTAAGCGATCATAAGTATTGCATTCTGTGCATCGGAGAATTCATGCATAAGTGCTATTTAGTCTTTGATAATACAAGAGCGATTCGCTCGGAAATTCTACACGAAGTGACACTTGATACGTAAGTGACAAGACAATCCGCAAATTCTATTCATAAGTGATCTGCGCTCCGTTGCGCCGCTTCTTAAATACCCGATCGTTCGATCGCCTGATCTAACCATTCAGTTCTCATTTCGAATCCGACGAATCCCGTCTTTTGGGGTTTTTAATTCGTATCGTTATTACGTAACGCATCGGATGATTCACGCATACATAGCTCAATCACTCACCCATACTCGCTCTAATAGATGTACGCAATTTCGGCAGGGGTTGTCAGCGTGGGGCTACCTTCTCAACATAAAGAATAATAACCACATTGAACACAACAATTTACTGCCTTTTAACCGTAACAAGGAGAATCCAACCAGACCAGACAAAATATCGCAATATCGCTAAAAAAAAAAAAGAAAACAACATAAGAGATGCAAAATCGATTTAGCAAATACACTAGAGGTCCATAACAAATCACAATATACACTCGGAAACAACAAATACCGGTAATCTATTACATAAACAAACTAAACAACAAACACGGGATATAATTGCGAAATCATAAGAATGACGCTATGAATACCGAATCGACAACGAGCTATGACATAGAACGTAACGAAGAGGTGCGACACACAGGGAGGAAAACATAGACAATGCGACTCGGCTCCGCCAGGAGACGCCACCGCTCGGGCTCGGCAAACCAGGGAACTAGCAGTCACCAACAGAAATATACACACAACAGAGCAAAATAGCGTAGCGCGCTGAATTATCTGAGCCACATTGATCTTAAAAAAAATCACTATTATCAAACACAGTAATAACAAAAAATCTAGCATCATGACAGCCCATGTTAGGAAATACTGTAAAGTCGGTAAGAAACAGCGGTTCATTCACGGCGAGAAAACGTTTTCCGGTACATAATATAGCTATAAAACACAAGCACAGTAAGCCACATTATCTTTTCTGAGCCACAAAAGACATAAAATTCACTTACCAGCAGATTATGTAACAACTAAACGGCTAAACATATAAGCAGAGGCCCGTGGTAGGAGCGGAGCATCGGCGGCTATTCGATCACCAAGGTGAAGCGTCGCCCGTCGCGGACCCCGATGGGGGATGGGTGACCGCTCGGATGCCCCGCTCCTCCCGCCGCTGATTTCTCCCCTCTCTTACCGCTTCACACCAACCTCTACTACTGATGCTACCCGGGAGGATAGCAGTGTACTACAGGAAAACAGGGCAAAGACCCGATTAACTTCCAAAAATATAATAATAAAATCTCTTTTTACGGTAAAAAAAAAACTTTTTGCACTCAGAGGACTTCACCTTGTAACCATTATATAATATTAATACAGGCCCGCCTAAAATCTTAGGGTCATAAAATTCAAAAATAAAACAACATCAATAGGAGGAAAGAAACGTTAGAAACCCACGCTGGAAAATTATAAAACTAAGAACTTCCCTCAGCGCTACATATCGAGCTATACCACTTGCACAAAGCTAATTTCGAGCCAAATTTGCAATGTACACATTAATTAAACTCGAGACAACATCTCTAAGATAATACAAACACACAACAACACATGCAAACACGAAATACAACAGAATACCACTTTCCAAATCAAAAACCAAGTCCAAACCAACCTGGAATCAACTCGAACTAGAGGGAACACAATAATAATCCCAAAACTTACAAAATATAAGGTATAAAACCAGTACCGCGCCATGTTCATTCTCCAATCACTGAACGTGAAAAGTTATTAGCACATCCGAATGAACAATGAACGAATAATCTGCGAAAGCCCTCCCGAATCTGCCGGCCCGCAAGACCTCTCGCGCGATAAGTCGGAACAATTACCAGGAGGAGAGATTACTTCTCTTGGTAGGCGCAAAGCCTGTATGTCTCTGACGAAGAGCTCACAGATTCGGTAACAGAAAATCAAATACGTAAGTATTAAAATCAAAACCTCGCGGACCGGAAACTGCATCGAAGACGATACAGCCATTGTCGATGTGTAAAACTCTAAACTAAAATCCCAAACTCACACAAAATATAATATAACAACAGAACCGCGCCATTTTCATTCTCCAATCATTGGACGTGTCAAGATACTGGCACATCCGCAGGAAAGGAGAACGAATAATCAACGAAAGTCCTCCCGAATCTGCCGGCCCGCAAGACCTCTCGCGCGATAAGTCGGATCAATTACCAGGAGGAGCAAAAACTTCTCCTGGTAGGCGCAAAGCCTGTATGACTATGACGGTGTGCTCACAGATTCGGTAACAGGAAGTCAAAATAAAGAAATATTAAAACAAACCTCGCGGACCGGAAACTACATCGAAGACGATGCAGTCTTTGCCGACGCGTAAAATTCTGAACTTTATCACACAAAGAGATAAATGTAAGCCCAGGACGTGGAGAGGACGAGTGGTTATTCGACTAGCTCCCAAAACACTGACTGGTAGAGATCCATGGATCTATGCCCGCTATTAGCCAAGCGGTGTAATTGAACCCGTAAACATCGGAAAAACCTATACTACGACAAGTATCAAGGTAATACACATTCTCTCACTACAGGGAAGAATGACAAGTGAAAACTGACAATTTTGCTGATGTACGTACCCAGTACGTTCCGAGAACGTAGCTGCACTGCTCCAAGGCTTGTCAACCCGTTGAGAAATTCACTCCTGTTTGTTATCGGCCCTTGCATATTTGTTCGTACCTAACCTAACTTCGGGCGCGATTTAGAAGGGGGGCACCAGGTTCAGCAGCGGTCGGAGGGGGGGGGCTCACTTCCTTTCTTAACCCAGACGAGGATGTCGGGCAGCCGGCACGCAACACCTCTCGCGCGATAAGTCGGAACAATCGGTCGGGGCAGTTTCACTCGATCTCCTCACCGGGCGCAAAGCCTGTACGTGCTTGTCGGTGAGCTCACTGTTCGCGGACAATCCTACGCCCTTGGGTTAAATCGCGTTTTTTTTTCCGTCTTCAAAACTTTTTGCCACTAACCACGAGAGAGGGTCGCAGGGCCCGCCTCGGAAAGTCTAACAACACAATTACCTATCTACATCTATCGCTTTTCTACAAACTACCTTACTATCCGGAAATAACACACTAACAACGTCTACGCATTAGAAGCCTGAACATGATTTCGAGCTTAATAGGTAAAGTCACGCTTAATGGGGATGTCAAGAAAAAGGGGAGAGGACGCTTCTCAGTGTGCTCTCCCTGAATAGAACAAACAGGATCAAAGTGACTCTCTTCGGTTCCCCGCCAACTCCAGGCGGTATTCCTGAACTATTCTATCACCAACTGGCCCGACGTAAACCACGGCCGATGGCCATTAGCTAACAAAGTAGGGAGCATGGCAGTTGGATGAATAAGTCAGCGTACAGTCCCGCGTCGGAAGGTGAAACACGGTGGTTCGAATTCGCGCTATGTGCCTCCTGGAGTAACTGGATGTTTTAGAGCAATTAAGGGTGAGCAAAGCCTCTAGTGTGTATGAACTTACCTAAGGTCCTAGAGAGGGGAACCGTCTCCTCACCCCGCCCAACCAAATAACTTACTACTATTACTAGGTTAGGTTAGGTTAAGTTCCCCCTCGATGGTCCACCACCTTGTCGTGGTGAGGGGGCTTGGTTCCCATAATCTCTTCTGCCTATATACCGGCGGGTTCTTTGAACCTGGCAGCTACTAGCATGCCGGGAAGGCAGACGAGTGAGGGCCGTACTAAGAGTGGACCCGGGATGAATGTGTGTGTGTGTGTGTATGTGTGAGTCAGCTGCGGTCAGTCCTTGATGGATATTCCTGTCAGACTAACCACGGGGGGCATAGTTGTCCCCTTACCGGAGCGTGCATCGATGTCAAGTACCTGACCTCTGTGGGAGTACTAAGGGAGAATGTAAGTCCACTTGTCGGCAAAGTTCCCGTGAAATCACATGTTCAACGTGGGAAGGACCGCTCGATACATTGCTGACTGGAGCCTATGACAGGGTTGAAGTCTTGGTTCTGGGCGCAGGTATGGCGGGGCGACCTGGTCAGTCTCCCTGCATACCCTGTGTGATGGGGAGTAAACAATCACACCGTCTAGCCTGAGGTGTGTGTTAGGCGTCGGTTCGGGTCCGGCGTCGTACACACGATAGGGGTTACGTTAAACCTGTTGCATCAAGTATGGCGCGGGCCTATTCCGTAATATTTTTTCGTAGAGTCATTAGGGATCGATAGGGTGTGACCGCCTGACAAGGCCGCTTCTCGGCCTTCGGTTCACTTAACTAGGGTTTTTTCATGATGGGCGAAGGCGAATAATAACAACAATATAATATGGCACATTCAACAAAAACAATGCGGAGGATTATGTCAGAGGAGGAAGGCGACAAAGGGAGCTCCCCATGCGCCGAGCAGGTGGAGGCATCTCCACTTTTCTCCACACACAGCAGTGTGGAGATGTTAGATGCGTCGGACGCTGCCCCCGGGCCATCTGGTCTGTGTGCTGGCGGCGCGGCGGCGCCATTCAAACTAGCAGTTGTGCGCGTTGAACGCGTAGAAAAAAAAAAGGTTAAGTTCTTTTACAGTATGAGTAACAATAATTCAACTTCACAACCTTCTAGACTTCGAAAAAAGGACGACACTCCGAGAACAAGGACGACACTGGACTGCGACGAGGACTCGTGGCTCTCCTCTCGCCCATCCGACCCGTCTCACCCTCCCTCCGACAACGACGTAACCATTACTTTGGAAGAAGAGGATAATTCGTCATCTACTGACTCGGAGTTTGTACCGGCCAAAGAGGCTATGACCCCTCCCCGGCTTACTATGGCAGATGCAAGGACTCAGCGAGCCTTGGCGCAAGCGAAAAGGATGGAGCAGGCTGAAAATATCGCCTTCCAGTCCTCTTCAAAGACTTTGTCCGATCTGGCCGACCTCACAAAGGCCAGAACTGTCAGATCGGAAATCAAGATAGCCGTCTTCGCGGCTACTAAACAGTTGAGGGACTTGACGGAGTACCGCGAGGCCTGATGTGCAGCCACCGCCGCTTGCTATAGGGACCTGGTGCACCTTCAGACGACCATTAACAGACCTACTCCGGCGAAGAGGAACATATTCTCCTCTAGCGTGCAGACGTCACCGCTGGGACGCGACACTTGCACACAGGTGAGTCCCACTTTACTCCATCTCTTACAAGGTCCTGCCGACTCCTCGAAAAGGAAGAAGGTGTCACCGTCACCACCTATCGGTGACATCGAAAAAAGGAGGCGTGGCCCCTAGAAGAGCCCCCCAGGGTGTCCCTGCCCCCGAGACAGCGTACCCCACGGAACCGGAGACATGGGCCACGATCGTCTCGCGCAGCTCCCGCAAGCGCAACCCTGAAAGCTCGCCTTCCTCTGACGCTGCCCCAGCCCCTAAGAGCTCGAAGAAACCTAGGCCCTCAGGATCGGGCCGTCCCCCTCCCCTGCCTCCTCAGGATACTTATATAATTCGCCCCGCTGCTGACTTCTTCTGTGCTGATATTCTACGTTAACTCCGCCAAAATCCCCGTTTTATGGAGGCATCCAGAGTCAACCTAATGCGGAAAACCGCCAAGGGGGACCTCCTGATTAAGGCTGCTCCCGATACTAAAGGGGAGCTTCCTCCATTTAAGGACCTACTATCGGAATCCCTTGGCCCTCGTGCCACAGCCTTCCTCCAGGAGCCTTTGATAGACATAGAAATCAGGGACATGGACAGCCTATCCTCGTGGGAGGAAGTTGAGCCCGCATTGGAAAGGATGATGCCTGGGGTTGCCGGACAGGTCCGCTCCAAGCGGATGTGGAACGGATTTGGGGACATGAAGGCTGCCCGTGTTACACTGCCTCATTCGGCTGCATGGAAGCTTGCTAACCTGAAACGACCGAGAGTCGGCTTCGTCAACTGCAGGATCAGGGCGGGCCCGCATGTCCCTAAATGCTTCCGATGCCATGCGATCGGTCATCAGGCCAGCAAATGCTTCCTCCCCCCCCCCCCGATGCACAGACGTGCCGTAAGTGCGGGGACCCAGGGCATGATGCCAAATCCTGCACGCAGCAGCCGTTAAGTGCCACCTGTAAGCTTAGTGGAATCACCGACGCTAATCTCCTCAAGCATGTGTCCGGCTCAGAAGCATGCCCGAAGGTTGCCGCCATCCAGCGGAAATTTGACATGGTGCGGATGGCTGAGCTCAAGAACAACCCGTAATGGCCCCGATTAGAATACTCCAAGAGAACCTTAACAGATCCGCCTTGGCCCAGGATCTTATTGAACAGCAATATGCAGTCTTCCATACTAATGTCCTTCTTGCTTCGGAGCCTCACCACCTGTCCCAAGGATGGATGGGATCCACATCTGGGGGTGCAGCCATCACTTATTGGTTAGGCATCTGCCTAACCTGTTCAGGTGAAGTCATCTGTCGATCGTTCTTTGTTGGCACCCGCATTGATAGCGTCCTCTTCGTCAGTTGCTATCTGCCCCCGAACGACTCCTTACAACGCTTCAAATACCAACTAGCCGAAATTGAGGCGGCAGTTACGTTACGGACGAATAACCTCTTCCTAGCGGGGGATTTCAATGCCAAGGCCTACGCGTGGGGCTCCCGAGTAGAAGACGCCAGGGGCAGGCTCCTCTTCTCGCTCGCGGCCCGCCTAGGACTCACCCCTGTGGACAATTCGGGGAGACCGACCCTGGTAAGGCATAATGGCACGTCCATCATTGATATTGCCCTGTGTGGACGGAACATCTTTAGGAGGGGTATCAACGTGAGTCACTCGACTACGTACAACCCCTCCGACCACACGCCGCTGGAATACCTGCTGGCTCCTTCCAGTCCACCTAACTCTTCCACCTCGGTTCCCGGCTGGAACACGACTGGTACTTATTTACAGCCTCCCTAAATGCTACCTCCGCCTATCTGGCCCAGAAGCGTGGTCTGGATGCTGCCCTTACTGGGGTAGAAGTAATAACAACGGCTCTGGACACGGCTGTTCCACGCAAAAATCCACATTCCAAGGGACGTCCACCTAAGCCCTGGTGGAATTCAGAAGTTGCCGAAGCGCGAGCGGTTTGTCACCAGCGCCGCAGGAGGCTTCAGCGCGCTAGACGAGCTGCCCTACCACATACACAGGCATCCCACGTGGAGTATAGGCAGGCGCGGAACATGCTGAAGAAGGCCATCTACAACAGCAAACGAAGGGCATGCGAAGAACTCTGTCACATCCATGGGGCAAGCCGTACAAGGCGGTCATGAAGACGCTGATGAAGTCCCTGGGCCCCACCGCTCTCTCCTCTCAAGAGGTGGAGGCCCATATGGGTAAACTCTTCCTGACCTCCCCGATAACAGCCGAGTTCCAAACTCCTGACTCGGAATGGATGTCTCCTCATGAGGTGCCTCTTCCCCCGTTCTCAGAGGCGGAGATCCTGTCGGCAGTAAGCAGGCTGCGCATCAAGGGCGCCCCAGGGCCTGATGGTATTCCGGCACTCGCTGTCAAACGTGCTTCGAACACCCCAATAGTTGGGCTAATAATGAACCAGTGCCTCTCTGCGCGGGCTTTCCTTCCGCAATGGATGACCCAGCGTTTGGTACTGATCCCCAAGAGTGTCGAGGGCGGGGCACTGAAGGGATACAGGCCACTGTGCATCCTGGATCACCTGTCCAAAGTTTTTGAATATCTGCTCCTTGCACGTATACAAGGTTTCCATAGGGGCCACCATGATTCCCAGTTTGGCTTCCGCAAGGGACGATCCACGCTGGACGCTATACAGCGCATATTAGACCGGACCCGCGCAGCGAATCACTCAAAGTTAATCACGCTGCTAATTACGTTGGACGTTAAGAACGCCTTTACCTCGCTCCGGTGGAGCGACATCGTTAGGGCGCTTCGCAATAACGATATCCCCAGGTACTTGGTGGATATCATCCGGAATTACCTATCTGACAGAATGATTGTAGCCGAATGCCCTGACGGCACTGTTACCAGGTACGTCTACGCCGGTGTTCCACAAGGCTCCGTCCTGGGACCTTTCCTGTGGAACCTGGTGTACGACGACCTTCTGGACTACATCTACCATCCTGATATGTCCGCTGTCGCGTATGCCGATGTCTTGGCCCTCCTGGCGACAGCTCCCTCGGTACCAGCTCTAACCTGGGCCCTGACGTGCACCCTGGACATGGTCGCCAATTGGATGTCCAAACGGGGACTTGAACTTGCCCACCATAAGACCGAGGCTGTACAGCTTACATCATGGAAAAGCACTCCGGTAAACAGCCTCACGTACCGAGGGCATCGAATCATCATACCGAACTCCATCAAGTACCTGGGCATAATCATCGACCGAGGCAAGACCTTCACGCAGCACACAAAGGAGGCTGCCCAAAGGGCAAGCAGGGTGGTAGCCTGTTTAGGAAGGCTGATGCCACGTATCGGCGGACCGCGGGAAACGTCAAGGAAGCTCATCCTATCGGTGGCTCGCTCAGTGGCCCTGTATGCGGCTCCAAACTGGGCTCATAAGCTCACCGCGGGCAATACGGCGCTCATAAATACCACACTAAAGCGCATGGATAAACCCGCGCTGATCAGAGCCGCGTCCGCATACCGTACAGCCTCTTACGAGGCGCTTGCAGTCATCCTGGGTATCCTCCCCATAGATTTGGAGGCCCAGCGTAGGGCAAGGCTGTACTGCCGCAAGCGCAGCCAGACGACTTCAGGCCTACCCTCCTTATCGGCCATCTCCGCCGAGATAGACGAGTTGTGGAGAGCTCGGTGGGCGTCTTCTCAACATGGCCAGTGGACCAAGACTCTGATCCCGGACCCCATAATCTGGAGGAAACGTAAGAAGGGAGAGCTGGATTTCCATCTCACACAGCTTCTCACAGGGTGCGGATGCTACGCAAAATACCTTCACACCATCCGGAAGGAGCACTCCCCGGCTTGCTGGTTTTGCGAAGCCGGGGAAGATGACGCAGAGCACACCTTCTTTCACTGCCGAAGGTGGGCTACCGAAAGACAGACGTTCACCCAGAGCACTGGAGCGCTTCTTGACATATCCACACTCACGCACACAATGTGCACTTCCCCTGCCACTTGGGACTCGGTGGCTATATTAGCCCGAAGCATTCTCCGACAGAAGGAGGAAGAGGAGCGGCGTCGGGAGCGAGAGGGCCTCCGAGGACAGCTGGGTCGTAGGACTCTCTCGACATTACCTGACGGACAGGACGTGACGCGACAATAACTAACCCTTAAACACGGCTGGACAATACAGGTTCGTACCTACTCAAATATTTATTAGTATACCGGTACCTGACTTAACCTAACCGACGCGTGGTTTAAGTACATTCGGTACTTAACCATCTTCCACTCATTTCAGTGATACGGGTAATCGTACCAAGCGGTGCCCGACTCGCGCCCTTAAGGCAGAGTCCGGTAACACTGCGGTCCTGAACCCCAATCCTCCATATTTTGGGGGAGGGGACGTACGGAAATGCCGCTAACAGGCGTGGTAGCACTGGTTGCACCTCCTGTGTAATACTCGAGCAGAGTGGTCCGGGAAGTGCAGTGGAGAGGTGGATGGAGGGTAAAAAAAAAAGGTTAGGTTAGGTTAGGTTAGTATTAAGTAGTAGTAGTAAGTTGGTTGGTTGGGCGGGGTGAGGAGACGGTTCCCCTCACCAGGACCTTAGGTAAGTTCATACCCACTAGAGGCTTTGCTCACCCTTAATTACTCTAAGACTTCCAGTTACTCCAGGAGGCACATAGCGCGAATTCGAACCACCGTGTTTCACCTTCCGACGCGGGACTGTACGCTGACTTATTCATCCAACTGCCATGCTCCCTACTTTGTTAGCTAATGGCCATCGGCCGTGGTTTACGTCGGGCCAGTTGGTGATAGAATAGTTCAGGAATACCGCCTGGAGTTGGCGGGGAACCGAAGAGAGTCACTTTGATCCTGTTTGTTCTATTCAGGGAGAGCACACTGAGAAGCGTCCTCTCCCCTTTTTCTTGACATCCCCATTAAGCGTGACTTTACCTATTAAGCTCGAAATCATGTTCAGGCTTCTGATGCGTAGTCGTTGTTAGTGTGTTATTTCCGGATAGCAATGGAGTTTGTAGAAAAGCGATAGATGTAGACAGCTAATTGTGTTGTTAGACTTTCCGAGGCGGGCCCTTCGACCCTCTCTCGTGGTTAGTGGCAAAAAGTTTGAAGACGGAATAAACAAAACGCGATTTAACCCAAGGGCGTGGGATTGTCCGCGAGCAGTGAGCTCACCGACAAGCACGTACAGGCTTTGCGCCCGGTGGGGAGATCGAGTGGAACTACCCCGACCGATTGTTACAACTTATCGCGCAAGAGGTGTTGCGGGCCGGCTGCCCTGACATCCTCGTCTGGGTTAAGAAAGGAAGTGAACCCCCCCCCCTCCGACCGCTGCTGAACCTGGTGCCCCCTTCTAGATCGCGCCCGAAGTTAGGTTAGGTACGAACAAATATGCAAGGGCCGATATCAAACAGGAGTGAAATTCTCAACGGGTTGACAAGCCTTGGAGCAGTGCAGCTACGTTCTCGGAACGTACTGGGCACGTACATCAGCAAGTTTGTCAGTTTCAATTGTCATTCTTTCCGGTAGTGAGAGAATGTGTATTAGCTTTATGCTTGTCGTAGTATAGGTTTTTCCGTTTTTTACGGGTTAAGTTCCACCGCTAGATTATTAGCGGGCATAGACCGTGGATCTCTACCAGTCAGTGTTTGAGGAGCGAGTCGAATAAGCACTCTTCCCCTTCACGTCCTGGGCCTGCATTTATCTCTTTGTGAGATAAAGTTCGTAGTTTTGCCCGTCTGTATTTACTGCACCATTTACGACGTAGTTTCCGGTCCGCGAGGTTTGTTTTAATATTTCCTTATTTTGACTTCCTGTTACCGAATCTGTGAGCACACCGTCATAGTCATACAGGCTTTGCGTCTACCAAGAGAAATTATCGTTCCTCATGGTAGTTGATCCGACTTATCGCGCGAGAGGTCATGCGGGCCGGCAGATTCGGGAGGACTTTCGCTAATTATTCGTTCACAGTTCCCTCGGATGTACTGATATATTGACATATTCAGTAATCGAAGAGTGAACATGGCGCGGTTCAGTTGTTATGTTGTGTAAATTTGAGAATTTTTTTTTTGTGTTATGTCTTGTTAGAATTCATTCCAGACTGTTTTGGTCTTGCCTATTTGTGTGTGAGAGAGCTGGTATTTATAATTGTTCTTAGTGTTTGTTTTAATTCTGCGTGTTGATTTATAATAGTAACGTTTTGCCTTGTTAGTATTTGTCAGGTTTTTAGGGTGCATTTTGCATTATGTTCGTGTGAATGCTATGGTCTGGTTATAGTGTATCTTGTATAGACGATTTGTTTATGCTTATGTATTATATATTATATTACAGTATCATAAACGCGAAAATCAGAAGAATATTTCTACAAACCACATATGCGCATGATTCCAACACCCCACATCTAACAACGAGCAAACATTCTACTCAAAGTTCGTGACTTCCCACGACCACACTCCCTCACAAAATCAAATATCACACAAGCGAGTCTCTCCAAAATCTAGACAACACCGAACCTACAACGCCGAATAAATAACACAAATGCTAACAAGCACCGAATCATGTATCCAACAATTAACTTATAAAACGCTACACTATACGATCAAAATCCCACACTTTAAAACAATACTGAACGACATACAGGCAAACGATCACCAAAATTTAAACATCTTTAATTAACGAACCAATTATGAAACCCCACACAATTCAAGGAACGCATATACACCTACAAGTATCACAATCCAATCCACCATACAAAGAACGCCTAAGATTTCATGACCTCCAACAACGTTAACGTACCTGAAGCATTGTAAACACACGAACATATCACCAACTCTAATTACATCCCAAAGCTCCTTAGTAAGACTATAATGGTCAGATTTCCTCTTCAGCCATAGACCACGTATGAAAATCATAAGGTTCACGTCCGCAGCCATCTCGTAGAAAACAAAATATAATTAGAATCAAGCGAGTCACACGTAATAGCATCAAAACACCTACAAACGTTAGCGTACACCTTCTATTACACCAGAAGTCCTACGTCAGCCACAACGTTTCCCTTCTAACAAAATATAGAAAAATGTTCTCAAAACATAGTTTAACTTTCCTAACGATGACAAAAATTCATCAAATTAATGCTTACCTGTAGTCTACACCCTGCATTTCTCAGGCCATCCGATCAAGGAGAAGCTCCACGGGCTGACACCTTATCGCCCCTCGAAAAATCACCGGCTCCGTGGCTGCCGACACGTTTTAACCTCAAAGCGAGGCCCGCACTCACGATTACTCCCGACGGCCCGACAACTCTCGTTCCGACACGCAATCAAGCGCGTAACACCTGCAACATACGCACAATTAATTTATACAAAAAGTCCCCCTCACCTCGCCAAGCGATACATGTAACATAATAAACAAACACAACGCGAAAACACCGACCGCGACCGCCGAGCACTCGTCATCGTATTCGCCCTGAAACGCCGCGAAAATTTATATCCAAACCTACGAACCACCCACCTCGCATGGAATCCCGGGAAAAACCTCAACCAAATTACCCACACGCGATTAAATGCCTCACCCACGCACGTCCACGTCGAAAGTAGGTCAACACGCGACTCCCGCGTAAATGACCGAACGAGCCAATCGCGACGCGGAATACAGATTCACATAGAAACACTACACCACGCGAACAGGAACAAACGAAACCATCAACGTTCACGATTATTAATAAACAATTGTAATCGTCGCGCGCACACCACGCGTATATCCCTAAAAAAGATAACCCCGCAACTCTTGAGACACGCACGCCCGCACGCAATCGCCTAAATTCACGCCATACAAGAAATCCCATGCCCCTCACGAGAAATGCACCGCCTCTTATCGACACAATTAAATAGCCCGTACTAAAACTAACGCAGTTCAATCTACCAAATACACGAAAAAGATCCAAGACAAATAATAAACAAAATTAAATTCGAATGATCAATTAACCTACGAACAAGGTCACAAACATAAAATCGCGAATAGATTCACTCTACCTTAACGAATCGTACAAAGCGTGACAGCAGATATCCGACAGCTCGCGAGATCCAACATCAAATCAGATAAAATTGATATAATGATCCGCGACCGGCCGTACACGCGCCCCCTCGCGACGCGGCAAGGGCCACAGATCGTACGCGTAACACCGGTAGGACAACGATAATTAATTAATGAACAATATGTACATAATATGCCAACAGACACCGCAATCTATGTATTTTACAGGACGCGAACAATACAAACGCGACTCGACCGACGATAATATTAAAATTAAACATAACGCGACCTAAATACTACCCGCGAGCGAACAGAAAGAAGCACCTGCAACCGCGAAAAGAGCCGCGCTAAAGCGACAACGTCGAGTCAAACTGCACCGAATTTTGCTTATCATAGTATTAAAATGTAAAATAAATCGAGGTCGGCCGTGCACGCGCACGCCTTCCTTCCCCGGCCACGTGCTCGCCGCAAGGTTTCAAGCACAGCCATAGGGCCCACCCTCGTTTCAGATAAAATAAAAATCTGATAACGTGGGTGATGAAGGGGTAAGGCGGCTCTCACCCTCCCGCCACCAAACCCCGCTGACGAGAGCTTGCGGTCCCCGAGCAGTTATACGGCCCGCGCGAACTTTTTGGCTGCGGCTCCGCGCCTCCGCGAAACCGCAAGATGCCGACTAGCGGGTATGATTGTTACTACACGATAATACAGTGGAGTGCATCAAGATCATGCCAAAGGATCTATCGATAACAAGAACCCTGCAACGACAACAAAATCTTAGAACACAACACCGGACCGGGATGCTCATAAATAAATAAGAAGAATTACCTCCCGAAGAAGAACGCCAACTAACATGCAACAAAATTATCCTTATCGTAATCTTTGAAAGTCGCGAAGCACCTCACATCCGGAACATCCTGTAATCAATCTGCAACCTACCCATACGACGACAATAAATCGCTCAAAATACAAACAGACAAACATAACGTTAACAGACGATCAAGTAACCAGACATGCTTAAAATATTACGTGAATCAACAGCTAACAAATATTCAAACTACTAAACACAACCTAAAAATTTTGAATATACAAATACCAAACAAACCCCAAGTCAAAAACTTTAACAGATTAAGACGATACGGAACACGACGGGAACAGAACCCCCTCCTAACACACCTCACCGCAGATCAACCATCCCTACTACGCACTACTCGAACCAATCCAATCCCTCCAAACAGCCGTAGGACCGCCCTCCACCCTCTGAGTGGTGCTGCACCCTTTAGAAAGTAGTATAAATGGAGGGCAAAACACTCAGTACTCACAGTCAACACAGATACCTTGACCAAATCAGTTAACTTTCAACTAAACAAGCAACATCATCATGGGTAACGGAAGGTTCTCACCTGAAAACTCCGAAGACGAATCGATCTTCCCAGGAGAAGATCAAGTGATCTGTCTCCTGGAGGACAGCGAGGACTCCGAGCAAGCTCCATGAAAAATGGAGTACTTGGAAGACCTACTCCTTCAGAGACCAAGGACGCCGAGACCACCAAGGGAGGCACAGATCACGGAAGTGATAAAACCATCCGAAGCTGACAGAACAGACGAAGCCGAGACAGATATAAACGCACAGGCACAACAGAGCAAGAAGGGGTCCCATACCACAAATAATTACAACAGGGAATCCCGAACAGCTAAGCAAAATCACGACGGACCATCGACGAGTTCGAGCTCGAGGAAAGTAAACGATGTAAAACCTTACAACGTTAAATTCACACCATTAGACGAAAGGGCGACAATCTTTATAGCTAAAGACCACCCAATCACCAAAATTACCGAAGAAACAATGGAAGAAATAGAGGAGATAATCTCCAACAAAATTCTGGAGAGCGTCGCAGCAGGAACCAGAAATATAGAGATCGAAAGATCCTATATAAAAAACGGAGGCCTTGTCATAGTTGCAAGAAACAGCCACACCACCAAATGGCTAGAAACAATAACAGAAATCATTCAAAGCACCACGGATGCAAGAAGAGGCTCCTTCAAGGATCTTAGAACAAAAATACCATGTGAAATGAAGACCTTCGACAGAAAGATAAACTTTGCAACGGCCCAAAAATGGACCATCAAAGTTTACCCGGAGCTGTTGGCACACGAATGGGAGTTGCTGGAGGAAACTGAAGACAGCAAGAGAAGAGGCTACAAATGTAAGGTCCTAATACCAAGGGAGGACCACAGAATTATCAGAAGAAAAGAGTTCAAACTCAGTTGTAGAACCTCAACGATAAGATTTAATTTCAAAAACCCTAGAATGTAATTAAAATTATAATAATACTATTTAAGGTTTAGTTGAACATATGTAATACCAAAACTAGATAGTCAAAAACCAATAAATTACAAAAAGCATGTACTAGACAATAAGTTCTAATAAATAAATCAGTAAGGAAAACACAAACAAATAAGTAACACAATCGCCTCACCTCACCACTATACACCCACCATCACAAAAAACTCTCAAATAAAACATACCTCAATAGCAATGAAAATGATCTTAAAACCACAAAGTTTACAGTAGAATTCACTCCCAACCACCGAATAATCCAAGGGCAACATAAAACCCACGATCAACCCATAACAACTGATACATAATCCCCAAAACTAGTCAACACCACGAACCAAAACATCGTAACAACACGAGTCTGATCCAAGAAGGATAACACAACTCCAAAAAAAATATATAAATAAATCAAGTAAAATCTCGGACCATAATGCAAACACCCACAATCAACCCTTGACCAGTCTATTAGCAACCCAGCGACACACAACTCCAATTACCACAAGGAAACAACATTAATAACTCGCAAACACTGAGACGGTAGCCCCCAGTTGACTACCACTGCCCGAGCTGCGAACCACGGACAGCGCCGATGAGTCGGCAGAAATAGGCAATATACAAAAAACTAAAGAGTTCGATGCCTCGCATAGAGTATAGGCTTATGATTTGGCGGCGCGTGCGACAACAAAATGTATATAAGGCGGCGCAAAACGCACCTAGATTTACTTATTGTTCCTCAGTCAAACTGAACACATACGTATCAGCCAACATCCATTTGAACAACCTTCGACTAATTGACTAATAAATAAATGAATATTGCGAGTATTGCGATTAGAATAGGAGGAGTGAGCGAATGAGAGAGAGAGAGAGAAAGATAGAGAGAGCATATCCTTATTTCACCAATTTCCAATTTCCTAAAAGACACGGAAGTAACACCACGGCATTGCGCTGTGACCTATCTCGAGTGTCTATCCTTTGTTCCTTCGGAAGTAACATCCGGTCATTGCGACCGGACCTATCTCGAGAAGGACAATCCACCCTGGAGGGAGTAACACCCGGACATTGCGACCAGACCTATCTCCAAAAGGGTTTCCTACCGTACCAAAGTAACCAAATCTGCACCTTCGTACCTAAGTAGTAGCGGCTGTCCATTGCGGTCAGACCCCGATCTCATCCATCATTCCATAATCCATATTCCCCCGCTCTGAATGCTTGAGAAGAGTGCGAAAAGAAACTCTGGGCATTTAAAGCCGAAAATGGAATAAGTCGAGTGCGAGTGAGACGACGAACGACGTGTGTGTGAGAGAGAGAGATCGAGCGAAAACAGCGCCAAACAGCTGATCGCGTACGTGTGCAAGAGTGTGTGTTCGGGCAATAATATAGGAATTAGCGCAGGGACTTCTGTAAATACCAACATTAGAATAGGGAATTTACATTAAGAGGAATAGAATTAGGAAAACGCGTGTATGAGGAATGTGTGATAGCGTAGGAAAATAAGAAGTTGTACAGTAGAGATTAAGAAAACTGAATAAATCAAGAAGTTCATGTTATACGGTTTCACATTTATTTATCGGCCTGCCCCGAACCTATTCATAAAGTAAGGTGCGGTCCTTTGGTTGTCAACGCTAGAGGGACGTACCGTTACAATTGGCGCCCAACGTGGGGCAGGTACGATTTAAAGAAGTGAAGCGATACGGATTAAACGCGTAAAAATGGACAAAACGCGTATTGGAGGGGTAAAAGACTCCGGCATTGATGGAGGCGAGGAGTCGTACGATCTTTCTGCCGCGGACCGATGGTCCTTACCGCGGGTAGTAGAGGAAGGTACAAGCGATAATAGAAGCTTGAGAGACGAAATAGTCGACATAGAGGCGAGAAGTTTGATCACCACAGACGCTACACCACGACGATGGGCCAGGAGATTAGAAACAGTGCCATCATCGGAAGGAGAATCGTGTAGGGAAAGCGGCGCGCATCAGGCACAAATGTCCGAAATAATGGCATCAATAGCTGCTCTACAAAATAGTATGACCGAAAAATTGGAAGGCCTTCGGCAAGACGTCCGGGACGAACTACAGAAAAGTCTCGACGACACACGAAAAGAGTCTATCCAAGGAGAACGTCGACATCAGAACAAAATGTGAATCCGAACACAAGAGCCTTGACCAAAGAATAAAAGCGTCCCAGGAGCATACCTCGTCGACGGTAGGTGAGATGAATAACCTACTGCGGGA
The DNA here is from genome assembly GCA_917499265.3 of Mimumesa dahlbomi. NCBI lineage: Eukaryota > Metazoa > Arthropoda > Insecta > Hymenoptera > Crabronidae > Mimumesa > Mimumesa dahlbomi. The sequence continues at coordinate 635,563 of OU824126.1, read as the reverse complement.
AGAGATTAACGGCAACTGGGAAAGGACTCGAAGGACGGACCAACACAAATTAAGAGGGGAGATAGGGGAAATGCGCCAAAAATTGGAGAAGGATCTAGGAGTGGTGGCAGATAAACTGAAGCTCCAGGAAAACGACATTCGAACGGTCGCTGCAAATTTCCGCGTGGCAAATGCCGAGATAGGAAACACAAGGTCAAGGATAAATGAACACGACCAACGTATAACAGAATTAGAGGACGTCTGGGTAAGAGGTATGCCGCCATCGAACAATGCAGGAGGAAGGGCGACAACACCGTGTCCTGAAAGACTCTCGTTCGATGGATCGGGAAGAACCAGACCCATGGCGTTTCTCCGAGCGTTGAGGGCTTACTGCGAAGAGGTGCACGGTCGTGGGGGTAATATTAGATTCACTCTCGACCAGTGCCTCAGAGGAGCCGCTCAGGACTGGTGGTTTCTGAGAGACGAGGAACATATAACCTTTGAGGAATTCCAAGGAAGCTTCATAGAGCGATTTTGGAGCCCAACGGTCCAGGCCAAAATAAGAAAAAACTTGGACATGGGGTACTATACGGTGGGAGGCAAAGAGACTCGAGTAGAATATGCTACAAGAGTGATGGGAAACGTTAGAGAATTAATTCCAAAAATGTCTGACGCTTCCATCATCGATTACTTGTCCCGGCATTTTGGAGAAAGGGTAGAACAGGAGGTCATCCTCTAACAAGTTACGACCTACACTGGCCTACTCTCGATTCTGGAACGTCATGATAGCGCGTCAGCGGCAAGCGCTAGACGGAGCACAAGGGCTAGTGGACCACGATATATGGGGGGGCAGCAGATGCAGTCCTCACATAGGGAGTATGAGCCGAGATCGACGCGCATGAACGTGATCCGACAACAGCAGGGTTCGGCCCAAGGCCCGACCGGGAGAGACGAGAGACAGCGAATGGAAGGTCCACTGATGGCGAGGAGACAGTCACCGGTGAACCAGAGACCGTCGGGAAACGAATAAGCGTTGTGCCAAAAAGCGCTGGTGCGCGGAGATCTGCACCAGAGACAGGCGCAACGAGAAACCAAAGGCAGGAGAAATTAAAAGTGAAAAAGGCGGCGAATAATCTGACGTTTGAACCACCTCGTGAATACTTGAGAGACGAGGGCCCGATTACCAAGGCGAAAGAACGAAAAGGTTGTCCGATAGTTAAAGTGGACATCGAGAACCAAACAATAGAATCCCTCGTAGATACCGGAAGCGAAGTTACATGCATTTCCGAGGAGTATTACGAGGAGAAGAAAAGGTTCTTCCAAAGATGTCCTACGCTTCCCATGGTGGGCCTCAAAGTAATCGGAGCAACGGGCAAGGCGTCAGGAAAATTAAAAGTACAATTCTTTGCACAACTCAGGTTGGGAGGAGTAGAAATATCACAAAATATCCTGGTGGTACACAAATTGGTGTAAACGTGCATAAGTGGGATGGACGCATTAAGTGAATTACATGCAAAAATTGACGTAGAAAGGGAGCGGTTAGAAATCAGGAATGGAGAAGAGAATGGAGAAACAGCTATAATAGAATGGGAGAAAAGGGATATAAAAGAACAACGGATAAGAGTTATCGGAGGGTATGGCGTCGCAGTAGAAGAACAGGAGATGGAACGTGAAGAGGATAAGGAGGAAAAGGAGAATGTAAAGGAAGAGATTACGGACCAAGGTGATACGGTAGAGTCGGAAGTACGCGGGACGGACCTTGAATCGGAAGTAGGAGGAAGGGTAGATTCAGAAAAGAGGAACACATGGTTCACTTGCAACAAATCTTCGAGCGATTCAAACAAAGCGGAATGACATTGAATTTTAAGAAATCACATTTTTTTCGGAAAGAAGTGAAGGTCCTAGGACACATATTAAGCATAGAAGGTATAAAACCATTACCAGAGCGCATCGAAGAGATTCGGAACTTTCCAGCTCCAAGATATCAGAAGCAGCTTAGGGGATTCTTGGGCTTAATTAACTTTTACACAAAGTTCACGAGGCATCACGCCGCAGCGACAGTACCGTTCTTAGAACTTCTAAAGAAAGAAAAAAAAATGGAATTGGGACAACGAGAAACAACAAGCATTCGAGGAAGTAAAGGGCTTGTTTTGCGTTACAGTGATTTTAAAACACCCTGACATAGACAAGGAGTATATCCTACACACGGATGCGAGCGACTACGCACTAGGTGCAACGCTAGGACAGTACGATGGCCAGGGAGAACTGCAGGCAATAACGTTCGCCAGTCGAAAGCTGCATGGAGCAGAAGTGAATTATTTTACGAAAAGAATTATTGGCCATCGTATGGGCTCTCGATAAGTTTCGATCATATGTATTGGGAGCAAAGATAAAAGTAATAACGGATAATAAAGCGCTCGCATACATCCAAACTTGCCAATTTAGTAATGCAAGACTAACAAGATGGATGTTAGCCATTCAAGACTATAACATAGAAATTGAGCACTGCCCGGGAATCAAGAACAGCGTAGCCGACGTTTTGAGCCGTATGACGTCACAGGAGGAATCGGCAAAATTGAATACATGCAAGGACATCTATGTGTCTACGCTATTAGCTAGGAAACCGAGCCGCGAGCTAGCAAACACGATGCGACGGTTAGGAGAAATTCAAAAGGACGATCCTAAATTACAGGAGATAAGCCGGAAATTAGCTAACAGGGAGTACGATCAAAAAGACGAGACGTATCAACGGACGAACGGAATAATAGAGAAAAAGGACAGAAAAGGCAGATGGAAAGTGTGTCTTCCCAGCAGCATTATTAACGAACTAATCGCGGAAGTACATGAAATGTATGGACACGTTGGTCCTAAAAAAGTATTCCAGATGCTGAACGAGGATTTCAGTTTTCCAAAATTTCTGAAGAAAACGAAGCAAGTATTAGCAACGTGCGACTCGTGTCAGCGGACTAAAGTCGCGAATCAGACATGCTATGCCGCAATGCAAACGATTACACCCGAAAGACCTGGTGACTTAGTGTCCATCGATTATTTCGGACCTTTACCTACGTCGAAGGGAGGATGCAAGCATATCCTTGTTACTATAGATGCATTCTCGAAATATGTAGTATTATATCCCCTAAAGAAAGCTACGACGGCGGCGACCATAAATAAAATCTTCTCACATTATATTCCAAACATAGGAAAGCCGAAGCGGTTACAATTTGATCACGGAACGCAATTTACCGCCCAGAAGTGGTTAAACAAATTAAAAGAAGAAGGAATCGACGCGGTGTTTTCATCAATAAGACATCCACAAGGAAATATCGTAGAGCGGGTAAACCGTGAATTAGGGCGATTCTTTCGAACTTTTGTAGGCGAAAAACACACGAATTGGATGACATGGGTACGAATTATCCAAGATATAATTAATGAAGTGCAACATGAAACAACGGAATACACGCCACTGGAGTTGCAATTTGGAAGAAAACCTAGGCGAATATGGAAAACATGGATAAAATCGGAAAAGAAAGATCCAGAAACAGGTGCGTTAGAAGAGAAAATTCGGTTAGCGAGAGAGAGAATACATAAGAAAGGGAGACGGCGCGCTTTGAATTTCGACGACAAACATCGTATGACAACATTCGAAGAAGGGGAACTTGTACTCGTTAAGGCCTGTAATATTTCAAACGCGACAGATAATAAGTTAGCTAAATTCTTTGCCAAATATGAAGGGCCCTACAAAATAAAAAAAAGAATTGCACCCGCAACATATCTATTAGAAAACATAGACAAACATACAGAAAGAGGGATGTTCCATGCAAATAATTTACGGAAATATAATTCGCCGGCTAATCCAGATTATCCGGTGCCGAAATCCGAAACAAAGGAGATCGCAACGGTAATCCGGCTAGCGACACATATATAAACACGCAAGAACGAGGTACGTGTAATCTAACGTTTTCGAACTAAGCAGTGAATTCGCGACGAAAATGTAGAGAAAGTAAAGACATGAAGATGGATAAAGCAACCCAAGTTGACGAATCGGAGTTCAGGCGGACAATCGGGACTCAGACAGGAGCCGCGGGCATGTGGGAGCCAATCGAAATAAAAGGAAGGCCCAAAAAGAGCGGCGGAGCATGGAAGGAGGGCAACGGAAGGTTCTTACAGGGCAGAGGAGTCCAATGTAGGACCAGAGGGAAGCTGGTGAGAGGCAAGGAGACGCAAACCAATGCGATGGTCCTCCAGGTAATAAAAGAAAAGGTCCTGAAAACAAAATTACGCGGGGTCAATAAGATTATAAAAAAAATGCGTGAAGAAAAAAAAAAGCAGGAGGAACAACAGCGACGAGAGGACGAAGAATGGCGTCCCCACATCTGGGAACGTCGAAATTATGCAATTTTCCTCGAATTTAACAAAAAGTGGGCAGAAATGCAGGAAATCGAACAGGGAAAGAACGGAGAAGCTAATTTCACCGAAAACTAAACGGTGGCGCAGGGGTGCCCACGGGAGGATCCAATCAGAAGCCTAATCATCCATAAGATCAGAAGGAGGGGGGGAAGCGCGTAGATCGAGGCATCCGCGGTAATAAAAGCGGGGATCCGCGGACGGGAGCACATTTATCGTCTAACATCAGAAAGGCAAGTACCAACTTTATCATGGGTGAACATTATAAAAGTAAAGCCATACGGGTGTCGTGTACGTCCAACCCGCACAACTTCTGGGTGAGATTGGTGGAACACGAAGAGCAGCTGGGAATCGACAACATCGAGCTTTCTCGGATCATCCGACGGGACGGGGATCTAATTTATTGGCTGCGGCCGGAAAATATGAAAATGGGCAAACTGGTGGCAGCTCCTATTGTAAGAGGATGGGAAACCACATACCAGCGAGGGCGAATTCTCCAGGTAGGCCACGGAAAAATGAATATCAGCTTGCTCGACACGGGGAGGACCGTGGAGCCTACGATGCAAGAGGTGTATGTCCTCCCTTTCTACCTGGAGAAACCTCAAACTGCGGCTATACCATGCCGGTTAAAAAATGTGGTCTCCCTAAGGCGGAACAGCGTCTGGTCCTGGCAGGAACAAAACAGATTCCAAATGGCCACAAGGAACCGAATCGGCCACGTAAGATGGTGGGGACGAAAAGAAGACAGAAAAGAGGTGGAACTCCACTTGAACTGGAACCATCCCATTCCCCTCAACGTGGGAGAGTGGTGGGTGGAACAAGGATTTGGGTGGCGGGCAAATTAAAAATAAAATAAAATAAAAAAAAAATATATAAAAAGGAAAAAAAAAGAAGCAAGAAGAGGAGCACAGAAGCGTACGGGACTGGGAGCCAGCAGAAGAGGAGGGAACAGGACGGACGACGGGACCATCAATAGGACAGCAAACGATCGCAGTCAACGAAGAAGATCGTCCATCCTGGAAGAGGACAGCCCAGGAGTGTCCGATCTGAGGGGGCGTTGAGACGGTAACCCTGTCTGACCACCACTGCGAGGATTGCGCGCCACTGCGAGCCTAGGTCGTTAGTCCCGAAAACGAATAAATAAACAGGTACGTGGAATAACAAGTACGGTTACGTAATAACCGCCACATAGAAAAACGCATGAACTATGATTCGTCTATTTAAAAATACACGCGTATGATTGGATTAGCCTCCGAGAGGGTTAAGTATAAAAGACGCGACACGGTGCTCCGCGGGAGGATTATTATCACATTACTCTGTTACATTACATGACATTATTATCGGGAAGTCTGATTTAGTACAATTTGCTACTGCGTTTGACCGAAACATATGGTACGGGCATATTCCAGACGCGAGTAAACAAATATCGAAAGGATTTTAGAACATAAGATAGAATTAGGAGGCGTGCACGAGTGAGTGATAGAGAGTGTATGTGCTTAATCCTCAGAAAAATCCCGAAAACCTAAGAATCCGAGGAGTAACCCTCAGACGCCTAGTCTGAGACTATCTCAAGGATTATCCCACCAAAAACTCAGAGGAGTAACCCCACAATTTAGAGCGTGGACTATCTCAATGAGGAAACCCCGTTCGAGAGGAGTAACCCCACGACATCTTAGAGCGTGGACTATCTCAATTGAACGTCCCCTCTCTCCACGAAACCTGTCCATAATGAGTACCGGCTGGACAATCAGAGCCAGACCCTGATCTCAAATTCTTTCGCTAAATTCCCGAAAACAGAGCAACTGCATGGGAACGAGAACAATACTATTTCGAGATTAGGCATTTAAAGCCATAAATAGATTAAGGCGAGTGTGAGTGAGACGGTGGTGACAGCGAGTGTGAGAGAGACACGGGGTAAACACGGCGCGCGATCAGCTGTGCGAGAAGGTGTGTGTGTGCGAGCGAGAGTGTCCGTGAATAACTTTAAGAGATAGATTAGGACCATTTTTGTGTGTACATATAACGTTCAGTAATACCGTAAGGTATCTGGGAGTTCACTTCGATGTGCGATTGGGAATTAATTCCCATGTTGAGATTCTCCGGGCGAAATGCTTGCAAACGTTCAACGCGTTGGCAAGAATCGCCCGATCCAATTGGGGATTGGAACATCGAGCTCTGCGTACGATGTACAACGGCTTGTTCGTTCCGATCATAACATACGCCGCTGCCGGGTGGGCTGATCGCTTGGGCGCGAAGGCGAGGAGAATCCTCGCTAGCGCTCAACGTCAAGTCTTACTATGCACCACGAAAGCCTATCGTACGGTGTCTCACGATGCGATTCATGTAATCGCGGATGCGATACCGATAGAATTAGTGGTCGCGGAGCGCGCGTGTGTTTATAGAGCTCGAAGACAGATCGATGTCGATTGCGGTAATTGCCATATCACCGGCCTTGCTCTGACCGCCGAGGAAGTTTCGACATCTGCAGCGATAGCTGCGGTGAGAAACGAAATCCTTAGGATATGGCAGAATCGATGGATTTCGTCGAAGGACGGTCGAACGACTTTCCGTTTCTTCAAAGACGTAACTCAGAGACTCAATTCGTATTGGGTGGAACCAGACCACTATGTATCTCAATTCCTGAGTGGACACGGAGATTTCCGTGCGAAACTCATGGAATTTGCTTTGGTTGAGGACAACGAGTGTGAGTGTGGTGAGATGGAAACATCGCATCATGTTCTATACTACTGTCCGAAATACCTGGTGGCAAGATTGTCCTTAGAACAAGCTGGCGAAAGAATCGGTCTTCCATGGCCGATTCCAGAGGCAGATTTAGTTTCGAAAACACTGTTCAAGGACTTCAAAACATTTGTCACAAAAATCTTGAAAGCGAAGCAAATTGAACGCAATACGCGGAATCAAGTCCAAGACTTGATCTGCTGAGATTAAGTGAGTGAGGGAAAACCATGTTCGTATCGCAGGGAGCAGCGATTGCCGCTGCTTCGGGAGTGACTGTCCCGCGGACCCGAGTTGGATGACCAGTGTAGGACAGGAAAATAAATTTCTGTTCAGCCAGAACTGGTAGACTTGTCGAAGCTGACGATCAGAACGCGGCGATGAACCTGTTCATCAATCTCTGGTAGCCGGTGTGGGACGTCAAGCCCCTCTCTTTGAGAGTGTCCCTACTGGGTTGGACTCTGGCTGGCAATACGTTGGTTGTGTCCGGGATCACACTGAGCCTCGGAACCTGGGAAGTAGATGTCCGAACATCAGACAAAATTCGCAAAAGCCGGTATGAGCCGAAGAGCTCGAGGTACGGCGCGTCACGGCAGGCATTCTTGTGCCGGTGACATTGAAAAGCAAAACGAATTCTTGTGTACATATAACGATAGAATAGGAAATTAGATTTAAGAGGATATATCAGATAAGATAGCGTGAATTGTATGGAAGCGTGCAGGAGTGCGTGATAGAATAGGCTACGTAAGGACTTGTATAGTTAGTTATTAAGAGAATATGAATAAATCTCGTGTTTAGCGTTAAAAGTTTCCAAGATTCTTTATCGACCTGCCCCGAACCTATTTATAAGTAAGGTCCTTCCTCGTGGTCAGTGGTCCTCAGCAGGAAGTACCGTTACATGGTGTATCTGGGTTAAATAATATTTTAGTGTTTTTTTGTCTGTTGCTGATATGTTATGTCTTAATTTTCCGATGATTTCGCGGGTTGTTCTATGAGTAGGCGATTCGTATGCGTCATGTAGTTGGGTCTGTTTGTCGTTATTCTTTGTTCATTGGGTTGTATTCTTTTTTTTTTTTTTTTTTTTATTGTGTCCTGGGCGTCGCAGTTCGGTGATAATGTAGTCTAAATTTCTGGTTGTCAATGTAATGTGCCTGTTATCGGCAGTTTTGCTATCGTTATCTTAGTGCCCTGCCATGTATCTTTGTTATTTTTGATGTAGATTAGTTTTGATGCAGTCATAATGTTCGCGGGTCCATATAATTACTCGGGTAACCTAACCTAACCTAACCTTTTTTTCTTTTTTTTGAAGGGTGGGGGGGTGGAAATCTGCAGAAAGACACCTGGCTTCTGTTAGCGCCGGGTAGTGTGGGATTTTTACCCACTAAAACCACCTCCCCTGTTTCACCCATGATTTGACCCCTGGACAACTCTATGCGAGTATTACACAAGGGAACTAAATCGGTGCTAATACGACGTTGCCACAGAAACCGACAGCTATATGATTATAGATGGGCTAATGCTATCGCAATCCCTGCCTCTCACACCTCCGCTCTTCGGCCTCTTTGGCCCGCAATATTTCTTTACAAAATTTCTTCATGGTTCCCCAGTTCTTCTCGGATATACATGTGAGGCGAAAAATGTTATATTTCGATGGCTCCATCCCAAACTCACTGGCTGCGACGCTTCTGACTTCAGTCCAGAATTGGCAAACGAAAAAAGAAAAAAAACAAAAAAAACGTGTGCTCCGGGTCATCACATGGAGCGTCGCAAAACCAGCATCCTGGAGACCGTTCCTTTTTTATTTTATGGAAGTAAGATGAAAAACAACCGGCCCCTGTCAGAAATTGCGTCATGTAGAAGTCGACCTCTCCCTTCCGCTGCTTCCTCCAGTTTGAAGGGGATGGAATTAGTGAGCGGGTCCATGACGAGTGTGGAGAGGAAGACCATAGCTTCAACCATTTCAACTCGAGGGCTGCATCCAGGACCCTGGCAGCCTGAGCACCGCAGACCTACTATCCTTGCACCCGGTACGATTCCAGTACATTGTAGAACGGCGTTGTGCCTCTAGCTCGATGGGGAGCAAGCCAGCAATGACCACCAGTGCGTAATATCCAGCCCTGGAATACGCACTTGTAATCCTTATCATAATCTGTTTACTACAGCAACGCAACATCTTACGCGCTTTGTCCGTTGTAGCACACCCAGCCCAGTTAGGAGATGCATACAGTAGCACTGAGCCGACAGTGCTGAGAAGGAGCTTGCGAGTGGATTCTTTTAGTCCTCCGATATTCGGCATCAGCGTGCACAGTCCAGCCGTCACGCGATTGGTCTTGAGCACGGCACGCTTGAGATGTGGGATAACGCTTTTTGTTTCATTAATAATTACGCCGAGATAACATAGATTTCTCTGTACCTTGGTAATATGACCACGGAAGTTAATGTCCGTTATCCGGCATTTCCTCATGCCGGTCACTTGAACAACGTCCGTTTTTTCTTGGGCAAGGGTCAGACCTTTACTCGTCATCCAGGAGTAAACTTTGGAGAGCGCATCATGTACCATAGGCAGCAGTTTATCTCGGGTTTTGGCGGTAACCAACAAGGCCAGGTTGTCGGCATATGTCACATGTCGCGATATATGTCACATCATCCATATTGTTGGAACGAAGGAGGTCGTCGTATACCAAGTTCCAGAGAAAAGGACCCAGGACGGATCCCTGTGGTACACCAGCATACACCTGCGCCTCAAACACACCGTCAAGGCACGTTCCGATGATGTGCCTATCACTCAGGTAATCCTTGATGAGTCTGAGTAAGTAGCGCGGCGTACGGGCTGTCTGTAGCGCGACTATAATATCTCGCCATTGAAGTGTCTTAAACGCGTTCTTGACATCCAGAGTGATAAGTAGGGTGATTTTCCCTTTCCTAGCCGCAGAGCGAGAAAGATCCAGAACGTTCTGAATTGCGTCGATGGTAGACAGGCCTTTTCCAAACCCCTATTGAGAGCTGCATGGACTGGGGATAGCTGTCTCTATTCTGTGCAGCACCAGGAATTCGAGGACTTTTGACATGCGGTCCAACACACAGAGCGGTCTGTAACCCTTTGTTCTACCATCTTCACTAATCTTAGGGATCAGGATGAGTCTCTGCCTTTTCCACTGAAGAGGAAATTTTCCAGTTCGAAGGCAGTCATTATAAATATGCCTTAGTATAGGCATCTTCGCTGCTAGTTTCACTGCCGATGCCGGGAGACGGTCCGGCCCGGGTGCACTCTTGAGAGCTAATCTGCTCGCAGCTCTCAGGATCTCGGCATCCGAGAAATCGTCGTATCCTTGACCGGTGTTGTCCATTAGATCGTCGTCATCTCCAGGTGGAACGATTGGAACACCTAGTGCCTCAGTATGGAAGAGCTGTTGCACGACGGCGCTGGTATCGGTCACTGATAAGGAGGAGGAGCCACTCGTACGCTTAAGTTTCTTAAGGACGGTAAGGTAGGGTCGCCCCCAAGGGTCTGCATCCACTTGTCTACACCACTCGGCCCATGATTTCTTCTTGGATGAGTGTATGACCTTCTTTAGCGTCGAACGCGAAGCCCTGTACAACCGGTGAGCTACGTCGGCTTGCCGAGAGTCGCGGGTTCTAGCTCGTTGAAATTTTCTCCGTAGTTTATTGCGTGTACGGCGCGCAGCTGCAACCTCGTCGTTCCACCAGTACTTCGTAGTGCGGCCGACCAGCGACCGCTGTTTGTTGAGCGTGGCAATGTCATATGCTTTAATGACCTCCCTAATTCCCGCAGCAGCAACATGACCCCGCTCCAGGCAGGAGATGCGAGCGGAAGCCGTTGTTACGTATGAATCGTATGATTCCTACAAAAAATTCTCATCGTGGAATTTTCTCTTGGCGACACCCAGACGCTTAGTCCCCTTTTTCAAACGTAAACAGGATACGATATACATACAGCCCTTGGCCTCTGGTCTAGGACCTGCGGATAGCTACACTTTCGACCCCATGTAATAAGGAAAACTCGAAAGCGAGGGTCTTGCTTACCAAGTAATTCCAGCCGTTTCCAACTGTCTTTTCATACAGCATTTTTACTCCCACTATAGGATAGATTTTCTAGAATTTTCAATTCCCCACTACTTTTTCGACCTATATAAGGGCAACGAAAATGCGTATCTTCGGGTTACTCACAGTACGACGCTTGAGCATCACACTACGAGATTAGGCCCAGTTCCTTTTCGAGTTTTCTTTTAACCTTCGGAAGATTAGTCTGTCCATTGGCAATTCAACACTTGGTCGGAGTTCCCCCGTTCAACTCACGTTAGAGTCACTCGCGAACTAGTTCGGAGTCATCTTATTGTGAAGTCTCGTCAACCGTCACTGCCCAAGGGTAAACACTTAGAGCTTTTCAATAATTATACTACTTTCTTAAATTCATACACAAAACACTTAACATACATGTATATATATTCGATTGAAAGAATATAGTTGTAACATGTTACTAGAAACATAAAATTCGAGTAAAGAATTATTTCTAGAAATTAAAACCTTTCCTCTCGAAACGAATTTAAAACATAATCGAGTAACGTACCCACAAATTATTTCACTCTAACCGCTCGGAGTGAAACAAAAATTACGAGAGTTTATTATTTTACGACCTTACCGTAGCAGGTCAAAACCACGAACAACGGGTGTCGGACTGTGTGTGCCTACCGGCTTACTTTCCGTACCCGTGGAACCATTTGTAGTCCTAACAAGTGCGTCGTTATTAACCAGAGAGTAGCACCTTGCAATTCACCTGTAAGTACATCTACCTCGGGGTATCACCTTACCTTAAAATCTAATTAACCACTCTAGAGGCCAGCGCCCTACGGTTTATGCCGTAGGCTCATCTGGCTCGTGTCACTCCTGAAATCCTTGCACACCTGAGTGAATGCCAGCGCCCTACAGTTCATGCTGTAGGCTCATCTGGATTCATTCATCCTCAATTCTAACCGCTCTGGAGGCCAGCGCCCTACGGTTTATGCCGTAGGTTCATCTGGGTCTGGATTTCACTCATTCCAATACAAGGCCAGCGCCCTACGGTTTATGCCGTAGGCTCATCTGGGTTGTATCTCTGCATACCTCAATTCAAGGCCAGCGCCCTACGGTTTATGCCGTAGGCTCATCTGGGTTGAATTAAATATCATTTCCTAGATCATACGTCGATTTGTAGCTCCCACTACTGTTGACGTATGATACCCCCTGCTACAGTTAGGTCAAGGAAGTGACGAAACCAACGTCTCGTCACGTTTATTCCATAACGCTCGCCGGCCACGTTCCAGAAACCCGCCCGGCTCGTAACACCGTCGTAAGGACACGCTGAAGCACCCAATGGTTCGATTTCTTCTCTACCCAGTCAAACTGCAGGTGGGACAGTTGGTCTCTTAAAAACCCTCGTCCTTCTATGCGTTAGGTCAAGAGTATATTATCGGAATGATTGTACTTCCCCGAATGTGCCAGGGACAGACCAGACGCGTAAATGCTCGGGCCACAAAAAGCCACGTCTATGACGGACGAGCCGTTTGACCACTGTAGCGTGGGTCTTCCAGAAACATCAGCCGGCGTTAGGTTGAGTCGGGTAATCATACTAGCCGACCTCCGTCCCCTGTTATCCTCAACGGGAGAACTCCAAACCGTAGATTTGGCATTAAAGTCGCCGGCAAGGAATAGGTGTTGTTTGTGTTTTCCGCACGTGCGGTGGATCTCACGAAGGTCCCGCATGAACTGGGCAATCTTGTCGTTAGGGGGCAAGTAGCAGCTGACGAAGAGATATGCGCCAACCCACCTACCTACAAAATTCTTTCCTACGACTACTTCGCCGCACGTGTGGGTTCTATTCAGCCTGAGGTGTAAGGCGGCTTTGTCGGAGCGTGATTGGACCCATCCAGGTTGCAGATGGTGAAACTCTGACACGAGGAGTACGTTCATGACCGAATCTAAAAAATCCTGTTCCATTAGGTCTTGTGCAACACGAGCGTTGTTCAGATTCACCTGCATTATTTTAATTGGGGTCGCCATTTATAGGTTTATGTGTCTGCCTCGTCCTTTCGAACTCACGCAGTAGTCGTTGTTGTTTGGGGCATTTGTTAGAGCCAGCAATATGCGCTGAGTCCATTACGTCCGCATCAGGGTGAGAGGCACAATCGATGCATCTGGCCTCGGTACTACAATTCTGCTTGGTGTGGCCCTCAGCACCACACTTACGACAGACCTGGATTTCCTTATCAAGTTTACATCGCAGCGCAATGTGTCCAGTTTTGTGACACCTGAAACATCGGAGAACATGTGGGACAATGCGCAACCTGCAGTTCACATATCCAATACGTATGCGCGGCCCACTAGCGAGTTTAATTCCTATGGATTCAGATACGGTGAAGCGCACCGACTTCATTGCACTATATCCGCTCCATATATTCCTTGACTTAACTTCAGTGGTGCATCCGGGTGCAAGTGACTCAAGAGAGTGAAGCACATCGTCCCATGTGGTGGTTTCGTGCATGTCGCCGATCTCCACTTCCACCAGTGGCTCGAGCCTCTCACATTGTGCATCCGATTCCATGTTCGTCTTAATCATGGTGTTTGAGATTGGCGCGTGGTCGCACTTCACGCCGGCAGCGACGCCAACACGCTCGCGCCAATCACAGGCATTCGCGCCAAACGGCAGCGCCATCCCATCGAGACACCGACCACTCAGCAATGTCTGGAAATGACGTGGGTGGTCGGTGGTCTCGTAATTGGCTAATTGTACCTCTCGATCCTTCTGGAATAATCGCGAATCTCCAGCGAACATTGCCGAACTTTCCAGAAGGATCGAGCCAATAAAGAGAGAGAGAGCGCGCTTCTCTCTCTCTATCTGCCAGTGTCCACACGTGCGAGCAATCAGCTGATTTATACCTTCTCTTGCGATTTTCATCATTTGTTTTATTGTTACACTTTATTAACGTACAATATACTGTTTTATACAAATTCCGGCTAAAACACACCCTTTTCCATTTAGAATTCGATCCTAACCCTACAACCTTTTCCAACGCTTTTCCTTTTCCTTTAGTTTGAATCCACTCAACCATATTTCCATCCATTCCCTTCTATTAAATTTTCCATTGCGAATCCCATTATTCGCTCCAAGTTTCCACACATGGTATGGAGCTTGTTCGCCTGTGTCTCATCTTTAGACATTTTAAACAGCAGATCGCCCTTCTGCGTTTTCCTTATCATATTTATGTTGGAGATTTCAGAGAACATTGGCTCTTTCTTAAACGCGTTCGGTATATCCGCGTATGTCTTATGCTGGGAGGGGCGCACAATGAGAGTGTCCATTTATCTTGTGGCTGTCCTCTTCGGGGACCTCGGTGGCCTCTTACGCTGACTCGGGGTACGGGGGCTGGGGTTGCTCAGTCTATCGGCGTCGGGACCCGTAAGCGTCGGAACGAGGAGTGCCTGTTTGCTTTTTCTGCCAATAACTTTGGTCCATGCACTGTAACGGTACGTCCCCTTTTGACCCTTGTCCTCGAGTCGGACCTTACTTTTTTTTCTAGGTTCGGGGCAGGCCGATAAAGAATTAGGAAACTTTGAGACGGTATCCTTCAGTTGACTACCACTGCTCGAGCTGCGAAACACGGACAGCGCCGAAGGGTCGGCAGATTTAGGCAATTACAAAAAACGCGAAGAGTTCGTTGCCACGTTATAGAGTCTAGGCCTATGATTGGGTAGCGCGTGCGACAACAAATCGTATATAAGGCGGCGCAAAACGAGCCTAGAAATCACTTATTGTTCTTCGGTCACACTGAACCGAATTACTTATAATTCTTCAGTCGAACTGAATACATCGATTACTCTGAGCGAGCGACTTAGCCACACGAACAACCTTTGATTCAATTCTGAATAAAAATATTAAATTATCGTTATAATTATAATAAAATAGAATAGGAGAAGTGTGCGAATGAGAGAGAGAGTGAAAGATAGAGAGAATATATCCCATATTTTACCAAATTCCAACTTCCTAAAGGACACGGAAGTAACACCACGGCATTGCGCTGTGACCGATCTCGAGTGTCCATCCTTCGTTCCTTCAGAAGCAACACCCAGCCATTGCGACCGGACCTATCTCGAGAAGGACAATCCACCCTGGAGGGAGTAACACCCGTACATTGCGTCCGGACCTATCTCCAAAGGGGATTCCTACCTTACCAAAGTAACCGAATCTTCACCTTTGTACCTAAGTAGTAGCGGCTGTCCATTGCGGTCAGACCCCGATCTCATCCATCGTTCCATAATCCATATCCCCCCTCTCTGAATGCTTGAGAAGACTGCGAAAGGTAACTCTGAGCATTTAAAGCCGAAAATAGAATAAGTCGAGTGCGAGTGAGACGACGAACGACGTGTATGAGAGAGAGAGATCGAGCGTAAACAGCGCCGTACAGCTGATTGCGTACGTGTGCAGGTGTGTGTGTGTGCAGGCAGTAATATAGGAAATAGCGCAGGGACTTTTGTAAATACCAACATTAGAGCAGGGAATTTAATTTAAAGGAACTAGATTTAGGAACGCGCGTGTGTGACGAATGAATGGTAGAGTAGGAAAGAAAGGATTGTACAGTAAAGATTAAGTTAATTGAATAAATCAGGAAATTAATGCTAAAAAGTTTCACATTTCTTTATCGGCCTGTCCCGAACCTATTCATAAAGTAAGGTGCGGTCTTGTGGTGCTCAACGCTACAGGGACGGACCGTTACATTTGGCGCCCAACGTGGGGCAGGTACGATTTAAAGAAGTGAAATAATAAGAATTAATCGCATAACAATGGATAAAACGCGTACGGGCGGAGTAAGAGATTCCGGCATTGATGGAGGAGAAGAATCGTACGATGTCTCCGCCGCGGACCGATGAGCATTGCCGCGAGTAACAGAGGAAGGTACGAGCGATGACAGAATTTTGAGGGCCGAAATAGCCGATTTCGAGGCTAGAAGTCTTATCACTACGGACGCTACACCACGACGATGGGTCAGAAGATTAGAGACGGTACCCTCGACGGAAGGAGAATCACGAAGGGAAAGTAGCGCTCCCCAGATACAAATGTCCGAGATAATGGCAGCAATAGCAGCTTTGCAGAACAGCATGACCGAAAAATTAGAAGGTCTGCGACAAGACGTCAGGGATGAACTACAGAAAAGCCTCGACGATACGCGAAAAGGTATATCCAAGGACAATGTCGAAATTAGAGAGAAATGTGAGGCAGAACACAAAAGCCTTGATCAGAGTATACGATCTTCCCAGGAGCATACCTTGTCGGCGGTAGGGGATATGAATAACCTACTGCGGGAAGAGATTAATCGCAACTGGGAGAGAACTAGAAGGACGGACCAGGAGAAAATCCGAGGGGAAATAGGGGAAATGCGCCAGAAATTAGAGAAGGACCTAGGAGTGGTGGCAGACAAATTAAAGCATCAAGATAGTGATATTCGTACGGTCGCTGCCAATTTCCGTGTGGCGAATGCCGAGTTAGGAAGCGCAAATTTAAGGATCAATGAGCACAACCAAAGGATAACAGAATTGGAAGATGTCTGGGTACGAGGCGTACCGCCATCGAATAATGCAGTAGGAAGGACGACGGCACCGTGTCCTCAGAGACTTTCGTTCGATGGGTCGGGGAGAACCAGGCCCATGGCTTTCCTCCGAGCGTTAAGGGCTTACTGCGAGGAGGTACATGGTAGAGGGGGTAACATACGATTCACTCTCGACCAGTGCCTCAGAGGAGCCGCTCAGTACTGGTGGTCCTTGAGAGACGATGAGCACATAACCTTCGAGGAATTCCAAAGAAGCTTCATCGAACGATTTTGGAGCACAACGGTCCAGGCGAAAATAAGGAAAAACCTGGACATGGGATACTATACGGTGGGAGGCAGAGAGACGCGAGTAGAATACGCTACGCGGGTAATGGGAAAAGTCAGCGAATTGATTCCAAGGATGGCCGGTGAGTCTTTTATCGAATACTTGTCCAGGCACTTTGGAGAAAGGGTAGAACAAGAGGTCATCCTCTAACAGGTTATGACCTACACTGGCCTGCTAGCGATTCTTGAACGCCATGACAGTCCATCGTCTGCAAGCGCTAAGCGGAACACACGGGCGAGTGGACCACGACATATGGGGGGGGGGGGGGGGCAGCCAATGCAGTCCTCACATAGGGAGTACGAACCAAGACCGACACACATGAATGTGATCCGACAACAGGAGGTTTCGGCGGAAGGCCCGACCGGAAGAGACGAGAGACAGCTGATGGAAGGTCCACGGATGGCTATGAAACAGTCACCCGTGAATCAGAGACGGTCGGGAAACGAATAAGCGTTGTGCCAAAAAGCGCTGGTGCGCGGAGATCTGCACCAGAGACGGGCGCAACGAGAAACAAAAGGCAGAAGGAAATAAGAGTGAAGAAGGCGACAAACAATCTGACGTTTGAACCACCTCGTGAATACTTGAGAGACGAGGGCCCGATTACCAAGGTCAAGGAACGAAAAGGTTGCCCGATAATTAAGGTGGATATCGAGGACCAAACGATAGAAGCCCTCGTAGATACCGGAAGCGAAGTAACATGCATTTCCGTAGGGTACTACGAGGAGAAGAAACGATTCTTCCAAAGATGTCCTACACTTCCCATGGTGGGCATCAAAGTAATCGGAGCAACTGGAAAGGCGTCAGGAAAATTAAAGGTACAATTCTTTGCACAACTAAGGGTGGGAGGAGTTGAAATATCCCAAAATATCCTGGTGGTACCTAAATTTATTCAAACGTGCATAATTGGGATGGATGCACTAAGGGAACTACACGCAAAAATTGACGTGGAAGGAGAGCGGTTAGAAATCAGGAATGGAAAGGAAAATGGAGGAACAGCTATAATAGAATGGGAGAAAAGGGATATAACAGAACAACGGATAAGAGTTATCGGAGGGTATGGCGTCGTAATAGAGGAACAGGAGCTGGAACAAGAAGAGGATAAGGAGAAATAGGAGAATGAAAAGGATGAGATTAAGGACCAAGGTGATACAGTAGAGTCGGAAGTACGCGGGACGGATCTTGAATCGAAAGTAGAAGGAAGGGTAGATTCAGAAAAGCCGGAAGGACAGGCCCGGGAGAAATTAATGGATGAGGAGGAAAATAGTAGGAGTAAAGAAGGGGCAAATGTCCGAGGCTTGGTGTTAGCCGGGAGAAAACGATCAAGGTTCGAGGAGCGTAAAGAAGAATCAAGAAGAGGAGAGCAAAGGTCCAAAATCGCAACCGAGGAGCCGCAATCGGAGGAATTGCACGAGAAGAAGATAGAGGAAAAGCTGATGGAGAGTAGCGAACTCAGCGAAGGAAGGAAAAAAGAGTTTCGGCGCATGATTACAGGGTATAGAGATATATTTGCGAAATGACCAGGGAGAACATCAGAATACCAACATGCGCTAAAGGTGACAACGAAAACACCTTTCTATGCGAAATCATACCCAATTCCGATGGCAAGGAGAGACGCGGTGCGGACGGAAATAAATAAAATGATGCAACATGAAGTTATCCAACGTTCGGATAGCCCATGGATAAATCCGATGGTCACTGTTGTTAAGAGAGATGGATCTATCAGACTCTGTTTGGACGCAAGAGGATTAAATAAAGTTCTGGAAGAAGATCGGGAACGACCGCAGAATATAGAGGAGCTGTTTCAAAGATGCAAGGACGCAAAGATCATGAGCAGTCTGGATATGACGAGTAGTTTCTGGCAAATCCCACTGACGTCAGAATCTAGAAAATATACCGCGTTCCTTCATGAAGGAAAATGCTACGAGTTTACCGTCACACCATTCGGACTGAAAACTAGCAGTGCGAGTCTCATACGCGGTCTAGACTTTGTATTAAGAGATTTGGGCGAACATATCATCAATTTCGTCGACGATCTCTTATGCATTTCACGAAACGAGGAAGAACACAATCGGCATCTCCAACAAATATTTGAAAGATTCAGACAGAGCGGAATGACCCTAAACTTTAAGAAATCGCATTTCTTTAGGAAAGAGGTTGAATTCCTAGGGCACATACTGAGCGTAGAAGGCATAAAACCCATGCCTGAGCGAGTAGACGAAATTAAAAATTTTCCAGCACCAAGAAACCAAAAACAGCTACGGGGCTTTTTGGGGTTGGTGAATTTCTATACGAAGTTTTCACGATTGCATGCAGAAGCAACAGTTCCACTGCTAGAACTACTAAAGAAAGAAACTAAATAGAATTGGGAGGGTGATAAACAAAAGGCGTTCGAAAGGGTGAAGGCGTTATTCTGTGAGACGATAGTCCTGCGACATCCAGATAATACGAAAGAACACATATTGCATACTGACGCGAGCGACTATGCTTTAGGGGCAACACTGGGGCAATATGACGAAAAAGGGGAGTTACATGCGATAATCTTTGCAAGTCGAAAATTGCACGGAGCGGAAGTAAATTACTTCACTACCGAAAAGGAGCTATTAGCTATCGTATGGGCACTAGAAAAGTTTCGATCATATGTCCTGGGAGCTAAGAACCGAATTATAACGGACCACAAAGCCCTAACATACATCCAAACATGTCAGTTTAACAACTCGCGCCTGATCAGATGGATGCTAGCAATCCAAGACTATGATTTCACGATTGAACATTGTCCGGGAAGCCGAAATAGCGTAGCCGACGTCTTGAGCCGTGTGACGTCAGATGTCGAAGTGACAAATGGTACAAGCAAGGACATCTATGTGTACACAGTGTTAGCTCGCAAGCCAAACCGCGAACTCGCGAAAAAGATGCTGCGAATGGATGAGATTCAAAGGGACGCCCCGAAATTGCGGAATATAATAGAAAACATAACAGAAAACGGTAAGGAGAAAACGATGGGCAAATATAAGATAGCGGACTCGATCTTAAGAAAACAAGACCAAAAGGGGAATTGGAAGATTTGCATACCTATAAACATAATGGAGGAGTTGGTTATCGAAACGCATGAGTTGCATGGGCATATAGGACCGAAAAAGATTTTTCGTATGCTGAACGAAGATTTCTGCTACCCGAAATTTTTAAAGAAAACAAAGCAGATACTGGCGGCATGCGATTCGTGCCAACGTAATAAAATAGCCAATCAGACGAGTCATGCGGAAATGCAAACGATAATTCCGGAAGGTCCAGGCGATCTTGTGTCCATCGATTATTTTGGACCATTACCAACATCAAAGGGGGGATGCAAATATATTTTAGTCACCATTGATGCATTTTCAAAATATGTGGTTCTATATCTGTTGAAAAAGGCTACGATAGCAGTAACCATAAATAAAATCTTCTCGCACTATATTCTTCAGATAGGAAAACCAAAACGATTGCAATTCGATCATGGGACGCAGTTCACATCTAATAAGTGGATTGACAAATTAAAACAGGAAGGAATACAGGCGGTATTCTCTTCAATACGTCACCCACACGGAAACATCGTAGAACGCGTGAACCGCGAATTGGGACGATTTTTCCGAACATTTGTCGGAGAAAAACACACCAATTGGATGACGTGGGTGAATATAATACAAGATATTATAAACGAGATACATCATGAAACCACCGAATACACCCCAGTCGAATTGCAATTCGGAAGGAAACCGTCGAGGATATGGAAAACTTGGATGAAAATGGAAAAAGAAGAAAGTAAAGACGATGCGATAGAACAGAAGATAAAATTAACGAGAGAAAGAATCATGAGAAAAGGAAAAAGTAGAGCCGTAAAATTCAATAATAAGCATCGGATGACGACCTTCGACGAAGGAGAATTGGTACTTGTAAAAGCGTGTAATTATTCAAAGGCTTCGAATAATAAATTAGCAAAATTTTTCTCGGTATATGAAGGTCCTTACAAGGTGAAACAAAAGATTTTCCAAGGAACATACATGCTGGAAAATTTAGAGGGAACCAAGGAAAGAGGAATGTTTCACGCTAATAACTTGAAAAGATATATAAATCCATCCGATAAAAGCGGTTGGAAAGACATAAAAACAAAACACATGGACGACAAAGGCACAACGGTTGGCGTGCGATACATAAACACGTTGATACGAACGGAGGACACAGAGTACGGAAGAGACACAGTACATAGACGAAATGGACAGAAAAGAAGAAAAGACAAAGACGAGA
Source organism: Mimumesa dahlbomi (assembly GCA_917499265.3). Taxonomy (NCBI): domain Eukaryota; kingdom Metazoa; phylum Arthropoda; class Insecta; order Hymenoptera; family Crabronidae; genus Mimumesa; species Mimumesa dahlbomi. The sequence goes on along the minus strand of OU824126.1, from coordinate 614,242 downwards.
AACGTGGAAGTGCAGGTGAAAAGAGAGGATTTTTCACGGGAGATAGGAACACAAACGGGTCAGCAAGGAAATTGGGAGGAGAAGAAAATCCAGGGAAACCTCCGGAGATGTGGAGGCCCTTGGAAATCGGCCGATGGACCCAGCATCCAGGGAATCGGCACTCAGACGCGCTACAAAATCCCTGGAAGACGAGAAAAGGCAGTACAGACTTTCCCGATCGGTCTCCGAATCCGGAAAATAGAGACGCCGGATCGAGAGACAACAAAAAGGATCAAGGAAGCGGTAAAAAGACAGAAGCGACTCCGCGAGGATGCCGAGTGGCGACCGCACATCTGGGAGATCCGCAATTATATAATTGCACGGGAATTTACAGAAAAATGGGAAGAAATATCGAAAATAAATCAACACCACGTGGTCCGAAAAATTTAAAAAGAGCAACCGATCTAAATAAGTACACCGGAGACGCGGACGGCGGCACCAGCGATCGGGACGAATTCCCACGGGAACGGGCCAATCAGATCCTAATCTGGCTGGCGAAACCTGGAAGGGGGAGCGGGAAGTCGTCGGTCTTATTTAAAGAGCATCCGAACGCCCACGGGGCACTGTTAGACGAAAGTACATCGATCAAAGCATTAAACATGGGTGATAAAAACGAAAAAGGACGTTTGGTGCGAGTTACCGCGGTAGAGGGCCCGCAGGATTTCTGGATCCGGCCTCTTGATCAGGAGGAAGAGGTGCTGATTAATGAAATTGAATTGACGCGCATCATACGAAGAGACGGAGACTGGTTCCGGTGGCTGCACCCCACTGAAATGTTGGAGGGCGCAGGGGTGGCCGTTCCACGACAGGAAGGATGGCGCACGACATACGAGCGCGCACGCATCGAGATAATTCTGCATGGAAAACTGAAGGTGAGGAGGATGGACACCGGGGAGGCGGAGGTTTTCGAAATGGGGAAACTATACACCCTCCCGGAAAACATCGCCGCCATACCAGCAGCCGCCACGAGATGTTCCCTGTGGGGAATAGAGACAGTCCCGAAGCGGTCCTGGTGGATGAAGAATCCCATACTCGTGTTTAAGCACGCGACAAGGAACCGAGTTGGAATAGTAGAATGGAGAGGACGCAACGACACAGGCCACGAACTCGTCGACCTACATATCCAGTGGAACGACCCCACGCCGCTGGTCGTCGCTGAATGGTGGAGGAGCCTCAAAATATAAAATTTAAGTACCCAACTTTGATACGAATACGTAACAGAATCCCTAGCGAGGAACAAATAAATATTTCTTTCGTTTGCACACTTTAGTTGTTAGTCATATTGTATATATTCCGCGACCAATATCCAATACCCTTAAATTTAAGTTAAATATAAATAAAAAAAAAAAATATATATATATATATATTCTATCTATCTCCATATCTATGTCTATATATATATATATATATCTAATATATAATATATATATATATATATATAGACATAGATATGGAGATATATATCTAATATATAATATATATATATATATATATAGACATAGATATGGAGATAGATAGAATAAAATACAAAAGATAGAAATAAGAAAGAAGAAGAGGGAAATGGCGAAAGCAGTTCCGAGGGACGACGGCGAAGGAGATCGGCCATCCAGGGACATCGTCCGAGGAGTGTCCGATCTGGGGGGGCGTTGAGACGGTAGCCCCCAGTTGACTACCACTACCCGAGCTGCGCCCCCCCGTGGTCTACTACCTTGTCGTGGTGGGGGGGCTTGCGTGTGTGCCCTGCTGACCCTCTGAGCAATGCCGGCGGGTTGCTCGGAACCCGGTAGCGTCTCGCATGCCGGACTGGTCGGAGGTGAAGGGCCTGACTAAACGTAGACCACTAAAATCCCGTCCTCGAACGAGAGGTCTGTCTCTGTCTGCCACTGATGACGGAAATTGGGAATTTTTCCGAGAGGCTTGAGCAGCCTCAATGACGATGAACTGATTGCCCCCAGTTCGACATATCCCGTGACCAGAGGACGGGCGGCAGCGACAGACTGATGGATGGGTATCCCTGAGGGTAGCGCTCGCCCAAAGGGGATTAATAAAAGAGTGCACCCCCCTCTTCCCAACCCTTCTTCCTTTCCTCGGTGGCCTCCACTCCTCCTTCCCCTCACACTTCGGTGTGGAGCGAGGAGGAGATGGCCACCAGTGTAGCCCGGGCCCTGCGCCGTTGTGCTCCTTTGAGCGGAGCGTCGCAGGAACCGGGTGATTTACTAATAAATGTTTCTTCCTTACAGGTCAACCTAAATATAAAAATCATGATGGCACGCTCGAGCTCAAAATATTCCGGAGGCAAAATAGCCCCCCATTCGGATCTCCGGGCGGGGGCTGGGCTCGGGCGTGTCATCGTGGCAAGGAGAAGTGCCCGTCTGGCTGCTCGTTCCCAGCCAGGCGGTGCCGCCTGCAGCGCAGGAACGTCGGCCTCCTCCGTCGTTGGGTCACGTACCGTCTCGGTAGGCCTGGCGGGGGCTCCGGCGTCCTCACGGAAGGCGCCTTGCCAGCCTGAGCTTGGACGTGTCGATGGCCCACGACACGACGGAGTGCAGGTCCCAGGTCGCGGTCTTCGTACCGTCCGAATCGTACTTGAGCGTTGTGACAGAGTCAGGCCTTCTGCCGTGGCTGACTCTGGGGTACTCGTGCGCGACCCTAATTTGATAGCTGTAGAATCATGTAGCCTCGCGGAATCGCGTCAAATCCCCCATCCACCCACAGTCTCACCGTCGCCGTCGGAGACGCCATCGCGCGCTACCGTTACTTCGCGTCCGTGTTCCGGTTTCGCGTCCACGGGTATTAGGGTTCTGCAGCTGAACATGCGTCGTTCAGCTGTAGTAATGGGTGAGGTGCGTTCGCTCGTTGCCGACAAGCGCTTGGACGTCCTGCTTTTGCAGGAACCATACGCCCAGAAGCTTGGCAAGAGCCACACCATCTGTGGTTTAGGGAGTGGAATGAGGGTGGCCGCCGTCAGCTCGCAGCATCCGTGGGCTGCGGTGGTAGCATGTAACCCGAATTTCCAGTTGTTGCTCGTCTCGCAGCTTAGCACGACCCACTGTGTTTGTGCGGAAGTGCAGGCGCCCGGCTTCTCATTCTTCGTCGTGTCGTGCTATTTCCAGTACAGCGACGAGATTGAGAAGCACCTCAGGCACCTCGACACGGTGTTTCGTTTACTGAGGGGGAAGAGACTTCTGGTCTCGTTAGACGCCAACGCCCGCTCGTCCCTCTGGGGTCCTCAGAGCACAGACGAGGATGGAGCAAAGTTGGAGGAGCTCCTTTGGGCGTATGGCATGGTTGTTGTGAACGACGCTGGCCAGCAACCCACCTACTGGGCGGAGCAAGGTTCGTCATACATCGACGTTACCGCAGCATCCCCCACCATGAGCCAATTCGTCGGTGATTGGAAGGTGCGTTGTGATTGGACAACCAGCGATCACAACTCCATCGACATCAGATTGAGGGTGCCAAAGGTCCGAAATGGGGACGGTGGCGGCGATCGGTGCGCCGAGACCAGGCGGTTCAACACCAAACGAGCCGACTGGGAGCGGTTCGCCGAAACGCTGGCTGGCCTCTCCAAATCAAGACTGGAGGTCCTTGAGCTGTTGTCGGTGCAACACGTGGAGGAAATGGCAGAGACTCTCACGGCTGTCCTCACAGACGCGTGTTCCGAGTCGATGCCACGTAAATCGAAATTTAGAAAGTCCAACCCGTGGTGGACGAAAAGGCTTACAAGCCTGAAGAGGACCGCATACCGGCAAAGGCGTGCGTTCCAGAGGGAAGGGGATGGTCCTACTCGCCTCGTTCTCAAGGCTAAGTACCGCACTTCATTGCGGGAATACAGCCGAGAGGTGAAAAGGGCCAAAACCGCCAGCTGGAGAAGATTCGTCACGTCGCACGGCAACTCGGAGCCCTGGGGCTACGTTTACAAGCACCAGGCTGAGAAGCTCCGAGTTGAGAGGGTGATCAGCACTATCCGGCGTGACGAAGGCTTCACAAAGGACATTCGGGAAACCGCCAGCTGCCTTCTGGATTCTCACATCCCCGATGACCGGGAAGAAGAGGACTCCCCCGCTCAGCGGGCCCTCAGGGAAGTGGCGCGCGCTCCTCTTGACACACCCGAGGCCTCTGTGTTTACAGAGGGAGAGGTTTTCAAATGCGCGCGCTCCTTCAAAAACGGTAAGGCGCCAGGACCTGACCTTATCGAGGTCACGGTGCTGAAGGCGGCCGTCGCCGTTATCCCCGGTCAGCTGGTACGGCTCTTCAATGGGTGCCTTCAGTGGGGCGTCTTCCCCCGCGTCTGGAAGGAGGGCTCGTTACGTGTACTCCTGAAGGGTGCGGAGAAAGACGTGAAGGACGCCAAATCGTACCGTCCCATTTGTCTCCTCTCCGTGGTAGGGAAACTCTTCGAGAAGCTCCTTAAGGAGCGTCTCTCCACCACGTCCCTGGCTCCCGGGAAGATCTCCGATCGGCAGTTCGGCTTCGTGGCCGGAAAGTCGACGGAGGACGCTGTCGTGGAGTTGCGTCGGATGGTCGAAGCTTCCGAAAGGAAGTATGCCGCGGCGCTACTCTTCGACATCTCGGGGGCCTTCGACAACGTGTGGTGGCCCCTCGTTTTAGATAGCTTGCGTAAACGAGACTGCCCGAAGAACGTTTTCGAAGTGCTGAAAAGCTACTTCGACGATCGGAGGGTTCAGATCTCGCTTGGGTCCTGTGAGGTCTCCAAAAGGCCCACGCGAGGATGCCCTCAGGGGTCCGTCCTCGGCCCGGCCTGCTGGAACCTCATGTTCGACGGCCTTCTGCGGCTGCTCGAAGACTCTGTCGAGGGAAAGTTCGTCGCATACGCCGATGATCTTCTCGTCTTGGTATGCGGCGACTCCCGAAGGGAGTTGGAAATCGAAGGCCAGCGCGTTGTTGACCAGATTTCCAACTGGTGTAATTCGGCCAAACTCCAACTGTCCGCTAGCAAAACCGAGGCTATCATCCTCAGGAGCGAATGGACAAGGAGGGCCCCAATTGGAAGACGGGGAGGAGCTCGTCCGGATAGGAAGCGAAAGGCGGCCCGGAAGCCGGATATACATAAACGAACGCCAACCATTAAGTTAGGGAATTCGAGTATCGCGTTTAAGAAAAGTGTTCGCTATCTTGGCATCCATTTTGATAGAAACATGGGTGTCCCCACCCATTGTAGATTCTTGAGCGACAAGGTCGGGTCGCTATTTCATAAGTTAGGGCGGCTCGCGAGATGTCAGTGGGGTCTGCGCTTCGGGGCGCTTTCCGTCGTGTATAGGGGTGTCTTCGCTCCCACGGTGGCATATGCTGCTGGCGGTTGGGCCGACCTCTGCACGGCGGGCGACCTGAAGACACTCACGTCCGGTCAACGGCGCGTGCTCATCGCGGTGACCTGCGCTTATCGCACGGCATCGCATGATGCTTTGTGCGTCGTTGCAGGTGCGGCCCCAGTTGACCTCGTCCTAGAGCAGGGAAGGGCAATGTACAGCATTAGAAAAGGTATGGATGCCAAGATCGGGGACGTCGTCGTCCCCGCAAATGATAAAGACGCAGCCAAAAGAAGCGTCAAGGATGAGGCGATTAATATGTGGCAGGCCCGATGGGCCACATCGATCTGGGGCCGTGTCACATACGCCTTCTTCGACAACATTCGAGAACGGTTAGCTGCTCGTTGGGTTGTTCCCTGCCACTACACCACGCAGGTTCTCATCGGTCACGGCAATTTTAGGGCGTGGCTTACGTCCAGGGAAATTGCCGACGATGGTGCCTGTATGTGCGGTGAGGGGGACACTCTCGAGCACTTCCTTCTCGAGTGCCCGGAGTTCGCCCCGCAGAGAGAGTGTCTGCGGGACTTCATCGGCGAGAGGCAATGGCCAGAGGCGGCACACCACTTGGTGTCGTCGCCAGAAGCTTTTGCTGCACTCGCCGGCTTTTGTAGGGAGTCCCTTTGGTTAAAGGGTTTTGTATTTTAAATTTCAATAATATCTTCAAGTTGTTTGCTCAGGGTGGCCCAAACCGGAGGGTCGTCGGAACCTCCGGCCATGGTGACACGGCCCCGTACACCTCTCGGGACCACCGTGCCACCGGGCCCCCACATTATCGGTTGCCCTCCTATTCCCTCGGTCGTCTTCGACCACATGGACCCATTCGGGTCCAAACTTCCTCTATCCCTCCCGCCTCTCTCTATCTCTCTCCCTCACTTTCTCTATCTACCCTTTTCTCTATATATTCTATGCTCTATTTTCTATTTTCTATGTCCCACTCTGAATTTCCCATTTTCTGCTTTCTCTTTTCTATCTCCTTCTCCTTATTTTCTACAGAGCGGGCGCTCAGGATCGGAGTGTCATGAGCGGGCCTCCCCGAGGTTCCCCGTGGGCATGGCGTGGGGACGTCATGGCGCGATTTAGTGCTGTGCCGTAACCACGTCATGGCTAAACCGCTCACTCGCACGTCCTGCGAGCGCCACTGGGTTTTTCCTCGACGGCTCCCTTTGCAGCTGTTTCAGGAGGGTGGATAGGTCGCTGGTGGCGAATGCCTTAAGAGGCGAGGTCGCGGGGGTCGTCACTTTCGTGGTGGCGACTCAGACACTAAACTACCCGAGCTGCGAACCACGGACAGCGCCGATGAGTCGGCAGAAATAGGCAATATACAATAAACTAAAGAGTTCGATGCCTCGCATAGAGTATAGGCTTATGATTGGGCGGCGCGTGCGACAACAAAATGTATATAAGGCGGCGCAAAACGCACCTAGATTTACTTATTGTTCCTCAGTCAAACTGAACACATACGTATCAGTCAACATCCATTTGAACAACCTTCGATTAATTGACTATTAAATAAATGAACATTGAGAATATTGCGATTAGAATAGGAGGAGTGAGCGAATGAGAGAGAGAGAGAGAGAAAGATAGAGAGAGCATATCCTTATTTCACCAATTTCCAAATTCCTAAAAGACACGGAAGTAACACCACGGCATTGCGCTGTGACCTATCTCGAGTGTCTATCCTTCGTTCCTTCGGAAGTAACACCCGGTCATTGCGACCGGACCTATCTCGAGAAGGACAATCCACCCTGGAGGGAGTAACACCCGGACATTGCGACCGGACCTATCTCCAAAAGGGTTTCCTACTGTACCAAAGTAACCAAATCTGCACCTTCGTACCTAAGTAGTAGCGGCTGTCCATTGCGGTCAGACCCCGATCTCATCCATCATTCCATAATCCATATTCCCCCGCTCTGAATGCTTGAGAAGAGTGCGAAAAGAAACTCTGGGCATTTAAAGCCGAAAATGGAATAAGTCGAGTGCGAGTGAGACGACGAACGACGTGTGTGTGAGAGAGAGAGATCGAGCGAAAACAGCGCCAAACAGCTGATCGCGTACGTGTGCAAGAGTGTGTGCTCGGGCAATAATATAGGAATTAGCGCAGGGATTTCTGTAAATACCAACATTAGAATAGGGAATTTACATTAAGAGGAATAGAATTAGGAAAACGCGTGTATGAGGAATGTGTGATAACGTAGGAAAATAAGAAGTTGTACAGTAGAGATTAAGAAAACTGAATAAATCAAGAAGTTCATGTTATACGGTTTCACGTTTCTTTATCGGCCTGCCCCGAACCAATTCATAAAGTAAGGTGCGGTCCTTTGGTTGTCAACGCTAGAGGGACGTACCGTTACAACACCATAAGAATAATCAACGATTCTCCCCCTTAAAACCAACAGATAAGGCACAAAGAATCCATACACACCCCGGGATATATCCACCCAATCTATTAAATACACAATGCCCGCGCAAGAAATAATCCATAGAATTATCTTATACAGAAGTAGTAAATATTTACACAGAATATAAGCCTAACAACCTAAATAATCCTACCAATCTAACGCTAACCAAATAATACAAATAGAAACATTGGGAGGGAGCAGATAACAAAAAGAGGGCACTCCCACCGCATACGGGATTAAATAATTCAGACACCAAGGGTCTGCCACACACTACACCGAACGCCCAAGAATACCCAACAACACACACCCCCATAACACGTAAGAACTCAGCGCCGAAAGAAAGATGATATTGCTACCCTTAAAAAAAAAAAAAAAAACGCTGTTACGTATGAATCGTATGATTCATACGGAAATTCTCAGCCTGGAATTTTCTCTTGGCGACACCCAGGCACCTTAGTCCCCTTTTCTAACGAAAACAGGATACATTAAGTGCGATACGCACGTAACCCTTGGCCTCTCGTCTAGGACGCCCGGATAGCTACAATTGAGACCCCACGCGATAAGGAAATCTCGACCGCGAGGGTCTGCCTCCCCCGAAATTCCACAGTTTCCAACCGTCTTTTTCCCGCAGCATCTTTTCTCCCACCATAGACCAAATTTCCTAAAATTTTCAATCCCCACTGCTTTTTCGACCTATATAAGGGCCTCGAAAATGCATCTCCAGGGGTTATTCTCAGTACGACTCTTGAGCAAGATACTACGAGACCTAGGCCCAGTTCCTACTCGAGTTTTCTTTAACCTTCGAAAGATTAGTCTTTTCATTGGCATTTATTTCAACTCTTGGTCGGAGTTCCCCCGTTTCAATTCACGTTAGAATCACTCGCGATTAGTTCGGAGTCACCATAATTGTGAAGTTTCGTCAACCGTCACTGCCCAAGGGTAAACATTTTGAGACGGTAACCCTGTCTGACCACCACTGCGAGGATTGCGCGCCACTGCGAGCCTAGGTCGTTAGTCCCGAAAACGAATAAATAAACAGGTACGTGGAATAACAAGTACGGTTACGTAATAACCGCCACATAGAAAAACGCATGAACTATGATTCGTCTATTTAAAAATACACGCGTATGATTGGATTAGCCTCCGAGAGGGTTAAGTATAAAAGACGCGACACGGTGCTCCGCGGGAGGATTATTATCACATTACTCTGTTACATTACATGACATTATTATCGGGAAGTCTGATTTAGTACAATTTGCTACTGCGTTTGACCGAAACATATGGTACGGGCATATTCCAGACGCGAGTAAACAAATATCGAAAGGATTTTAGAACATAAGATAGAATTAGGAGGCGTGCACGAGTGAGTGATAGAGAGTGTATGTGCTTAATCCTCAGAAAAATCCCGAAAACCTAAGAATCCGAGGAATAACCCTCAGACGCCTAGTCTGAGACTATCTCAAGGATTATCCCACCAAAAACTCAGAGGAGTAACCCCACAATTTAGAGCGTGGACTATCTCAATGAGGAAACCCCGTTCGAGAGGAGTAACCCCACGACATCTTAGAGCGTGGACTATCTCAATTGAACGTCCCCTCTCTCCACGAAACCTGTCCATAATGAGTACCGGCTGGACAATCAGAGCCAGACCCTGATCTCAAATTCTTTCGCTAAATTCCCGAAAACAGAGCAACTGCATGGGAACGAGAACAATACTATTTCGAGATTAGGCATTTAAAGCCATAAATAGATTAAGACGAGTGTGAGTGAGACGGTGGTGACGGCGAGTGTGAGAGAGACACGGTGTAAACACGGCGCGCGATCAGCTGTGCGAGAAGGTGTGTGTGTGCGAGCAAGAGTGTCCGTGAATAACTTTAAGAGATAGATTAGGACCATTTTTGTGTGTACATATAACGATAGAATAGGAAATTAGATTTAAGAGGATATATCAGATAAGATAGCGTGAATTGTATGGAAGAGTGCAGGAGTGCGTGATAGAATAGGCTACGTAAGGACTTGTATAGTTAGTTATTAAGAGAATATGAATGAATCTCGTGTTTAGCGTTAAAAGTTTCCAAGATTCTTTATCGACCTGCCCCGAACCTATTTATAAGTAAGGTCCTTCCTCGTAGTCAGTGGTCCTCTGCAGGAAGTACCGTTACATTTGGCGCCCAACGTGGGGCAGGATCGATTTAAAGAAGGAAACTCGGAAAATAAGTGCACGAAAATGGACAAAACACGCAGTTACCAAGCGCGGGATTCCGGAGTGGAGGAGTCATATGACCTATCCCCCGCAGATAGATGGACATTGCCGCGTGTAGTGGAGGAAGATACAAGTGCGGAAAAAAGTCTAAGAGAGGAATTAGAAGAAGTCGAGGCCAGGAGCGAAGCGACAGCGGCGGCAACTCCACGGCGTTGGGCCAAGCGGTTGGAAGCGGCTCCAGCGACAGAGGGAGATACGTGCGGGGATGCCGCTACTCCTCAAGTGACATTGCAGCCCTCACAAATGTCAGATATTCTGGCAGCGATAGCGGCGTTAGAGAGCAGCATGACCATAAAATTCGATGGGCTGCGACAAGCCGTACGAGAGGAGCTCCATCAAAGTCTCGAAGACACACGAAAAAGCATGTCAAGGGAAACGGAAGAAGTCAAGAAAGAATGTGAGACGGCACATATACGTCTAAATCAGAATATTCAGGATTCGCAAGAACATACCTTGGCCACGGTTGGAGACATGAACAATATGCTACGAGAAGAAATTCATAGCAACTGGGAAGAAACCCGCCGAACGGACCAGCAAACAATACGCGGGGAGATGGGGCAGATGCGCCAAACGCTGGAGAAGGGCCTCGGGGTCGTAGCGGATAAAATGAAACATCACGAAAAAGACATTCGTACTGTCGCCGCGAATTTCCGCGTGGTGAATTCCGAAATTGGCGACACCAAAATAAGGATCAACGAATGCGAGCGAAGGGTGACGGAATTAGAAGACGTATGGGTAAAGGGTGTCCCAACATCAAATCAAAAAGGGGGAAGAATATTAGCACCGTGTCCAGAAAGACCTTCGTTCGATGGGTCAGGGCGATCAAGGCCAATGCCATTTCTTCGCGCCCTAAGAGCGTACTGCGAAGAGATACATGGCCAAAGGGCCAATATAAGATTTACCCTGGACCAATGTCTAAAAGGAGCGGCGCAGGACTGGTGGTATTTGCATGAAGAGGAACATGTGACTTTTGAAGACTTCAAGGAGAGTTTCATTGAGAGATATTGGAACGCGGATGTCCAATCAAAAGTACGGAAAAACCTTGCCATGGGGTGTTACGCCGTCGGGGGACAAGAGACGCGGGTGGAATACGCCTCCAGGGTACTGGGCAATGCACGAGATCTGATTCCTAGACCGACCGATGAAACTATTATAGAATATCTTGTTACGAGCCGGGCGGGTTTCTGGAACGTGGCCGGCGAGCGTTATGGAATAAACGCGACGAGACGTTAGTTTCGTCACTTCCTTGACCTAACTGTAGCAGGGGGTATCGTACGTCAATAGTAGTGGGAGCTACAAATCGACGTATGATCTAAGGAATGATATTTAATTCAAGTCAGATGAGCCTATGAACAGAGCCATAGGGTGCTGATCTTGAATTGAGGTGAGGAATGTTACAAGCCAGATGAGCCTATGAACAGAGCCATAGGGTGCTGGTCTCGCATTGGTATAGATAGGGAATAAAACTAGAGCCAGATGAGCCTATAAACAGAGCTATAGGGTGCCGGTCTCCAGAGTGGTTAAGTTGAGGAAGAATGAATCCAGATGAGCCTATAAACAGAGCTATAGGGTGCTGGTATTCACTCAGGTGTGGGAGGATCTCAGGAATGACTCGAGCCAGATGAGCCTATAAACAGAGCTATAGGGTGCTGGTCTCGTGTCGGAATTAAAGGAATCTGAAGCCAGATGAGCCTATGAACAGAGCCATAGGGTGCTGGTCTTCGGAGTGGTAAATATGTTAAGGTAAGGTGAAACCCAGAGGTAGATGTACTTACAGGTGGACTGCAAGGTGCTACTCTCTGGTTAATAACGATGCACTTGCTAGGACGGCAAGTGGTCGCACAGGCACGGAAAGTAAGCCGAAAGGCACACACAGTCCGATACCCGTTGTTCGTGGTTTTGACCTGCTACGGTAAGGTCGTAAAATAATAAACTCTCGTAACTTTTGTTTCACTCCGAGCGGTTAGAGCGAAATAATTTGTGGGTACGTTACTCGATTATGTTTTAAATTCGTTTCGAGAGGAAAGGTTTTAATTTCTAGAAATAATTCTTTACTCGAATTTTATGTTTCTAGTAAAATGTTACAAGTATATTCTTTCAATCGAATATATATACATGTATGTTAAGTGTTTTGTGTATGAATTTAAGAAAGTAGAATAATTATTGAAAAGCTCTAAGTGTTTACCCTTTGGGCAGTGACGGTTGACGAGACTTCACAATAAGATGACTCCGAACTAGTTCGCGAGTGACTCTAACGTGAGTTGAACGGGGGAACTCCGACCAAGAGTTGAATTGCCAATGGACAGACTAATCTTCCGAAGGTTAAAGAAAACTCGAAAAGGAACTGGGCCTAATCTCGTAGTGTAATGCTCAAGAGTCGTACTGAGAATAACCCGAAGATACGCATTTTCGTGGCCCTTATATAGGTCGAAAAAGTAGTGGGGAATTGAAAATTCTAGAAAATCTATCCTATAGTGGGAGTAAAAATGCTGTATGAAAAGACAGAAATGTTGGCTCCATGGTCGCAAGGGGCGACGCGCCGCACCTAGGAGTTTCCTCTATATCGGCTATGCCAGCAAGATGTTAGTAGCGTAATGAAAATTTACTTTCTAGCGGCCACTACCGAGGGAGACGTCTAGCGTAGGTGTTATGCTAGAGGACTTGGAAAAACCCTGCCCTCGTCCTTGCGGAGTCATTGGACAAGTTGGATCTACCCTTGAAGGGAAGCAGCTCGTTTAGTCAACGCTGCACGTTGCACCAGGCAACGCGCAGCGTTGTCCAGCGGGAACCACGAGGAGGTAGAGCCGCCGGCTTTCGCCCGATCCCGTGCAGAATGGCTCGAGCTACGCCCTCGCCGTTCGGCAGTCCAGAGGGGACTGCGCGACCGCAGCCGTCCCGGTGTTTTACCACCGCCTGCGGTGGCGGCTACGGTCTTAGATGATGTAGATCTGTAGGAATTAGGTGGTAAAGGAGAGAGGGAAATAAGGGATAGAATTAGTTAGCGGGAAGGATAGTCAGTGTCTTGTCTTCCAGGCTGCCTCTTTTTTCTTCAAGATTTTCCTGCTTACAGTGGCTAGCTCCTTGTATATATCCTTGCTCACTAATTTTTCCTCGCTTAGGGGCCATGAGAGATTGAGTTCTGTGGCTTTCCGTCTGAGTTCGTTTCTTTCCTCGTCGAAGTCTGTGCAAAACAGTATCAGATGTTCCGGGGTCTCTGGACATCCGCATACGCACTTATCGTCTTCCTTTAGTTTGAAACTTTTCAGTTTCGTGCCAAAGTCGCCATGACCGGATAGAATCTGTGTTGTGTAGTGGTCTAAAAATATCCATTTTTGTTGCAGCCTGTTTTTTACTGATGGGAAGAATCGGTATGTGTGTCGGCCATCCGTCGATTTCGTCCAGCGTTCTTGCCAGAGATGAAGCAGGATGTCGTCTATGGCTTTATGAGGGGAGATTGTGTGGCCGTCCTGTGGGAAATTGTAAGTGCCTATTTGAAATGGAGATTTAGTTCTTACTTTGTAACGTAGCGCTGCTTTCTGTATTTCCAGGTCAATCGGTAATCTGCCGGCGATAACAGGCAGGGCGTCCGTTGAAATTGTGCGGTAAGCTTTGGTGATCCGTAGGAGAGCGTGCCTTTGGGCCTGTAGCAGGATGCGTGTTGTCCCTTTGTTGAGAAGATCACTCCAGGCAGCCGCAGCATATGCAACAATTGGTACGAAGAGGCCAGCATACAAGGTTTGCAGGCATTCGTGGCGAAGTCCCCAGTCAGCTCTTGCCACCCTCGTTAGTGCATTAAATTTTTGCATACACTTAGTTTTGAGGTATTTCACGTGAGTTTTCACGTCAAGACCTTTGTCAAAATGTATGCCAAGATATTTGACCGTTTGTTTAAGTTTAATCTGTTTCTCTTCGATCTTAATAGTTGGCGGCCGTTCTTGGTTTAGTTTCCCTTTGGCGAGAAGAAGTTCAGATTTGGCCTGAGAAAGTCGCAGCTTTTCCCGTCGACACCACTGATACGTTAAATTTGCCGCTTCTTGGCCTCGCTGCTCCAGCTGTTTTCTGCTATTTCCGTGGATTACAATGAGCAGATCGTCCGCGTATGCCAGGGAATCAAAACCAGCTCCGGTGATTGTGTGGAGCAAACCGTCGAAGACTAAATTCCATAGGCTGGGTCCTAGTATCGACCCCTGCGGACAGCCTTACGTGGCTGTTTTAGACACCTCTCCGTGGTTGCCGATTAACTTGACCGTCCTTTCACTGAGGTAACTGGCCACTAGTTGGTAAAGGTTCCGCGGGCTCTTTCTTTCTTTAAGCTGTTTTAAGATGCTGGGCCACCACACGTTGTCAAACGCACCACAGATGTCGAAGAACATTGCAAGGACATATTTACTTTTGGAAGATCTTACAATATCGCGGAAACGTATTATGGCATCCTCTGTTGACTTTCCCTTTTTAAATCCATACTGGCAGTTAGACGAGGCTACTGGGTGGTAGAAGATTGGAGAAAGGCGCTTCATGATGAGCTTTTCTAGGACCTTTCCTAGAACCGGCAACAGACAGATCGGCCTGTATGAGTTTGCCTCGGATTCGTCCCTATCCGCACCTTTTAGAAATGCACGTATGGAACCTATTTTCCATTGTACGGGGAAAACACCATGGTTGAGGCAGGCGTTGAATATCCGTGCAAATTCTTCGTGGAGAACAGAATATGACGCTTTTACTATTTCCACCTCGATTGCGTCGAGTCCGGGGGCTTTCCCGTTCCGGAGGTTGGAGATCGCGTCCGCGATTTCTTTCCCCCCGAACGGTGGGGCATCTTCCGTATCTGGCGGAGAAATTGTGTCGGCTCTGCAAGCAATTTGTTCTGGCAGGGTGTCGTCTGAATCATTAGGCACGAGGGTGCACAGGAGCTGTTTCGCCGTGGAATGCCAGTTCGGATAGAGTGAGTTGTCAGAACTCGATGTGGCTAGAGCTTTATCCACTCCGATCTTTCCCATGACGTCTTTATAAATTATGCCCCACGGGTTGGCATTTCCTTCCGAGCCGACAAAGTTTGTCCAAGTCGTCTTTTTTGAGCGATACACGCTAGCGGTGTATTCGTTCTTCTGGGCGAGATAGGCTCTTCGGTGGATTGCCCTTAGTGTCGGGTCTTTCTCCGCTTGGAATTTTTTCCGCGCTCGGTAAGTCTTCCGCTTTAGATTGGTGAGATCTTCGGACCACCACGGGATGGGGGATCGGTGGGTAACTTTCTTCCTCAAAGTTTGATTGCAGGCGTTGGTAATGGTTGTCTGTAGTGAGGTTACCGCTGTTTCGATGCTGATTTTGTTCGATAGAGTCCAGTCGATGGGTGATTTCGATTTTTCGGTTGCAAGCGCTTGAAGGAATTTCGGCCAGTTAGCATCCTTGACCTGATATCGCGGGGTTTTCGCTGTGAGGGTCGGGTCTTTTCTATCGCAAAGCCGGATTAGGATCAGATTGTGGTCACTAGATGTCCAACCATCTTTTACCGACCATTCTCTGATGAGTTTCGCAGAACTAGTTGTTGCCAGCGTAATGTCTATGTTCGATTCGCCGGTGGGAGAACTGAAAGTTGATGGATTTCCGGGTTCGTTAAGCAATATTAGATGATGCTCCGCGATGAAAATTTCCAGCTGTTCTCCTCTGTGGCTGGATTCCTTCGTTTCTTTGCTAAACCAAAGAGGGGACTTGGCATTTGCATCGGCACCGATTATGAGTTTCGCGCCAGGTAGGCAATCGATAATTTTCTGCAGGTGATTCAGGTGTGGTTCAATTTGATGCGAGTGCTGGAAATATGCAGACGCTACATATATACTTCCGAAGGCGCTAGTGATTTCCGCACAAACGCAGTGGTCGTTACAAAGACGGTCGATTTTAAGGGCAGTAATCCGTTTATTGTTTATAATGATACCGGCTTGAGCTGGATTCTTGTCTTTGTTGCCTGTAATGACTGTTCTTTGCGTTCCGAATTCCGAAATTTCACCGTTTGGGTTGTACGGTTCCTGAATAAGTAAAATGTCAAGGTTTTCGTGGTCCATGATTTCGCTGGTCTCGATGGAGACGAGTTTCGATCGTCTCATATTGATTTGCCCGATTTTCAGTTCGTGCATGCTATATAAATGATTACTGGCCATAATCGGTTTTTGCAAAAGCCTGGGAGAGAGCCTGCTTGTATGATGGACAATCCTTGCTCTTTACGCTGTGGGTATGTTGCCGCCCTGCCTTTTTGCAGTTTGCACAGACTGGATCGCTGTTCTTTTTCGGCAATTTTTAAATGCATGCCCCTGTTCGCTACAGTGGCCACAGATTTCCGTTGTGCTTTTACAAAATTTGGCCGCGTGGCCGAAGCACTGGCACTTATAGCAACGTGTGGTTGCTATGTAATCCTGTACACGGCACGAATTCCACCCGATATATAATCTCTCCTTCTTTATGAGAGTGGTTCTCGCTTCGTTAGAGAGTTCTAAAATCCAATTGCATTTATCCTTAGATTTTTCTCCGCTCTTGAATGCGATTTTAATTTGCCGCCGGATTTTTGCCGATTCCCCTTTGTCCGTATTCCGCTCCACGAGTTCGTCCAGTGTTTCGTCGTCATTTCCGGAGCGCGGGACGTCGTAGATAATGATTCTGGGACTACGTTTATGCGGAGAACCCACTTCGAGGCCGGCGTCTTTTAATTTCTTATTCGCCATGAGTGCCACAGCGTCACTCTTATTTCCGGTCTCAACTAATATACCGCCGCCTTTTATATTGCGTACGCCGCGTACCTGAATATTTTCCTCTTTTGGCGAGACGAGGCTGGCGACAGTTTGTTTTGTCCGCTCACTATCTTCATGACTTTCACCGTGCTTCGGGTAGATCGCCACTAAATGAGGTGGATCCTTTTTGATTCCAGCGGTCTGGATAGCTCTGGTCCTTATTCCTATTCTTTCCGCGTATGTGAGAGGTTTGGCTGGAGAGGCAGAGATAAGTTCACCGCGGTAGGAATTCAAGGCGGTTTGCTGGACTTTTGTTGCCGCTTTGGACGCAGTTAGTTGGCCTTGGAGCTCGCTGTTTATGAGCAGGGATTCATTCAGAAGGGACAGAATTTTTGTCACCTTCGTCAATATATATTTGCTCGCCTCAGGTTCGATCGAGGATTCTGCGAGAAAAGCGTGGAGGTGTTTCCGGGTTACTTCCGATTTTCTGAAAATTTCCCGTATCCGTTTGCCGTCGGGATTTCCGGAGTTTTCTATGTCGCCACTGTTCGTTTTTTCGTTTTCGTTTTCGGGAGTTTCCACTGTCGCAGCGACTTTTCTTGCAGGTTTCTTTTTGCCACGGAAAGTATTTTCTTTGATAGAGCCGGCGTCGGAGCTAGACGAAATCTTTCTTTTGGCGGCGGTTTTATTTTTCCGTGGAGGCAGTCTCGGAAATTCTTCGTCCGAAGTATCATCCTCGTATTCCATTTTCGGTCGGGCCGACGCTTCGCCTATTTGAATTTGAATTTCCGCGCGACTCCCTGGCAGCGTGGGTTCTCGAAGAGGATTCCTATTGGTTGCCGTGGCGGCTGGGCGGCGGCCAATCAGCGCACAGGACGGTCCGGCGCGGCGATGCCGGCGAGCGGCGGCAGGCGGCGCGTAGGTAGCGGCAAGCCAAGATGGCCGTCGGCGTGGCGTCCTAACCTCACCGTAAACCAACACTTATTTTCATTGATTTCACGCTCAAAATTCGCTTTGCCGACTGAACCTATTATCTCAGTTTGTTCATTAGCACTTGAACTACACTCTGTGACACTTTATTTCACTCGCACTCGAAAATTTCGGCGAAAATTCAGCATTTAACCGGAGCGACGTGGAGACGCGTCCGCTATCCATTCATGCGCGTCACTAATTGTATGAAAAGACAGTTGGAAACGGCTGGAATTACGTGGCAAGCAAGACCCTCGCTTTCGAGTTTTCCTTATTACATGGGGTCGAAAGTGTAGCTATCCGCGGGCCCTAGACCAGAGGCCAAGGGCTGTATGTATATCGTATCCTGTTTACCTTTGAAAAAGGGGACTAAGCGTCTGGGTGTCGCCAAGAGAAAATTCCACGATGAGAAATTTTCGTGAGAATCATACGATTCATACGTAACAATCTAGCGAGGCATTTTGAAGACGAAGTGGTACGTGACGTCATCATCCAAAAGGTAACCACACACGCCGGACTGCTAGCCGTTCTGGAGAGATACGATAGAGCGGCACTCACTAGCGCCCGGAGGAACGCGAGGATGATGGGTCCACGACCTCTGGGGGGGCAACAAGCATCTCCACCAAGAGGAAATTGGGGACCAAGACCAGCGCACGTAAATGTGATGCAACGGCAACACGTTCCATCCGAGGGAGCCACGATAGGAGACTCGCGACCAAGGATGGAAAGTCCGCGGCCGAATATCAAACAATCACCTGTGAACCAAAGGGACTCGGGAAACGAGTAGGAGTTGTGACGAGACTAACGGGTGCACAAAGAATGGCACCGAGCTCGTGCACAACTAGAGGAAAGAGGGTGGCCAATATTACCTTTGAGGCACCGCGAGATTATTTACAAGAGGAAAAGCAGGCGACGCCGAAGGAAAAGAATAAGGGGTGTCCGGTAATCAAGCTGAAAATTGAAGGACAAGAGGTGGAGGCGTTGGTGGACACAGGAAGTGAGATAACGTGTGTCTCGGAAGAGCTGTACGACGAAAACATACAGATTTTTGAGAAATGCCCGACACTACCAATGGTCGGTGTTCGAGTAATCGGCGCAACAGGAAAAGCATCGGGAAAATTGAAAAGGCAATTTTTTGCGACGATAAGGATTGGGAATATAGAAATAGCACAAAACGTAATAGTGGTACCAAAGTTGATACGAAAATGCATTTTAGGAATGGATATATTAAGGGAAATACAGGCAACGATAAATGTAGAGAAGGAGCAGCTGGAGATGAGACAGGGAAAGGATAAGGGGTCGATAACGGTCATCACGTGGGAAGATAAGGAAATGAAAAGTCAGCGGGTACAGCTAATTGAAGGATATGACGAAGTAGAAGGGGAGATGGAGTCGCTACATGCGGTAAAACAACGCAAAGTAATACGAAACGACGAGAAAACAAAAGGGCCAGAGGTTAAGGAAAAAGGGAAGGAATGTGAATCGTGGATGAGACAAGCAGTAGAAGTTCCAATGGCAGAAGGACGAGCCCGAGGTAGAATAGAGAAGGAAGAAGTAAAGGGTGAAGGAATAGAGGGGGCAAAGGTCCAATGCATGGGAACTAGTCAAGGTGAACGATTCAGGGTCACGAAAGATACGGAGGACCCAAAAAGGGGGAATAAGGGGAATAAAGTCATAGCGGAGGAGTTAAGGTCAGAAGAGGTTGAGGAAAAGTTGGCGGAGAGTAGCGAGCTTCCGGAGGAAAAGAGGGAAAGATTCCGGCATATGATCGAGGAATACAAGGACGTATTTCGAAAAAGGCCGGGACGTATAGCCGTATAGCAACACGCATTAAAGGTGAAGACCTCAGAGCCTTTCTATGCTAGATCATATCCGATTCCTATGGCGCGAAGGGAAGCTGTACGAGCAGAAATCAAAAAAATGATGGACCACGGAGTTATCCAACGGTCAAATAGCCAATGGGTAAATCCCATGGTCACCGTGGTAAAGAAAGATGGGTCCATAAGGTTGTGTCTGGATGCTAGAGGACTAAATAAAGTCTTGGAAGAGGATCGTGAACGTCCTCTGAACCTCGAAGAGTTATTTCAAAGATGCAAGGATGCTAAAATCATGAGTAGCCTCGACATGACGAGTAGTTTCTGGCAGATTCCACTTACTCCTGAATCGCGAAAATATACAGCATTTCTACACGAAGGGAAATGTTACGAGTTCACAGTCACGCCGTTTGGACTCAAAACGAGTAGTGCGAGTCTGATACGCGGACTGGACTACGTATTACATGGCCTGGGAGATCACATTATTAATTTCGTGGATGATCTGCTATGTATCTCTAGAAATGAAGAGGAACACATGGTTCACTTGCAACAAATTTTCGAGCGATTCAAACAAAGTGGAATGACATTGAATTTTAAGAAGTCACATTTTTTTCGTAAAGAAGTGAAGTTTCTAGGACACATATTAAGCATAGAAGGTATAAAACCATTACCAGAGCGCATTGAAGAGATTCGGAACTTTCCAGCTCCAAGAAATCAGAAGCAGCTTAGGGGATTCTTGGGCTTAATTAACTTTTACACAAAGTTCACGAGGTATCACGCCGCAACGACAGTACCGCTTTTAGAACTCCTAAAGAAAGAAAAAAAATGGAAATGGGACAACGAGAAACAACAAGCATTCGAGGAAGTAAAGGGCTTGTTTTGCGATACAGTGATTTTAAAACACCCTGACATAGACAAGGAGTATATCCTACACACGGATGCGAGCGACTACGCAATAGGTGCAACGCTAGGACAGTACGATGGCCAGGGAGAACTGCAGGCAATAACGTTCGCCAGTCGAAAGCTGCATGGAGCAGAAGTGAATTATTTTACGACGGAAAAAGAATTATTGGCCATCGTATGGGCTCTCGATAAGTTTCGATCATATGTATTGGGAGCAAAGATAAAAGTAATAACGGATCACAAAGCACTCGCATACATCCAAACTTGCCAATTTAGTAATGCAAGACTAACAAGATGGATGTTAGCCATTCAAGACTATAACATAGAAATTGAGCACTGCCCGGGAATCAAGAACAGCGTAGCCGACGTGTTGAGCCGTATGACGTCACAGGAGGAATCGGCAAAATTCAATACATGCAAGGACATCTATGTGTCTACGCTATTAGCTAGGAAACCCAGCCGCGAGCTCGCAAACAAGATGCGACGGTTAGGAGAAATTCAAAAGGACGATACTAAATTACAGGAGATAAGCCGAAAATTAGCTGACAAAGAGTACGATCAAAAAGATGAGACGTATCAACGGACGAATGGAATAATAGAGAAAAAGGACAGAAAAGGCAGATGGAAAGTGTGTCTTCCCAGCAGCATTATTAATGAACTAATCGTGGAAGTACATGAAATGCATGGACACGTTGGTCCTAAAAAAGTATTCCAGATGCTGAACGAGGATTTCAGTTTTCCAAAATTCCTGAAGAAAACGAAGCAAGTATTAGCAACGTGCGACTCGTGTCAGCGGAATAAAGTCGCGAATCAGACATGCTATGCCGCAATGCAAACGATTACACCCGAAAGACCTGGTGACTTAGTGTCCATCGATTATTTCGGACCTTTACCTACGTCGAAGGGAGGATGCAAGCATATCCTTGTTACTATAGATGCATTCTCGAAATATGTAGTATTATATCCCCTAAAGAAAGCTACGACGGTGGCGACCATAAATAAAATCTTCTCACATTATATTCCAAACATAGGAAAGCCGAAGCGGTTACAATTTGATCACGGAACGCAATTTACCGCCCAGAAGTGGTTAAACAAATTAAAAGAAGAAGGAATCGACGCGGTGTTTTCATCAATAAGACATCCACAAGGAAATATCGTAGAGCGGGTAAACCGTGAATTAGGGCGATTCTTTCGAACTTTTGTAGGCGAAAAACACACGAATTGGATGACATGGGTACGAATTATCCAAGATATAATTAATGAAGTGCAACATGAAACAACGGAATACACGCCACTGGAGTTGCAATTTGGAAGAAAACCTAGGCGAATATGGAAAACATGGATAAAATCGGAAAAGAAAGATCCAGAAACAGGTGCGTTAGAAGAGAAAATTCGGTTAGCGAGAGAGAGAATACATAAGAAAGGGAGACGGCGCGCTTTGAATTTCGACGACAAACATCGTATGACAACATTCGAAGAAGGGGAACTTGTACTCGTTAAGGCCTGTAATATTTCAAACGCGACAGATAATAAGTTAGCTAAATTCTTTGCCAAATATGAAGGGCCCTACAAAATAAAAAAAAGAATTGCACCCGCAACATATCTATTAGAAAACATAGACAAACATACAGAAAGAGGGATGTTCCATGCAAATAATTTACGGAAATATAATTCGCCGGCTAATCCAGATTATCCGGTGCCGAAATCCGAAACAAAGGAGATCGCAACGGTAATCCGGCTAGCGACACATATATAAACACGCAAGAACGAGGTACGTGTAATCTAACGTTTTCGAACTAAGCAGTGAATTCGCGACGAAAATGTAGAGAAAGTAAAGACATGAAGATGGATAAAGCAACCCAAGTTGACGAATCGGAGTTCAGGCGGACAATCGGGACTCAGACAGGAGCCGCGGGCATGTGGGAGCCAATCGAAATAAAAGGAAGGCCCAAAAAGAGCGGCGGAGCATGGAAGGAGGGCAACGGAAGGTTCTTACAGGGCAGAGGAGTCCAATGTAGGACCAGAGGGAAGCTGGTGAGAGGCAAGGAGACGCAAACCAATGCGATGGTCCTCCAGGTAATAAAAGAAAAGGTCCTGAAAACAAAATTACGCGGGGTCAATAAGATTATAAAAAAAATGCGTGAAGAAAAAAAAAAGCAGGAGGAACAACAGCGACGAGAGGACGAAGAATGGCGTCCCCACATCTGGGAACGTCGAAATTATGCAATTTTCCTCGAATTTAACAAAAAGTGGGCAGAAATGCAGGAAATCGAACAGGGAAAGAACGGAGAAGCTAATTTCACCGAAAACTAAACGGTGGCGCAGGGGTGCCCACGGGAGGATCCAATCAGAAGCCTAATCATCCATAAGATCAGAAGGAGGGGGGGAAGCACGTAGATCGAGGCATCCGCGGTAATAAAAGCGGGGGTCCGCGGACGGGAGCCCATTTCTCGTCTAACATCTGAAAGACAAATAATAACTAATGATGGGAGAACGAAATACAACCGAAGCCATACGCGTGTCATGGACATCCAACCCGCACGACTTCTGGGTGCGATACGTGCAGCACAAAGAGCAGATGGAAGTCGATATTATTGAGCTTTCTCGGATCATCCGGCGGGACGGGGATTTAATTTATTGGCTCCGTCTGGAAAATATGAAGAAGGGCAACTTGGTGGCAGCTCCGATTGTCAGAGGATGGGAGACCACATACCAAAGGGGGCGAATTCTCCAGGTAGGCCACGGGAAAATGAACATCAGCCTGCTCGACACGGGGAGGAATGTGGAGCATACGATGCAGGAAGTGTATGTCCTCCCCTTCTATCTGGAGAAACCGCAAACGGCGGCTATACCCTGCCGACAGAAAAATGTGGTCTCCTTAAGGCGGAACAGCGTCTGGTCCTGGCAGGAACAGAACCGATTCCAAATGGCCACTAGGAACCGAATCGGCCACGTCATATGGTGGGGACGAAGGGAAGAGCGAGAAGAGGTGGAACTCCACCTGAATTGGAACCACCCCATTCCCCTCAACGTGGGAGAGTGGTGGGTGGAACAGGGATTTGGGTTGCGGGCAAATTAAAAATAAAATAAAATAAAAAAAAATATATATATGTATATTTATAAAAAAAAAAAATACATAAAAAAGAAAAAAAAAAAGAAGAAAGAAGAGGAGCACAGAAGCGTACGGGACTGGGAGCCAGCAGAAGAGGAGGGCACAGGACGCAGCGACGGGACCATCAATAGGACAGCAAACGGTCGCAGTCAACGAAGAAGATCGTCCATCCTGGAAGAGGACAGCCCAGGAGTGTCCGATCTGAGGGGGCGTTGAGACGGTAACCCTGTCTGACCACCACTGCGAGGATTGCGCGCCACTGCGAGCCTAGGTCGTTAGTCCCGAAAACGAATAAATAAACAGGTACGCGGAATAACAAGTACGGTTACGTAATAACCGCCACATAGAAAAACGCATGAACTATGATTCGTCTATTTAAAAATACACGCGTATGATTGGATTAGCCTCCGAGAGGGTTAAGTATAAAAGACGCGACACGGTGCTCCGCGGGATGATTATTATCACATTACTCTGTTACATTACATGACATTATTATCGGGAAGTCTGATTTAGTACAATTTGCTACTGCGTTTGACCGAAACATATGGTACGCTCATATTCCAGACGCGAGTAAACAAATATCGAAAGGATTTTAGAACATAAGATAGAATTAGGAGGCGTGCACGAGTGAGTGATAGAGAGTGTATGTGCTTAATCCTCAGAAAAATCCCGAAAACCTAAGAATCCGAGGAATAACCCTCAGAAGCCTAGTCTGAGACTATCTCAAGGATTATCCCACCAAAAACTCAGAGGAGTAACCCCACAATTTAGAGCGTGGACTATCTCAATGAGGAAACCCCGTTCGAGAGGAGTAACCCCACGACATCTTAGAGCGTGGACTATCTCAATTGAACGTCCCCTCTCTCCACGAAACCTGTCCATAATGAGTACCGGCTGGACAATCAGAGCCAGACCCTGATCTCAAATTCTTTCGCTAAATTCCCGAAAACAGAGCAACTGCATGGGAACGAGAACAATACTATTTCGAGATTAGGCATTTAAAGTCATAAATAGATTAAGAAGAGTGTGAGGGAGACGGTGGTGACAGCGAGTGTGAGAGAGACACGGTGTAAACACGGCGCGCGATCAGCTGTGCGAGAAGGTGTGTGTGTGCGAGCGAGAGTGTCCGTGAATAACTTTAAGAGATAGATTAGGACCATTTTTGTGTGTACATATAACGATAGAATAGGAAATTAGATTTAAGAGGATATATCAGATAAGATAGCGTGAATTGTATGGAAGAGTGCAGGAGTGCGTGATAGAATAGGCTACGTAAGGACTTGTATAGTTAGTTATTAAGAGAATATGAATAAATCTCGTGTTTAGCGTTAAAAGTTTCCAAGATTCTTTATCGACCTGCCCCGAACCTATTTATAAGTAAGGTCCTTCCTCGTGGTCAGTGGTCCTCAGCAGGAAGTACCGTTACAATTTAGAGCTTTTAATTATTACTTACATTCACTAAATTCTTACACAAACACTAAACATACTTGTATATATATTCAGTTGAAAGAATATACTTGTTACATTTTACTAGAACATAAATTCAAGTGAAGAATTATTTCTAGATATTAAAACCTTTCCACTCGAAGTAAATCTAAAGCATAATCGAGTAACGTAGCCACAAATTATTCACTCTAACCGCTCGGAGTGAAACAAAGTTACGAGAGTTATTACTTTACGACCTTTACCGTAGCAGGTCAAAACCACAAACAGCGGGTGTCGGACTGCGCGTGCCCTCAGGCTTGCTTCCGTACCTGCGCGACCATTTGCAGTCCTAGCAAGTACGCCGTTATTAACCAGAGAGTAGCACCTTGCAGTTAGTCTACAAGTACATCTACCTCGGGGAAACACCTTACCTAAAAATCTAATTAACCACTCTGGACCTACCAGTACCCTACGGTTTATGCTGTAGGCTCATCTGGTTCCAGATTTCTTTGATTCCGATACGACCTACCAGCACCCTACGGTTTATGCCGTAGGCTCATCTAGTTCGTGTCACTCAAGAGATCCTCTCGCACCTGTATTAACGCCAGCACCCTACAGTTTATGCTGTAGGCTCATCTTGATTCATCTTCCTCGACTCAACCACTCTAGGCACCAGCACCCTATAGCATCTACTATAGGCTCATCTGGTACTAGATTCCTTCAATTCCGATACGACCTTCCAGCACCCTACGGTTTATGCCGTAGGCTCATCTGGTTCGCATCACTCCTGAGTTCCTCTCGCACCTGAATGAACGCCAGCACCCTACAGTTTATGCTGAAGGCTCATCTGGATTCATTTATCCACTACATTAACCGTTCTAGCGGCCAACACCCTATAGCATCTACTATAGGCTCATCTGGCTTGAATTAACGTCATTTCCTAAAATCATACGTTGATTCGTAGCTCCCACTACTGTTGACGTACGATACCTCCCTGCTACAGTAAAGTTTAATAAGAGACGAAATCACGTCTCATCACGTATAAACCATAACGCTCGCCGGCCACGTTCTAGAAACCCGCCCGGCTCGTAACAACGCGAAAACAATCGAAATACAACACCAATGTAATCATTTACCAAACATGACGCTCAAAAGAAACCCGGATAACTATACATAAACAAATGACTCCCAACAAACAAACGTAAAACAAAAAAACAACTAAGATCATCTAACAACTCCACACCAGTAGAATAAAAGACAGCCCGTAACATAGGCTACCATAATGCAGCGCGGCACGACGGGAACCCAAACAATCACAGATACACACTCACACTCAACCACACCACACAACCAAACACACTTGTATGCATGAACTTGCATG
Organism: Mimumesa dahlbomi; assembly: GCA_917499265.3. Taxonomy (NCBI): domain Eukaryota; kingdom Metazoa; phylum Arthropoda; class Insecta; order Hymenoptera; family Crabronidae; genus Mimumesa; species Mimumesa dahlbomi. Next base: position 587,891 of record OU824126.1, on the reverse strand, counting down.
CACACAACGACCGTCACAACCCACCAAAACATACAATCATAAAGACAGAAGTAAACAGGAAAGTAGGTAAGGAACCTGAACCTCAAATCAAACACAGAAAAAAAAAATAAATTTTCAAAACTCAGGCAAGAAACAAAATTCCAAAATTCCATATTCTCGCCACCTCCTTTCAATAAATTTATTGAATAATATTATATAAAATCACTCTATCACATTCAATATAATCACACAACTCAAAGGCGCAATATTTACTTAAAACTAAATAATACAACTTATAAAGCCCCACACCACAGGCAACTAGGTCCTAAGCAGGGCAAGAAACCAATGGCTTCACACTATCAATCATCAACCAGATAGAGGCCCTAGCGATCCAGACGCCCAACACATATAGACTCCAGGAAGGACCAACAATTAGAAAGCTCACCAAGCATCCTGTCAATGGCTGCAATCACACCTGAAAAAAAAAGATTAATTACAAGTCTAAAACGAACACGCAAACAGACACAATCATTTACAGTTACAACTATAGAGCAAAGACACCAGATCCACAAACACGAACAAAGACCCAACCCAACGAACAAGATATGAGCAGAAGAAAAGTGGAACAGGAATAAACACACGACAGAAATACACCAAACAAACAAAAATACATACAAGAGTGCATCAATCACCCGCAGACAAACATAGCAAACCAAGAAATTATAATAAATATAAGAAAATAATGTCTAATATAACAAACACACCAAATACCACAATCAGAATGCAGCTAACACACCACCACTAATCACTCACTCTCTCTCTTTCTTTCCTTCTTTCCTACAGCACAACATGGACCTCAAAATCTTATAAATAAACCTCCACCACAGCCCGGCCGCCGCAGCTACAGTCACAGAGTTTGCCAGGAAAAATGATGTGGACGTCATACTGATACAGGAGCCCTGGATCTCGCACGAGAAGATAGCCGGACTGGGATCAGCAGGCACAGTTATATGCGCCACCTCACAAGGAAGAAAAAGAGCATGCATAGTAGCATGTAAAAGTAACGTATTAACACTACTTCCTAACCTATCAGATAATGATTTAACAGTAGCCAGCATGGAGATACTCAACCCGAACAACGGCAACAACCAACAAAGATCAAACCTGATAATAGCATCCAGCTACTGCGATGGCAAAACAAAAGCGAGAGACTTCCCGGAAAACCATATAATCACTCTGATAGACTGGTGCGACGACAAGAAGCACCAATTAATCCTAGGCATGGACGCGAACGCAAGGAACACAGCCGGGAACAGCACAGACACAAATGACAGAGGTAAAAGCCTAAAAGATTTCATAGATATAACAAATCTAACGATTCTAAACAGAGGCAACAACCCAACCTTTACCACCGCGACAAGGAATGAAGTACTAGACGTAACGCTCAGCACAAACGACATCGCCACAAAGGTAGATAATTGGAGGGTATCACCGGCAAATTCCATGTCGGACCACAAATACATACTGTTCGAAATATCAAAGGCAGATGGCAAAACCACCAACCCAACGACGAACACAAAACACATAGACTGGGAAAAATATAATACAGTACTAGAGACAGAACTAAAGAAATTCCCTAACCGATACGGCAACGAACAAGAAATAAATACAGCTGTTTATTCGCGAACTGAGGAGTTCCGAATACGAGGGATGCGCTTGGATATGTCTCGTCGGGGTGCCGAAATAAACTATGGTTCCGCACAAAACAATGTATTTTACAAAGAACTTAATCACTATGACTACACACTTATTTCTAAACACAAAATAAGGGATAAGCCCAGTCCGTTAACTTAATTAGAATCGACTCGTTGGCGAGGGCCGAAACGAGGAATGAAATTGCGGTAGGTCGCGAAGGCGCGAAAGAAAAAGCACGTGTTGGCGAGGGCCGTGACGTAGTCAGGTGTTTACAGTGAACGATCCGTGACGAGAGTGACGGAATCTACAGCTGATTTCCGCCCGCACGAGAGGCGGGGGCGACCTCTGGACGGAGTGACGTCACGTCTAGCGCTGCGCTATCTCCTAGCGCCGACGCGCACTCGCTATCCAGAGGGCTCGCGCGAACGGCTGCTTGCTGCCGCAAGCTGGCGCGAGCAGTCGCGCGAACAACAGCAATAGACTGCATCATAAACGCGATCAAAACAGCCGTGAGTCAAAGCTGTGAAAGTAGAAATCAGGGGAAAAGAAAAAGGGCACCATGGTGGAATAAAGAATTAGCCAAACATCTGGTCAATAATGAAAAGCTAAGGCGTAAAGCCAAACATACCGGCAAAACCGAGGATAAAGAAACATTCCTCAGAGACAAGTACGCTCTAAGAAATACGATCTTAAGAGCCAAACGAGAGTCATGGAGGAAATTTTGTAAAGAAGTTTTCACCATTCCGGATCGGTTAGAATCAACAAGAACCTAGCCAAAAACCCACAGGAACTCCTTGGAGTTATAAAGAACGACCAAGGAGCGTTCAGAACAAACAATGAGGAAATACTGAAGCTCCTCACAAGGGAGCACTTCCCAGGCTTCCACAGCAACCAAACAGCTGGTGATTCGCAAACAGCGAGCAGAACGGAAAAAGATGACATCGAGGCACCCGCCTCGGGTGATAAATGGAAACCAGACTGGAAGACAGCCAACGAGGTGATAACCACCGAGAAACTAACATGGGCCATCAAATCTTTCAGCCCACACAAGGCAGCGGGCCCAGACGATATAACCCCGATACTATTACAAAAAGGTATCAACAGCCTCAAAGGACCAATGACAAAAGTCTTTCGCGCCTGCATGACGTTAAACATTTTCCCGTCCAAATGGACGGAGACCAAAGTAATATTCCTTCCCAAACCAGGGAAGTGTAAATACGACACCCCTAAATCCTTGCGACCGATCAGCTTGACATCGTTTTTACTGAAAACCATGGAAAGGCTGATCGACAGGAGGATCAAGGAAAAGTACCTCACCAACGTACCACTGCATAAACACCAGTATGCATTTAGAGCGGGCTATTCGGTAGAAGCGGCCTTGCACAATCTTACCGAGAAAATAGAAAAAGCTATCTTTTCTCAACAATATGCAATGGGATGCTTCCTAGATATCGAAGGAGCATTCAATACGACACCGATCCGTACAATCATGAATGGAATGAAAGACTTCGAGATACACATCACAATAAGTAGATGGATTTTCCAAATGCTGAACAATCGCTACATTAAAGCGACGAGGGGTAACACCACAATCACGGGCAGGGCCCCGAAAGGTTGCCCCCAAGGAGGTATACTTTCACCACTACTCTGGTGCTTTGCTGTAGACTCGCTTATCTACATGCTCGAGGACTGCGAGGTAGACGTGCAGGTCTACGCAGATGATATCTCCATTCTGGCGCGTGGAGAATCCCTTAAAGAGGAAGAACGTAGAATGCAGACCGCCATCGACATGATGCAAGGATGGTACGAAAGTACAGGCCTCTCGGTAAACCCGATGAAAACAGAGGTAATGATTTTCACAAGGAAGCTGAAACCAGAAAAAGTACACAAACTGAAAATGCACAAGAAAGAAATAGACTACAAAGAAGAAATTAGATATTTAGGGCTACAATTCACCCCTGACCTACGTTGGAACAAACACGTAGCCAAACAAACGGCGAAAGCAGGCAGCTACTTGTCTGCACTATGCAGAGTAGTGGGCCCGAAATGGGGCCTAGAGCCCAGAATAATCAAGTGGATGTACGATGCAGTAGTCCAACCAAGAATCCTCTTCGGAGCAGTCATCTGGTGAAAGACGGTGCAGCTCACCAGAATAAAAAGGAAACTAGGCTCAATCCAAAACAGGGCACTACGTAAGATCCTGGGAGCTGTCAGAACCATTCCCACAAAGGGGATGGAGATTCTCCTAAACGAAGCACCACTAGAAATCAAAGCCACGGAAGTGGCAATCAGAACGGCCCACTGGATAAACACCTGGGGCATGTGGAACGAGTCAAAAAATCAAAACTCACACGCGAACATACTGGAGTATGCCGGACCGATCCTAGAAGGCACGCAATACGTACCGTCAGACAGCATGACAGCCAAACATGAATTTGGCAAAAAATTCGACCGCATCCACACGACAAGGAAAGACTAGGCCACAAAGAAGATGCCACCAAAAAACACATACAATCAGGTATGGTATACTGACGGCTCTGTTACAGATAATGGAGTGGGAGCCTCTTGGACAACAGAGGACGGCATCAATTCCGACTATGTGACCCTATGGGGAGGATCGACGATTTTCCAACCCGAGATCACAGCCATCACCGGCTGCGTGGAAGCACTGATCCACAGGAACACCTGTAATCAAAAAATATTAATCTGTTCAGACAGGCAATCCGTCATCACAGCAGTAGAAGGCCCGGTATTCACATCCATGTTAGCGCATAACTGCTATCTTAAACTAAATATTCTAGCCACAAAGGGCAATAAAATTTCTCTAGCATGGGTACCAGGACACAGAGGTATCACAGGTAACGAAAAAGCAGACGAACTTGCTAAACGTGGTGCCAGTAACACCTACATTGGCCCGCAAGCCTCCACAGGCCTCGCCATGGCCTCCTTCAAAAGACTGCTGAATAAGAGAAGCGCAGCAGCAATGGAAGAAGCCTGGGAAAAAACACCAGATTGTGCACAGGCAAAAACACTGCTGGGTATGAAAACAGACACTGCAAGAGGCAGCAAACTGATGAAATATGACAAAGACGAGGTCAAAAAATTATCAACAATGCTAACAGGTCTCGGGTACCTTAGAAATATGATGCATCATATGCGCATGGTGGACACCCCCATCTGCATCCATTGCAATCAGGAAGGCGTCAAAGAGACAGCAACCCACAGTATTGGCAATTGCGAAGCCTTCATGAATACAAGAAACCAAACACTGGGTAGCTTCATAATTCCAGACGAGGAACTGGAAAATCTCGAGCTAAGCTCGATATGGAACTTTATCCGGAAAACGAATCCATTCCGAGACGTCCAAGGCAGTACCACATAGACTGCGAAAACACCTAAAACAAGAATATAGTCACTTACCGACGAACACACGTCAAAAACGATCCATCGTGAAACCGATGTAAAATAAAACCTACGACTCAGTAGAGAAGCAGAACACGACAACCTAACCTCTCCTATCCCAACCCAACAGACACAAACAAACACAAAGCCACACCCTCCACACAACACACGCTTACACTAATAACAACGGTTTAAAAAAAAATAATATATATATCTTCCAGTCCCCCCTCCAACCAACAAAACAGTAAAGTACCAATAAAGCAAGGGTAATGCGATTATGTATAGCATAACCCAATGGCAAACATTGGCACAAAATCCCTAAATTAATCTAACAAAAGTAATCCAACATGATTCAACCCAAATCAATGTAAAATACTCCATATAACTTAAAACAAAATCCTCCATTATAAAGAAAAAAACTTTGTATTCAGACATTTAATAATTTCCACTTCCGCAACCACTCATATGTATACATAGATACACAAAAACACACAACTATAATCCATGACAGACAACACATGCAATACATTATACAAACAATAAATACAATTTAAACTACATACACAAATCCCACACAATCCAACACCCATAACTACACATCCTAAAAACACAAGCAACTCTCACCCAACATAAAATACAAATAAAACCAAACAGAAATATTACAAACACGAAACCATTCAAATCACTCAAGCACAAACAACACTCACCCAAAACACAACCAACATCACACCCGACCCACACCTCACAAAAACAACAACCCCGGAATTACGAAAATCAAAACCAACTAAAACACCCAATAACCAACAGGCAGAAAAGACACACCACACATAGAGCCACAGAAAGGACACAACTTAGACACAGCCGCATGGAGGCCAACGGCAATACAAAGATACAGAAACAACACAACCAACCACAACATCCACATCTGCATCATCAAGATTGAACATTGAAAAACGCAACAACGACACAGGTGACCCTGACAAATGCAAACCATATGACCAACAACATCAGGTGAGTCAAAATTACCCATACTACTCTTACAACGACATAAATTGGCTAAATCTAAAATAACAGTACAAGAGTAGAACGAAGATCAACAGATACAAACATATTTAACATTACACACACACCATATTCAAAGAACTAAGCACACACCACAATACAACATATAAAAGTAACATATAAAGTTTGATTCCCTCAAAACAGATAAGATAATAACCAAAATATATATATATATATATATATAAATATGAACAATACAAATCTTAAACCACAAAACAGACATAAGCCTGACACAATGACGAGACATTCAAATTTAACAAATCTAGACTCACTTTACAGGGATTAAACATCCCACATCAAAATAATATAAAATAACAAAAATCAAACTCGGTAACCCCAACGCACCCACAAAAGGCCTAACGCTCTTGATAAATACGCCAAAACAGAATAAAAACAGAACGACACATCTCCCCGTACCCAATTCACATCCCTCGTAAGGCTCGAAATAAGCCCGACACTTCTCTTCAAGATCACAACGTATACAACTCTCCTCATTCATTGAGTTTGATGGAATCACTATGTGCTGATCTTCGCTCGCCACTCGTACAAGGCCCTCCAGCTGTTCCATAAAATCCAGTCATACAATATAACCTATAATACAACGGTTAACGACACTCAAACAAATAAGTATAGCGATAAACTCCGTCCACAACATTAACCTAACAAAATAAACTAGAATAAAATAAAATAAAATAAGACAATTACCTGAATACTTGGTATCTCCTGCAACACATCCAATTGTCATCAAACCAAACCAATCCAAACCATCACAGAGGTGCTGGATCCCGGAAACGCAGCTCAAAACATGTAAATCCTATAAGCAAAAGCAAAATGTAACGTAGCCTAGTCAGATTAACATACAGAATAAGCAACAGGACCAAAAGATAGCACAGAGAACGCCGCTCCCTACACACAATAGAATACATAACCTCGGAAGTCGATTAACAGAGAACGGCTCAGCCAAAACATGGGGCGCTGGAATAACCTAACATGATCACAACCCTACAAACTCTTAACAAGTCTCCTCACAAAAACACAACAGCCTGAGGATAACAATATATGAAGTCCATTTCCAAGAACCAACCCTCAAACATTCAAGCAACAAAACAGCAGTCACAGCCACCTAAAAAAAAAACGAAATCTTATTTAAATCAAGATGCCAAAGAACGGTCCAAAAAGTAGAACCACAACTCACCCAACCACAAAACCAAGAAATAATCGACCCACAACAAGGAGAGATCCAATACGCCAAGCACAAAACGACGAATACAATATAACCTACAGTGCCCGAAATTTTCATAAAACCACCAAGTTTTTTTATGATATCTCATAATTTTTCTATACTTATGATTATATTTGAGGATATTCCATTTTAGGAGTATAAAAAACACATATATATCGATTGAAACAGTAGAAATAATGTTTATTTAAAAATACAAATATAAATATATAATTTTGTATAGAATAAAGTGCGAAATTTCTATAAAGCCATATATTTTTTGACGAAGTTAGTTCAAAATTAACAATAATTTCTTTTTTATTTCTATATTAATAATTCGTAAAACTACCGTTTCTTCGAACAACTTCGAAAAGACGGTTCGTCATTGTCGAAATCAAACTTTTAAGTGTGTCTTCTTGAGTAGATGCCCATGCTTCGTTTACAAATTGATGCTTATAGGGATATGGGATGTTTTAATGGCGTAATTGCTAAAATAATTAATAGATCACGTACAGTTATAAATAATTACGTAAATTTGGGTAAGGACTATGGCAAAAATCATCCTAAAGGGGGAAATCAAAGGCTGACCAAGAGACAGCATTCATTGCTAATGAGATCTGCGTCAAAAGAACAGAGAAGTGCATCAGAACTTCGCGTTGAACTAGATTTGCCAGTAACTACGAGACGTGTACAGCAAATTTTGAAAGGTTACAAACGATTTCAGTGGACAAAAATAATGCGAAAACCAGCGCTAAAAGCGGAACACAAACAGGCTCGTCTTGATTTTGCAATAGCACACATGTTCTGGTCTAAAGAATGGGAATATGTTATTTTTTCTGATGGAAAGAAATTCAATTTAGACGGACCAGATGGTTTTAAATATTAGTGGCACGATTTAAAAAAAGAAAAATATACAACAATGAGCCGCAACTTTGGTGGCGGTACATTAATGATCTGGGCCGCATTTAGAGCTGACGCCAAGACACCAATTTGCAGGATTACTCCTAAAATGAATTCTGTAAAACATACAGATTGTTACACATGATTTTAATACCATTTACTGAAGATATTGGACATGATAACTTCATGTATCAACATGATAAAGCTGCCGTCCATACATCAAATTATACAAAACAGTGGTTATGTCAAAAAAATATCAGGGTTTTGACATGGCCAGCGTGTTCTCCAGATTTAAACCCAATAGAAAACCTTTGGGGATACTCGCGAGAAAAGTTTTTGGCAATTGTAAGCAATACAATACTATTATAGAATTATGGAAAGCAGTAAACGAAGCATGGGCATCTATTCAAGAAGACACACATAAAAGTTTGATTTCGACAATGCCGAACCGTCTTTTCGAAGTTATTCGAAGAAACGGTAGTTCTACGAATTAGTAATATAGAAATAAACAAGAAATTATTGTTAATTTTGAACTAACTTCGTCAAAAAATACATGGCTTTATAGAAATTTCGCACTTTATTCTATACAAAATTATATATTTATATTTTTATTTTTAAATAAATATTATTTCTACTGTTTCAATCGATATATATGTGTTTTTAATACTCCTAAAATGGAATATCCTCAAATATAATCATAAATATAGAAAAATTATGAGATATCATCAAAAAACGTGGTGGCTTTATGGAAATTTCGGGCACTGTACAAACACACAAAGATACAGCAACCAGTCAACAAGATACATCCAAATACAGAACATTACAGTCATATTAACCGACAATTGAACTACTAAGAACACCGAAGGTTCACCAACGCACGAGAACAACAGGTAAAAGAGAAAGAAAATCCACAAAAGTGACAGTACAAGCACAGAACAACAACAGTCGTCGACGTAGAAACACTCAGAAAGGCACGCCATGAAAAGAAACAGACAAAATACCACGCCACAACTCCACTAGGAGGCGACACCACACGAAAACTGAAATACGTAAAACATAATTATCACAAGCACCACATCATATACAAAACATCAAAATGCAAGAAACACAAAACCAACATAAATTACTCCCCTTGACCTAGTAACAAATAATAGACTAACTCGCGACAGACAGCTCTAAAAACCGGTAAATCTCCACCAACATCCAAACGATGCAAAAAAAAAATCTTAATACAGACACGTAATACATTCATAGAAACTCTTTGATATTTCTATACTGAAAAGAATCAACAAAGTCTCGTCCATTAGTAGAACATAAGGCATCTATTTACTCTAACGTTTAAAAGTGCTCCATGACGGGGGCAGAACACCGGGGTCTATATAATCGCCTGCGGTTAAGCAGCGATCGCCATGGACACCCGGATGGATGGGTGACCACCTCAAGTCCGGCCTCCCCATCACCTCCTCTAACCCGCTCGTCACTTCCCACTAGCTCGAACCACCCTATTAACAATGCCAAGTATCACCCCATATTTTAAAAATTTTTTGCTATAATTCCCTGTCCACAATCCGAACTATTTCTCCAAAATGTTTTGCGTAAAAAGGCATTCACACCAGCACTCGTAACCAATACACATTATTAAGTTGTGCCAATCTAAAGGCTTGGACCAAAATATTAAAAGTAATCACTAATAGAACAGTATAATATCAACAACTACGTGAGCAGACTAGCTCGCGATAAATAGCTCTAAAAAAAAAATAAACCGATAAATCCCCACCAACATCCACACGATGTGAAAAAAGAAATACATAAACTCTCCTGACGTCCATGTAAACAAATTATCGTTCACCAGAAAAATATAAGATAACTAAACACTCTAAAGTTAACAATGACCCACGGTAGGAATAGAGCACTGCTGCCCTTGTACCAATTTATTTATGTCAATGCAACACTTTACTAACAAAACTCGTATCTCCTAATTAAAGAATAACAGAAATTTAATGTGTGAAATAAATACAAATAATTAAATATATAAAGAACCTATCAACAAATGTACAAGTAGGTTTAGCAAACAAATATTAAACGTCTTCACAAGCGCATAAATACAGAAAATAAAGTTTCCTTGGGCCAATACAACACTTCACGATCAGAATACACACCTCTTAATCAAAAAAACAAACTGAAATTTAATGTGTGCAATAAATACAAAATAAATAAATATGTAAAACCTATTAATAAATATAAATGTATGCTTGGAAAAACAATCACTACAACGCCTCTACAAATGCATAAAATACAAAATAAACCATCCTCAAAGACATCCAATTACTGAAATAAAAGTCACTACTATTGCAATAAACTATTAGCCTATACTACCTAAACGTTTTCTCAAATAACAAGGAAGGCCAACATTACAAATGCAGTAAGAAAACACTCGTGCCAATCGTATACTACGACATACGCAAAAACCTATCAAAACACAAACGCAATAACAATGTGCAATCCACAAATAAGCCATGAACAAATAATACATAAGCATAAACAAATCGCCTATACAAGATACACTATAACCAGACCATAGCATTCACACGAACATAATGCAAAATGCACCCTAAAAACCTGACAAATACTAACAAGGCAAAACGTTACAATCATAAATCAACACACAGAATTAAAACAAACACTAAGAACAATTATAAATACCAGCTCACTCATACACAAATAGGCAAGACCAAAACAGTCTGGAATTAATTCTAACAAGACATAACACAACAAAAATTCTCAAATTTACACAACATAACAACTGAACCGCGCCATGTTCACTCTTCGATTACTGAATATGTCAATATATCAGTACATCCGAGGGAACTGTGAACGAATAATTAGCGAAAGTCCTCCCGAATCTGTCGGGCCGCATGACCTCTCGCGCGATAAGTCGGATCAACTACCATGAGGAACGATAACTTCTCTTGGTAGACGCAAAGCCTGCATGTCTATGACGGTGTGCTCACAGATTCGGTAACAGGAAGTCAAAATACAGAAGTCTTAAAACAAATCTCGCGGACCGGAAACTACGTCGTAAATGATGCAGTAAATACCGACGCGCAAAAACTACGAACTTTATCTCACAAAGAGATAAATGCAGGCCCAGGACCTGGAGGGGAAGAGTGCTTATTCAACTCGCTCCTCAAACACTGACTGGTAGAGATCCACGGATCTATGCCCGCTAATAACCTAGCGGTGGAACTCAACCCGTAAAAAACGCAAAAACCTATACTACGACAAGTATAAAGCTAATACACATTCTCTCACTACAGGAAAGAATGACAATTGAAACTGACAAACTTGCTGATGTACGTGCCCAGTACGTTCCGAGAACGTAACTGCACTGCTCCAAGGCTTGTCAACCTGTTGAGAAATTCACTCCTGTTTGTTATCGGCCCTTGCATATTTGTTCGTACCTAACCTAACTTCGGGCGCGATTTAGAAGGGGGGTACCAGGTTCAGCAGCGGTCGGAGGGGGAGGGGGGGCTCACTTGCTTTCTTAACCCAGACGAGGCTGGCGGGCAGCCGGCACGCAACACCTCTCGCGCGATAAGTCGGAACAATCGGTCGGGGCAGTTTCACTAGATCTCCCCACCGGGCGCAAAGCCTGTACGTGCTTGTCGGAGAGCTCACTGCTCGCGGACAATCCTACGCCCTTGGGTTAAATCGCGTTTTTTTTTTCCGTCTTCAAAACTTTTTGCCAATAACCACGAGAGAGGGTCGAAGGGCCCGCCTCGGAAAGTCTAACAACACAATTAGCTGTCTACATCTATCGCTTTTCTACAAACTCCCTTGCTATCCGGAAATAACACACTAACAACGACTACGCATCAGAAGCCTGAACACGATTTCGAGTTTAATAGGTAAAGTCTCGCTTAGTGGGGATGTCAAGAAAAAGGGGAGCGGACGCTTCTCAGTGTCCACTCCCTGAATAGAACAAACAGGATCAAAGTGACTCTCTTCGGTTCCCCGTCAACACCAGGCGGTAACACCTCGACCATTCTATCACCAACTCGCCCGACGTAAATACCACGGCCGACGGCCATTAGCTAACAAAGTAGGGAGCATGGCAGTTGGATGAATAGGTCAGAGTACAGTCCCCAGTCGTAAGGTGAAACACGAGGTTCGAATTCGCGCTATGTGCCTCCTGGAGTAACTGGAAGTCTTAGAGTAATTAAGGGTGAGCAAAGCCTCTAGTGGGTATGAACTTACCTAAGGTCCTGGTGAGGGGAACCGTCTCCTCACCCCGCCCAACCAACGAACTTACTACTACTACTACGACCTTCTTGCGTAAAGGCCCGTTCAGTACACGACAGTTAAAAAACGACACCCCTGACGCAACCCTCGAAGCTAAACCAACGCTCAGATCTCGCGCCGCGACAAACCAGTATAAGATACGGAAGACAAACACAATTCGTAATTAACACTTTGACAGTTCAATACAACAAACAATTCGGTACATCCTCAGTGTTTAACAAATACACATCCAAAATCCGCGCCGCGAGTTTAGTGAATAGTGTAAAGGTGCAGTGCGACCCACCCCGACGACTGCAACCATCCAACACACATACGCAAAACAACGCAATAAATACCGGTAAAGGTAGGATCTTTAATTAAATTATACACCACGCATGAGAATCTCGTTTCGAATTATAACAAACCCGAACAATATCGGGCTCAGGTGCGCGAGAGAGAGTACGTCACACTCGTCCCTTCCTCGCACACATACGAGCAATATTTTCGGTAAACTCAGTAACAAAATCTTAAAAGTAACTAGTACGGGAACGCGCACGTCCAAACCATGACCTCTCGCACGATAACTCAGCAATTCCAGGGCTCGCGCAACACCATAATCCCTGAAAAAAAATAATAATAAACTATAATTAAATAAAATCATGACCGGCATACTTAAATAGAATAAGTAAAGAAAGACCGACCAAAGCTAAAATCACCCACGAACAGACGATTCAAACACCTGCCTTCCCTGCATAAGGGCCAATTCAACCGCTTCGATACTTGAAAGTTATTAAGCAAATACAATCCTTTCATCCAATGAAACAGGAACATCTAAAACATAAAATACAGCAAATAACAAAATACTCGCGTACCAACACACATAAAATCAACGATCATCACCCGTATCCGCGCTAATCCCGCGAAACCACCCCCCGCCAGTCAATCTAAATACTTAAACAAACGAACAAGATACATAAGAAAACGCGACCCACGCGCACATATACCCAAACACGAACACGAACATGAATCGAACCACCCACACACCGACATAAAAACAACGCGTTAAATCAATCAAGTAAAATCATGTCGATCTCAAACCATAACTCGATCATACACAAATATAAACGATATAACTCACCCGAACATTCAGAAGTAACAAATAACGGAAATAACAAAACGAGAGAATACGCACACCTAACACATACATACGCAACTATAACATCTATACTCCCTTTAAATAGTAATAAACAATAACACGAATAATTCTTGTACACATACACATACCGTGATTCTTCGTATAATACCCTGGCAGCTCCAGAATTCGCACAACGCCCCTTGTCATTCAAACATCTGAAATAACAAACGAATTAATATCATGCTCATTAAACGCATACGGGAAAAAATCTAAAATCACGGGACACATACGATTACCTGAGCTAAATACCTTTCTTCTCCGCGCACGGATCAAATCATCCAAAACGGGAGCATAAACGCTAATAATATTCAATCGTACATACATTCGCTTAAACCGGAACACCTGTAACATACAAATTAGAATCAGTTAGAACACGTAATATTATCAAAGATCAATAGTAAGATAACAACAATTAGGTAACACTATGCATCACACGCAAAAGTATTCATGTAATCGGGTACCAACGCCAACACCGTGTCATCGAACCCTCGGAACCGCTTTACAATCTGAAAAAAAAGATAATAATATATATTCAAACAACGCAATTAATAATAACAAACGGGCAATCTAAGAAGAATCCTCAACCAATAAGCTCACATTTTCCGATCGCGAACACGTAAGCGGGTTCAATTAATTACACGACACCGCGAATAATAACACGTATAATCTAACGGTACAAACAATTGACGATCCAAAAACGTACCTTACCAGAAAAGTCACACCTCGCCCGGATAATTAAAGAAATCAATAGAAATCAATGAGTTAGAAATTAGAGAAACGAGACGATACATACTTGAAAAATTTTGCCCTTTTTCTCAACCACTCTCAAAAACGCGAAAAACCGTTAGAACCCCGACCGAATAGTTCAATTTTCGATCTTTTACAACCGTCCCTAAAAAATAAGAAAACACACGCACTCGACCCCGGGGGGTACGGGCAAATCCAACGTACGGGTCGAATCGGGAAAGCAGAGAGAAGATACGAACCAGCCGCCATTAACAAGAGTCAGTCCAGGCCCAAGATCGATTTATGACCCACTCAACGAACGAGAATGACACACGCTCGGCCCGGAGGGTGACCATGCGGAACGTGTAAATCAGCGAACAACAATGAGTCCAAAGTCAGCGCACGTGCAGTCATCGTGGCAGGAAACAGGCGGTAAACCACCACCTGTAAAAAGACCGCGTTTTTAATGTTTAAATAACCGAACAGACCCCCATAGATCAAACATACTGTAAAACCAGAAATATAAATTTTAGAAAAAGAGAAAATCCACAGAAAAGAAAGTACACCGCGTAACAATCCCACACATAGTAAATTCACACAGCATCAAATTATCAAGACCATGACGAAACACGCGAATTAGACCAAAGACACGCGCGTAACAACGACGTATGTAAAACATGCGAGCATGTAAAGGAAGACAGACACAACTCATACAACCAGACATTCTGACACACAGTCGACAACGAAATAATACAGTCATAGAAATCGCGAAATCATAACACCGGCATAGTAGAATCTAATCCCCATATAAATCGTAAATTCAATTAAAGGATACGCGACACTCGCAACAACCGCCGAAAACTCCTACCTCCCCCACACACTCCTCAACCCCTACGCTCTCGAATACAGTATCACAAACGCGAAACTCATAAGAATATTTCTACAAAACATACATGTGTATGATTCCAACACCCCACATATAGCAACGAGTAAACATTCCACTCAAACCTTGCAACTACCCACGATCATACTCCCTCACAAAATCAAATAACACACAAGCTAGTCCCCCCATAATCTAAACAACAAAGAACTTACAACGCCGAATAAATAATACAAACGCCTACAAACACCGAATCATGAACCCAACAACTAACTTTTAAAACGGTACATTATACAAACAAAATCTCACACTTTAAGAACAAGTCCGAACGTCATACAGGCAACGAACACCAAAAACTTAAACAAATTTAATAATCGAACCAATTGTGAAACCCCACACAATTCAAATAACGCACATACACCCGCAAGTATCACAATCTAACCAATCACACAAAGAACGCCTAAGACATCATGACCTCCAACAACGTCAACTTACCAGAAACATTGTAAACACACGAACATATCGCCAACTCTAATTACATCCCAAAGCTCCTCCTGAAAAACAAAATTATAATTAGAATCAAGCCAGCCAAACGAAATTACATCAAAACATCTACAATCATTAACGCATACCTTCACTTACACCAGAAGCCTTAAGACAGCTACAACGATCCCCCTCTAACAAAATATAGAAAATTCTATTTAAACATAGCTTAACTTCCCTACGAGGACAAAAACTCATCAAATTAATGCTTACCTGTAGCCTACACCCTGTAATTCTCAGGACATCCGATCAAGGAGAAGCTCCTCAATCTGACACTCTGCCACCCCTCGAATATTCACCGGGTCCGCTGCTGTCGGCAAAATTAACCTCAAAACGAGGCCCGCACTCACCCTCACTCCCGACGGCCCGACAACTCTCGTTCTGACACGCAATCAAGTGCGTAACACCTGCAACATAAGCACAATTAATCTATACTGAAAGTCCCCCTCACCTCGCTAAGTGACACACGTAACATAATAAACAAACACAACGCGAAATCACCGACCGCGACCGCCGAGCACGCGTCATCGTATTCGCCCTGAAACGACGCGAAAATTCATACCCAAACCTACGAACCACCCACCTCACACGGAATCCCGGGAAAAACCGCAACCAAATTACCCACACGCGATTAAATGCCTCACCCACGCTATAACGTACGTCCACGTCGAAAGTAGGTCAACACGCGACTCCCGCGTAAATGACCGAACGAGCCAATCGCGACGCGGATTACAGATTCACATAGAAACACGACACCACGCGAACAGGAACAAACGAAACCATCAACGTTCACGATTATTAATAAACAATCGTAATCGTCGACCACACACCACGCGTATACCCCTAAAAAGGATAACCTCCCAACTCTCGTGACACGCACGCCCGCACGCAATCGCCTTAAATTCACGCCATACATGAAATCCCATGCCCCTCACGAGTAATGCACCGCCTCTTATTGACACAATTAAACAGCCCGTACTAAAACTAACGCAATTCAATCTACCAAATACCCGAAAAAGATCCAAGACACATAATAAACAAAATTAAATTCGAATGACCAATTAACCTACGAACAAGATCACAAACATAAAATCGCGAATAGATTCACTCTACCTTAACGAATCGTACAAAGCATGACAGCAGCTATCCGACGGCTCGCGAGATCCAACATCAAATCAGATAAAACCGATAAAATGATCCGCCACCGGCCGTACACGCGCCCCCTCGCGACGCGGCAAGGGCCACAGATCGTATGTGTAACACCGGAAGGACAACGTTAATTAGTTAATGAACAATATATACACAATATGCCAACAGACACCGCAATCTATGTATTTCACAGGACGCGAACAATACAAACGCGACTCGACCGACGATAATATTAAAATTAAACATAACGCGACCTAACACTACCCGCGAACGAACAGAAAGAAGCACATGCAACCGCGAAAAGAGCCGCGCTAAAGCGACAACGTCGAGTAAAACTGCACCGAATTATGCTTATCATAGTATTAAAATGTAAAATAAATCGAGGTCGGCCGTGCACGCGCACGCCTTCCTCTCACGGCCACGTGCTCGCCGCAAGGTTGCAAACACAGCCATAGGGCCCACCCTTCTTTCAGAAAAAAAAGAATCTGATAACGAGGGTGGTGAAAGGGTAAAGCGACTCCCACCCTCCCGCCGCCAAACCCCCTGACGAGAGCTCGCGCTTCCCGAATAGATATATGGCCCCGCGAACTTTATGACTGCGAATTCGCGCCTCCACGAAACCACGAGATAGCCGACTAGCGGTTAAAGCCAACACTAATTAGAACACATGACAGGGCAACATGATAACGTCAGCAAAGCAGCCGATAACAGACACACTGAACTGTCAACCAAAATCATAAATAACATCTGAATAGCAACGTCATGACGCATTTACACAAAAGAAAAACGACGAACCAAGCTAAATGAACAACAATAGGCAATTCCAATTATGTAAAAAAAAAACGCTCCACACCCAGAACAACCCGTTAAACATCAAATAAAACAAATAACACACAACTACAATAGACAATTAAACAATATCACACAACTACAATAGACAATTAAACAATATCACACAACTACAATAGACAATTAAACAATATCACACAACTACAATAGACAATTAAACAATATCACACAACTACAATAGACAATTAAACAATATCACACAACTACAATAGACAATTAAACAATAACACACACCAACCAGCCAAAAAACACAAAATCCAATCTTCAACAATTACTAAATTCAAATCACACCTCAACAATAGACATACACGAGCAAATAACAAATTACACAAACAAACCCAGACGAAATGATCCACAGCGGAGACAACACCCCCTCCTAACTCACCACTGCACTGGTCAGCCACCCCCAATACCCTCACTGCCATCCGCACGAGCCAATCACAACCGACAAAGCAATGGTAAGACCGCCCTGCGCCCTCTCAGTAGCGCGACAACCACGCGGTAGTAGTATAAATATAGGAAAAAACACTCAGTAGCTACAGTCGAAGCAGATCTCCGTTCTCGGCAACCTACCAAGCAATCGAAAACTACAGCAACAGAAATGGCCAGCGGAAGATATTCTCCCGACAATTCGGACGCCGAGACAAACTCCCTGGGCGAAGAACAGGTGATCTGCCTACTGGAGGACAGTGAAGACTCCGAACAAACTCCAAGAAGGATCAACTATCTGGAGAACACACTACTCCAGATAACAAGGGTGGAGACAACAACAAGGTACGAGGAGCAAACTGAGGAACCAACAAAACCCTCAGGGAGTGACAAGGAAGAATATTCCTAAGGAAGAGAGACCACTCCAGCGGCACACGACGACAACGAAAACAACAAAAGCAAGACAGAGGCTCACTCCTCTAACAAGGCAAGTGTCAACAAAACAAATATAAAATCAAACCCCCAAAAATCCCAACACGACGAGCAGATCCCAAGCAGAACATATACGAAGAAAGGAAAGGAAGACGTAAAATCACAGCCAGATAGACGCTTACAAAACGGACCATCGTCCAGCTCCAGAAGAAAAAGGGAGGTAAGGCCCTTTGATGTAAGGGCAACGCCGCTAGAGGAGAGAGTAGTTGTCTTCATTTCAAGGAACCACCCGACGGACGGATTAAACGAGGACCTGAAAGAAAAAATAGAAGACATCATCTCGAGTAGAATCCTGGAACAGGCGTCAGCAGGAGACAGGTCAATAGAAATTGAACGCACATACCTAAAAAACGGCGGTATGATTGTGGTAGCCAGGAATAAACACACGGTGACATGGCTCGAATCGGAGGCAGAAGGAATCCAAGAAAAGACTGAAACAAAGAAAGGTACACTCAAAGATTTAAGGGTGAAGATCCCATGCGAGATGAGATCAATAGACAAAAGGATAAACTTCTCAACGGCCAGAAACTGGATCAAGACAGTCTACCCGGAAATTCTAGCTGCTGAATGGGAACTGCTAGAAGAACAAGAAGACACGAGAAGATGAGGTTACAGATGCAAAATCCTCGTACCGCGCGAAGGCCATAGAGAAATAAAGAAGAAAGACTACAAATTAAGCTGCCGAACATCCACGATAAAATTCAATTTAAAAATTTTTCAATCTAAAATACAAATATAAATATGAGCCAAAATAGATTAAATAGATAGAATAAGACAGGACAACATTTAAATATACATAAATCTAACAAATCCCAACTGCATCTAACGAAACATATAACGTAATTAGTAAACCCAAAACATTCTCTTAAAATTTAACGTTAATGCTAACTTAAGTTTATAATCGAACCTTATAACCTAATTGCAATTCAACTCAGAATAAAACATACAAATCTATATCACTGCCGACTCTGACAAATTTAACTCAGAATAAAAACATCCTATACCAAGGTCGATCCACACACCACCAAAAACTACACCCTAACATAACATAACGACCAAACGTAAAACATATCCTCTCTTTAAAAACCATACTCATAGCACCAAATCAACAAACAAACAAATAAAATACACAAGTAAACTCCTCAATATAATACCACATACTAGTACCACCACCAAACATCTCGAAACCGCTAACAAAACCACGCAGAACGAATCCATCGCACATCGGGAAGTATATACTACCAACGGTACACGCGACTCCAACAATCAAACCAAACAAAAACGACAGCCAAACAAGGCCAACCCTAAAGACACACATCCACACGAAATAAACAAACCACCCACCACAACTGTTCGCGCGACTGCTCGCGCCAGCTTGCGGCAGCAAGCAGCCGCTCGCGCGAACCCTTTGGATAGCGAGTGCGCGTCAGCGCTAGAAGATAGCGCAGCGCTAGACGTGACGTCACTCCTTCCAGAGGTCGCCCCCGCCTCTCGTGCCGGCGGAAATCAGATGTAAATTGCGTCACGCGTCACTCTCGTCACGGATCGTTTATCGAAAACATCTGTACATTACGTCATGGCCCTCGCCAACACGTGTTTTTCTCTCGCGCCTTCGCGACCTGCCTTACAGTTTTCCTCGTTCGGCCCTTGCCAACGAGTCGATTTTGTGCTAAGAAATAAACGGACTGGGCTTATCCCTTTTTTAGTGTTAAGTTTAGTGTTTATTTAGTGCGTAAGGCTTTATTTATAGTTCTTGTTTCAAATACACTCTTTGTGCGGTACAAAAGTTCAATTCTGCACCCCGACGAGCGGTATCCGAACCTTCCCGCGTAATCGGTACGAAATCGTGCGCGATTAAACAACAACAAATTAATTGACTCAAAGTGAATTCAACACTAACGCCCCTCAACTCAAATGCAACGCACCCATCCAACCTCTATATTATTTACCCTCGAATACCAAAATCTTAAACTATCCAAGACACACAGCCAAATAACCCGCGTACGACTCACAGATAATTCGCGACCAACCAGCACATTACCAACAACTACTAAATCATCCGCACCAGCGATCAGTGAACAGCCCCTGACAATAGGCCAAAGCATTACAGGACGACACGACGGCAATCGGCAAATCAGACAAACACAACCAAACCTCGTAACAACACACACACACAACATACACATCTAAATAATTTCAAATAGGCACATACAACATGCTATCCTAACATACGATAAAAACCGAACAAATAAGAAATCAGGATAAAATCTCACTTAACCAACCAAATATAAAAACCAAATCACCCTATATAAACCAGAATCAAATAACAAAACCGACGACTAAACCCGCGAATCTAACGAAACCTACCAATACCAATACTCAAAGTTCGAAATAACAAGCTAACATAATAAAAAAAAAAAAAAAAGAAAAAAGAAAATATAAAAACGAACCCAACGCACGCCGAGTCTCTCATACACCACCGGTGTAATTACGCGAACCCAACATTCAAACTAAACATTAACACGTTGCGTACCGCGTCACCCGTACTTGGGTGACGGGCATGCTTCCGTGGGGCCCGCGTCACCCATATATGGGTGACGCTTTTCTTGTTGAAGTTAAATAAGATTACCAATAAGATTATTTCGGAACAAAACAATGTATCAATTACATAGGTCTATAGCACTGTAAATGTAGATAATCGACAATGCATGGATCTACTCGAGTTACATTGTTGGTTTTCCCCGCATATCTCTCCGCTATCGTTTTAGTGCGCCGAGATAAAAACTTGGGCCGGTAGGAAACAAAACGTAATCACGCTTGGTACGCAACGTGTTAATGACGGTCAAACAGCGCCAACCTATTACGATACACACACACCCGTCACAAAATAGACCACCCATTGCAACAATTAAAAACAATCGACACTAAAACGACCCCAGCATCAACGCTCATAAGCTCACGTATAACGCACCCATCTAACTCTTCCACCCCCCCCCCCCCCCAATCTGCCCTAAGCAAGTCAAAGCCAATGAAATGACACTCCCAACCCAGTCACAAAACTCAATGCCACGACAAAGTACGGATCACCACCAAGCACAGTATACAAACTCCATAACTCCGTCAGAACTAAAAACAAAACGGGCCACACGACAAAGTCCAACTACCACAACAATTCCAGGCCACGGAGTATATACAATCCCAAAATACACACCTTTAGATATCAAAATCTTAAACTATCCACGACACACGCCAAATAAACCTGCATACGATTCACTACCAATACGCGATCAATCAGCACAACATCACCGCACCATCGCCCGCGACCAGCGGACAGCCCCTAACAATAGGCCACAACATTTAAAGACGACACGATGAGACCGGGCATAAACACACTAACAAGACCAAGCATATAATAACCAACTCACACCCAAACTCACATACACACACACACAATTACAGGCACTTAACACAAAACAGAACTCTCAATTAAACCAAATAAGTTTATAACAAAATAGAGAAGGAACCAGGACCATTAATAAATACAGATGCCCACCCAAACAAGAAACCACGAAATAACCGTTTCTCTCCTCAAAACAAAATTTATTAAATAAGTCTCAGTATATATAATACCATACAACAACATACTTAATCACAAGATGTCAAACCACATAATACAGCACGCGAACATCAACTATCACAACTGTAGACGCTCCAACACGTGTCCGGTGCTCCCAAAACGTGCAAGGAAGGAACGAGCCCGCACAAATAAGAATGCCTATATAACAGGCCTGACAAACCATCCAGGCAACAATCCGGAGCTCAAATAAAGGTCACACACTTTGTAACCCACCAAACACGTGAAGAACAGCAACACCCGCACCTGGAGAAGAAGAAATGATACAACAAACATCTATACTTTTGCTACAAAATAACATTCATATTACCAAATTCACACTTGCACCCACACCACAGGTACCTTATATCCAGGAGCCTGGAAGTAACTCCCAACACCAGGGAGTGACGACAGGAGGATAGGCTAATGAATATAAACTACATCCCACAAATGTAAAAAAATAATTAATAACAAGAACAAATAAGTAAGTAACACCAACGCCCACGACCAACCACACAACACCAGCCTAGTTCCAACCAGACGAAACCAATGATCAAGCCGCCATTAACTAGACAACCAATATAATTAACACAATCAACTATAGACATACAAAGTAGAACTATAAGCAAACCATAACAATATATCAAGCAACACATTAACTGATTATCCCTCCCATCCTTCTTCTTCTCGTACACAGCACAACATGGACCTCAAGTTCCTACAAATAAACCTTCACCACAGCCCAGCCGCCTCAGCTATGGTCACAGAATTTGCCAGGAAAACGATGTGGACGTCATCCTGGTACAGGAGTCCTGGATCTCACATGAGAAGATAGCCGGACTAGGGACGGCAGGCACAGTCATAAGTACCACCACACAAGGGAGGAAAAGAGCTTGCATAGTAGCATGCAAAAACAACGTTTTAACATTATTACCCAATTTATCCAGCAAAGACTTAACAGTAGTCAACATGGAGATCACAAACCCAAATAACAGCAATAACCAGCAGACGACAAACCTAATTATAGCATCCGGATACTGCGACGGCAAAATAAAAGCGAGAGACTTCCCGGAAAATCAAATAGTAACGTTAATAGACTGGTGTGAAGACAAGAAACACCAACTAATCCTCGGCATGGACGCGAACGCGAGAAACACAGCCTGGAACAGCACCGACACAAATGACAGAGGTAAAAGCCTAAAAAACTTCCTTGACATCACTAACCTAACAATCATAAACACAGGCAACAAACCAACTTACGTCACCGCCACAAGAAGCGAAGTTCTAGACGTAACACTAAACACGACAGACATCGCCGCAAGAATAGGCAACTGGAGAGTATCCACAGAAAACTCCATGTCAGACCACAAGTATATCTTATTCGACATAAGGGAAGCAGACAGCAAAACCCCCAGCCAGTCACAAAACACCAAATACACAGACTGGAAGAAATATAACGAAGTTCTAGGAACAGAACTCAAGAAATTCCCCAACCGATATGGCAACGAGCAGGAAATCAACTCAGCAATTGAATGCATAACAGACGTAATAAAAACGGCATTGAACCAAAGCTGCGAGAGCAGTAATCTGGAAAAAAGAAAAAGAGCTCCATGGTGGAGCAAAGAAATAGCCAAACACCTGGCTAGCAACGAAAAACTTAGACGCAAAGCCAAACACACCGGCAAAATCAGTGACAAAGAAAAGTTTCTCACAGATAAACGCGCCTTAAAAAACAAAATACTAAGGGCGAAACGAGAGGCATGGAAAAAGTTCTGTAAAGACGTTTCCACAATCCCAGAATCGGTTAGAATCAACAAGATTCTAGCCAAAAACCCACAAGAGCTTCTAGGAGCTCTTAAAAACAACCAAGGTACTTTCACATCTAACAACGAGGAAATACTAAAGCTCCTCACAGATGAACATTCTCCAGGTTTTCACAACAGCCAATTTACAGACCACCCGCGAACAGAGGATAACAGAACAAAAAACGACATTGAGGCGCCTGCCTCAGGCGACAGATGAAAACCAGACTGGAAAACAGCCAACGAGGTGGTGACCATCGAAAAACTAACATGGGCAATAAAGTAATTCAGCCCACACAAGGCTGCAGGCCCGGACAACATAACCCCGGAAATGCTACAAAAAGGGATTGACAACCTAAAAGGACCGTTGACGAATGTCATCCGCGCCTGTAAGGCGTTAAACATACTCCCGTCCAAATGGACGGAAACCAAAGTGATCTTCCTCCCTAAACCAGGGAAGAACAAATACGACACACCCAAATCCTTCCGGCCGATCAGCCTGACATCGTTTCTACTCAAAACGATGGAAAGACTGATTGACAGGAGAATTAAAGAAAAACACCTAGCAGACAAACCACTGCACAAACACCAATACGCCTAGAGGGCAGGTTACTCAGTCGAAGCGGCACTGCATAACCTAACGGGAACGATAGAAAAAGCTATCTTCTCCCAAAAATACGCAATGGGATGCTTCCTAGATATAGAGGGATATTTGACTCTCAGTCAACCCGAGCAAAACCAAAGTCATGATCTTCACGAGAAAGCTGAAAACAGAAAAGGTACGTAAACTCAAAATGTACAAATAAGAAATTGATTACAAAGAAGAAATTAGGTACCTGGGACTGCAGTTTACTCCAGACCTCCGATGGAGCAAACATATAAACAAACAAACAGCAAAAGCTGGCAATTATTTGGCGGCACTCTGCAGAGTAGCTGGTCCAACCTGGGGTCTTGAACCTAAAATTATAAAATGGATGTATGACGCCACAGTCCAACCAAGAATCCTTTCTGGCGCAGTTATATGGTGGAAAGGCGCGCCACTCACCAGAGTAAAAAGAAAACTAAGCTCAATTCAAAACAGAGCCCTACGTAAAATCCTAGGCGCTATCAGAACTATGCCAACAAAAGGTATGGAAGTTCTCCTAAATGAAACCCCGCTGGAAATTAAAGCCACGGAGGTAGCAATCAGAACTGCACACAGGATAAACACCTGGGGCATGTGGAATGAATCAGAAAACCACAAATCACACGCGTACATACTAAAATACGGAGGCCCAATACTGGAGGGAACACAATACGTACCCTCGGAGAGCATGACGGCCCAGCATGAGTTCGGGAAAAAATTCAACCGTCTACACACCACCAGGGAAGACTGGGCAACGAAAAAGATGCCACCAAGGTACGTATACGACCAGATCTGGTATACTGATGGCTCTGTTACAGGCAACGGAGTAGGAGCCTCCTGGACAACAGAGAACGGCAACAACTCCGATTACATTACCCTGTGGGGAGGGTCAACAATATTCCAGGCTGAAATAACAGCCATCATCGGATGCGTGGAATCACTAACCAACAAGAATACCTGCAACCAAAGAATCCTGATCTGCTCAGATAGCCAATCTGTCCTCACAGCAGTGGAAGGTACAGTATTCACATCCAGACTGGCACATAATTGTTACCTTAAATTAAACATTCTAGCCTCCAAGGGGAACAAAATCTCGCTGGCATGGGTACCTGGACACAGAGGCATCCCAGGCAACGAGAAAGCAGACGAACTGGCCAAACAAGGAGCCAGCAACACCTACATCGGTCCACAAGCCACCACAGGTCTTGCTATGGCCACATTCAAAAGACTGCTGAGAAAGAGAAGTGCGGCGGCATTAGAGGAAGCCTGGAACAACGTACCAGACTGCGCGCAGGCAAAAACCCTGTTGGGAATGAAACTTGAAACAGGAAGAGCCAATAAACTAATGAAATACAACAAAGACGAAACCAAAAAACTCTCTACAATGTTAACATTACACGGTTACCTGGGAAACATGATGCACCACATGAACATGATAGACTCCCCCTTCTGCATCCATTGCAAACAGGAAAACGTCAAAGAAACCGCAACACATATCATCGGCAACTGCGAAGCTTTCATGAACACCAGGCACCTAACGTTAGGCAGCTTCATCATTCCAGATGACGAATTGAAAAACCTGGAACTAAGCTCGGTATGGAACTTCATCCGGAAAACGAAACCATTCCGTGAAATTTAATATTGGTCCACACAGACACCAACAACACACCTGAACAAACAGAGAAAACACAAAATTGAGATACACATGTCTAAAAACAACCCATCGAGAAACCGATGTAAAACAAAAATCTTCAACATAACAACAGAACATCAAACCCAACAACATAACCTCTCCCACTCCAGCCTACGTAAACTCACAATAAATCCACACAATCGACATATACAAACAACAACCACATACATTAGGTTACAATCAGAAAACAGCAAATTACCAATAAAGTTAGGGTTATGTGAACATACATAACATAACCCACTAACTAACACTGGCACAACTTCTCCAATTTTAAATAATTTATATTTAAACCAACAAATGCAAAACTAAATCAATTTAAATAAACTTAACCATTCATCCATTAAACAATCATTAATCATACACATTAGTATACTCAAAGCTTAACACACACACGCGTTAAACAACCAAAACTTAAAAAAACAACCCAACGACACAGAAAACTCACATTAGCAACCCACACGTCGCAACCTTTAGACACCCACAACAATCCTTAACACACAAACAAAACACACAAAATCACATATCCTACCACACATAGCTTCTATTCTATCCAGCCCGCCCCTCACAACACAAAAACCCCAGATCCACAAAATACAACAATCAACATCCGACACACCCACATGTAAGTAAACAAACAAAACTAATTGAGTAATCACAGAACGACCACAGCCCAGACAGGACAGACAGAGCAGGACACAGCAGGAGGGCGGGGCAAATCAGAGTAACCGCAACAACACTTATAAGCGAACCACTAAACCAAGTACAAACCACGCAAGCAACAGTGCAGGGGCACAGGTACCATTACAACAGGCCACACCAACCACACCAGCACCATCATGACCAAACAACAACATGGCGACAATAACGCGGAGGACCAAACAAGCACAGGTCAGAAGTCCAACAACATCCGGTGAGTCAAACAACAGACAATAAAACATACTAAACAAGCACTAATCAAAATAAAGACCATGAATATAACATAAACTACTATAAGGTACCATACTTACAATAATGAAAGAACAAAAGTCCAACATAATAGAAACCGGCACAAACAAGTCACACATATATTAATATCTAATCAAACTGCTTAAATACGGACGAACATCAGCAACCCAACTCTCATGCATAACCAACAAGTATACAATAAATAATTTGCAATCACTACGACACTCACAATCTAACGTCACAGGATACACAGAACGCAAACCCACCCGACAAACATCAAACACTCTCCACAAAAACAACACACCTTATTGCATCTGGTCCACATATTTTCTTAAAATTATCCCAGTAATGTGGATCAGCCGTAGTATCCAATGGCCATCCCAAGACACTGACACACACCCATTAATCTACAAATATACAAATATTAAAATATTACAACAAAATTAAAATACATGCATAAAGAATAATAACCACATTGTACACTACAATTTACTGCCCTTTATCCGTAACAAGGAGAATCCAACCAGACCAGACACCGCAATGATATAACCTAAAAAAAAAGAGAGAAACAACATAATAAATGCAAAATCGATTTAGCAAATACACTAGAGGTCCATAACAAATCAAAATATACACTCGGAAACAACAAATATCGGTAATCTAATACATAAACAAATTAAACAATAAACATGGGATATAATTGTGAAATCATAAGAACGACGCTATGAATACCGAATCGACAACGAGCTATGACATAGAACGTAACGAAGAGGTGCGACACACAGGGAGGAAAACATAGACAATGCGACTCGGCTCCGCCAGGAGACGCCACCGCTCGGGCTCGGCAAACCAGGGAACTAGCGGTCACCAACAGAAATATACACACAACAAAGCAAATAGCGTAGCCCGATGAATTATCTGAGCCACACTGATCTTAAAAAAGATCACTATTATTGTTTAATCGCGAACTAAGATGCTCCGATTATGGGGAGAAGGAACGGATTCGCTCGTCGGGGTGTAGATGAAGGAAACCTTTGTACCGCACAAACAATTTATTTTCCACGATAAACTGGCACTTAAACACTAAATAAACACTAGAACTTAACTCTAAAGAAAAAGGGATAAGCCCAGTCCGTTATTTATCTTAATATCAAATCGACTCGCTGGCAAGGGCCGAAAACGAGGAATAGCTTGTGGCGTTCTGTGTATCCTGTGACGTTAGATTGTGACGTTAAAATCAGATGTTTGCGCGAAACGATCCGTGACGAGAGTGACGCGTGACGCAATTTACATCTGATTTCCGCCGGCACGAGAGGCGGGGGCGACCTCTGGACGGAGTGACGTCACGTCTAGCGCTGCGCTATCTTCTAGCGCTGACGCGCACTCGCTATCCAAAGGGTTCGCGCGAGCGGCTGCTTGCTGCCGCAAGCTGGCGCGAGCAGTCGCGCGAACAATTATCAAACACACTAATAACAAGAAATCTAGCATCATGACAGCCCACGTTAGGAAATACTGTAAAGTCGGTAAGGAACAGCGGTTCATTCACGTCGAGAAAACGTTTTCCGATACATAATATAGCTATAAAACACAAACACAGTAAGCCACATTATCATTTCTGAGCCACAAAAGACATAAAACCCATTTACCAGCACACTGTGTAACAACTAAACGGCTAAACATATAAGCAGGGGCCCGTGGCAAGAGCGGAGCACCGGTGGTCATGCGATCATCGAAGTTAAGCGTCGCCCGTCGCGGACACCGATGGGATGGATGACCGCTCGGAAGCCCCGCTCCTCACGCCGCTGCTTTCTCTTTCTTACCGCTTCACACCAGCCACTACTACTGATGCTGGCCCGGGAAGATAAGAGGGTACTACAGGGAAACCAGGCAAAAAGACCTGATTCACTTCCAAGTACAGTAACAAAATATCTTTTTACGGTCCAAAAAAAAAAAAAACTTTTTGCTCTCAGAGGACCTCACCTCGTATCACATTACCGCTATACTTTATTAAGACAAGCCCGTCTATTTTTTTAAGGCCACAAAACTCTCAAACAACATCAATAAAAAAAAGAAACATTAGAAACCCACGATGGAAAATTATAAAACGAAAATTTCTCTCATAGCTACATATCGAGCCATACCACCAGCACATTGTTAATTTCGAGCCAAACTTGCAACGAACACACTAACCAAACTTGTAATAGCACCTATAACGTAATAGAAACACACTACAACACGTACAAGCACTAATTACAACAGAATGCCACTTTCCAATTCAAAAACCAAGTCCAAAATACCCTGGAATTAATTCAAACTAGATGGAAATCAATAATAATGAAAAAAAAATACATAAAACCAGTACCGCGCCACGGTCACCTCCTGACCACAAGATGTGCCAAGCACAACCGAAGGAACAGTGAACAAATAATTAGCGAAAGTCCTCCAGAATATGCCGGCCCGCAAGACCTCTCGCGCGATAAGTCGGAATAACTACCAAGAGAAGCAAAAACTTCTCCTGGTAGACGCAAAGCCTGCATGTCTCTGCCGGGGAGCTCACCGATTCGGTAACAGGAAGTCCAAATACAGAAGTATTAAATCAAACCTCGCGGACCGGAAAATACGTCGCAAACGATGCAGTAAATGCCGACGCGTAAAACTATGAAATTTATCTCACAAAGAGATAAACGTATACCCTGGACGTGCAGAGGACGAGTGCTTACCCAACTCGCTCCTCAAACACTGACTGGTAGAGATCCACGGACCTATGCCCGCTAATAACCAAGCGGAGTAATTCAACCCGTAAAAAACGGAAAAACCTATACTACCACTAGTATAAAAGCTAATTTACTTTCTCTCACTACAGGAGAGAATGATAATTGAAAACTGACGAACTTGCTGATGTACGTGCCCAGTACGTTCCAAGAACGTAGCTGCACTGTTCCAAGGCTTGTCAACCCGTTGAGAAATTCACTCCTGTTTGTTATCGGACCTTGCATATTTGATCGTACCTAACCTAACTTTGGGCGCGATTTAGAAGGGGGGGACCAGGTTCAGCAGGGGGGTTCCTTTCTTAACCCAGACGAGCATGTCGGGGCAGCCGGCCCGCAACACCTCTCGCGCGGTAAGTCGGAACAATCGGTCGGGGCAGTTTCACTAGATCTCCCCACCGGGCGTAAAGCCTGTCCGTGCTTGTCGGTGAGCTCACTGCTCGCGGACAATCCTACGCCCTTGGGTTATGTTGGCGACATGCAACTAAAACGCCGCTGGAGAATACTGGGGAGTATCACGTGTAAAGAGAAAAGAGAAGACACAACGCACCAAATTCACACTCGAACAGAGTTTGTTATATAGAACAGAAATCACTTATAAAATTAATCGTCGTTAACTTAATTACTCACTACGCCGAGAACGTAAGGAAGGAAGGAAGGAGGAGGGCCGAGGCGGATGCCTCGGTGAGCCTCGGAAAGAAGGAACA
Source organism: Mimumesa dahlbomi (assembly GCA_917499265.3). Classification (NCBI taxonomy): domain Eukaryota; kingdom Metazoa; phylum Arthropoda; class Insecta; order Hymenoptera; family Crabronidae; genus Mimumesa; species Mimumesa dahlbomi. The sequence continues at coordinate 556,937 of OU824126.1, read as the reverse complement.
CGACACAAAATCCACGTCGCACACTGGATTTAGGAGTGGAATCGAGGTCCTTCACAAGGTGCACGCGGGGATACGCCACCAAGGACCTAGGAAGGAACGGAAATTTCTTCCCCGAACAAGGATGAAGACGACAATCCTTAAGGAAGAAAAGTTATAGGAAACACGCCATGGCGTGTGGAAGGCGAAAGCACGCGGAGAAGCACGTGAACACGTACGCACGAGAGCAGCGCAGGAAGACGACTCAGACCCCCCACGGCTTCGCGAAACAAGAGCCTGAACATAGGCGCGTCAGCTTGGTACGCAATAGCTATTGGCGAATTGACGCCTTCTAATGCAGCGTCGCGCTAGCCAATATACAGGCAGGTGTGACGGCAAGGATCCGCGAACAGCGACAAATGTAAAAATTTCTGCCATACCGCTCCGTAAGGTAGTCCACTACCCAACACACCGCCCGCCTTCAACAGTAGTGTTGAACGAACAACAAAAACATACCTGCAAACATCGCAGGGCGCTCGTGAATACAAAGGTGTCTTACTTAAACTAGAGTAACGATAATTAAACTTATTTACAATGCTCTAAATACTAGATACAAAAAGACGCTAAATACTGCGTAAACGATATGCCCTTAGGCGTCGGCAGACACTGGCAACTTACAAACACATGTTACCGGTCTTTTAAATTCGGAGGTAGCTGTACGCAACCGAATGACTCGCACCAAACCGTCCTTCCCGGGAAAGCACTCCGTAATTCGTCCAAGCTCCCATTTCGCCGGAGGGAGATGATTGCTCTTGAGCAGAACTAAATCCCCGGTCGCCAGGTTCGGCTGTAGCGAACGCCACTTTGTCCTTTGCACCATTGTATTTAAAAGATCGGCTGACCAACACTTCCAAAATGTCTGGGTGACACGGTCAATGAACTGCCAGCGCGTGAGCCGATTTTCATTTAAGTCAAGCAAAGAGGGCTTTAGAACAGTACGAAGATGTGCTCCGACCAAAAAATGACCCGGCGTCAGTACTTCCAGACTGTCTATGTCGTCATGGAGGGGCCCTATGGGACGAGAATTGAGAATACTCTCGATGTGACAAAGAAGAGTAGCGAACTCCTCATAAGTTGGCGTGAACGATCCCATCACTCTTTTGATGTGGTATTTAGCACTCTTCACGCCCGCCTCCCACAAGCCACCGAAATGTGGGGCGGAGGGGGGAATGAAATGCCAACGTATTCCGTCACTTGCAAAGCGTGATTGTAAATCACGATCCTTTGTAATGGAGGATAGGGCACGAGACAACTCGCGGTCAGCACCCACAAAATTTAAACCATTGTCAGTATATACATCCGAAGGGAGGCCGCGGCGCGCGGTAAATCTATCGAAAGCCGCCAAAAATCCGGCGGTGTTGTAATCGTTGGCTACTTCTAAGTGAACCGCACGAACAGACAGACATACAAAAAGAACTAAATAAGCCTTGTGTGATTTAATGCCCCTACCTTTCGAAGAGCGAATCAAGAATGGGCCCGCATAGTCCACTCCGGTATGCGAAAAGGGACGTGACGGTGTGACTCTCACTTTCGACAGCTCGCCTAGTAGCTGAACTGAACATTGCGCACGCATGCGCGTACAAACAACGCAACGAAAAATACATTGCTTTACCACAGAGCGGCCATTTATGAGCCAATAATTTTGGCGCAAAAAATGCAAGGACGCACGTAGTCCTCCGTGCATAGTGCATAAGTGCGCGTGTCGCGCGAGCAACTCAGAAACGTGTCCCGGAGGGATGAGGATGGGATGCTTAACAGAAAATTGAAGATCTGCGTTCGCCAAACGTCCACCCACACGTACAATACCGGACTGGTCAATGAATGGAGACAGTGCGGCATATTTTCGGAGACTCACCGAAGCCGTTGTGCTCCCCTTCACGAATGCTACCGTCCCGAACTGAAGAGTTTGAACACGTCTACACCAATGCACTCGGGCCTGCTCAACCTCCTCCGAAGAGAGAGGACTATCAAAATACTTAATTTTATGCCTTATTCTATTAATAAATCGGAAGAGATAACAAGTAACGCGTAACAGTCGCGGCCACGAGGAAAACCGAACAGAAATTTCAGGGTCAGCATCGTTAGCAACTGAGAGGTGGGTGCTAACACCCTCGCGACTTTCCAGAGAGGCGTCGGAGCTATTCTCCCCACTATTTTGGGGCCAAAATGTCATAGCTTGGCTCAACCACGGTGGACCATTCCACCATAGAGGGTGTGAGAGAAGAGCTTCAGCTGAGATACCCCGTGACGCACAGTCAGCCGGGTTATCCTTCGTAGGAACGTGTTTCCATGATGCTGACGGAAGGGAATGTTGGATTTTAGAAACGCGATGCGCGACGAAAACTTTCCACCGCGCGGCCGGGGACTGTAACCACGACAAGACGGCCGTCGAATCGGTCCAACAAAAGACAGAGACTGTAGCTAACCTCATGGAGCGTCGCACAAACTCGATCGCCCTCACTAACAAAACAGCACCACATAATTCTAGACGAGGCACACTTAATAGCTTTATTGGTGCAACCTTGGTTTTTGCGTATAACAACGAGACTTGACTATGTGCGGCGTCGGTCTCGACGCGAAGGTACACTACGGCAGAATACGCGACGTTAGACGCGTCCGCGAAACCGTGAAGCTCCACACATGAAGCAGATTCAGATTGATAAGTCCAACGGGGAATCGCGACCTTATGTAACGAGGTCATCTGAATTTGAAGCGCGGAGCAAGCATCACCCAAATCACAAGGGAGTGACTCGTCCCAATCGACTTTCCGGAGCCAAAGTTAGTGCATTAGAATTTTGCCCCCAACAAGGAATGGAGCAAGCCAACCCAAAGGATCATAAACCCGCGAAATTAATGAAAGGAAAGACCTCTTTGTCATTTTTACGTAGGGTGAATTAACACGAAAAGAAAAGACGTCTCGAGATGGATCTCAGATGATACCCAACACCTTAAAAGGGGAATCATCACCGAGAGGTTTGTCCGAATAATTAGCGAGGTCTTCGCAAGGCAGATCCGCCACGATAAGAGGATTATTGGAACTCCATTTGTACGGCCTGAAGCCGCCCGCCCTAAGAAGACCGATTAACTCCTCACGGGCTTGTAACAAGGAAGAAATACTATCACCTCCGAAGAGTATATCGTCGACGTACATATATTTCGTTTTCTAAGATTGAGGAAGCAAGAGGGAAATGTCCTCCTTCATCAGCCGTCAGCTGAGTAATCACGCGGTTAGCTAAAAATGGTGCGGACGCAGTACCATATGTAACAGTAGTTAAGCGAAACTCCTGGAGGCAACCTCCGGGTTCGGGTCTCCAGAAGATGCGTTGATAGTCAGTATCTAACGGATGTACTGGTATTTGTCGGAACATTTTTTCTAAATCCGCAGTACAGACGAATCTGTAGGAACGCCACCTTAATATAATGGAGAATAAGTCTTTCTGGAGCTTAGGACCGGTATACAACAGGTCATTCAACGAAGTACCGTTGGATGACGGACATGAGGCGTTAAAAACCACGCGCAGTTTTGTGGTAGAGCTGGTCTCCTTCACCACCGGATGATGGGGGAGGTAGACAGCGTTTTCGGATTGGCAGTCAGCAGGAACTACTGGACTCATATGTCCCAAACGTAGATATTCGCGCAGGAAAAAGGAATATTCCTCAGCTAAAAGGGGTCGCCTCGTAAAGCGCGACTCGGTTTGAAGGAAAACTTGCAAGGCGGCACGATAAGTGTCACCAATCGGAAGGGGCTTTGAAACCCGGAATGGTAACTGCACCATATATCGACCGTCTGGAAGTCTCGAGTGTGTAGAAACAAAATGAGATTCGCACGCCCGATCTTCCGCAGAAAGCGGTAACACCGATGGAACCTCCTCTATTTGCCAAAATTGCTGGATTAACTCCGGAATTGACTCTAATATGGTAGTCGACATATGACACGAAGTCGTCTTTAATGTATTGCTCGGAAGGTTCGGGACCGGCCCGGATAGAACCCACCCAAAGACAGTTTTCTGAGCGGAAGGGGAATTACCCGTACCTCTCACTAAGCCATCGCGAAGAAACTGGCAGTAATAATCGGCCCCAATAATCAGGTCAATGTTGGTATTGGCAAACGGTTGCGGATCCGCGAGTGGAAGGCTCGCGAGATGTGAGAGATCGGCCGTAACCGGGACCGGCGGCGGAAGATAAGAAGTAAGCTTAGGTAATACTAAAGCCGAAATAGTCTCCGAGGGAAAGTCTCCGGAGGCAGACCGAATTTGCATAGTCGCAACTCGACGCGCGGAACCGCAGGATGCGGCACTGATTCCGGCTACGTGAACCATAACCGGCTTCAACGCAGGCTTCAGCACCTGCACTAGAGACTGAGAAATGAACGAGGATTGGGAACCCTGATCAAGTAATGCTCTGACCTGCACCGATCGGGCTTGGGTAGTCGACGTGAGAATCACACAGGCCGTAGGAAGTATAGTCCTAGAAATTCCCGGCCCTGCTAAATGATTAGTGGTTGACTCGATGGGACAACCAAAGGTTGATGTGGACGACTCCGAAGAGTTTACGGTACTAGCAGGTACAGTTTCAGGAATCACCGACGACCGGGGACTCAAATGGAGCAAAGAGTGGTGTTGCATCTGACAATGACGGCAACGATACTTACTAGGGCAAGCTTTTGTAGAATGCCCTGACGCGAAGCAGTTAAGGCATCGATTATGCCTTTGCATGATCGCCATTCACTGATGCACGGAACGCGAAAGGAAAGATTGACATTGGTATGTGAGGTGCGGTCCCCCACAACAAACGCAGTGTACACCCCTACTGGAATCAGAACGCAAATTCTCTGAACGTAAGGGCCTCGCTGAGGAGGCTTGATGGGCTTTCGTGATTACAGCCCTAGATTTGGATGCGCGAATTTGGCTATCAGAGGAGACGACAGGCTCCACTGACTCAAACGCACCGACGCGAGTATTAAGAAAATCCGCAAATAATTGATATTCCGGCAATAAATTGACATCCTCCAAAGAGAGCTCCCATTCCCGTCGAGTTACCTTATCTAGTTTGGATACAAGAAGAAAAACGAATAAATCCTCACCCATATCAACGGGTCGAGACAGAGTTTGAAAAGTGCCGCGTATCTCAGTGCTTAAATCCAGGAGAGCCTTGAGATCACCGACGGAACCGACGCTCACCCGAGGAAAATCAACGAGTCGTTGCATCTGAGTATAAAGTATCGCCCTCTTCCTGTCATATCGCTGTGCCAGAAGGGCTAACGCGGATTTATAATTTGCTTCGGTCACGCTAGTGTTTGCCAGTACGCGTGCGGCTTCGCCCTGCAAACTCGCCTTAAGGTAATGCAACTTTTCAAGACTGGTCAAGTCTGTGCGAGAGTTGACCAAAGACGCAAATAAGTCGGCGAAATTTGACCAAGCCGAAAGGTCGCCATTAAATTTAGGCAATGCGATGGTTGGCAATGAAACCATATTCAATTTTGACTCTACCGGACTATTAGCCATAGCCGAGGGCTGAATATCTGTAACCGCAGGTTGCATAACTTCGAGGTGTTCACACAACGTAAAGCGGGTCTCATCGCGCGTGTCCGTAATCGCTTGGAAGACATTTTCGATGAAGTACTTATGCGTTTTCCTCAATGCGTCGTCAGCGAGGTTGAGGATGTCTCGATGCCTGACACGACACTCCTCATAAATGGCGCTGACATCGGCGATGCGGTTGTCCAACGCAGTCTTCGTACGCCTGGGCTTGGCGAGCTTTATAAAGCTCGAGAGGCGATAAACAATCTGTTCTCGGGCGTCGAGCTGAGCAGCAATTAATTACTCAGCTGGAGTCATGATGGCGAGTCACTGGCACGTAGAATAAATTAAGCACTCGGTAAGGTCGATTCACTGTTGATTCGCAGAGGTCACGTCCTCGTAAGGCAAACGAGGTCCTGTGTTCATGCGGAAGGCAGTTCAAGATGGCGGCATACGGCAGACGATGACGACATCCGGCACAAGATGGCCTTTTCTCGTTCAGCACGTGGCGACCACGATATCTCGTGGCCCTGCAAACTCGCGGAAGCACTGCCCGAACACTGAATTTAGTACAAAACTGACCACAATTCCCCTTTAACACGCGAATCCGGCTCGAAGGACCATTATGTTGGCGACATGCAACTAAAACGCCGCTGGAGAATACTGGGGAGTATCACGTGTAAAGAGAAAAGAGAAGACACAACGCACCAAATTCACACTCGAACAGAGTTTATTATATAGAACAGAAATCACTTATAAAATTAATCGTCGTTAACTTAATTACTCACTACGCCGAGAACGTAAGGAAGGAAGGAAGGAGGAGGGCCGAGGCGGATGCCTCGGTGAGCCTCAGAAAGAAGGAACACGACACAACATCCACGTCGCACACTGGATTTAGAAGTGGAATCTAGGTCCTTCACAAGGTGCACGCGGGGATACGCCACCAAGGACCTAGGAAGGAACGGAAATTTCTTCCCCGAACAAGGATGCCGACGACAATCCTTAAGGAAGAAAAGTTATAGGAAACACGCCATGGCGTGTGGAAGGCGAAAGCACGCGGAGAAGCACGTGAACACGTACGCACGAGAGCAGCGCAGGAAGACGACTCAGACCCCCCACGGCTTCGCGAAACAAGGGCCTGAACATAGCCGCGTCAGCTTGGTACGCAATAGCTATTGGCGAATTGACGCCTTCTAATGCAGCGTCGCGCGAGCCAATAAACAGGCAGGTGTGACGGCAAGGATCCGCGAACAGCGACAAATGTAAAAATTTCAGCCATACCGCTCGGTAAGGTAGTCCACTACCCAACAGGTTAAATCGCGTTTTTTTTTTTTTTTTCCCTTCGTCTTCAAAACTTTTTGCCACTAACCACGAGAGAGGGTCGAAGGGCCCGCCTCGGAAAGTCTAACAACACAATTAGCTATCTACATCTATCGCTTTTCTACAAACTCCCTTGCTATCCGGAAATAACACACTAACAACGACTACGCATTAGAAGCCTGAACACGATCTCGAGTTTAATAGGTAAAGTGTCGCTTAGTGGGGATGTCAAGAAAAAGGGGAGCGGACGCTTCTCAGTGTCCACTCCCTGAATAGAACAAACAGGATCAAAGTGACTCTCTTCGGTTCCCCGTCAACACCAGGCGGTAACACATTGACCATTCTATCACCAACTCGCCCGACGAAAAACCACGGCCGACGGCCATTAGCTAACAAAGTAGGGAGCATGACAGTTGGATGAATAGGTCAGAGTACAGTCCCCCGTCGGAAGATGAAACACTGAGGTTCGAATTCGCGCTATGTGCCTCCTGGAGTAACTGGATGTCTTAGAGCAATTAAGGGTGAGCAAAGCCTCTAGTGGGTATGAACTTACCTAAGGTCCTGGTGAGGGGAACCGTCTCCTCACCCTGCCCAACCAACCAACTTACTACTACTACTACTAGGTTAGGTTAGGTTCTCCCTCGATGGTCCACCACCTTGTCGTGGTGAGGGGGCTTGGTTCCGATGATATCTTCTGGCTATACCCGCGGGTTCTTTGAACCTGGCAGCTACTAAGAGTGATGGCCGTACTAAGAGTGGACCCGGGATGAATGTGTGTGTGTGTGTGTGAGTCAGCTGCGGCCAGTCCTTGATGGATATTCCTGTCAGACTAACCACGGGGGGCGTAGTTGCCCCCCAACCGGAGCGTGCATCGATGTCAAGTACCTGACCTCTGTGGGAGTAATAAGGGAGAGTGTAAGTCCGGTTGTCGGCAAAGTTCCCGTGAAACCACATGTTCAACGTGGGAAGGACCGCTCGATGCATTGCTGACTGGAGCCTATGACAGGGTTGAAGTTTTTGTTCTGGGCGCAGGTATGGCGGGGCGACCTGGTCAGTCTCCCCGCATACCCTGAGTGGTGGGGGGTACACCATCACACCGTCTAGCCTGAGGTGTGTGTTAGGCGTCGGTTCGGGTCCGGCGTCGCACACACGATAGGGGTGACGTTAAACCTTTTGCATCAAGTATGGCGCGGGCCTATCCCGTAATATTTTTTCGTAGAGTCATTAGGGATCGATAGGGTGTGACCGCCTGACAAGGCCGCTTCTCGGCCTTCGGTCTGCTTAACTAGGGTTTTCATTACCGCTGGAAGTATCCCCACCGCGGTGGGGGTCCCATGATGGGCGAAGGCGAGGAATACAACATACATACTATGTCATATCTTAAACAAACAAAACGGACAATAGTGTTAGAGAGGAGTAGGGCGACATGGGGAGCACCCCATCCGCCGTCCTCACGGAAGGCGCCTTGCCAGCCTGAGCTTGGACGTGTCGATGGTCCACGACACGACGGAGCGCAGGTCCCAGGTCGCGGTCTTCGTACCGTCCGAATTGTGCTTGACCGTTGTGACAGAGTCAGGCCTTCTGCCGTGGCTGACTCTGGGGTACCCGTGCGTGACCCTAATTTGATAGAAGTAGAGTCATGTAGCCTCGCGGAATCGCGTCAAATCCCCCATCTACCCACAGTCTCACCGTCGCCGTCGGAGACGTCATCGCGCGCTACCGCCACTTCGCGTTCGTGTTCCGGTTTCGCGTCCACGGGAATTAGGGTTCTGCAGCTGAACATGCGTCGTTCAGTAGTAGTAATGGGGGAGGTGCGTTCGCTCGTTGCCGACAAGCGCTTGGACGTCCTGCTTTTGCAGGAACTATACGCCCAGAAGCTTGGCAAGAGCCACACCATCTGCGGTTTAGGGAGTGGAATGAGGGTGGCCGCCGTCAGCTCGCAGCATCCGTGGGCTTCGGTGGTAGCATGCAACCCGAATTTCCAGTTGTTGCTCGTCTCGCAGCTTAGCACGACCCACTGTGTCTGTGCGGAAGTGCAAGCTCCCGGCTTCTCATTCTTCGTCGTGTCGTGCTATTTCCAGTACAGCGACGAAATTGAGAAGCACCTCAGGCACCTCGACACGGTGTTTCGTTCACTGAGGGGGAAGAGACTTCTGGTTTCGTTAGACGCCAACGCCCGCTCGTCCCTCTGGGGTCCTCAGAGCACAGACGAGGATGGAGCAAAGTTGGAGGAGCTCCTTTGGGCGTATGCATGGTCGTTGTGAACGACGCTGGCCAGCAACCCACCTACTGGGCGGAACAAGGTTCGTCATACATCGACGTTACCGCAGCATCCCCCACCATGAGCCAATTCGTCGGTGATTGGAAGGTGCGTTGTGATTGGACAACCAGCGATCACAACTCCATCGACATCAGATTGAGGGTGCCAAAGGTCCGAAATGGGGACAGTAGCGGCGATCGGTGCGCCGAGACCAGGTGGTTCAACACCAAACGGGCCGACTGGGAGCGGTTCGCCGAAACGCTGGCTGGCCTCTCCAAATCAAGATTGGAGGTTCTTGAGCTGTTGTCGGTGCAACACGTGGAGGAAATGGCAGAGACTCTCACGGCTGTCCTCACGGACGCGTGCTCCGAGTCGATGCCACGAAAATCTAAATTTAGAAAGTCCAACCCGTGGTGGACGAAGAGGCTTACAAGCCTGAAGAGGACCGCATACCGGCAAAGGCGTGCATTCCAGAGGGAAGGGGATGGTCCGACTCGCCTCGCTCTCAAGGCTAAGTAACGCACTTCATTGCGGGAATACAGCCGAGAGGTGAAAAGGGCCAAAACCGCCAGCTGGAGAAGATTCGTCACGTCGCACGGCAACTCGGATCCCTGGGGCTACGTTTACAAGCACCAGGCTGAGAATCTCCGAGTTGAGAGAGTGATCAACACTATCCGGCGTGACGAAGGCTTCACAAAGGACATTCGGGAAACCGCCAGCTGCCTTCTGGATTCTCACATCCCCGATGACCGGGAAGAAGAGGACTCCCCCGCTCAGCGGGCCCTCAGGGAAGTGGCGCGCGCTCCTCTTGACACACCCGAGGCCTCTGTGTTTACAGAGGGAGAGGTTGTCAAATGCGCGCGCTCCTTCAAAAACGGTAAGGCGCCAGGACCTGACCTTTTCGACGTCACGGTGCTGAAGGCGGCCGTCGCCGTTATCCCCGGTCAGCTGGTACGGCTCTTCAATGGGTGCCTTCAGTGGGGCGTCTTCCCCCGCGTCTGGAAGGAGGGCTCGTTACGGGTACTCCTGAAGGGTGCGGAGAAAGACGTGAAGGACCCCAAATCGTACCGTCCCATTTGTCTCCTCTCCGTGGTAGGGAAACTCTTCGAGAAGCTCCTTAAGGAGCGTCTCTCCACCACGTCCCTGGCTCCCGGGAAAATCTCCGATCGGCAGTTCGGCTTCGTGGCCGGAAAGTCGACGGAGGACGCTGTCGTGGAGTTGCGTCGGATGGTCGAAGCTTCCGAAAGGAAGTATGCCGCGGCGCTACTCTTCGACATCTCGGGGGCCTTCGACAACGTGTGGTGGCCCCTCGTTTTAGATAGCTTGCGTAAACGAGACTGCCCGAAGAACGTTTTCGAAGTGCTGAAAAGCTACTTCGACGATCGGAGGGTTCAGATCTCGCTTGGGTCCTGTGAGGTCTCCAAAAGGCCCACGCGAGGATGCCCTCAGGGGTCCGTCCTCGGCCCGGCCTGCTGGAACCTCATGTTCGACGGCCTTCTGCGGCTGCTCGAAGACTCTGTCGAGGGAAAGTTCGTCGCATACGCCGATGATCTTCTCGTCTTGGTATGCGGCGACTCCCGAAGGGAGTTGGAAATCGAAGGCCAGCGCGTTGTTGACCAGATTTCCAACTGGTGTAATTCGGCCAAACTCCAACTGTCCGCTAGCAAAACCGAGGCTATCATCCTCAGGAGCGAATGGACAAGGAGGGCCCCAATTGGAAGACGGGGAGGAGCTCGTCCGGATAGGAAGCGAAAGGCGGCCCGGAAGCCGGATATATATAAACGTACGCCGACCATTAAGTTAGGGAATTCGAGTATCGCGTTTAAGAAAAGTGTTCGCTATCTTGGCATCCATTTTGATAGAAACATGGGTGTCTCCACCCATTGTAGATTCTTAAGCGACAAGGTCGGGTCGCTATTCCATAAGTTAGGGCGGCTCGCGAGGTGTCAATGGGGACTGCGCTTCGGGGCGCTTTCCGTCGTGTATAGGGGTGTCTTCGCTCCCACGGTGGCGTATGCTGCCGGCGGTTGGGCCGACCTCTGCACGGCGGGCGACCTGAAGACACTCACGTCCGGACAACGACGCGTGCTCATCGCGGTGACTTGCGCTTATCGCACGGCATCGCATGATGCTTTGTGCGTCGTTGCAGGTGCGGCCCCAGTTGACCTCGTCCTAGAGCAGGGAAGGGCAACATATTATATCAGAAAAGGTATGGATGCCAAGATCGGGGACGTAGTCGTCCCCGCAAACGATACTGACGCAGCCAAATGAAGCGTCAAGGATGAGGCGATTAATATGTGGCAGGCCCGATGGGCCACATTGATCTGGGGCCGTGTCACATACGCCTTCTTCGACAACATTCGGGAAAGGTTGGCTGCTCGTTGGGTTGTTCCCTGCCACTACACTACGCAGATTCTCATCGGTCACGGCAATTTCAGGGCGTGGCTTACGTCCAGGGAGATTTCCGACGATGGGGCCTGTATGTGCGGTGAGGGGGACACTCTCGGGCACTTCCTTCTCGAATACCCAGAGTTCGCCCCGCAGAGAGAGTCTCTGCGGGACTTCATCGGCGAGAGGCAATGGCCGTAGGCGGCGCGCCACTTGGTGTCGTCGCCGGAGGATTTTGCTGCACTCGCCGGCTTTTGTAGGGAGTCCCTTTGGCTAAAGGGTTTCGTATTTCGTAATTAGTATATCTTCGTATTGTTCGTCCAGGGTGGCCCAAACCGGAGGGTCGTCGGAACCTCCGGCCATGGTGATGCGGCTCCGTACACCTGTCGGGACTACCGTGTCACCGGGCCCCTACTTTAGTTGCTGCCCCCCCTCCCCCCCAGCCCCTTGGTCGACTTCGACCACATGGACCCTTTCGGGTCCAAACTATCTTCCCCCTTTCTCCACTTTCTCTACTTTCTATATTTTCTACTTCCTATTTTCTATATTCTACTCTCTATATTCCATTTTCTTTTTTCTACTTTCCCCTCCCTCTCTTCTGCTCTCTATTTCATATTTTCTACTTTCTCTTTCTACATTTTCTACAGAGTGGACGCTCAGGATCGGAGCGTCATGAGCGGGCCTCCCCGAGGTTCCCCGTGGGCATGGCGTGGGGACGTCATGGCGCGATTTAGTGCTGTGCCGTAACCACGTCATGGCTAAACCGCTCACTCGCACGCCCTGCGAGCGCTACTGGGTTTTTCCTCGATGGCTCCCTTTGCACCTGTTGCAGGACGGTGGATAGGTCGCTGGTGGCGAATGCCTTAAGAGGCGAGGTCGCGGGGGTCGTCACTTTCGTGGTGGCGACTCAGACATTAAACCCCATCCGCCGACCAGGTGGAGGCATCTCCACTAGTCTCCACACAGAGTAATGTGGAGAAGTTGAATGCGTCAGACGCTGCCCCCGGGCCATCTGGCATGTGTGCCGGCGGCCCTACGGCGCCATCGAAGCTAGCCGTTGTGCGCGTGGAACGAGTACAACTGGCGGACAGCACACCACGTCGGAGAGTGGTCAGGCATTGTGCCTCGCTCCCGGTCAGCGGGGACGAGAGCGACGGATCTGTCGCCTCGTCGCGATCTGTACGATCGACCCGCTCGAACTATACCGCCACAAAAGGTAAGGCGGGCAGGAAGCGGGGCCGGCCAACGACGACGGCGGATTTTGTAGGCCTGGGAGAGGCCAAACGGAAGGCCGTCGAGGCAGCTCTCCAGGAGCAAGACTTGGAGCGGGAGCGGATGGAGATTTACACATCCATCAAGGCGCCGCCCGTCTCCCGCAAGAGTAAACCTCTCCCAAGAGAGGAGGAGTTGGCGGAGCAAATGCGATATGCTCCAACGCCTGACCTCGGCGCGGTCATTTTTTATCGCGTCGGCGTAATAGAGAAGGTGGCGTCCAGCTCCAATAATTTGAAGGGGACGTATGTCCGCCTGCTCCGCGAAGCAGCGCTTTTCATAAAGCACGCCGCCGTGGAGCAGGGTAAGCGGACCACTGCTTCCTCACGCGAGGTCGAGCTTGAGCGGACGGTCGGCTTACTTAGGTCCAGAGTCGGCGACCTTGAGGAGCTGCTCCGCCGCCGACGTCGCGCCGACCCCACGGAGCTGGCGCCCGTGCAGCTGTCACTGCCATCCACCGTGCCGCTTCCCCCATTTCCCACGACTCAACGTATGGAGGAGGAGCTGGTCGTAGAGCCGCCCTCGGCGACGCGATTGCTGGTGCCGAGATCGCCGCCGGTATTGCGGCGACGCCCATCGCCGCGGCCTGCAGATATTGCAGGTGCGAGGGATTGCCTGCCGTTGCAGCCCCCACCGTCGTCGACCCCGGCGCGGGGTCTCACGCTCGACGATGTCGAAGGCCTCGTTCGTCGGGTGTGCGGCGAGATGGAAGCGCGCTTACGGCTCTGCTTGAGCGGCCCCGACGAGGGGGGCCGGCCAAGCTACAGCAGCGTCGTCCAGCATGGTCACACTGCTGCGGCAGTGAGCACTGAGCGCGTTCCCCAGCCGCCCGCTGCTGCGGGTAGGGCTGAGGGAAAAATGAAGAAGCGCCACAGGGCTGGGCGCAAACACCGCCGCAAGACGACGGTGTTGTCTGATGTGGCAGCGGCGCAGCCGATGTGCCCCCAGACACAGCGACAGTTTAATGTCTGAGTCGCCACCACGAGAGTGACGACCCCCGCGACCTCGCCTCTTAAGGCATTCGCCACCAGCGACCTATCCACCCTCCTGAAACAGCTGCAAAGGGAGCCGTCGAGGAAAAACCCAGTAGCGCTCGCAGGGCGTGCGAGTGAGCGGTTTAGCCATGACGTGGTTACGGCACAGCACTAAATCGCGCCATGACGTCCCCACGCCATGCCCACGGGGAACCTCGGGGAGGCCCGCTCATGACGCTCCGATCCTGAGCGCCCGCTCTGTAGATAATAAGGAGAGGGAGATAGAAAAGAGAAAGTAGAAAATGGGAAATACAGAGTGGGACATAGAAAATAGAAAATAGAGCATAGAATAGAGAAAATGGTAGATAGAGGAAGTGATGGAGAGAGATAGAGAGAGGCGGGAGGGATAGAGGAAGTTTGGACCCGAATGGGTCCATGTGGTCGAAGACGACCGAGGGAATACGAGGGCAATCGATAATGTGGGTTCCCGGTGGCACGGTGGTCCCGAGAAGTGTACGGGGCCGCATCACCATGGCCGGAGGTTCCGACGACCCTCCGGTTTGGGCCACCCTGGATCAACAATACTAAAAATAGAATAATCTAAAACACGAAACCCTTTAGCCAAAGGGACTCCCTGCAAAAGCCGGCGAGTGCAGCAAAGGCTTCTGGCGACGACACCAAGTGGTGTGCCGCCTCTGGCCATTGCCTCTCGCCGATGAAGTCCCGCAGACACTCTCTCTGCGGGGCGAACTCTGGGCACTCGAGAAGGAAGTGCTCGAGAGTGTCCCCCTCACCGCACATACAGGCACCATCGTCGGCAATTTCCCTGGACGTAAGCCACGCCCTAAAATTGCCGTGACCGATGAGAACCTGCGTGGTGTAGTGGCAGGGAACAACCCAACGAGCAGCTAACCGTTCTCGAATGTTGTCGAAGAAGGCGTATGTGACACGGCCCCAGATCGATGTGGCCCATCGGGCCTGCCACATATTAATCGCCTCATCCTTGACGCTTCTTTTGGCTGCGTCTTTATCATTTGCGGGGACGACGACGTCCCCGATCTTGGCATCCATACCTTTTCTAATGCTGTACATTGCCCTTCCCTGCTCTAGGACGAGGTCAACTGGGGCCGCACCTGCAACGACGCACAAAGCATCATGCGATGCCGTGCGATAAGCGCAGGTCACCGCGATGAGCACGCGCCGTTGACCGGACTTGAGTGTCTTCAGGTCGCCCGCCGTGCAGAGGTCGGCCCAACCGCCAGCAGCATAAGCCACCGTGGGAGCGAAGACACCCCTATACACGACGGAAAGCGCCCCGAAGCGCAGACCCCACTGACATCTCGCGAGCCGCCCTAACTTCTGAAATAGCGACCCGACCCTGTCGCTCAAGAATCTACAATGGGTGGAGACACCCATGTTTCTATCAAAATGGATGCCAAGATAGCGAACACTTTTCTTAAACGCGATGCTCGAATTCCCTAACTTAATGGTCGGCGTACGTTTATATATATCCGGCTTCCGGGCCGCCTTTCGCTTCCTATCCGGACGAGCTCCTCCCCGTCTTCCAATTGGGGCCCTCCTTGTCCATTCGCTCCTGAGGATGATAGCCTCGGTTTTGCTAGCGGACAGTTGGAGTTTGGCCGAATTACACCAGTTGGAAATCTGGTCAACAACGCGCTGGCCTTCGATTTCCAACTCCCTTCGGGAGTCGCCGCATACCAAGACGAGAAGATCATCGGCGTATGCGACGAACTTTCCCTCGACAGAGTCTTCGAGCAGCCGCAGAAGGCCGTCGAACATGAGGTTCCAGCAGGCCGGGCCGAGGACGGACCCCTGAGGGCATCCTCGCGTGGGCCTTTTGGAGACCTCACAGGACCCAAGCGAGATCTGAACCCTCCGATCGTCGAAGTAGCTTTTCAGCACTTCGAAAACGTTCTTCGGGCAGTCTCGTTTACGCAAGCTATCTAAAACGAGGGGCCACCACACGTTGTCGAAGGCCCCCGAGATGTCGAAGAGTAGCGCCGCGGCATACTTCCTTTCGGAAGCTTCGACCATCCGACGCAACTCCACGACAGCGTCCTCCGTCGACTTTCCGGCCACGAAGCCGAACTGCCGATCGGAGATCTTCCCGGGAGCCAGGGACGTGGTGGAGAGACGCTCCTTAAGGAGCTTCTCGAAGAGTTTCCCTACCACGGAGAGGAGACAAATGGGACGGTACGATTTGGGGTCCTTCACGTCTTTCTCCGTACCCTTCAGGAGTACCCGTAACGAGCCCTCCTTCCAGACGCGGGGGAAGACGCCCCACTGAAGGCACCCATTGAAGAGCCGTACCAGCTGACCGGGGATAACGGCGACGGCCGCCTTCAGCACCGTGACGTCGATAAGGTCAGGTCCTGGCGCCTTACCGTTTTTGAAGGAGCGCGCGCATTTGACAACCTCTCCCTCTGTAAACACAGAGGCCTCGGGTGTGTCAAGAGGAGCGCGCGCCACTTCCCTGAGGGCCCGCTGAGCGGGGGAGTCCTCTTCTTCCCGGTCATCGGGGATGTGAGAATCCAGAAGGCAGCTGGCGGTTTCCCGAATGTCCTTTGTGAAGCCTTCGTCACGCCGGATAGTGCTGATCACTCTCTCAACTCGGAGCTTCTCAGCCTGGTGCTTGTAAACGTAGCCCCAGGGCTCCGAGTTGCCATGCGACGTGACGAATCTTCTCCAGCTGGCGGTTTTGGCCCTTTTCACCTCTCGGCTGTATTCCCGCAATGAAGTGCGGTACTTAGCCTTGAGAACGAGGCGAGTAGGACCATCCCCTTCCCTCTGGAACGCACGCCTTTGCCGGTATGCGGTCCTCTTCAGGCTTGTAAGCCTTTTCGTCCACCACGGGTTGGACTTTCTAAATTTCGATTTGCGTGGCATCGACTCGGAACACGCGTCTGTGAGGACAGCCGTGAGAGTCTCTGCCATTTCCTCCACGTGTTGCACCGACAGCAGCTCAAGGACCTCCAGTCTTGATTTGGAGAGGCCAGCCAGCGTTTCGGCGAACCGCTCCCAGTCGGCTCGTTTGGTGTTGAACCGCCTGGTCTCGGCGCACCGATCGCCGCTACCGTCCCCATTTCGGACCTTTGGCACCCTCAATCTGATGTCGATGGAGTTGTGATCGCTGGTTGTCCAATCACAACGCACCTTCCAATCACCGACGAATTGGCTCATGGTGGGGGATGCTGCGGTAACGTCGATGTATGACGAACCTTGTTCCGCCCAGTAGGTGGGTTGTTGGCCAGCGTCGTTCACAACAACCATGCCATACGCCCAAAGGAGCTCCTCCAACTTTGCTCCATCCTCGTCTGTGCTCTGCGGACCCCAGAGGGACGAGCGGGCGTTGGCGTCTAACGAAACCAGAAGTCTCTTCCCCCTCAGTGAACGAAACACCGTGTCGAGGTGCCTGAGGTGCTTCTCAATCTCGTCGCTGTACTGGAAATAGCACGACACGACGAAGAATGAGAAGCCGGGCGCTTGCACTTCCGCACAAACACAGTGGGTCGTGCTAAGCTGCGAGACGAGCAACAACTGGAAATTCGGGTTGCATGCTACCACCGCAGCCCACGGATGCTGCGAGCTGACGGCGGCCACCCTCATTCCACTCCCTAAACCGCAGATGGTGTGGCTCTTGCCAAGCTTCTGGGCGTATAGTTCCTGCAAAAGCAGGACGTCCAAGCGCTTGTCGGCAACGAGCGAACGCACCTCACCCATTACTACTACTGAACGACGCATGTTCAGCTGCAGAACCCTAATTCCCGTGGACGCGAAACCGGAACACGGACGCGAAGTAACGGTAGCGCGCGATGGCGTCTCCGACGGCGACGGTGAGACTGTGGGTGGATGGGGGGTATTACGCGATTCTGCGAGACTACATGACTCTATTTCTATCAAATTCGGGTCGCGCACGAGTACCCCAGAGTCAGCCACGGCAGAGGGCCTGACTCTGTCACAACGCTCAAGTACGATTTGGACGGTGCGAAGACCGCGACCTGGGACCTGCGCTCCGTCGTGTCGTGGGCCATCGACACGTCCAAGCTCAGGCTGGCAAGGCGCCTTCCGTGAGGACGCCGGAGCCCCCGCCAGGCCTACCGAGACGGCACGTGACCCAACGACGGAGGAGGCCGACGTTCCTGCGCTGCAGGCGGCACCGCCTGGCTGGGAACGAGCAGCCAGACGGGCACTTCTCCTTGCCACGATGACACGCCCGAGCCCAGCCCCCGCCCGGAGATCCGAATGGGGGGCTATTTTGCCTCCGAAATATTTTGAGCTCGAGCGTGCCATCATGATTTTTAGTAGTTAGGTTGACCTGTAGGGAAGAAACATTTATTAGTAAATCACACGGTTCCTGCGACGCTCCGCCCAAAGGAGCACAACGGCGCAGGGCCCGGGCTACACTGGTGGCCATCTCCTCCTCGCTCCACACCGAAGTGTGAGGGGAAGGAGGAGTGGAGGCCACCGAGGATAGGAAGAAGGGCAAGGAGGAGGGGGGTGCGCTCTTTTATTAATCCCCTTTGGGCGAGCGCTACCCTCAGGGATACCCGTCCATCAGCCTGTCGCTGCCGCCCGTCCTCTGGACACGGGATATGTCGAACTGGGGACAAAACTGTTCATCGTCATTGAGGCTGCTCAAGCCTCTCGGAAAATTCCCAATTTCCGTCATCAATGGCGGACAGGGACAGACCTCTCATTCGAGGACGGGATTTTAGTGGTCTACGTTTAGTCAGGCCCTTCACCTCCGACCAGTCCGGCATGCGAGACGCTACCGGGTTCCGAGCAACCCGCCGGCATTGCTCAGAGGGTCAGCAGGGCACACACGCAAGCCCCCCCACCACGACAAGGTAGTAGACCACGGGGGGGCAGACACAGCGACAGCATCGTCAGGGGCAGGCGCCACCTCCACCTGCAACGAACCAGGGGCAAACGACGGTAACGGCTACCCCCCTAGCCTCTCAAGCGCCGCCTACCCCGAAAGCGGCCCCGGCCCCGTCAGAGACGTGGGCCACTGTGGTGTGGCGAAAGGAGCGGCGTGCAGCGGTAAATACCGCCTCCTCCTCCACCGCCACGGCCCCTGTGGGCAACACGCCTGCTGCTACTGGCAGCAGGTAGCAGAAGGGGGCGCCTGTTAAAGGTCAGGCGCAGACACCAAGGGGCGACGCCCAGAGGGGTGTACCTGCGGCGAAGCCGCGCCCGCCTCGTGCTCCCAAGCGTGCCGCTGTCGCATTGACCGTGGCTGATGGGAGCTCCACGTCCTATGTGGACGTGTGGAGGCGGGCCACCTCCGCTGTACGGCTAGAGGATGCCGGAATAACCGACATCCTCTACCGAAGGGGACAAACGGGCGCGTCGATAATCGAGGTTCCTGGCCCGGAAAGTGCCGCCAAAGCGGACAAGCTGGCGGCACTCCTCGAAGAGCCGTTCCGGGGCTCGGACATCCGCGTCGCCAGGCCGACCAAGTGTGCGGAAATCCGCATCAACGGCCTCGACGACGCGACGAGCCCTGAGGCCGTGGCGGAGGCAGTAGCTGCTGCCGGCGGATGTACGGCCGCGGAGGTTAATCCGGAGGTCAATCCTTAATATTAAGGCCGGCGAGGTTAGGCGGAATGCCTCTGGCGTCGGTAGTGCCTGGGTCCGCCTGCCGGCCTCCGCTGCGGCCAAGTTTGCCTCAGCCGGGAGGGTAAAGGTGGGCTGGGTGTCCGCCAGGGTGGAATCCCTGGCGGCCCGCCCCCTCAGGTGCTACCGCTGCCTTGAGACGGGTCACGTCCGGCAGCGGTGCACCTGCGAGACTGACCGTGGGAGCCGCTGCTACGCTTGCGGCGGTGCAGACCACAAGGCACGGGAGTGTACGGCACCCCCGAAGTGCCCGGTCTGCACCGACCTTGGGCGGCCCTCCGGTCACCGCTTGGGGGCGAAGGGCTGTGCTCCTCCGCCCTCTAGGGGCAAGAAGGCGCAGCGGACAGCGCAGGTTGCCAGTGCAGCTAAGGATCTGAAGCCTCTTGCTGCACAGGTGGGTTCCCGGGACGTTCCCGTGACTCAGGGAAAGTCCACGGCCACCGAAGGTTTGAGGCAGGAGCCGCAAGAGCAGCTGCGTGCGCCTGCCTCATCTGGAGCGTCTGATGATGGGCCCGCGAGCGGGGAGGCCATGGAAACAGCCTAAATGGCGACTCCGTGCCCCCTTGCCGTGCGGGTCCTCCAGGGCAACCTCAACCACGCAGCTCGTGCCCAGGACCTGCTCGTCCATACAGTGGCTGAGCTGCGGGTGGAGTTGGCGGTGGTCGCGGAGCCCTACCGCGTCCCCGATCGCCCAGACTGGGAGGGGGACGTGCTAGGCTCCGTGGCCAAAATGAACCGTGGGGCTGCTCCCTTTAGTGTGTTAGCTAGGGGGAGCGGAAATGTCGCGGCACTCCGCGGCGGCCTGGCAGTGGTCGGCGTTTACGCCCCGCCCAGCCTACCCCTCGCATCTTTCGAGGAGTGGTTGGACCGGGTCCGGAACTGCGTACAGCTCCACTGTGGGACCCGGCCAACTCTGGCCCTGGCGGACTTCAACTCCAAGTCTACGGCTTGGGGGTGCCCCAGGACCGACGCGTGGGGCGACACTGTGCTGGAGTGGGCGACGGGACAAGACCTCCGATAGCTACTTCGGGGGTCTGTCCCCACGTTCTCCCGGCGTCAGGAAGAATCGATCATCGATCTCTCTTGGGCATTGCCCGCCGCCGCGAGATACGTGACGGGGTGGAAGGTGGTGGAGGAGGTGGAGACGCTGAGCGACTACCTCCACATCCTTATGGATGTATCCGCCACCCGGATGCAGGGCCACCCCGCCCGCCGCCAGACGGGGCGTGAACGACCACGCCGATGGGCGCTTGGCCGCCTCGACGAGGATGCGTTGATGGCCGCAGCTCTCGCCATGTCCTGGGCGGAAACTCCGCCCGGGCCGGTCGACGACGTCGATGCGGAGGCCGAGTGGTTCCGAGGCACGATGACGGCGGTTTGTGACGCCGCTATGCCCCGAGTCCGTAGGCCTCCGCGACGGCCCGTGTACAGGTGGTCGGACGAGATCGCCGCGCTGCGTGCAATCAGCGTGGCGGCCCGACGCCAGTACACGAGGCAACGCAGGAGATGACGTCGCGACCCGGCGAGAGAGGGGGAGCTGTACTTGGCCCATCGCCAGGCTACGGTTGACCACCAAGCGGCCAGCAATATATCCATAGATATCGCCAATGCATTCAACACCCTGCCCAGGGGGAAGGTGAGGGAGGCGCTCCATAAGCACGGAGTGTCCCACCGCCTTCGAGCCGTGTTCGCAGACTATCTGCAGGACAGGTGCATCACGTATCCGGGCCGGTACGGAATGCTTCGGAGAGAGGTATACTGTGGCGTTCCCCAGGGATCCCCGTCGGAGCCATCCCTCTGGAACTTGAGGTACGACACAGTGCTTCGCGGGCTTCTGCCGCATGGCGTCGCCGTCGTCTGCTACGCAGACGACACTTTGGTGATCGTCGGCGGCAGGGACTGGACGAGGACGAGCCGTTTTTGAGAAATGGGGGCGGCCTCGGTCGTCGCCCGGATCCGGGAGTTGGGGTTGCAGGTGTCGCCGCAGAAGACGGAGGCGGTCTGGTTTCATGGACTGCCTCTGAGGCGGAAGCCTCCCCCAACGCGGATCCGAATAGGAGGAGCCTGGGTCGATGTCCAGAGCCGGTTCAAGTATCTCGGGCTGGACATCGACGGCCGCTGGCGCTTCGAAGGCCACTTCGACCGCTTGGCCCCCCGAGTGGAGGGTGTGGCGACCATGCTTGGTCGCCTTATGCCCAACCTCGGGGGACCGGAAGAGAGGGTGCGCCGCCTCTACGTGGGAGTGGTGCGGGCCATGGCCCTGTACGGCTCTGCCGTATGGGCCGACACCCTGGTGGCATGCCGGCGTAGCCGGTTAATCCTCAGCCGCATACAGCGGCGGGCACCCATCAGGGTGGTCAGAGGCTATCGCACCGTATCCACGGAGGTGGCGCTGGTCCTGGCGGGGATACTCCCCTTTCATCTCCAGGCGGCTGCCGACGCCGAAGTATATCGGCGTCGGCAGATGTTCCGCCGGACGGGGGAGGACCCGCCGGACCGAGAGGTCGAGGTGTGGAAGCGCCAGTCCAGGCAGCGGGCACGCGAGGAGTGGCGGAGGCAGCTTTTAGCTAGCCCCGCCCGCAAGCCCGCTGTCGGCGCGGTCCTGGCCATCTTTGATGGTTGGCTGGACCGCGGGCATGGCAGGCTCTCCTACCGCCTCACGCAGGTGCTCACCGGGCACGGGTGCTTCGGTGAGTACCTGCATAAAGTGGGGGCTGAGGTGACGGCTGAGTGCCATCAGTGCGGCGCCTAGTTTGATTCGGCGCCGCACACGTTGGAGGAGTGCCCGGCCTTTGCTCGACAAAGGCGGGCACTCCAAATGGAGATAGGGTGGGACCTCTCGTTGCCGGCCGTTGTTGCTTCATTGGCTGGCAGCGGGAGGTCGTGGAATGCGGTGGCCTCCTTCTGCGAGGAGGTCATCTCGCAGAAGGAGGCAGACGAGCGGGAGCGGGAGCGTACCGATCCCGCTCGTCAAGAACGTCGACGGGCGAGGCGAAATAGGGGGCGGCGGCCGGTGGCCGTCAGCGCCGCTCCCCTCCCTGGAGGGAACGGTACAGCGGGGCCACAGTCTCCGATAGCCCCTCACCAAGCCAGCCAGCCGCCGTAATTACGGCGGCAAAGAGGTAGCAGACGGTCCTGAGCGGGGTTACTGTCGCGGTGACCCGCTACGTTTTAAGCTCAGGGCCGGGGGACCGAGACGGCAGGCGGTAGGTGCGCCGCGGTCTCCGCGATCGGTCCCAGAGATTGAGAGCGTGGCCCTCCGGCGCTGATATGATGGTGGTAGGGGGCAAGAATTTATGCCCCCTCCGCGATGTGCCCCCTGTTGTGGGGGGCGCAGGGTGCGGCGGTCGCGGTGGTGTGCTTCTGCGTTCCCGCGGCAGCCGAATCACCCGATGGAGGCTACCGGGGAGTTTTTAGTGGGTACACCCGCGGGTGGGCGGTTGCTCACCCACGGGGAGTCCCACACTACCCGGCGGTTGCCCTACCGCCGCCGGGTGTGCGTAATGTATTTTCTCCCCGTTACAAATAAAAAAAAAAAAAAGGTTAGGGCTCAGATGCGCGAGAGAGAGTACGTCACACTCGTCTCTTCCTCGCACACATACGAGCAATATTTTCGGTAAATCCGGTAATAAAATCAAATAAGTAACTAATACAAGAAGGCGCACTCGCACCACGACCCTCGAACGCCACCTCAGCAAACTCCAGGGCTCGAATCACGTCACAGTTCCTGTAAATAATAAATTAAATACAGTCAAGTCGGCTTAAATATAACAAGTAGATACGTAACACCGAACAAATTCATAAATTCAAAATCACCTGCGAACAGACGATTCAAATACCTGCCTCCACGGAACAAGGGGTCCTTGTACCAAATCAAACCGGAACAACTGAAACATACAACACAAATCATTATAAATAATAGATTTCTAACAAACTACTCGCGAAACACTACATATTACACAAAAAAAAACGCGAGTATGCCCACACACAATACATACATTCGAAAAAAGAAAAAACCCTTAAATCCCTGATAAGCTGTAACAATCGATAGCAAAATTAATTCCCGAACACATACTCAGATCGCGATCTCTCGAACAATACCCCGAAGGCTCTAGGGTTCGCAGGACGCCCCTTGACACTTATAATACCTGAAATAACCAACGAATTAATATCATGTCCATTACACGCATACAAATAAGACTAGAATCACCGGACACATACGATTACCTGAGCTAAACATCTTTCCTCACCGCGCACGGATCAAATTATTCAAAACGGGAGCATAAACGATAATAATACTCACTCGTACATACATTCGCTTAAACCGGAACACCTGAAACATACGAATTAGAATCAATTAGAACACGTAATATTATCAAAGATCAATAGTAAGATAACAACAATTAGGTTTCACTATACATCACATGCAAAAGCATTTATTTAATCGGGTACCAACGCCAACACCGTGTCATCGAAACCTCGGAACCGCTTTACAATCTGAAAAAAAAAAATAATAATATATATTCAAACAACGCAATTAATAATAACAAACGGGCATCCTAAGAAGAATTCTCAACCAATAAGCTCACATTTCCCCATCGCAAACACGTAAGCGAGTTCAATTAATTACACGACACCGCGAATAATAACACGTATAATCAAACGGTACAAACAATTGACGATCCAAAATCGTACCTTAGCAGAAAAGTCACACCTCGCCCGGATAATTAAAGAAATCAAAAGAAATTAATGAGTTAGAAATCAGAGAAACGAGACGATACATACTTGAAAATTTTGCCCTTTTTCTCAACCACTCTCAAAATCGCGAAAAACCGTTAGAACCCCGGCCGAATAGTTCAATTTTCGATCTTTTACAACCGTCCCTATAAAATAAGAAAACGCACGCACTCGACCCCGGGGGGTACGGGCAAATCCATCGTACGGGTCGAATCGGGAAAGCAGAGAGAAGACACGAACCAGCCGCCATTAACAAGAGTCAGTCCAGGCCCAAGATCGATTTATGGCCCACTCAACGAACGAGAATGACACACGCTCGGCCTGAAGGGTGACCATGCGGAACGTGTAAATCAGCGAACAACAACAAATCCGAAGTCAGCGCACGTGCAGTCATCGTGGCAGGAAACAGGCAGTAAACCACCACCTGTAAATAGAGCGCGTTTTTAATGTTTAAATAACCGAACAGACCCCCGTAGATCCAACATACTATAAAACCAGAAACTAATAATCTTTAGAAAATCTACAGAAAAGAAAGTACACCGCGTAACAATCCCACACATAGTAAATTCACGCAACATCAAACTATCAAAACCATAACGAAACACGCGAAATAGATCAAAGACACACGCATATCAACGACGTATGTAATACACGCGAGCGTGAATTACCCGTAAAGGAGACACACACAGTCCATACAACCAGACATTCACACACACAGTCGACAACGCGATAATACACTCATCGAAACCGCGAAATTATTACACCAGCATAGAAGAATCTAATCCCCATATAAGTCATAAAAATCAATTAAATGATACGTGACACTCTCAACAATCGCTGAAATCACCATCCTCCCTCAAACACTTCTCGACCCCCACGCCCTCGAATACAGTATCATAAACGTGAAACTCATAAGAATATTTCTACAAACTACACACACGTATGACTCCAACACCCCACATCTAACAACGAGTAAACATTCTACACAAACCTCGTGTCTACCCACGACCACACTTCCTCACAAAGCCAAATAACACATAAGCTAGTCTCTCCTAAATTCAGACAACCACGAACTTACAACGCGGTACAAATAATACAAACGCCAACAAGCACCTAACCATGAATTCAACAATTAACTTATAAAACGCTACATTCTACAAACAAAATTCCACACTTTAAAAACAAGACAGAACGACATACCGACAAACGAACACCTAAAATGTAAACAAGTTTAACCAACGAACCAATTATGAAACCCCACACAATTCAAGTAACGCACATACACCCACAAGTATCACAATCTAACCTATCGTACAAAGAACGTCTAAGACATCATCACCTCCAACAACGTCAACTCACCAGAAGCGTTGTAAACACACGAACACGTCGCCAACTTTAAATACAATCCAAAGCTCCTAGTAAGACTATCACGAACAAATTTCCCCTTCAACCACAGAGCACGAACAAAATCATAAAGGTTCACGTCCACAGCCATCTCCTAGAAAACAAAATATAATTAGAATCAAGCCAGCCACACGAAATAACATCAAAACACCTACAAACGTTAACGTATACCTTCTCTTACACCAGAAGCCTTACGACAGCTACAACGATCCCCTTCTAACAAAATACAGAAAATTTCTCAGAACATATTTTGACTTTCCTAACGATGACAAAAACTCATCACATTAACGCTTGCCTGTAGCATGCACCCTGTATCTCTCAGGACATCCGATCAAAGAGAAGCTCCTCAATCTGACACTCTATCACCCCTCGAATATTCACCGGGTCCGCGGCTGCCGGCAAAATTAACCTCAAAACGAGGCCCGTACTCACGCTTACTCCCGACGGCCCGACGAATCTCGTTCTGACACGCAATCAAGTGCGTAACACCTGCAACATAAGCACAATTAATTTATACTGAAAGTCCCCCTCACCTCGCTAAGTGACACACGTAACATAATAAACAAACACAACGCAAAATCCCCGACCGCGACCGCCGAGCACGCGTCATCGTATTCGCCATGAAACGCCGCGAAAATTCATATCCAAATCTACGAACCACCCACCTCACACGGAATCCCGGGAAAAACCGCAACCAAATCACCCACACGCGATTAAATGCCTCACCCACGCTATAACGTACGTCCACGTCGAAAGTAGGTCAACACGCGACTCCAGCGTAAATGACCGAACGAGCCAATCGCGACGCGGATTACAGATTCACGTAGAAACACGACACCACGCGAACAGGAACAAACGAAACCATCAACGTTCGCGATTATTAATAAACAATTGTAATCGTCGAGCGCACACCACGCGTATACCCCTAAAAAAGATAACCTCGCAACTCTCGAGACACGCACGCCCGCACGCAATCGCCTAAACTCACGCCATACATGAAATCCCATGCCCCTCACGAATAATGCACCGCCTATTATTGACACAATTAAACAGCCCGTACTAAAACTAACGCAGTCCAATATACCAAATACGCGAAAAGATCAAAGACAAATAATAAACAAAATTAAATTCGAATGACCAATTAACCTACGAACAAGATGACAAACATAAAATCGCGAATAGATTCACTCTACCTTAACGAATCGTACAAAGCATGACAGCAGCTATCTGACGGCTCGCGAGATCCAACATCAAATCAGATAAAATCGATATAATGATCCGCGACCGGCCGTACACGCGCCCCCTCGCGACGCGGCAAGGGCCACAGATCGTACGCGTAACACCGGTAGGACAACGATAATTAATTAATGAACAATATGTACATAATATGCCAACAGACACCGCAATCTATGTATTCTACAGGACGCGAACAATACAAACGCCACTCGACCGACGATAATATTAAAAGTAAACATAACGCGACCTAAATACTACCCGCGTACGAACAGAAAAGAAGCAGCTGAAACCGCGAAAAGAACCGCGCTAAAGCGACAACGTCGAGTCAAACTGCACCGAATTATGCTTAATATAAATATCAAAATGTAAAATAAATCGAGGTCGGCCGTGCACGCGCACGCCTTCCTCCCACGGCCACGTGCTCGCCGCAAGGTTGCAAGTACGGCCATAGGGCCCATCCTCGTTTCAGATAAAATAAAAATCTGATAACGAGGGTGGTAAAGGGGTAAGGCGGCTCCCACCCTCCCGCCACCAAACCCCGCTGACGAGAGCTCGCGGACCCCGAGCAGATATACGGCCCCCGCGAACTTTTTGGCTGCGACTCCGCGCCTCCGCGAAATCGCGAGATGCCGACTAGCGGGTATCATTGTTACTACATGATAATACAGTGGAGTGCATCAAGATAATGTCAAAGGATCTATCGATAACAAGAATCCTGCAACGACAACAAAATCGTAGAACACAACACCGGACCGGAATGCTCATAAATAAATAAGAAGAATTACCTCCAGAAGAAGAACGCCAACCAACAGGCAACAAAACCATCCTTATCGTAATCTCTGAATGTCGCGAAGCACCTCACATCCAGAACATCCTGTAATCAATCTGCAACCTACCCATACGACGACAATAAATCCCTCAAAATACAAACAGACAAACATAACGCTAACAGACAAACAAGTAACCAGACACGTTTTAAATATTACGCGAATCACTAGATAACAAATATTTAAACTACTAACGACCAAAACATTTTTGAATATACAAATACCATATAAACCCCAAATCAAAAACTTTAACAAACTAAGACGATACGAAACGCGACGGGAACAGAACCCCCTCCTAACACATCTCACCACAGGCCAACCGTCCCTACTACCCACTACCTGAACCAATCCAATCCCTCCAAACAACCATAGGACCGCCCTCCACCCTCTGAGGGCACTGCAACCACGCGGAAGCAGTATATATAGAGGAAAAAATAAGCAGAGATCACAGTCGACTCAGCTCTCCGAACTCGATCCAATAGTAAAAGCATTACTAAACACGACAGCAACAAGATGGTCAACGGCAGAATCTCACCAGACAATTCTGACGCGGAATCCAATTTCCTTGGTGAAGATCAAATAATCTGTCTGATAGAGGATAGCGAGGACTCAGAGAAGACCCCAAGAAGAACGGACCACCTGGAGGATGTACTCTTCCAGAGATCCACAACACCGGAGAAACCGAGCAGAGCACAGGAAACGACAAAACCACCCAGCCTAGTCAACATAAAAGAGGCCTTAACAGAGAGCACCACACCGAAACCCCAGGCAAAGGAGGGGCCTCAAACAACTGACAACAGACGAGGCGAAAAGAAGATACTACCGGACCAACAGACCCCCAACAGGCCGTCATCGAGCTCGAAGAGTGAACGGGAGACCAAGCCGTTTAATGTAAGAATAACACCACTAGAGGAAAGATCGATCATCTTCATCTCCAAAGATCACCCGGTGGAGGAGATCACCGGAGAAACTATGGAGACAATAGAAGATGCCCTCTCCAGCAGAATCCTAGAGAGCGCAGCCAAAGGGGTGAGAAACCTTGAGATAGAAAGAACTTACTTAAAAAACGGGGGGCTACTCATAGTAGCCAGAAATAGCCACACGGCAAAGTGGCTAGAAACAGAGACAAAGATTATTCTAGACCTCACAAGCACAAAGAGAGGCTCTCTGAAGGACCTAAGGACGAAAATCCCTTGCGAGATGAAATCCTTCGACAGAAGGATACATTTTGCAACGGCTCGCAGCTGGTTCACGAAGGTATACCCAGAATTATTGGCCGCCGAATGGGAACTTCTGGAGGAAAAAGAAGATACTGGAAGAAGAGGCTACAGATGTAAAATGCTAATTTCACGTGAAGACCACAGGATCATAAGAAAAAAAGATTTCAAATTAAATTGTCGCACCTCTACATTAAAATTCAATTTTAAATTATAAATACATATTACTAATATTTAGACAAAATTTTTTCTTTTTTCCTAGATTCAAACAGAATAAACTATATAAGTTAGAATTAATTAGATTTATACTACAAACAACGTCTATAGTCATTGTACATCAAACACACCACAAAATAAATAAAATAAAACTAAAAAACCTATATATACCCAAAATAAGACCAAATCAATCCCGTATAACCACCGCCTCAAAGTACACATAACGAAATATCGTAGCAACACGGAACGAACAAGAATATCACAACAAACCAACACTCAACTATATAAACCGACGGAAAGTCCGTACAAATCCCACTAATAACCCACGGATAACTCATATTCAACCCTCGAACAGCCCGCGAACAGCTCACGAAAAATCGGTAATTACCCACGAATTACCCGCGAAATCAGAAATGATCCCTGAAATAGATTATGAATCAATCAAAACCAGACCCATGCACAATAACAATTCATCCCAACAAATGCTCCAAGTAGATCCTTATCACACCACAAATTAAAGATCAAAACCAACGCATAATTCGGAATAAGCCACGCGACCATTAGAACATACAACTGACAAATCCACACTATCTTAGTCCCGAGACGAAACCCTAACATACAATAACCAACCAACCCACACCAAAGTAACATCAAAATACACACAACTGACCCGAACCAAATGATACAGTAGGTAGCCCCTGGCGAAGGCCACCATAATGCAAAATAGTACGACGGGTACCCAAACAGTCACAGACTCACAAATACCTTTAATAACTCCAACACATACACAACGGCTTCTGCAAGTACGGCTTCACATGCACACTAGTAAATTAGATAATACTCCAAATAGAAACAAAAGATAAACGTTATGGGAAAAAGGGGAAAGAAACTCAATCCACAAACTGAACACAGACTAATCACTTATGCAGGAAATAGTATAAACAGTTCACCTTTCTCGCTAAATCCATTTATGCGCTTTTATTCACTGTAAAAAAAAAACTCTATACATCCCTTCAGGGTAGGATCTCTAAGAATTAACTTAATAAATTAATCATAATCATATATGTCCAAAACACAGCATCTGACCACAATTTACTACACGTTATAAAGTATTGCACCACGAACAGCGAAACCCTAGCTAGAACAAGAATGAGATGGCTCCACACCACCGAACGTCCACTGAACCAAACTCCAACGAATCACTTGACAAACAGGCTCTGGTCCAAGTATAAGCCATCAACCAGGAAGTCCATCAAGTATCCCGTCAACAGCTACACTCACACCTGAAATAGATGAAACACATATAAATGATCAGCAACATAAGTATATACATACATACATACCATCAGAGAGTAAAATCTATGAAACCAGAAATCAGGTCCCGACACCATGAGAGGAAGAAGGAACAGCAAAACCAAGAAACCTAGAAATAGAAATAAGTAAACACAAAAAAAAAAAAAATATTATACTATAACAACAGACCACTAATAGAGCAAATTCAATCGAGCCAAATAATATCAAACCAGACGAGACCAACACAATGAATAAACAATGCGTAGATCGCCATAAAATAAGCCAAACAAACCAAAACCAAAACCAAAACCAAAACCATAACCTAAATGAAAATCCACAAACAACAAAATCACAGATAATACAAAACCAAAACCATTTAGACCATCATCAATCAGACGCAACAACTAAAGAAACAAATAATATGAAAACATCTAAATCATCTAATATAATAATATAGAACCAACCCACAGACAATAATATATCCCCCTCGCCTTCTATCTTCCCTACAGCACAACATGGACATCAAAATCCTCCAAATAAATCTACACCACAGCCCGGCAGCATCAGCCATGGTAACGGAGTTTGCCAGAAAGGAAGACGTGGACATTATCTTAGTGCAGGAGCCCTGGATCTCGCACGAGAAAATAGCCGGACTGGGGACGGCAGGCACAGTTATATGCGCCACCTCACAAGGAAGAAAAAGAGCATGCATAGTAGCATGTAAAAGTAACGTATTAACATTACTTCCTAACCTATCAAATAATGATTTAACAGTAGCCAGCATGGAGATACTCAACCCGCACAACGGCAACGACCAGCAGAGATCAGACCTGATAATAGCATCCAGCTACTGCGATGGCAAAACGAAAGCGAGAGACTTCCCGGAAAATCACTTAATTACCCTGATAGACTGGTGCGACGACAAGAAGCACCAACTAATCCTAGGCATGGACGCGAACGCAAGGAACACAGCCTGGAACAGCACAGACACAAATGATAGAGGTAAAAGCCTAAAAGACTTCTTAGACATAACAAATCTAAATATTTTAAACACAGGCAACGATCCTACCTACGTTACCGCCACAAGAAGCGAAGTACTCGACATAACACTCAGCACAATGGATATTGCTGCAAGGATAGCGAACTGGAGAGTATCACCAGCCAACTCCATGTCGGATCACAGATACATCCTATTCGACGTAACGGAAGCCGACGGCAAAACATACACCCCGACGCAAAACACCAAAAGAACGGACTGGGAAAAATACAACAAAGTCCTAGAAACAGAGCTAAAGAAGTTCCCTATCCGATACGGCAACGAACAAGAAATTAATACAGCAATAGACTGTATTACTGAAGCAATAAAAACAGCTTTGAATCAAAGCTGCGAAAGCAGTAACCAAGGCAAAAGAAAAAGGGCCGTGTGGTGGAGCAGAGAACTGGCCAAACACCTGGTCGATAACGAAAAGCTAAAACGCAAAGCCAAACACACCGGCAAAGCCGAAGATAAAGACACATTCCTTAAGGATAAATACGCACTGAGGAACAAAATCCTAAGAGCAAAACGAGACTCCTGGAGGAAATTCTGTAAAGACGTTTCCACCATTCCAGAATCGGTAAGAATCAACAAGATTCTGGCCAAGAAACCTCAAGAAATCCTTGGAGCACTAAAAATCGACCAAGGCACCTACACATCAGATAATGTAGAGATACTAAATCTCCTTACGAAGGAACACTTTCCGGGCTTTCACAGCAATTCAAACAACCACCACCCGCAAACACTGAGCAGCGGAGTAAGGAATGACATCGAGGCACCCGCCTCAGGAAACAGTTGGAAACCAGACTGGAAAACAGCCAACGAGGTGGTGACCACAGAAAGACTTACATGGGCAATAAAATCTTTCAGCCCACACAAAGCTGCAGGCCCAGACGACATTACTCCGATACTGCTACAGAAAGGTATCGAATACTTAAAAGGACCACTGACAAAAATCCTCCGCGCCTGCTTGCCGTTAAACATATTCCCGTCCAAATGGACGGAGACAAAAGTATTATTCCTTCCCAAACCAGGGAAGTGTAAATATGACACTCCTAAATCCTTTAGACCGATCAGCCTGACATCGTTTTTACTGAAAACCATGGAAAGGCTGATCGACAGAAGGATTAAGGAAAAATATCTAGCAGATAAACCACTGCATAAACATCAATACGCTTTCAGGGCAGGCTACTCTGTCGAAGCGGCATTACATAACTTAACGGGGAAGATAGAGAAAGCTATCTTTTCCCAACAATACGCAATGGGATGCTTCCTGGACATAGAAGGAGCATTCAACACGACACCGATACACACAATCATGAACGGAATGAAAGACTTCGAAATACCTACCACGATAAGTAGATGGATTTTTAAGATGCTGAACAATCGTTACATTAAGGGGTTAGGCCACTCTAGAGACCGAAAAAATAGCCATTTTTAGGATTTTTTTTTCAGAAGTACTACAAAATAAATCGGGATTCCAATAAAGAGTATTTATTATACATATCAATGACTATATACAGTAATTTTTTTAAGGCGATTAATTTCAAAATGGCGGCTGTACCAGTAGTTTTGTAATGACGTCTCCGTTGTTTCAGGGTCCACGAACGGACAAATCAGCTCCTGTAATTTTTTAATTATAAAAAACCAATTTTGTTTTGTTATTCTATATAATACCTGCTTTATCAGTACGTAGGTTTTTTTCGATATATTAATTTTTGGCCAAATGACGCACTTCTAAAGTGGAAAATGAATAATTGGCCTAAAAAATCATCACTTAATTGCTAATAACTAATGAACTATGCAATGTATCAAAAAAATCCTACGTACTGCTGTAGACAATGTATTTTTCGAGATATGTTCAAAATTTCAAGTGAATCGGATGAAAATTGTCTGAGTTATGTTGCCGTTAAACTTAAAAAACGTGGTTTCGAGATATATGCGTTTGAAGTTTTCAGTAGTAGAAAATCATGAATAATTTTGCAATACCTTTAATCTGCGATGCCTGCACCATACAATTGGCCTTCCAGATTATTGTCCTCCTCTTGCTTTTCTTTTCTTCTCGATCTTGAAGCGATTCTTGCCTCTTTTACCCGTTCAGACAGCGATCTCTCCGCATGCTTTATGCGCTGTCTGTCAATTTCCAGGCACATTTCATAGCTGTTCGGGTCGATTTCCAAGTCCATTGCGTGCATTATGTGCAGAATTGAAGAGAACCCGTCATTGTATATACAAATTGCAATTTCCGTAGCCACATCTAAAACTGCTTTTCCACTCGAAGTGGATTTCGGAGCCAATGCCCACACAGTCGAATTGAAGCTTTCGTTCCTATTTTGCGTGTAACCGCCGATGCAACGAGTTAGAAGATTTTCACTGGTCAGTTCTTCATAGACTGGTTTGTTAACTTCAGAGACTTCAATTGGAAGAGCTGGCTTATATTTATACTCAGTCAAAGTATTTGTAGCTTTAGCTCGTTGCAAGGAGCACTATGAATCCTGTCCAATAGGACATTTGTCGTGCTGCGGTTTGTCATCAGTCGATAATTTATGATCCAGTGTAGCCCATATACTGCTTTTCATGTTCTCAACTGAATCACTGTTTCTACGAATTGCTAATCCGTAATAAATACATAGCACTTGCAAATTAATTTGCCCCTATAATCGCTACGAGACAATCGCACGAAGATTGTGCATCGATAAAAATGAGCGTTTGTCGACTAACCTCTTTCTCGAATGCTTGGCTAAGCCTAAATGACTGAAAGAGACGTTCGGCAAGTCTAAACTTGACTAAACTAGTCGAAACGACAAATGATTTCAATAACATGTACCTGGTCCGATACCCTAATGTACTTTACCTCGAGCGCTCACAAAAGGAGTCCAGGCGGCCTCGTACTAAAATTTGAAAACCAAGTATTTAGAAAATTTTCCCGACCATAACCTTTTAGGACATCATTTTTGAGGTCGCAAAGGACAATTTAAAAGTAAAAAAAAAAAATGATTTTTCAAAAATTCTAGAGTGGCCTAACCCCTTAAAGCAACGAGGGGCAATACCACAATCACGGGCAGGGCCCCGAAAGGTTGCCCCCAGGGAGGTATCCTATCACCATTACTCTGGTGCTTTGCCGTAGACTCACTAATCTACATGCTCGAGGACTGCGAGGTAGACGTGCAGGTCTACGCAGATGACATCTCCATACTGGCGTGTGGAGAATCCCTTAAAGAGGAAAAACGTAGAATGCAGACCGCCATCGACATGATGCAAGGATGGTGCGAAAGTACAGGCCTCTCGGTAAACCCGAGCAAAACAGAGGTAATGATCTTCACAAGGAAGCTGAAACCAGAAAAAGTACACAAACTAAAAATGTACAAGAAAGAAATAGACTACAAAGAAGAAATTAGATATTTAGGGTTACAATTCACCCCTGATCTACGTTGGAACAAACATGTAGCCAAACAAACGGCGAAAGCAGGCAGCTACTTGTCTGCACTATGCAGAGTAGTCGGCCCGACATGGGGCCTAGAACCCAGAATAATCAAGTGGATGTACGATGCAGTAGTCCAACCACGAATCCTCTTCTGAGCAGTCATCTGGTGGAAGACGGCACAGCTCACCAGAATAAAAAGGAAATTAGGCTCAATTCAGAACAGGGCACTACGGAAGATCCTGGGAGCTGTCAGAACCATTCCCACAAAGGGTATGGAGTTTCTCCTAAACGAAGCACCATTAGAAATCAAAGCCACAGAAGCGGCAATCAGAACGGCCCACAGGATAAACACCTGGGGCTTGTGGAACGAGTCAAAAAATCAAAACTCACACGCGAACATACTGGAGTATGCCGGAACGATCTTAGAAGGAACGCAATACGTACCGTCAGACAGCATGACAGCCAAACACGAATTTGGCAAAAAATTCGACCGCATCCACACGACAAGGAAAGACTGGGCCACAAAGAAGATGCCACGAAAGAACACATATAATCAGGTATGGTATATTGACGGCTCTGTTACAGGTAATGGAGTGGGAGCCTCTTGGACAACAGAGGACGGTATCAACTCCGACTATGTGACCCTATGGGGAGGATCGACGATATTCCAAGCCGAGATCACAGCCATCACCGGCTGCGTGTAAGCACTGATTAATAGGAACACCTGTAATCAAAAAATACTAATCTGTTCAGATAGTCAATCCGTCCTCACAGCAGTAGAAGGCCCGGTATTCACATCCAGGTTAGCGCATAACTGCTATCTTAAATTAAATTCTCTAGCCACAAAGGGCAACAAAATCTCTCTAGCATGGGTACCAGGACACAGAGGTATCACAGGAAATGAAAAAGCAGACGAACTGGCTAAACGTGGTGCCAGTAACACGTACATCGGCCCGCAAGCCTCCACAGGCCTTGCCATGGCCACCTTCAAAAGACTGTTGAAGAAGAGAAGCGCAGCAGCACTGGAGGAAGCCTGGGAAAAAACACCAGACTGTGCACAGGCAAAAACTCTGCTGGGTATGAAAACAGATACTGCAAGAGCCAGCAGACTGATGAAATACGACAAAGACGAGGTCAAAAAATTATCAACAATGCTAACAGGTCACGGTTACATGGGAAATATGATGCACCATATGCGCATGGTGGACTCCCCTTTCTGCATCCATTGCAATCAGGAAGGCGTCAAAGAGACAGCAACCCACATTATTGGCAATTGCGAAGCCTTCATGAATACGAGAAACCAAACACTGGGTAGCTTCATAATTCCGGACGATGAGCTGGAAAATCTCGAGCTAAGCTCGATATGGAACTTTATCAGGAAAACGAATCCATTCCGAGAAGTCCAAGGCAGTACCTCATAGACTGCAAAAACACCTAAAACAAGAACAAAGTCACTTATCGACGAACACACGTCAAAATGACCCATCGAGAAACCGATGTAAAATAAAAACCTACGATTTAGTAGAGAATCAGTACACGACAATCTAACCTCTCCTATCCCAACCCCAACAGATACAAACAACCACACAGCCACACCCTCCACACAACACACGCGTACACTAACAACAACGTTAAAAAAAAATAATTAATAATAAGTTCTTTTAGTCTCCTTTCCAACCAGCAAAACAGTAAATTACCAATGAAGCAAGGGTAATGTGATTACGTATAGCATAACCCAATGGCAAACATTGGCACAAAATCCCTAAATTAATCTAAATTAATTAATCTAAATTAAATTAATCTAACAAAATATTCCAATACAATTCAACTTAAATCAATGTAAATTACTCAATTCAACATAAAACAAAATTAACCACTAAAATCTAATTTATTCAGACAACCAATCACCTCCACTCACGCGAATACTCAAATATATACATAGATACAAACACACAAAAACACAAGTATAATTCTTGACAGACAATGCAAGCAATACATTATGCTAACACTAAATACAATCTAACCTACACACACAAATCTCACTCAATTCAACACCCACAATTACACGTCCTAAAAACACAAGCAATTCCCACTCAACATACAATGTTAAATACCAAACACACAAACTTCAAACACGAAACCACTCAAATCACTCAAGCACAAAACAACACACACCCAAAACACAACCAACATCACACCCGACCTACACCTCACAGAACAACAACCCCTGAATCATGAAAGCCAATTAAAACACCCAATAATCAACAGGTAGAAAAGACACACCGCACATTGGGCCACAAAAAGGACACGACTAAGACACAGCTGCAAGGAGGACAACGGCAATACAAAAGATACAGAAACAGCACAATCAACCACAGCATCTACATTTACACCACCAAGACCAAACACCGAAAATGCAACAATGACACAGGTGACCCTGACAAATACAGACCATAGGACCAACAACATCCGGTGAGTCAAATTACTTATACTACTCATACAACGACTTAAATTGACCGATTCAAAAACAACAGTTCAACAATAGAACGAAGATCAGCACATAAATATACTTTTAACAACACACACACACCATATTCAAAGAACTAAATGTACACCACACTACCAAAATATAAAAGTAATATATAAGGTTTGATTCATTTAAACGGGTAAGACAATAACAAAAAATGAACAATAAACAAAATTTAAGCCACAAAAAACAAACATAAGTCTAACACAATGACGAGACATACAAATTTAATAAACCTAGACTCACTTGACAGGGATTAATCATTCCA
The DNA here is from genome assembly GCA_917499265.3 of Mimumesa dahlbomi. NCBI lineage: Eukaryota > Metazoa > Arthropoda > Insecta > Hymenoptera > Crabronidae > Mimumesa > Mimumesa dahlbomi. Next base: position 519,343 of record OU824126.1, on the reverse strand, counting down.
CACCAAAACAGTATAAAACAACAAAAACTAAACTCTGTAACCCTTGACCCACCTACAAAAGGCCTAACGCTCTTGATAAATACACCATAACAGAATATAAACAGAACGACACATCTTCCCATACACAATCCACACCTCTCGTAAGGCTCAAAATAAGCCCTGACACTTCCCTACAATGTCACATTTCACACAACAAATCTCCTCATTCATTGAGTTTGATGGAATCATTAAGTGCTGATCTTCGCTCGCCACTCGTACAAGGCTCTCTTGCTGCTCCACAAAACCCAGACAAACAATATAACCTATAATACAACGGTTAGTAGCAATCAACTAAATAAATATAGCAATAAAACTCCCTCCACAACATTAATAAAAAAAAAAGAAATAAGACAGATACCGAATACTTATTCTCTCTTGCAACACACCCCAATTGTTATTGAGCCAAACCATCACAGAGCTGCCTGACCCCGGAAACACAGCTCAACACACGTAAATCCTACAAACAAAAGCATAATGTAACGCCGCCTAGTTAGTCTAACGCACAGAACAAGCAACAGAACCAGACCTGGCACAGAGAACGCTGCTCTATTCACATATTAAAATACACAACCTCGAAAGTTGATTCACAGGGACCGGTTCAGCCAAAACATGTGACTCTAGAATAACCTAAAATGATCACAACCCTACAAAATCTTAACGAGGATCTACACAAAAAGCACAATAGTCTGACGATAACAATCACTGAGGCCCATTTTCAAGAACCAGCCCTCAAACATACAAGCAACAAAACAGCAGACAGAACCACCTAAAAAAAAAAAAATCTTTCTTATCTAAACCAAGTTGTCAATTAACAGTCCAAAAAAGAACAACAACTCACCCAATCACAGATCCAGGAAATAATTGACCCACAACAAGGAAAGAACCACTATGTCAAGTACAACACGTCGCATAAGATACAACCTACAAACACGCAAGGATACAGCAACCAGTCAACAAATACATCTAAACACAGAACATTACAGCAATATCAACCAACAATTGAACTATTAAGAATACCGAAGGACCATCAACGCATGAGAACAACAGGCAAAAAAGAAAAGAAAATCCGCAAGGCTGACAGTACATACGCAGAACAACAATAGTCGTCGATGCAGGAACGCTCAGAAAGGCACGCTTTGAAAAGAAGCAGACGGGAAGCCGCGCCATGGCTCCGCCAGGAGGCGACACCACACGTAAACTAAACGACGTTGAGCGGGATTATCACAAACACCACATCATATACAAAGACATCAAAATGCAACAAACACAAAACCAACATAAATTACTCGCCCCGACCTAGCAATAACAATAACAAACTAGCTCGCGACAGATAGCTATGAAAAAAGGAAAATCCCCACCAAACATCCACACGATACGTAAAAGAAATTCTTAAAACAAACACGCAATACATTCGTAAAAATCCATTGATATTTCTATGCTATAAGAATTAATAAACTCTCGTCCACTGGTGAAACATAAGGCATCTATTCACTCTAACTTTAAAAGTGTTCTATGGTGGGGGCAGCACACTGTTATCTAAATAATCACTGAGGTGAAGCAGCGCCTGGCACGGCACCCGGATGGATGGGTGACCGCACCAAGCCCGGCTTCCCGCTCACCTTCTCTACCCACTTCGGCACTTCACATCAACCCAAACTACGTGGTTAACAATGTCAAGTACCATCCCACACTATAATATTTTTGCCATAATTCCCTCTCCACAGTCCGTGCTCTCTATCCAAAAATTTATTTTTGTGTAAAAAGGAACTTACATCACCATCCGCACCCAATACACATTATTAAAATGTGCCAATCTAAAGACTTGGGCCAAATTATCAAAAGTAATCACTAATAAAACAGTACAATATTTACAACTTCGTAAACAGACTAACTCCCGATAGCTAGCTATAAAATCCAGAAATATCCACCAACATCCATACGATACGCAAAAGAAACTCATAAAACAGACACGCAATATAACTTTAAAAATCCATTGATATTTTTAAGATAAAAAGAATTAACAAAGTCTTGCCCACCGGTAAAGCATAAGGCAACTATCCACTCTAACGTTTAAAAGTGCTCCATGGTGGGGGCAGAACACCGGTGTCTATGCAATCACCACCGAGGTCAAGCAACGCTCGCCATAGACAACGGATGGATGGGTGACCGCTTCAAAATCCGGTCTCCCACCTCACCGCCACTACCGGCTCACCGCTTCACACCAATTCGAATTACCGTGACAACAATATCAGGAACCACACCACTTTTAAAAATTTTATGCTATAATTCCCTCTCCACAGTCTGAACTCTCTCTCTCAACAAAAAAAAAATTTTTTTTTTTTTTTTTTTTTTGCGCAAAAAGGAATTAACACCACCAAACATATCCAACACACATTATTAATATAGGTCAATCTAAAAGCTTGAACCAAAAAAAAAAAAAAAAAAAAAATTCTTAAAAGTAGTCACTAACAAAACAGTACCAATAGTAAGAACATTCTAACATGCTAACTCGCATCAGATATCTTTAAAAACATCGATAAATATCCACCAACATCCACACGATGTGAATAAGTAACCCATAAAAACAGATTTACAGTGCGCTTTTTAAAAAATCCTCTAGATATTCTATGCCAAAAAGAAAACTTTTAACAAAATACCGTTCACCGGTAGAGCATATAATAAATAAACAACCTAATGCTTGAAAATGACCCACGGTAGGATTAGAGCACCGGTGCCCTTAGACCAATACAACACTTTATTAACAAAATTCATATCTCTTAATCGAAGAATAAACAACAGAAATTTAACGTGTGAAAAATACAAAATAAATCAATATATAAAGAAACTGTTAATAAACATAAAAGCATGTTTGGAAACAATTATTATTACAACGTCTACACAAGTGTATAAAATACAAAATTAAATTATTCTTCAAAGGCATCCAACTACTAAAATAAAATGTACAACATTTATAAAACCAATACTAAGAACATAGTAAACATACTAACTCGTGTAAGATAGCTCTGAAAACACAGGTAAACCCACACCAACAACCACACGATGCGTAAAAGAAATTCATAAAAACAGATATGCAGTACATTTAAAAAAAAAAAACTCTCTTGATACTCTATGAAAAAAAAAAATTTTTTTTGATAAAATATCGTTCACCGATAGAATTTAAGGGAACCAAACACCCTAATGTTTAAAAACAACCCACGGTCGGAATAGAGCACCGGGGGCCAGGGACCAACGCAAAAACTTGTTAACAAAAGTCATATCTCCTAATCCAAGAATAAATAACAGTAACCTAATGTATGAAACAAATACAAATAAATAAACATACAAAGAATCTGTTAACAAATATAAAAGTATGTTTGGAAAAACAATTGATTCAACGTCTTCACAAGAGCATAAAATACAAAATCAAATCATCTCTCAAAGCATCCAATTGCTAAAATAAAAAGTGCTACGAAAATAAAACTGCTGCAACAAACTAATAATAGGTTTATAATAAGTACATGTTTCTCAATAAAAATGAACAACTATGAATACCATCTTTCTCATACACAAAATAGACAAGCTCAAAGCATTCTAGAATTAGTTCAAACAAGACGCAATACAATAAAAATCCCAAACTAAGACAATAAAACAACTGAACCGCGCCATGTTCACTCTCCGATCACTGGATGTGTCAATTTACTGACGCATCCGAAGAAAAGGAGAACGAATAATTAACGAAAGTCCTCCCGAATCTGCCGGCCCGCATGACCTCTCGCGCGATAAGACGGATCAACTACCATGAGGAACGATAACTTCTCTTGGTAGACGCAAAGCCTGTATGTCTATGACGATGAGCTCACAGATTCGGTAACAGGAAGTCAAAAAACAGAAGTCTTAAAACAAACCTCGCGGACCGGAAACTACGTCGTAAATGATGCAGTAAATACCGACGTGGAAAACTACGAACTTTATCTCACAAAGAGATAAATACAGGCCCAGGACGTGGAGGGGAAGAGTGCTTATTCGACTCGCTCCTCAAACACTGACTGGTAGAGATCCACGGATCTATGCCCGCTAATAACCTAGCGGTGGAACTCAACCCGTAAAAAACGGAAAAACCTATACTGCGACAAGTATAAAGCTAATACACATTCTCTCACTACAGGAAAGAATGACAATTGAAACTGACAAACTTGCTGATGTACGTGTCCAGTACGTTCCGAGAACGTAGCTGCACTGCTCCAAGGCTTGTCAACCCGTTGAGAAATTCACTCCTGTTTTGTTACCGGCCCTTGCATAATTCGTACCTAACCTAACTTCCGGTGCGATGTAGGAGGGGGGCACCAGGTTCAGCAGCGATCGGAGGGGGGGGGGGCTCACTTCCTTTCGTCACCCAGACGAGGATGTCGGGGCAGCCGGCCCGCAACACCTCTCGCGCGATAAGTCCGAACAATCGGTCGGGGCAGTTTCACTAGATCTCCCCACCGGGGCCAAAGCCTGTACGTGCTTGTCGGTGAGCTCACTGCTCGCGGACAATCCTACGCCCTTGGGTTAAATCGCGATTTTTTTTTTTTTTTTTTTTTTTGTTCTTCTCTCTTCCCTTCGTCTTCAAAACTTTTTGCCACTAACCAAGAGAGAGGGTCGAAGTCCCTTCCTCGGAAAGTGTAACAAAACAAGTAGCTTTCTACATCTATCGCTTTACTACAAACTACCTTGCTATCCGGAAATAACACACTAACAACGACTACGCATTAGAAGTCTGAACACGATTTCGAGTTTAATAGGTAAAGTCTCGCTTAATGGGGATATCAAGAAAAAGGGGAGCGGATACTTCGTAGTGTCCACTCCCTGAATAGAACAAACAGGATCAAAGTGACTCTCTTCGGTTCCCCGCCAACTCCAGGCGGTATACCTGAACTATTCTATTACCAACTCGCCCGACGTAAACCACGGCCGACGGCCATTAGCTAACAAAGTAGGGAGCATGGCAGTTGGATGAATAAGTCAGCGTACAGTCCCCCGTCGGAAGGTGAAACACTGAGGTTCGAATTCGCGCTTTGTGCCTCCTGGAGTAACTGGATGTCTTAGAGCAATTATGGGTGAGAAAAGCCTCTAGTGGGTATGAACTTACCTAAGGATCTGGTGAGGGGAACCGTCCCCTCACCCCGCCCAACCAACCAACTTCCCGACTAGAAATTTTAGTTAGGCAGTCATTAGGTCCTTATTAGACTAGCCGAATTTGCCGGTTAGGCCCCAATGGGGCAGCCGCATCAGGCCCGCATGCGCGGTGTAACGCGACATTTTCACGACTGCCTAATTGGGAAAGCCGCGTTTGGGCCGCATTTGGCTTTCCCATTGACTATCCAATGTGGCCAACCGCATTAGGCCCATATTAAAATTGGCCTCGTCGGATAGTCATTGGGAAAGCCAAATGCGGTCCAAACGCGGCTTTCCCAATTAGGCAGTCGTGAAAATTTCGCGGTACACCGCGCATGCGGGCCTGATGCGGCTGCCCCATTGGGGCCTAACCGGTAAATTCGGCTAGCCTAATAAGGACCTAATGACTGCCTAACTAAAATTTCAGGTTGGGATTATATTAATTGAACTCAAGGCATTACGAAGAAAAAGAATGATTTTCAAAGTATATATATATATATATATTTATTGTAAAAATTTATAATAAAGGTTTATGAATTGATATAAATTAATTTATATGTAAAAGTTCATTTTCCGATTCTTGAAGGATTTTCTTCTGGCGTTTCATTCGCCCTCCTTCCCAGTCTCTGCAATGATGCAACACAGTTGCTACAGTTTTTGTAATTTCACTCTCGCTCAACGGATTTTCTGGTGAAGAAAAGCTTGATAACAGCGATGCTAGAATGAGAAATTGATTTAGTTAGATTTTTTCATAATACAATTAACACAAATAGAAAGAAATAGAAAAGGAAAATAGAAAAATACCTTTGACAATATTGTAAAGACTAGTCTTTACAAAAGTAAATAATTTTCCCTCCGTCTCTTTGACTGCGTTAAATTTCAACGCCAAATCGCGCGACAAACAAAATCTTAGGATTTCCCCCGTGTTCCTGACAACAGATGTTCGCTTGTTAATAATGTTAGTGAACTTCTGCGCCTGCAAAAATTTCATGATGAAATTCACATTTATAAACGTAACAGATAAATTATACAGACGAAAAAATAGAACAATATAAAATTTTACCAAAGTTTGTCGAAAATCTAAATCATTTTTTATTCTGTCATCGAACTCTTCAAATTCTTCTTTTTTGGTGCAAGGAAGAAATTTCCAATCATTCGCAAAATCTGCATTCACATCACAGCTGTTTACGCGTGATTTTGTTAATGATTGCTGTACAGCCAGTTTTAAATCCACCACTTCACTACTAAGCTGACTTATTTGAAGACCCAACGATTGCTGATGTTTTTCCATCGTGCGACTTATGTAATCTGTAATAAATTTCAATTTTATAGTAGTGAAAATGCATATAAATTATAAGTATTGCTGAATAGACGAAAAGTTTGTTGTTTTCAATTACTTTTTTGTTTAATAAATTTATTATAGTCATACCTTTTAATGAATTTATTTGCTCTTGATTAGAGTTACAAGAGCATGACGGAATGACTACCGGTGCAGATGTTTTTTCAAATACGCTGTAATTCTGCGACGGTGAATTTATTTCTGGATCACTCCCTGAACTTTCCAGAATGAGCGGAATAGCTTTTCTCCTTTTTTCACCTTTCTTCAAAGAACTATTTCTTTTTCTTTTTTTGTTCACCGCTGGCGTATCACTAATTGGTTCAAAAATATCGGACATTTCTGATTCGGTATGTAAGGGCGTACAGGAAAAAAACACGTGTCCGCACTACGTTGTACTTTTGAATTTTTACTTGCGAGAGATGTGGCGTGACCGAGGTTGCGTTGTCGAATGACACGTTTCTTTCTGTATCGCAGATCCCTTGGCCCTCGATCGTCATCTCCTTTGTCGCGAGGCGCGATCGTCATTTTCCTTGTCGCGAGGCGCGATCGTCATTTTCATTGTCGCGAGGCGCGATCGTCATTTTCATTGTCGCGAAGCGTGTTCGTCGCTTTCTCGCGCTGACGCAACCGCGATTTGTTTGATACACGCACGTGTGTACAACTGCACTTTGAATTCAGCTTTTTATTTTTGGACGTCTTACATGCCCATGTGAATCAATGGCAAGAGGAAGTAGTTGTGGCATTGCCAATTAAAGAAAGAGAACAATTTCTGAAAACACTGCAAAAATGAATCATGAAAATTTTTCTTTAAAATTTATTGAAGGGAATTACATATACTTACTTTTTTCTTATTCCTAACTTTTTGGGATTTTTTGGATGCTTGCAGCCGGCGTTTTTTCTTGCTGCATTTTCAAAATTCGCAATATTTGAAGACATACTGGTAATGATCAACGCTCACTTGTGTTATCAGAAGAGCCACGTAAAATGATACGCTGCTTTCGACAATTCGATACACAAAATTTTTTTATGCACAGATCCCGGTACGTAAGAAATATGCATATGTCTGAACATGCAGCGCATCAATTACAAATAGAATAAATGATGATCGAACAGATGATATATTCGGTTTGTTTTCGTTGGCATTGGCGAAACATTTAATAATTGCGAAATCTCTATCATTTAATTTTATTTTAAAATATTTGTGGTGTAAACAATAATAACAAAAGTTGGTGATTGTTCATAAATATATGTATATACATATATATAATTTATTACATCGCAATACATATACACATCAATTTTACATATGAAGTAATGGCATTACTAACATTTTTTCCCTAACGTCATTACTAAAATCAAATGGGACCATCTTTTTTTTAATATCGGCAATTTTACATTTTATAGTCTCCGCATTTATTCGCCTAACATTCCATATTTGAAGCTGATACGAACTACAAGGATACGAATAGAGTGCCTTTCTCTTCCTTAATATACTTCCTGCAATTTCGATCGAATTTACAGCATCGTTTGAATGCCTCCACATACTATTTAATTGTATGATTTCATCATTATTTAGTAAAATTATATTATTCGGAAATCTACAGGTTAAAACCGCCTCTTTATATTTAACTTTTTTAATGTCTATTTTATTGTCTACTTCTTTTGATACGGATTCTCTAATAATTTGAATTGTCGGTGGAAGATTCACTTTTTCATTCCAGGCATAAGAAATTTCGTTCAACCGACGGCATAATTGTGAGAGAGGCTTGTTTCCATTCCGAAGAAGTTTTTTCATTTTTCCCAGACAATTTTCGAACGGAAAACTGGAAACAGTGGATAGAGAACAGTTCATGTTTTCCACATCATCTCCAAGATGGACCAAATTATGAACAACTCCAACCATGAACTCTTTTTTGTAGATCGATGGTGCTTCGGCCACAAATTTCTGCAGATAAACCAGTATGGAGTAACAATAAATGTCTATATACATTATTTGGTAAAATACTTTTAAAAATAACAGGTGCTGCGTACAACAATAAAAATCGGTATTCTGTGGCTTTAAATTTATGAAATTCTGTTAGCGTTCTGGTAGTTCGTTGAAATTCGGCAGGTACCTTTATCTTTTGTAGCAAATTTCCTAATTGCATTTTGGCATGGTCAGTCAACTTTACCTCCTTCACATTTCCATTTATCCAATAGTGTACCAGTTTTTTCATTACTCCTAAATATAACAAGTGCATTGAGTCTAATAAAAATTGGTTTATCATATTAATATTTGGCTCTACGCGAAGTAAAGGAGATATTCCTAAATGATGCTCTTTGTTGCTTTGATTTCGAAATGAGAAATCACTTCTTTTTTCTCCATTCAGCAATGGGTAAATCATACGATTTTTATATCTTTCGCCACTTAATGTACATCTCTCGCATGACCAGTATCCTGCATGACCTTTAATACATTTGTTCAAGATTGGCGCGCTAGCGCCAATCCAACCACGGACGATTGAATGCTCGCGCCAATCGGACGCGTTGCCGCCAATTAAGCGATGCGCACACTGCGAGACACTGACCACTCCGCAACACTCGGAAATGACGTGGGTGGCGGGGTCTCGCATAATTGGCCGGAATCTCTCTCGTCTGTTCTCGATCCTTCTGGAACGCTTCGAAACCAACACCGGCATGGGGCGAAAGTTCCAGAAGGACTGAGCCAATAAAAGGAGAGGATTCCGGCAGCGCGCTCTCTCTGTCTATCCACGTGCGCCTTTGTAATCAGCTGTGCGAAACAATCTCCTGTAAACTAATACTTTTCAGTCTTTCTATTCAATTTTATTCAAGTGTTATCAGTTACATTGCTATTATTGGTTAATACATAATTTGCTGTTAATATCCAGTTGTTTATCCTTTTAAATATCAATCCTGTATAATTCCTTTATTGTTCAGAATTCATTTCCACTAAATTCTACATTTTCCATTCCGCGGTCATTTCAAAAACGCGCTTTCCTACATTTTTTGGTCCTTCGAGCCGGATACTTCACATTTATCAGTGCCTTCAGTGGTGATACAGTGCGCTGACGCGAGAAAACCATCCAACGACACAAGCTCGTATCAATATGGAATTCTCAGCCGACGAACTGCTCCACAAACAGGGAGAGGTAGGAGGAAAAATCAACCGCCTCATGGAGAATTTCAAAAAGTCCGTCCCACAAGCCAGGATGACGGGAGGAGACGTACAGTCCAGGATCCAGCTCCTGGAAGATTACTGGGCGCTATTCCAGAAGAACCACGATATTCTGACATATCGACACTGGGACCTAATCAAAAAAACCGATTATGTCGTTAAATCCATGGCAGATACTGTCGAAGAGGCATACGTACAGCAGAAAGGTAGATTACTTGATCTGGCGCGACACTTCCGCGAGGCCGGTCCAAATTCAACGGCTCCAGGTTCAGGTACATCCGCCGCTTCAGACTCCGATTCGGGTCCTGCTCCACTACCTCGAATGCAGTTACCCGAATTCCACGGAGAATACGTAGAATGGCCTGCCTTCAAGGATCTGTTTAAATCCATAGTCGAGCGTAACAAAAAACTTTCAAAAGTGGACTGTTTGCATTACCTTAAAAGCAGCCTCCATGGACAAGCTGCTGACCTGGTGAAGGATCTACCTACCACCAACGAGAATTATGAGCGGGCGTGGGCGATCCTGAAAGAACAATACGAGAATAAAAGAATATTGGTTCGATCATGCCTAGACAAACTGGCCTCCCTCTCAAAAATGAGAGAGAGCTCAGCTTCGGAAATCTCAAATATCCAAAAGGGGGTGTTTTCGGTGGTGAACACTCTGGAAGGATTGGGGAGACCGATCGACAAAACAGAGGACTGGTTTGTCTACTCCGTTGTCAACTTATTTGACCCAGTGACCCGTGACAAGTGGGAGGAGAGGGTCACCACCAGCAACGACCCCCCGTCTATTTCCATTTTGAAAGATTTCCTGACGAAGCGACGACAGCAACTGGAGGCTTCGCCGGAGTTGCTCGCCACACGGTCGTTTCAGGGCACCAGTCAGAACCACTCCAAAACGGCCCAAACACGCTCCAGCCAAAACCAGGCCGCATCTAAAAATTCACGTACTGCCAGAGTTAATCACACACAACAAACACCAAAACCAGCCTGCTTGAAATGTAAAAAGGAGCACTACCTCATGCAGTGCCCTGAGTACAAAGCTCTTCCGCCTGAAGACCGTCGAAAGTTAGTGGAGAGGCTCAGCAGCTGCATCAATTGCCTGGGAAGGCACATAACCTCCAACTGCCCCTCTACCAAAAGATGCATGTCATGCGGAAACATGCATCACTCCTCGCTCCATGATGCCTATCTCGAGGGCTCTCCGTCAATGAAGACCGCCCACCACACCTTGGATTGCCGCAACGTGTCAGGTATGGTACTACTAGCCACTGCATTAATTCAGGTATCTGATAGGTTCGGCAGGTGCCAGACAGTACGAGCCCTCATCGATCAAGGCTCTGAGGTATCAATGGTGAGCGAGGCATTGGCACAGCGGCTCCAACTACCACGTTCCGCATCCACAGTGGACATCTACGGAGTCGGAGGGAGACAGTTAGCGAGGGCACGGGGGAGAGTCTGCCTTGACGTTTCATCTTCCAAGGGTGGCGACACCATTAAAGTCACTGCAATCATCCTACCTAAGCTTTCAGGTTATGTGCACAACCACTGTTCAGCAAGTCCTCACTGGCAGCACTTGGAGGGATTGGAACTGGCCGACCCTAAGCCAGAACAAGCAAGGCCCATTGAGGTGCTGCTGGGAGCCGATGTGTATCCGGCTGTCATAAAGGAAGGAGTCTGGAAAGGCTTGCCAAATGAGCCCATAGGCCAACTCACCATATTTGGCTGGATCGTGACGGGGATGACAGGACACTCGGCCACAGTTTCCGACGTTCAGGTGCACCAGGTAGTCACAGGAGAGTCTTTGAGCTCTCTGGTGAGGAAATTTTGGGAGCAGGAAGAACTGCAAAGCTCTCATTCAGTGTTGACACCGGCCGAAATTGAGTGCGAGAACCACTACGCCTCAACACACACACGCACTGCAGAAGGCCGTTACCAGGTGAGGCTTCCATTTCGTACAACAAGCACTATTTCTCCAGGGTCGCGGGCAGCGGCGTTGCATTCTCTAAAAAGGATGGAGCTTCGGTTCAAACGGGACGAATCTTTCAAGGCACTGTACACTAACTTCGTGAAAGAGTACGAAGAATTGGGGCACATGACTCAGGTGAGCGAACCAATAAGTGCCTCTCGAGTCAATTACTTGCCACATCACGGAGTATTAAAACCCAGCAGTTCCACCACGAAATTAAGAGTGGTATTCAATGGCTCCTGGTGCACCTCACCGCAATCGTCACTGAATGATTGTCTGCATGTGGGACCAAATCTTCTTCCCCTTCTGGCAGATGTGCTTCTGCGATGGCGCAAGCATAAATTCGTGGTAGCCACCGACATAACGAAAATGTACAGGCAGATTCTGCTCCATCCTGACGATCGCGACTACCAAAGAATCTTATGGACAGATGACAGAACTGGTCAATTGTGTGAATATCAGCTGAACACAGTGACGTATGGGTTGTCATGCGCGCCATACCTTGCAGTCAGGACTCTGCACCAGCTGGCAAACGATGAGGGCAATCGCTTTCCCGCCGGCGCACGGGCTTTGCAACAAGATTCTTACGTTGATAACATCCTCACTGGAGCCGACACCTTTCCAGACTTGGTTGAAACAGCAACGCAGCTCCAACAGCTGTGCATGGCGGGCGGTTTCCCACTACAAAAGTGGGCCTCCAATAACTCTGATCTATTCAGTGCCTCGTTTCTGTCTCATCAGGTTCCCTCAAACCGGCTACCAACGGAGGAGAATGACCAGAAAACCTGGACAGACCCAGTCCACTCAACTCTCGGACTTCAATGGTCTCCATCCGAGGACGCCTTCCACTACACCATCACTGCAGAACAAGCACCACCATTCACCAAGCGAGGCATAGTGTCTAAGGCAGCACAGCTCTTTGACCCGTTGGGATGGCTTGCTCCTGTGGTGGTCCGAGCTAAAATCACCATACAGACAACATGGCTATTAGCTTTGGGTTGGGACGACCCTCTACCGTCGGCGCTAGCGAACGACTGGCAGTGTTTCTGCACGGAGTTGAAATCACTTGAGAGCGTGAGAGTGTCTCGTCCTTTGTTTCTTTGTTCTCAAACTCAGCAGGAACTGCACGGGTTCGCCGACGCTTCAGAGAGAGCATATGGGGCGGTCATCTACCTCAGGACACGAAGCAGCAAGGGCCAGTGGGAGGTATCCTTAGTCACAGCCAAAACTAGGGTGGCTCCATTGCAACCAGTGTCATTGCCACGTCTTGAATTGTGTGCCGCACACCTGCTTGCACGTCTAACTCAGCACACCATCGAGACATTGCAACTCCATCATGCACCTGTTCACTTATGGTCTGATTCAACGGTTGCTTTGGGCTGGATCCAGGCACATCCCTCGCGGTGGAAGACATACGTGGCAAACCGAGTGGCAGACATTCAAAGGAGGGTTCCTGAAGCACAGTGGCATCATGTTTCACGTTCAGAGAATCCAGCTGACTGTGCTTCCCGAGGCCTTTCCCCCTTGCAACTGTTGCAATGGGATCTCTGGTGGAAGGGACCCACGTTCCTGAGGCAGGATGACCGCTTCGCTCAGTCAGAGTCAATTGACTGGGATCATTTACCTGAAACGAGAGGGCCCATCGTTGCTGCAACCACCAGAAGGGAACCCGAATCGGAAGACAATCCTCTGCTGCAGCGGTTCTCTTCATACACCACGCTGCTACGAGTCTCCGCTTGGTGTCGACGATGGCTCCGTAAACGTACTAGTGAAGCGAGGTCTGCAACTGCACACACGAACGAGGTGTTGGACTCGCCACTTCCAATTCTCAGTGTCGACGAGATCGAACAAGCCGAGAGGGGATGGATCAGGTTGATTCAGCAACGCGCGTACAAAGCAGAGTTGTCATCCCTTAGTCGAGGTCAGCCTGTGACAGCCAAGAGCAGCTTGGCACCACTTCTTCCCATTCTGGACAACAATGGGATTCTTAGAGTTGGAGGCAGACTGGCTCAATCGCACCTCAGCCCAGACGAGGCGCACCCAATAATTCTTCCCCCAGACTCTAAATATACTCACTTGCTCATTTCGTCTGTTCATAGAGCCAATTTGCATGGAGGTGTCCAGGCAACTTTGGGAACTTTGCGCCAACGCTTCTGGATTCAAAAGGGGCGATCCACAGTCAAGGCATTGCTGCACAAGTGCGTAAAATGTTTACGTTGGCGGGCGGTTGCAGCCAGACAAGTGATGGGTCCCTTACCAGAGCCTCGAGTTACGCCGGCTCGTCCATTCCACTCCACAGGGGTCGATTATGCGGGCCCGATTTGGCTGCGGACCACCCCCGGACGAGGGCACAAGGCATATAAGGGGTTTCTCGCAGTCTTCGTTTGCCTGGTCACCAGAGCTGTGCATTTGGAAGTCGTGTCCAGCTATACATCTGAGGCGTTCCTGGCTGCATTCCGGAGGTTTATTGCCCGCCGTGGCATTTGCGCACATCTCTACAGCGACTGCGGCACGAATTTCCTGGGCGCTAACCGGGAGCTGCGCCGCCTCTTCACTGCCAGTAGCCAGGAGAACCGCTGCATCAGGGCTCAGATGCTCAACCTGCGGACATAGTGGCACTTCAATCCACCAGCCGCTCCTCACTTTGGTGGCTTGTGGGAAGCCGCAGTAAAGTCGACCAATTACCATTTGCGGCGGACTATTGGCGAGACCAGACTCACCTTTGAGGAAATGACAACGCTGCTCACACAGGTAGAAGCTTGTCTCAATTCCAGACCGCTGGCAGCTCTATCAGACGACCCGGCAGACCTGACAGCATTGACACCAGGGCATTTCCTCATCGGCTCGGCCATCAATGCACTTCCCGAGCCGTCCTTGCTGGACACCGAAGCTAACAGACTGACACGTTGGCAATTGGTAACTCGTATGAGGGATCAATTCTGGTCGCGATGGACAAAGGAATACCTGCACGGCCTTACCACGAGGACAAAATGGCGGCAACCGAAGGAAGACTTGCTACCTGGACGCCTTTGCATCGTCGCCAGCGAATCCACACCTCCATCGCAGTGGCCCCTCGCACGCGTGATCGAGACGAGTCCAGGACAAGATGGAATGATTCGCGTTGTAAAATTAGTCACGGCAACCACCGAACTTGTAAGACCGATCGCAAAGCTTGTTCCGTTGCCAGTAAGTGCGCAGCAATCAATGAAGTAGTCGATATTGTTACCGCGCATGCAACTCACGCATCGTACTATTGCGTACTACTGCGTACTACGATGCGCGATGAATCAGCGCGCCGCAGCGGCAACTTCATTGATCAGGCATATTCGGATCATTCATGGCACAACGAAATGCGGTAATTTTGCGTAATGCGAACTGAATTCCATAAAATTTTATGTATCACTGCACCTGAATTTTAAAACAATGTATACACTGCACTGCACCATTCACAGAAACCACTGATTGAGAGTTGCTCACCAAAAGTCGACCAGTCGAGGCGGGCGGCATGTTCAAGATTGGCGCGCTAGCGCCAATCCAACCACGGACGACTGAACGCTCGCGCCAATCGGACGCGTTGCCGCCAATTAAGCGATGCGCACACTGCGAGACACTGACCACTCCGCAACACTCGGAAATGACGTGGGTGGCGGGGTCTCGCATAATTGGCCGGAATCTCTCTCGTCTGTTCTCGATCCTTCTGGAACGCTTCGAAACCAACACCGGCATGGGGCGAAAGTTCCAGAAGGACTGAGCCAATAAAAGGAGAGGATTCCGGCAGCGCGCTCTCTCTGTCTATCCACGTGCGCCTTTGTAATCAGCTGTGCGAAACAATCTCCTGTAAACTAATACTTTTCAGTCTTTCTATTCAATTTTATTCAAGTGTTATCAGTTACATTGCTATTATTGGTTAATACATAATTTTAAGAATAATATCCTTTTTAACGATCGTAGATATACTAATATTAATGATACAGACCTTAACCGGCTATATAACGATATATGCGAATTTAACTTTGGTATCAAAGAACGGTTTGTCATGTCAATACACAGTTTAAGTTTTTCAATATGTGTCGGAAAGGTCTTAGAGTTTTTGCAGGTCAACAAGAACAGTTTCTGGTTATATAGCCGGTTAAGGTCTGTATCATTAATATTAATACATAATTTGCTGTTAATATCCAGTTGTTTATCCTTTTAAATATCAATCCTGTATAATTCCTTTATTGTTCAGAATTCATTTCCACTAAATTCTACATTTTCCATTCCGCGGTCATTTCAAAAACGCGCTTTCCTACAACATTTTAAAATTGAACGTGCAGGTCTATCACATATGAAGGCTTTGATAGATACAGTAAATTCTCTGTTATCTATAATTATACCATTCCGTTGCAGATAGTTAATTTCCATTATAAATTGTTCTAAATATTTTTTAAGATTAGTTGGCTTTCCATCTCCGCAATACGTGGCAACCGGAAATGGTTTGTAAATATCTGGATTATGAAAAATTTTGCATAAGATGGGCCAAAACTGTTTTTTACTTGATTTAAATAGTGGTAACCCATCAACATTAAATAATAATAATATAGCATTGCCTTCATGAATTTCCGAATTTACATATTTCTCTAGAAATTTTGCGATTCCAAAATACACAAAGTCATCATCGGTACCATTTAAACTTTCTATTGTATAATTACTGTGTGTTGTACCTAGAAATGTTTTTGCAGTTTTTGGCAAGTTAGGAAAAGAATTTCTCCTCAATATATTCATCAACACTTCCAACCGAGCGTGCGGTATTGGTGGATCCATAAGAGCCCATTGGCGAATTGCTTCCATGTCGTTAAAGCGAGATGTTTCACGACTATTCTGTGTAGCATCTTCTTCTGTGGCATCGTCTGCATTCCGATCATGTGAAACAGTTCTTCTAATATCAGAGTCACTATCGTGGCCTGCATTCTCTCGTGATTCGTCTTCCTCGATAACATCCGAGACTTCTTGAACGTCCATGTTTAAATTTTCCGGATTTGTACTCCCACGTTCTTCAAAAATTGGCGATTCGTAATTTGTTGACATCACTGTTATGTTTGCTTCAGAATTTGCGACTTCTGAATGCTCCTGTTCATGCATTAATCGTCGCCGCTTTCGAAATCGTTGAACTCGAAGACGTGTTAATTCGCGAGTTTTCAAATCTCGTGTGTTACCCGACATTATCGTGCATGTTACGTATGAATCGTATGATTCTCATGAAAAACTCTCATCGTTGAATTTTCTCTTGGCGACACCCAGACGCTTAGTCCCCTCTTTCAAACGTAAACAGGATACGATATACATATAGCCCTTGGCCTCTGGTCTAGGGCCCGCGGATAGCTACACTTTCGACCCCATGTAATAAGGAAAACTCGAAAGCGAGGGTCTTGCTTGCCACGTAAATCCAGCCGTTTCCAACTGTCTTTCATACAGCATTTTTACTCCCACTATAGGATAGATTTTCTAGAATTTTCAATTCCCCACTACTTTTTCGACCTATATAAGGGCCACGAAAATGCGTATCTTCGGGTTACTCACAGTACGACGCTTGAGCATTACACTACGAGATTAGGCCCAGTTCCTTTTCGAGTTTTCTTTAACCTTCGGAAGATTAGTCTGTCCATTGGCAATTCAACTCTTGGTCGGAGTTCCCCTGTTCAACTCACGTTAGAGTCACTCGCGAACTAGTTCGGAGTCATCCTATTGTGAAGTCTCGTCAACCGTCACTGCCCAAGGGTAAACACTTAGAGCTTTTCAATAATTATTCTACTTTCTTAAATTCATACACCAAACACTTAACATACATGTATATATATTCGATTGAAAGAATATACTTGTAACATTTTACTAGAAACATAAAATTCGAGTAAAGAATTATTTCTAGAAATTAAAACCTTTCCTCTCGAAACGAATTTAAAACATAATCGAGTAACGTACCCACAAATTATTTCACTCTAACCGCTCGGAGTGAAACAAAAGTTACGAGAGTTTATTATTTTACGACCTTACCGTAGCAGGTCAAAATCACGAACAACGGGTATCGGACTGTGTGTGCCTTTCGGCTTACTTTCCGTGCCTGTGCAACCACTTGCCGTCCTAGCAAGTGCATCGTTATTAACCAGAGAGTAGCACCTTGCAGTCCACCTGTAAGTACATCTACCTCGGGGTATCACCTTACCTTAAAATCTAATTAACCACTCTAGAGGCCAGCGCCCTACGGTTTATGCCGTAGGCTCATCTGGGTCTAGATTCCTTTCAACACCGATTCACGTCCAGCGCCCTACAGTTTATGCTGTAGGTTCATCTGGCTTGTATCACTCCTAAGATCCTTGCACACCTGAGTGA
The DNA here is from genome assembly GCA_917499265.3 of Mimumesa dahlbomi. Taxonomy (NCBI): domain Eukaryota; kingdom Metazoa; phylum Arthropoda; class Insecta; order Hymenoptera; family Crabronidae; genus Mimumesa; species Mimumesa dahlbomi. The sequence continues at coordinate 501,298 of OU824126.1, read as the reverse complement.
ATGCCAGCGCCCTACGGTTTATGCCGTAGGCTCATCTGGAATCATTCTTCCTCGATCTTAACCCCTCTGGAGGCCAGCGCCCTACGGTTTATGCCGTAGGCTCATCTGGGTTCAGATTCCTTTTAACCGATACAAGACCAGCGCCCTACGGTTTATGCCGTAGGCTCATCTGGATTGTGTCACTCCTGAAATCCTTTCACACCTGAGTGAATGCCAGCGCCCTACAGTTCATGCTGTAGGCTCATCTGGATTCATTCATCCTCAATTCTAACCGCTCTGGAGGCCAGCGCCCTACGGTTTATGCCGTAGGCTCATCTGGGTTGAATTAAATACCATTTCCAAGATCATACGTCGATTTGTAGCTCCCACTACTGTTGACGTACGATACCCCCTGCTACAGTTAGGTCAAGGAAGCGACGAAACTAACGTAACGTCGCGTCTATTCTATAACGCTCGCCGGCCACGTTCTAGAAAACAGCCCGGCTCGTAACATGCAAAACAACAATTTCCTATTATATAGGATTTTATTTCACATGAATTTGGATTGTATTGTTCGCGTATATTAAAGGATTATTCGAATTTGTCTGTTAAATTATTATTTTTGTTTTCCTTGGTTTCTTATTGAACAATACTTAATCCATTTATTAATTTCTGTTAAGGGTTAATTATACCGTAATTTATCCCTGAAGAGGGCCAAAATGTGGCCGAAACGTTGGAAATTAATTACTGTAAAGTTTGATTTGCCTTATTAGGATGGTTTACGTAAGTAATTATTAATTTTAATTTTTAATTTAAAAATTTTGTCTAATCACTATTTAAATTCAGCCTGCGTAATAATTAGATCGTTGAATGCCAGATAAAGATTATTTATCGTATATATATTACACGATCGGTAAAATTATAATAATTAGTACTTTCACACCATGGCATTAAATTATTCCCGGCATAGCAACTTTTTCAATTTTATTTCACATGAATTTGGATTGTATTATTCGCGTATATTAAAGGATTATTCGAATTTGTCTGTTAAATTATTATTTTTCGTTTTCCTTGGTTTCTTATTGAACAATACTTAATCCATTTATTAATTTCTGTTAAGGGTTAATTATACCGTAATTTATCCCTGAAGAGGGCCAAAATGTGGCCGAAACGTTGGAAATTAATTACTGTAAATGTTGATTTGCCTTATTAGGATGGTTTACGTAAGTAATTATTAATTTTAATTTTTAATTTAAAAATTTTGTCTAATCACTATTTAAATTCAGCCTGTGTAATAATTAGATCGTTGAATGCCAGATAAAGATTATTTATCGTATATATATTACACGATCGGTAAAATTATAATAATTAGTACTTTCACACCATGGCATTAAATTATTCCCGGCATAGCAACTTTTTCAATTTTATTTCACATGAATTTGGATTGTATTGTTCGCGTATATTAAAGGATTATTCGAATTTGTCTGTTAAATTATTATTTTTCGTTTTCCTTGGTTTCTTATTGAACAATACTTAATCCATTTATTAATTTCTGTTAAGGGTTAATTATACCGTAATTTATCCCTGAAGAGGGCCAAAATGTGGCCGAAACGTTGGAAATTAATTACTGTAAAGGTTGATTTGCCTTATTAGGATGGTTTACGTAAGTAATTATTAATTTTAATTTTTAATTTAAAAATTTTGCCTAATCACTATTTAAATTCAGCCTGCGTAATAATTAGATCGTTGAATGCCAGATAAAGATTATTTATCGTATATATATTACACGATCGGTAAAATTATAATAATTAGTACTTTCACACCATGGCATTAAATTATTCCCGGCATAGCAACTTTTTCAATTTTATTTCACATGAATTTGGATTGTATTATTCGCGTATATTAAAGGATTATTCGAATTTGTCTGTTAAATTATTATTTTTCGTTTTCCTTGGTTTCTTATTGAACAATACTTAATCCATTTATTAATTTCTGTTAAGGGTTAATTATACCGTAATTTATCCCTGAAGAGGGCCAAAATGTGGCCGAAACGTTGGAAATTAATTACTGTAAATGTTGATTTGCCTTATTAGGATGGTTTACGTAAGTAATTATTAATTTTAATTTTTAATTTAAAAATTTTGTCTAATCACTATTTAAATTCAGCCTGCGTAATAATTAGATCGTTGAATGCCAGATAAAGATTATTTATCGTATATATATTACACGATCGGTAAAATTATAATAATTAGTACTTTCACACCATGGCATTAAATTATTCCCGGCATAGCAACTTTTTCAATTTTATTTCACATGAATTTGGATTGTATTGTTCGCGTATATTAAAGGATTATTCGAATTTGTCTGTTAAATTATTATTTTTCGTTTTCCTTGGTTTCTTATTGAACAATACTTAATCCATTTATTAATTTCTGTTAAGGGTTAATTATACCGTAATTTATCCCTGAAGAGGGCCAAAATGTGGCCGAAACGTTGGAAATTAATTACTGTAAAGGTTGATTTGCCTTATTAGGATGGTTTACGTAAGTAATTATTAATTTTAATTTTTAATTTAAAAATTTTGCCTAATCACTATTTAAATTCAGCCTGCGTAATAATTAGATCGTTGAATGCCAGATAAAGATTATTTATCGTATATATATTACACGATCGGTAAAATTATAATAATTAGTACTTTCACACCATGGCATTAAATTATTCCCGGCATAGCAACTTTTTCAATTTTATTTCACATGAATTTGGATTGTATTGTTCGCGTATATTAAAGGATTATTCGAATTTGTCTGTTAAATTATTATTTTTCGTTTTCCTTGGTTTCTTATTGAACAATACTTAATCCATTTATTAATTTCTGTTAAGGGTTAATTATACTGTAATTTATCCCTGAAGAGGGCCAAAATGTGGCCGAAACGTTGGAAATTAATTACTGTAAAGGTTGATTTGCCTTATTAGGATGGTTTACGTAAGTAATTATTAATTTTAATTTTTAATTTAAAAATTTTGTCTAATCACTATTTAAATTCAGCCTGCGTAATAATTAGATCGTTGAATGCCAGATAAAGATTATTTATCGTATATATATTACACGATCGGTAAAATTATAATAATTAGTACTTTCACACCATGGCATTAAATTATTCCCGGCATAGCAACTTTTTCAATTTTATTTCACATGAATTTGGATTGTATTGTTCGCGTATATTAAAGGATTATTCGAATTTGTCTGTTAAATTATTATTTTTCGTTTTCCTTGGTTTCTTATTGAACAATACTTAATCCATTTATTAATTTCTGTTAAGGGTTAATTATACCGTAATTTATCCCTGAAGAGGGCCAAAATGTGGCCGAAACGTTGGAAATTAATTACTGTAAAGGTTGATTTGCCTTATTAGGATGGTTTACGTAAGTAATTATTAATTTTAATTTTTAATTTAAAAATTTTGTCTAATCACTATTTAAATTCAGCCTGCGTAATAATTAGATCGTTGAATGCCAGATAAAGATTATTTATCGTATCCTATTATATATATGTAGGAATAATTATTGATGTTTGATAGGGTTTGTTGAAATCCTCGGACAAGCCTCCAAGATCGTAGGAATTATGATTTGGGTTTGATTCTCGAAAAACTCACACGACCCGATATTCTATTAATTAAACTGTATTTAAAATGTTCACTCAATCTACTCGCAAAAACACTCACAAAATGGACACTCAGTCCTTTACTTGCAAAACTCTCCAAACTCGCTAAAACTCTCGCAAACCTTCTCACAAAATACTCTTACAACGTCGCACTCGTCTTCCTCGTGTTTAACTACCATTCTGCTCGCTTTCCCATCATTCGCTTCCTTATACACGCATTTTCTTTCTCTCTTATTCTTCATTTGCTTTCACTCGCACTCCACTCTATCTCACTCACTTTCTTCACTCTCTCATTCACACTCATCCCTTATACCTAGGACAAGGGCCTACGGACCGCCGCCGAAGAGTCGACAGGGTTTTCCTATGAAAACGCCCATGGTGGTCGCTCTTCAACCGCTGCCCTTGTCCACCATAAACTCGCCTACTTTCTCTTCCGAAACAACATTTGGCAGACACTCGCTCATGCACTCGAAAACACTCAGTCCGCTTATTTCTAAAATTCCACGTACACCCCCGTACAAAAGTATCCAGACACTTACGCATTTGCCAAATTCGTCTAAATATTTCTTAAAATTAGTTTCTTTTATAGATTTTTTATGTTGTCCTTTAATCTTGATGTTGTTATTGGGTAACACCAGCAATATTTATTAATTAATACTGTCAATAAATTTATTATAAAGCAAAGTAAGCGGAACATACATGTAGAAGCGTTATGAGGTTATACAGTTTTAGACGATTTTAGCTTCAATCCGTTCGTTTCTCATATTCTATTTCGTATATTTTTTAGCATTTATCCATTTAGTATACTCCTTGTATAAATTCGTATGGGTTTTCATACCATACAGTGGATATTGGCCAATTGAGATTGAAAAACACGAGAGAAACGCCATGCAGACGTTCGGAATACTTTAGTTTAAATAGGCCGCTATTATATTATTAACTAATGAAGGCTATTCTATTAGAAAAATAGCTGCAAAAACGAAGATTTTGAAGTCTGCGGTCCACGATACTCTAGCGAAGTATCGTGATACGGAGGATTAGTTTTCAAAAAAAAGATCAGACAGGTTTCGAAAGACCACCAAAGCAGAGGAGAGTTTGGTGAATATGTTAGTGTATACATTTATTAAGATCTGTCGTTTTAAATGGTTGTAAATAGCCGTCAAAGTTCAAAAATGTGCCGACGTGCGAATTTTATACGCGACAGTTATGTATTTTTACAAAAAAATACTTATCTAGCAGAAATGTGCTACACAGCATCGGATTCTGCAGACATTTCTGAAGAAGAATCCATTCAGAAATAATGTCAGAGCGGTTTTCCATTCGGACCGGTCGAGAAAATATCCGTCGGCAACGTGCTCACGGTATTTTGCCGCAGAGCAGCCATTGTTCGCCTGCCTCGACTCGCCAGTGCCGTAGCTACGCGTTATCTATACCGACAATATCCTATGCAATAGGCACCTACTTCCCATGTGTTTAATAATTAATTTTTTTCATACATTCGATAAGGACTTGTTAGATGCCAATTCCGGAATTATAACGAATTGTTACAATTTTATTTTCAGAACAATTTCGATGTATAATATACGAATATGTATAATTTGTTAATATGAATCAATGAAAACACAAGCACAATTGCTTATCAACTGAAATGAGTTTTATTATTATAATTTTACTAGATTTTTGGACATTTATCCAAGTGTAGCAATAGTTGGAATTTATTAAACAATAATTGAAATCAAAGCAATCGTACTTGATCATTGCTTATGTATATCTTTTTAGAAATTTATAGTTAAATACTTTTAACAGACAGCTCCTGAGAATACTTCCTGATTCTTTGCAAAAACATTTATTGGATCCACATTAGTAAAATTCCTTTATTTTTCAAGAATGTATAAAAAGAATTGATCATTAAACACATGGGAAGTATAGGTGCCTATTGCACATGGGTACTGTGGGTATAGATAACGCGTGGCTACGGCACTGCCGAGTCGAGGCAGGCGAACAATGGCTGCTCGGCGGCAAAATACCGTGAGCACATTGCCGACGGATATTTTCTCGACCTGTCCGAATGGAAAACCGCTCTGACATTATTTCTGAATGGATTCTTCTTCAGAAATGTCTGCAGAATCCGATGCTGTGTAGCACATTTCTGCTAGATAAGTATTTTTTTGTAAAAATACATAACTATCGCGTATAAAATTCGCACGTCGGCACATTTTTGAACTTTGATGGCTATTTACAACTATTTAAAACGGCAGATTTTAATACATGTATACACTAACATATTCACCAAACTCTCCTCTATCTTTTACGACTAACCTGAACTCTCTAGAGTTTCTAGTTTTGACGTAATATTTCATTTTTGTGAAAATGAGCCGATTTTTGAAAAACTCAAATTTCTCAAAAACAGAGGGTTACAGAACATTTCTGCTGCCAGATTCGTTTTTAGAGCGAGAAAGTCTATAAGGATCACCCAGTGGATATTGCGAGAAAAAATGGTGTTGTACAGCGTTATTAAAAGCAAGTTTATGAAGATGTGTCGCATTATAAAAACCACTTTTAAAGCTACAAAATCAGAAAAAAGGCAGTAACGAACCAAAAAATACTCAAACTGGTCCATTTTCAAACGGGAAAAAGTTCTTTGGACAGACGAATCTTAATTTGAACTATTTGGTAACAACATATTGCAATTCTTTTGTTTGTAAGCCCCACTCCACCTAATTTAAGCTTCTGTTCGGCCACCCCCTTTTCAGCCACGCATGGCAACGGTTAGGAATGCCTAACTTAGGCGTAGACTCGGACATCCCCAGTGCAGCCTCATCAGGCAACTGTTAAGAATGCCTGACTTAGGCGTAGGTGCGGACATCCCCAGTTCAGCCACGCGTGGCTACGGTTAGGAATGCCTAACTTAGGCGTAGGCTCGGGTATCCCCAGTGCAGCCCCATCAGGCAACTGTTAAGAATGCCTAACTTAGGCGTAGGTGCGGACATCCCCAGTTCAGCCACGCGTGGCAACGGTTAGGAATGCCTAACTTAGGCGTAGGCTCGGGTATCCCCAGTGCAGCCCCATCAGGCAACTGTTAAGAATGCCTAACTTAGGCGTAGGTGCGGACATCCCCAGTTCAGCCACGCGTGGCAACGGTTAGGAATGCCTAACTTAGGCGTAGGCTCGGGTATCCCCAGTGCAGCCCCGCGTGGCAATGGTTAGGAATGCCTAACTTAGGCAAGCATTATCCCTTCCGAATTAGGACCTAATGCGGCAATGATTAGGCTTGCAGCATTTAGGTGTGCCTTACCGTATCCGCATTAGGCCCGCATTCGACGTTAGGCATGCCTAACTGAAATTCTAGTCGGGTTACTACTACTACTACTACTAGGTTAGGTTAGGTTAGGTTAGGTTAGGTTATCTCTTTTTACGGTAAAAAAAAAAAAATTTTTGCTCAGAGGAGTTAGGTTAGGTTAGGTTAGGTTAACAGTCAAAAAACGACACCCTCTACCCTCACCATCGCCGCTAAATTACGACAAAGATCTCGCGCCGCATCGAACCCGCGTACGAAACGGTGTACAATCGCAGTTTACAATACGGGAACTATAATACAATAAATACTATTTATTAAAACAAACAATTCAATACAATCACAGTGTCTAATAAAAAAAACATCCATAACACGCGCCGCGAGTTCAATTAATAAGTGCAAAGACGCAGTGCGACCCACCCTGACGACCACAACCACCCAACACGCAACGTAATACATCGAAATAAGCACCGGTAAAGGTAGGACGGTTAATCAAATTTTACACCGCGCAGGAGAATCTTTAATTCAAACATTCAAACATCACACACCCGAACAATATCGGGCTCAGGTGCGCGAGAGAGAGTACGTCACACTCGTCTCTTCCTTGCACACATACGAGCAATATTTTCGGTAAACTCGGTAACAAAATCAAATAAGTAGTTAATACAAGAAAGCGCACTCGAACTACGACCCTCGAACGCGACCTCAGCAAACTCCAGGGCTCGAATCACGTCACAGTTCCTGTAAAATAATAAATTAAATATAATCTAGCCGGCTTAAATATAACAAGTAGATATGCAATTCCGAACAAATTCTTAAATTTAAAATCACCCGCGAACAGACGATTCAAATACCTGCCTCCACGGAATAAGGGCCAATTCACCTCACAACGACGCGTAAATGTAAATAATAAATAACGATCCTTGTACCAAATCAAACCGGAAAAACTGATACATGCAACACAAATCATTATGAATAATAGATTTCTAACAAACTACTCGCGAAACACTACATATTACACAAAAAAAAAAAAAAAACGCGAGTATGCCCACACTAAATACATACATTCGAAAAAAGAAAAACCCCTAAACCCCTGATAAGTCGTAATAACCGATAGCAAAATTAATTCTCGAACACATACTCAGATCGCGATCCCTCGAACAATTCCCCGACGGCTCTAGGGTTCGCAGGACGCCCCTTGACACTTATAATACCTGAAACAACGAACGAATTAATACCATGTCCATTACACGCATACAAATAAGAATAGAATCACCGGACACATACGATTACCTGAGCTAAATACCTTTCCTCACCGCGCACGGATCAAATTATTCAAAACGGGAGCATAAACGACAATAATACTCACTCGTACATACATTCGCTTAAACCGGAACACCTGAAACATACGAATTAGAATCAATTAGAACACGTAACATTACCAAAGATCAATAGTAAGATAACAACAATCAGGTTTCACTATAAATCACACGCAAAAGCATTTGTTTAATCGGGTACCAACGCCAACACCGTGTCATCGAACCCTCGGAACCACTTTACAATCTGAAAAAAATAATAATATATATTCAAACAACGCAATTAATAATAACAAACGGGCAACCTAAGAATAATCCTCAACCAATAAGCTCACATTTTCCCATCGCGAACACGTAAGCGGGTTCAATTAATTACACGACACCGCGAATAATAAAACGTATAATCTAACGGTACAAACAATTGACGATCCAAAAACGTACCTTAGATAATTAAAGAAATCAAAAGAAATCAATGAGTTAGAAATCAGAGAAACGAGACGATACATACTTGAAAATTTTGCCCTTTTTCTCAACGACTCTCAAAATCGCGAAAAACCGTTAGAACCCCAGCCGAATAGTTCAATTTTCAATCTTTTACAACCGTCCCTAAAAAAATAAGAAAACGCACGCACTCGACCCCGGGGGGTACGGGCAAATCCATCGTACGGGTCGAATCGGGAAAGCAGAGAGAAGATACGAACCAGCCGCCATTAACAAGAGTCAGTCCAGGCCGAAGATCGATTTATGGCCCACTCAACGAACGAGAATAACACACGCTCGGCCTGAAGGGTGACCATGCGGAACGTGTAAATCAGCGAACAACAACAAATCCGAAGTCAGCGCACGTGCAGTCATCGTGGCAGGAAACAGGCAGTAAACCACCACCTGTAAATCGACCGCGTTTTTAATGTTTAAATAACCGAAGAGACCCCCGTAGATCCAACATACTATAAAATCAGAAACTAATAATCTTTAGAAAATCTACAGAAAAGAAAGTACACCGCGTAACAATCCCACAAATAGTAAATTCACGCAACATCAAACTATCAAAACCATAACGAAACACGCGAAATAGATCAAAGACACGCGCATATCAACGACGTATGTAATACACGCGAGCGTGAATTACCCGTAAAGGAGACACACACAGTCCATACAACCAGACACTCACACACACAGTCGACAACGCGATAATACAGTCATCGAAACCGCGAAATTATAACACCAGCATAAAAGAATCTAATCCCCATATAAGTCATAAAAGACAATTAAATGACACGTGACACTCGCAACAATCGCTGAAAACACCATCCTCCCTCACACACTTCTCGACCCCCACGCCCTCGAATACAGTATCATAAACGCGAAACTCATAAGAATATTTCTACAAACTACACACACGTATGACTCCAACACCCCACATCTAACAACGAGTAAACGTTCTACGCAAACCTCGTGTCTACCCACGACCACACTTCCTCACAAAGACAAATAACACATAGGCTAGTCTCTCCTAAATGTAGACAACAACGAACGTACAACGCGGTACAAATAATACAAACGCCAACAAGCACCGAACCATGAATTCAACAATTAACTTATAAAACGCTACATTCTACAAACAAAATTCCACACTTTAAAAACAAGACATAACGACATACCGACAAACGAACACCTAAAATGTAAACAACTTTAATCAACGAACCAATTATGAAACCCCACACAATTCAAGTAACGCACATACACCCACAAGTATCACAATCTAACCTATCGCACAAAGAACGTCTAAGACATCATCATCTCCAACAACGTCAACTCACCAGAAGCGTTGTAAACACACGAACACGTCGCCAACTCTAATCCAAAGCTCCTAGTAAGACTATCACGAACAGATTTCCCCTTCAACCACAGAGCACGAACAAAATCGTAAGGTTCACGTCCACAGCCATCTCCTAGAAAACAAAATATAATTAGAATCAAGCCAGCCACATGAAATAACATCAAAACACCTACAAACGTTAACGTATACCTTCTTTTACACCAGAAGCCTTACGACAGCTACAACGTTCCCCTTCTAACAAAATACAGAAAATTTCTCAGAACATATTTTAACTTTCCTAACGATGACAAAAACTCATCACACTAACGCTTACCTGTAGCATGCACCCTGTATCTCTCAGGACATCCGATCAAGGAGAAGCTCCTCAATCTGACACTCTGCCGCCCCTCGAATATTCACCGGGTCCGCGGCTGCCGGCAAAATTAACCTCAAAACGAGGCCCGCACTCACCCTCACTCCCGACAGCCCGACAATTCTCGTTCTGATACGCAATCAAGTGCGTAACACCTGCAACATAAGCACAATTAATCTATACTGAAAGTCCCCCTCACCTCGCTAAGTGACACACGTAACATAATAAACAAACACAACGCGAAATCACTGACCGCGACCGCCGAGCACGCGTCATCGTATTCGCCCTGAAACGCCGAAAAAATTCATATCCAAACCTACGAACCACCCACCTCACACGGAATCCCGGGGAAAAACCGCAACCAAATCACCCACACGCGATTGAATGCCTCACCCACGCTATAATGTACGTCCACGTCGAAAGTAGGTCAACACGCGACTCCCGCGTAAATGACCGAACGAGCCAATCGCGACGCGGATTACAGATTCACATAGAAACACGACACCACGCGAACAGGAACAAACGAAACCATCAACGTTCGCGATTATTAATAAACAATTGTAATCGTCGAGCGCACACCACGCGTATACCCCTAAAAAAGATAACCTTGCAACTCTCGAGACACGCACGCCCGCACGCAATCGCCTAAATTCACGCCATACATGAAATCCCATGCCCCTCACGAGAAATGCACCGCCTCTTATCGACACAATTAAACAGCCCGTACTAAAACTAACGCAGTCCAATATACCAAATACCCGAATAGATCAAAGACAAATCCGACGGCTCGCGAGATCCAACATCAAATCAGATAAATCCGATAAAATGATCCGCGACCGACCGTACACGCGCCCCCTCGCGACGCGGCAAGTCCCACAGATCGTACGCGTAACACCGGTAGGACAACGATAATCAATTAACGAACAATATATACATAATATGCCAACAGACACCGCAATCTATGTATTTTACAGGACGCGAACAATACAAACGCGACTCGACCGACGATAATATTAAAATTAAACATAACGCGACCTAAATACTACCCGCGAACGAACAGGAAAGAAGCACCTGAAACCGCGAAAAGAGCCGCGCTAAAACGACAACGTCGAGTCAAACTGCACCGAATTATGCTTAATATAAATATCAAAAAGTAAAATAAATCGAGGTCGGCCGTGCACGCGCACGCCTTCCTCCCACGGCCACGTGCTCGTCGCAAGGTTGCAAGCACGGCCATAGGGCCCACCCTCGTTTCAGATAAAATAAAAATCTGATAACGAGGGTGGTAAAGGGGTAAAGCGGCTCCCACCCTCCCGCCGCCAAACCCCTCTGACGACTGCTCGCGGTCCCGAGCTGATATATGGCCCCCGCGAACTTTATAACTGCGATCTCGCGCCTCCGCGAAATCGCAAGGTAGCCGTCGAGTGAGTAATATCAAATCTAACAAGATACAGTGCAGGGCAGCAAGATAACGATAGCATAACTGCCGATAACAGACACACTACATTGACAACCAGAAATTTAGACTGCATTATCACCGAACTGCGACACCCAGGACACAATCAACAAAATAAAATAAAAAGAAAGAATGCAAACCAAAGAACAAACAATAACAACAAACAGACCCAACTACATGACGCAAACGAAACGCCCACTCTTATAACGACCCGCGAAATCATCGGAAAATAAAGACACAACATATCAGCAACAGACAAACGAAAACGCTAAAATATTATTTAATCCAGTCACACCCATAAGACACAGGTATTGTTTCCCAACAAATACTAATTCACAAAACACATCCCAATAAAAGACATACACTATAAATAAACAATTACATAAATTGATAAACGAAATAAACACAAACAGAAACAGAACCAGACGAAACGACTCCCGACGGAAACGACACTCCACCCTATCCCACCACTGCACAAGGGCACCCATCCCTACTACCCTTACCGCCCACTGCAAGAGCCAATCCCGACCGCCCAAACAATGGTAAGACCGCCCTCCACCCTCTTAGTAAGGCAATGACCACGCGAAAGTAGTATAAATAGGGGGGGAAAACACTCAGAAGGCACAGTCCACTCAGATCTCCGAGTCCAGCAACCAACTCAGTAAACTAAACACAATAGCAGAAATGGGCAACGACAGATTTTCACCTGACAACTCCGACGCCGAAACGAACTCTCTGGGCGAAGAACAAGTGATTTGCCTACTAGAGGATAGTGAAGATTCGGAGCAAGCCCCAAGGAATTTGGAGCACATGGAGGACATCCTCCTACAAAGGGCAAGGATTCCTACAATATCAAGCGTGATATCAAAGGGGATGAAGATGTCAGAAACACCACCACACAGTGACGTCAAGACAGACGGAACTGTGACACAGAAGACCACACTGGAACCACAGTACAAAAACGAGAACAAGAAGAGAACCTCCAACAAGAAAAACGACGACAAACCGGACGACAGAGAACCCCGACCAGATCAGCGGAACCCCAGCAGATCAACAACTAAATCAAGAAGAGAACGCGAGGTCAGACCCTTCAATGTGAGAACCACGCCACTCGAAGAGAGAGCGACCATCTTCATTGCTGGTAATCACCCAATGGAGAAGATTACCGAGGAAATAATGGAAGTGATAGAGGAAGCCATCTCCAACAGCATCCTCGAAAGCGCATCAGCAGGTACTAGAAACATTGAAGTTGAAAGAACGTATCTCAAAAACGGAGGCCTGGTTGTGGTAGCCAGGAACCCCCACACAAAAAATTGGCTAGTGACTCAAGCGGAGAACATCCAGTCGCTAACCAACACCAAAAGAGGCACACTCAAAGACCTAAGGGTGAAAATTCCTTGCGAAATGAAATCCTTTGACAAAAGGATAGATTTCGCAACGGCACGAAGCTGGCTGATAAAAATATACCCGGAATTGTTGGCTGCCGAATGGGAGCTACTCGAAGAGAAAGCTGAAACCAAAGGAAGAGGCTTCAGATGCAGAATGAACATACCCGGAGAAGACCACAGAGTAATAAGGAGAAAGGACTACAAACTGAGCTGCAGAACATCAACACTGAAATTTAATTTTAAAATTTAAACTTTTATCATAGTAAATATACTAATAAAAATAGAACAATACAAATATAACTAAGAACTAGTAATAATAATAAAAGATAAAATCAACATTGACGAATTAATTAAACATAAACCGTGACCACCAACAACAAAGTCAGTACGTTCACAACACAACACAACATACACAATAAAGCCGACAAACTATTTATATATTGAATAAATCCAAGACACACATATTCACCAATAACGCCAAAAAGAAACAACGACATTAAAACTCCACATTAATAATTAATTAAATAAAAATCAACACACCAAGCAAGGAATTAAGCTAAACTAGCGATCAAATAAACCATTAACAATCCCCAAACAATCTCTAGACAACCCGAGTCCAAGAAAACCTGCGAACAAACTCACAAACAACCCGCGAATAAACCTGCGCAACTAATAAGCAACACACGACCAATTAACAATAAAATACGTCACCTAGCACACCTGAAACAACCAAAAAAAAAAAAAAAAAAAAAAAAACAACAACAAAAACCCCTTAATAGATCAAGTAAAACAAAAACAGTAGACACCAGACAATAAACTAATAGTCCTAAGAAATAGTTGAACATTACACTAACAACAGACGCTAAGCCAACCATCTCATAACACCCACCAAAACAGGAACCAACATAATGCATATCCGAGTTATAAATGACAGCCCTAGCATAGGCAACCATAATACAAGACGGCATAACGCGTATCAAAATAGACACCAACACATAAATACACCCAATACACCCAGCACACACACACACACACACACACATATATACACACACGTGAACCCCCAAAAAACATATATATTGCTGTATGTGTATATGTATATATGCAGGACCTCTATTATATATACATATGGATACATGCGAGAGGTTTTGTATGGGTATGTATATAGGTATATCCATATATATATGCATATGTATATAAATACAGAGCCTCTCGCATCCACAAGAAGCCTAAACCTAATAAACAAACAGATTATAGAATACAGGAAGGAGGACAGGGGGCGAGGTCCATAACCGGACACAGAATAACCACATAGGCAAGAAACGTACACACTAACCGATTCACGCTATCATTAAAACTTTTCAAACAGCAAACACACCATCATAACACATTAATTTAATTTAATTTATTCTTAATTTATTCTCAAGGTACAGCATTAGGTCACTTATGTCTACACATCACATTGACAGCGTCACAGCTAATAAGACTCCAAACAGGCCAAGAAGAAGGAAAGACTCCACAATATCGTATGACGACCAAACAGATACTCCAACTATTCATCCGTCCAGTAGACCCATACCAAAAAGAGGAAAACCAAACAGGAAGCTCATTATATACCCTGAAAAAAAAAACTTTATTCGTATTTACAGCAAAATAGATAAACAAACACAGTATCTAACCAAACCAACACCAAAGAAGTTACAACCAACAAAGCCAAACTAATAACAAGAAGATCGACCAAAATAACAACTACAAAATCGCACTCAAACCACAGACAATATACACCTTCTGCTTTTTCTCTCTCCCCCCTTACAGCACAACATGGACATCAAAATCCTCCAAATAAATCTCCACCACAGCCCAGCCGCCTCAGCTTTGGTCACAGAATTTGCCAGGAAAAACGATGTGGACGTCATCCTGGTACAGGAGCCCTGGATCTCACATGACAAGATAGCCGGATTAGGGACGGCAGGCACAGTCATAAGTGCCACCACACAAGGGAGGAAAAGAGCTTGCATAGTAGCATGCAAAAACAACGTTCTAACATTATTACCCAATTTATCCAGCAAAGACTTAACAGTAGCCAGCATGGAGATCACAAACCCAAATAACAGCAACAACCAGCAGACGACAAACCTAATTATAGCATCCGGATACTGCGACGGCAAAATAAAAGCGAGAGACTTCCCGGAAAATCAAATAGTAACGTTAATAGACTGGTGTGAAGACAAGAAACACCAACTAATCCTAGGCATGGACGCGAACGTGAGAAACACGGCCTGGAACAGCACCGACACAAATGACAGAGGTAAAAGCCTAAAAAACTTTCTTGACATCACTAACCTAACAATCATAAACACAGGCAACAAACCAACTTACGTCACCGCCACAAGAAGCGAAGTTCTAGACGTAACACTAAGTACGACAGACATCGCCGCAAGAATAGGCAACTGGAGAGTATCCACAGAAAACTCCATGTCAGATCATAAATATATCTTATTCGACATAAGGGAAGCAGACAGCAAAACCCCCAGCCAGTCACAAAACACCAAATACACAGACTGGAAGAAATATAACGAAATTCTAGGAACAGAACTCATGAAATTCCCCAACCGATATGGCAACGAGCAGGAAATCAACTCAGCAATTGAATGCATAACAGATGCAATAAAAACGGCATTGAACCAAAGCTGCGAGAGCAGTAATCTGGGAAAAAGAAAAAGAGCTCCATGGTGGAGCAAGGAAATAGCCAAACACCTGGCTAGCAACGAAACACTTAGACGCAAAGCCAAACGCACCGGCAAAACCAGTGACAAAGAAAAGTTTCTCACAGATAAACGCGCCTTAAAAAGCAAAATACTAAGGGCGAAACGAGAGGCATGGAAAAAGTTCTGCAAAGACGTTTCCACAATCCCAGAATCGGTTAGAATCAACAAGATTCTAGCCAAAAACCCACAAGAGCTTCTAGGAGCTCTTAAAAACAACCAAGGTACTTTCACATCTAACAACGAGGAAATACTAAAGCTCCTCACAGAGGAACATTTTCCAGGCTTTCATAACAGCCAATTTACAGACCACCCGCGAACAGCGGATAACAGAACAAAAAACGACATTGAGGCACCGGCCTCAGGCGACAGTTGGAAACCAGACTGGAAAACAGCCAGTGAGGTGGTGACCACCGAAAAACTAATATGGGCAATAAAATCCTTCAGCCCACACAAGGCTGTAGGCCCGGACAACATAACTCCGGAAATGCTGCAAAAAGGGATTGACCACCTAAAGGGCCCATTGACGAAAGTCTTCCGCGCCTGTATGGCGTTAAACATACTCCCGTCCAAATGGACGGAAACCAAAGTGATCTTCCTCCCTAAACCAGGGAAGAACAAATACGACACACCCAAATCCTTCCGACCGATCAGCCTGACATCGTTTCTACTCAAAACGATGGAAAGACTGATCGACAGGAGAATTAAGGAAAAATACATAGCAGACAAACCACTGCACAAACATCAATACGCCTTCAGAGCAGGTTACTCTGTCGAAGCGGCACTGCATAACCTAACGGGAAAGATAGAAAAAGCTATCTTCTCCCAAAAATACGCAATGGGATGCTTCCTCGATATAGAGGGAGCATTCAACACAACACCGATTCAGACAATAATGAACGGAATGAACGACTTCAATATACCCATCTCAATAAGTAGATGGATTTTCAAAATGTTAAACAACCGTCATATTAAGGCAACAAGAGGCGGCACCACAATCACCGGCAAGGCCCCGAAAGGTTGCCCACAAGGAGGTATATTATCACCTCTACTATGGTGTTTCGCGGTGGATTCGCTAATCCACATGCTCGAAGACTGCGCAGTGGAAGTACAGGTATACGCTGACGACATCTCCATCCTAGCATGTGGAGAATCTCTCCGAGGGGAGAAACGAAATATGCAGGCCGCCATAGACATGGTGCAAGGATGGTGCGAGAGTACCGGCCTCTCAGTCAACCCGAGTAAAACCGAAGTCATGATTTTCACTAGAAAGCTGAAAGTAGAAAAGGTAAGCAAACTCAAAATGTACAAAAAAGAAATTGACTATAAAGAAGGAATTAGGTACCTAGGACTGCAATTTACTCCAGACCTCCGATGGAGTGAACATATAAATAAACAAACGGCAAAAGCTGGCAATTACTTGGCGGCACTCTGCAGAGTGGCTGGTCCAACCTGGGGCCTTGAACCCAAAATTATAAAGTGGATGTATGACGCCATAGTCCAACCAAGAATCCTTTTTGGCGCAGTTATATGGTGGAAAGACGCGCAACTCATCAGAGTAAAAAGAAAATTAAGCTCAATCCAAAACAGAGCCCTACGTAAAATCCTAGGCGCTATCAGAACTATGCCAACAAAAGGTATGGAAGTTCTTCTAAACGAAACCCCGCTGGAAATAAAAGCCACGGAGGTAGCAATCAGAACTGCACACAGGATAAACACCTGGGGCATGTGGAAGGAATCAGAAAACCACAAATCACACGCGTACATACTAAAATACGCAGGCCCAATACTGGAGGGAACACAATACGTACCCTCGGACAGCATGACGGCCCAACATGAGTTCGGGAAAAAATTCAACCGTCTACACACCATCAGGGAAGACTGGGCAACGAAAAAGATGCCACCAAGGTACGTATACGACCAGATCTGGTATACTGATGGTTCTGTTACAGGCAACGGAGTAGGAGCCTCCTGGACAACAGAGAACGGCAACAACTCCGATTATATTACCCTGTGGGGAGGGTCAACAATATTTCAGGCTGAAATAACAGCCATCATCGGATGCGTGGAATCACTAACCAACAAGAATACCTGCAACCAAAAAATCCTGATCTGCTCAGATAGCGAATCTGTCCTCACAGCAGTGGAGGGTCCAGTATTTACATCCAGACTGGCACATAATTGTTACCTTAAATTAAACATTCTAGCCTCCAAGGGGAACAAAATCTCGCTGGCATGGGTACCTGGACACAGAGGCATCCCAGGCAACGAGAAAGCAGACGAACTGGCCAAACAAGGAGCCAGCAACACCTACATCGGTCCACAAGCCACCACAGGCCTTGCTATGGCCACTAGAGGAAGCCTGGAACAATGTACCAGACTGCGCGCAGGCAAAAACCCTGTTGGGAATGAAACTTAATACAGGAAGAACCAATAAACTAATGAAATACAACAAAGACGAAACCAAAAAACTCTCTACAATGTTAACAGGACACGGTTACCTGGGAAACATGATGCACCACATGAACATGATAGACTCCCCCTTCTGCATCCATTGCAAACAGGAAAACGTCAAAGAAACCGCAACACATATCATCGGCAACTGCGAAGCTTTCATGAACACCAGGCACCTAACGTTAGGCAGCTTCATCATTCCAGATGACGAATTGAAAAACCTGGAACTAAGCTCGGTATGGAATTTCATCCGGAAAACGAAACCATTTCGTGAAATTTAATATTGGTCCGCACAGACACCAACAACACACCTGAACAAACAGAGAAAACACAAAATTGACATACACATGTCTAAAAACAACCCATCGAGAAACCGATGTAAAACAAAAACAAAAATCTTCAACATAACAACAGAACATCAAACCTAACAACATAACCTCTCCCATCCCAGCCTACGTAAACTCACAATATAACCACACAAGCGACATATACAAACAACAACCACATACATTAGGTTACAATCAGAAAACAGCAAATTACCAATGAAGTTAAGGTTATGTGAACATACATAACATAACCCACTAACTAACACTGGCACAACTTCTCCAATTCTAAATAATTTATAATTAAACCAACAAATGCAAAACTAAATCAATTTAAATAAATTTAACCATTCATCCATTAAACAATCATTAATCATACACATTAATATACTCAAAGCTTAACACACACACGCGGTAAATAACCAAAACTTAAAAAGACAACCCAACGACACAGAAAACTCACATTAGCTACCCACACGTCGCAACCTATAGACACCCACAACAATCCATAACACACAAACAAAACACACAAAATCACATATCCTACCACACACTGCTTCTACTATATCCAGCCCGTCCCTCACAACACAAAAACCCCAGATCCACAAATACAACAAACAACATCCGACACACCCACAGGACAGACAGAGCAGGACACAGCAGGAGGGCGGGGCAAATCAGAGTAACCGCAACAACACTTATAAGCGAACCACTAAACCAAGTACAAACAACGCAAGCAACAGTACAGGGACACAGGTACCATTACAACAGGCCACACCAACCACACCAACACCATCATAACCAAACAACAACATGGTGACAATAACGCGGAGGACCAAACAAGCACAGGTCAGAAGTCCAACAACATCCGGTGAGTCAAACAACAAACAATAAAACATACTAAACAAACTCTAATCAAAATAAAGACCATGAATATAACATAAAATACCATAAGGTACCATACTTACAATAATGATAGAACAAAAGTCCAACAAAATAGAAACCGGGACAAACAAGTCACACATATATCTAATCAAACTGCTTAAATACGGACGAACATCAGCAACCCAACTCTCATGCATAACCAACAAGTATACAATAAATAATTTGCATTCACTACGACACTCACAATCTAACGTGACAAGATATACAAAACCCAAACCCACCCGACATACATCAAACACTCTCCACCAAAACAACAGACCTTATTGCATCTGGTCCACATATTTTCTTAAATTTATCCCAGTAAGGTGGACCAGCCGTAATATCCAATGGCCATCCCAAGACACTGACACACAGCCGTTAATCTACAAATATTAAAATATTACAACAAAATCAAAATACATACATAAATAATAATAACCACATTGTACACTACAATTTACTGCCCTTTATCCGTAACAAGGAAAATCCAACCAGACCAGACACCGCAATGATATAACCTAAAAAAAAAAAAAAAGAGAAACAACACAATAGATACAAAATCGATTTAGCAAATACACCAGAGGCCCATAACAAATCAAATCTACACCCGGAAACAACAAATACCGGTAATCTAATAAATAAACAAACTAAACAATAAACACGGAATATAATTGCGAAACCATAAGAACGACGCTATGAATACCGAATCGACAACGAACTATGACATAGAACGTAACGAAGAGCTGCGACACACAGGGAGGAAGACATAGGCAGTGCGACTCGGCTCCGCCAGGAGACGCCACCGCGTGGGCTCAGTAAACCGGGGAACTGACAGACACCAACAGAAATATACACACAACAAAGCAAATAGCGCAGCTCAATGAATTACCTGAGTCACACTGATATTAAAAAAAACAAAAAAAAAAAGATCACTAGTCGCAAACACACTAATAACAAGAAATCTAGCAGCATTACAGCCCACGTTAGGAAATACTGTAAGGTCGCAGACTGTGTAACAATTAAACGGCTAAACATATAAGCAGGGGCCCGTGGTAGGAGCGGAGCATCGGAGGCTATTCGATCGCAGAGGTGAAGCGTCGCCCGCCGCGGACACCGATGGGATGGGTGACCGCTCGGATGCCCCGCTCCTCCCGCCGCTGTTCACTCCACGCTATTACCGCTTCACACCAGCATCTACTTCTGGATGCTACCCGGGAAGATAAGGGTGTACTACAGGGAAACAAGGCAAAGACCCGACTCACTTTGAAATATAATAATAAGACCTTTTTTACGGTCAAAAAAAAAAAGAAAAAAACTTTTTGCTCTCAGAGGACCTCACCACATACCACACAACCGCTATACTTTATTAAGACAAGCCCGTCTATATTTTAAAGCCACAAAACTCTCAAAAACAAAAAAAAGAAACACTAGATACCATCGCTGAATAATCATAAAACTCGTCCCACCGATACATATCGGTATGTACAACTAGCAAATTGTTATATTTAAGCCACTAAAGATGACAAAATCACTCACTAACAAAATGAGAATAACAAAACAAGCTAAACACATAATCAGAGGCCCGCGGTAGGAGCGGAGCACCGGAGGCTATTCTATCACCGAGGTGAAGCGTCGCCCGCCGCGGACACCGATGGGATGGGTGACCGCTCGGATGCCCCGCTCCTCCCGCCGCTGTTCACTCCACGCTATTACCGCTTCACACCAGCATCTACTTCTGGATGCTACCCGGGAAGATAAGGGTGTACTACAGGGAAACAAGGCAAAGACCCGACTCACTTTGAAATATAATAATAAGACCTTTTTTACGGTCAAAAAAAAAAGAAAAAAACTTTTTGCTCTCAGAGGACCTCAACACATACCACACAACCGCTATACTTTATTAATACAAGCCCGTCTATATTTTAAAGCCACAAAACTCTCAAAAACAAAAGAAAGAAACACTAGAAACCATCGCTGAATAATCATAAAACTCCTCCCACCGATACATATCGGTATGTACAACTAGCAAATTGTTATATTTAAGTCACTAAAGATGACAAAATCACTCACTAACAAAATGAGAATAACAAAACAAGCTAAACACATAAGCAGAGGCCCGCGGTAGGAGCGGAGCACTGGAGGCTATTCTATCACCGAGGTGAAGCGTCGCCCGCCGCGGACACCGATGTGATGGCTGACCGCTCGGATGCCCCGCTCCTCCCGCCGTAGTTTTCCCACTCTGACCGCTTTACACCAGCCACCACTACTGATGCTGGCCCGGGACGAAAGCACATACCACAGGGAAACAAGGAAAAAGCCCGATTCACCTCCAAAAACGCCTTTTTAAAAAAAAAAAAAAAAAATATACTTTTTGCTCACAGAGGACTTCACCTAGTATCACATAACTGTTATATATTGTTAAGACAGGCCCACCAAATTTTAGGGTTACAAAACTCTAAAATAGAACAAATAACATCAATAAAAAGAACGAAATAGTAGAAACCCACGATGATAAACTATAAAACGAAAACTTCTCTCAAAGCTACATATCAGGCTATACCACTAGCACAATGTCAATTTCGAGCCAAACTTGCAACGAACACACTAATCAAAACCTGTAAAACATCTATAAGATAATACAATCGCACAACAAACACAAGCACTAATTACAACAGATTGTCACTCTTCAATTCAAAATCAAATCCAAAACACCCTGGAATTAACGCAAACCAGATGGAAATCAATAATAATGCCAAACTTACAAAATATATATACAAAATCAGTACCGCACGATGTTCACCTCCTAACCACAAGATGTGACAAACACAACCGAAGGAACAGTGAACGAATAATTAGCGAAAGTCCTCCCGAATCTGCCGGCCCGCAAGACCTCTCGCGCGATAAGTCGGATCAACTACCAGGAGGAGGAAAAAATTTCTCCTGGTAGGCGCAAAGCCTGTATGTCTCTGACGGGGAGCTCACAGATTCGGTATCAGGAAGTCAAAATACGTAAGTATTGAAATCAAACCTCGCGGACCGGAAACTACGTCGCAAACGATGCAGTATATGCCGACGCGCAAAATTAAAAATTTTTCTCACAAAGAGATAAATGCAGACTCAGGACGTGGAGGGGAAGAGTGCTTATTCGACTCGCTCCTCAAACACTGACTGGTAGAGATCCACGGATCTATGCCCGCTAATAACCTAGCGGTGGAACTTAACCCGTAAAAAACGGAAAAAACGTATACTACGACAAGTATAAAGCTAATACACATTCTTTCACTACAGAAAAGAATGACAATTGAAACTGACAAACTTGCTGATGTACGTGCCCAGAACGTTCCGAGAACGTAGCTGCACTGCTCCAAGGCTTGTCAACCCGTTGAGAAATTCACTCCTCTTTGTTATCGGCCCTTGCATATTTGTTCGTATCTAACCTAACTTCGGGCGCGATTTAGAAGGGGGGTACCAGGTTCAGCAGCGGTCGGAGGGGGGGGGCTCACTTCCTTTCTTAACCCAGACGAGGATGTCGGGGCAGCCGGCCCGCAACACCTCTCGCGCGATAAGTCGGAACAATCGGTCGGGGCAGTTTCACTAGATCTCCCCACCGGGCGCAAAGCATGTACGTGCTTGTCGGTGAGCTCACTGCTCGCGGACAATCCTACGCCCTTGGGTTAAATCGCGTTTTTTTTTTTTTTTTTTTTCTCCTCCGTCTTCAAAACTTTTTGCAACTAACCACGAGAGAGGGTCGAAGGGCCCTCCTCGGAACGTCTAACAACACAATTAGCTGTCTAAGTCTATCGCTTTTCTACAAACTCCCTTGCTATCTGGAAATAACACACTAACAACGACCACGCATTAGAAGCCTGAACACGATCTCGAGTTTAATAGGTAAAGTCTCGCTTAGTGGGGATGTCAAGAAAAAGGGGAGCGGACGCTTCTCAGTGCCCACTCCCTGAATAGAACAAACAGGATCAAAGTGACTCTCTTCGGTTCCCCGTCAACACCAGGCGGTAACACCTTCACCATTCTATCTCGAACTCGCCCGACGAAAAACCACGGCCGACGGCCATTAGCTAACAAAGTAGGGAGCATGGCAGTTGGATGAATAGGTCAGAGTACAGTCCCCCGTCGGAAGGTGAAACACTGAGGTTCGAATTCGCGCTATGTGCCTCCTGGAGTAACTGGATGTCTTAGAGCAATTAAGGGTGAGCAAAGCCTCTAGTGGGTATGAATTTACCTAAGGTCCTGGTGAGGGGAACCGTCCCCTCACCCCGCCCAACCTGATAACTTACTACTACTACTACTAGGTTAGGTTAGGTTAGGTTCCCCCTCGATGGTCCATCACCTTGTCGTGGTAAGGGGGCTTGGTTCCGATGATCTCTTCTGACTATACCGGCGGGTTCCTTTGAACCTGGTAGCCACTGGCATGCCGGGAAGGCGGAAGAGTGAGGACCGTACTAAGAGTGGACCCGGGATGAATGTGTGTGTGTGTGTGTGTGTAAGTCAGCTGCGGTCAGTCCTTGATGGATATTCCTGTCAGACTAACCACGGGGGGCATAGTTGCCCCCCAACCGGAGCGTGCATCGATGTCAAGTACCTGACCTCTGTGGGAGTAATAAGGGAGAGTGTAAGTCCGCTTGTCGGCAAAGTTCCCGTGAAACCACATGTTCAACGTGGGAAGGACCGCTCGATGCATTGCTGACTGGAGCCTATGACAGGGTTGAAGTCTTGGTTCTGGGCGCAGGTATGGCGGGGCGACCTGGTCAGTCTCCCTGCATACCCTGAGTGGTGGGGGGTAAACCATCACACCGTCTAGCCTGAGGTGTGTGTTAGGCGTCGGTTCGGGTCCGGCGTCGCACACACGATAGGGGTGACGTTAAACCTTTTGCATCAAGTATGGCGCGGGCCTATCCCGTAATATTTTTTCGTAGAGTCATTAGGGATCGATAGGGTGTGACCGCCTGACAAGGCCGCCTCTCGGCCTTCGGTTCATTTAACTAGGGTTTTCATTACCGCTGGAAGTACCCCCACCGCGGTGGGGGTCCCATGATGGGCGAAGGCGATGAATATACTATATACGACATGGCAAATTTAAAACAAACAGAACGGAGGATTATGTCGGAGGAGGACGGCGACAAGGGGAACTCCCCTTGCGCCGAGCAGGTGGAGGCATCTCCACTTGTCTCCACACACAGCAGTGTGGAGATGTTGGATGCGTCTAACGCTGCCCCCGGGCCATCTGGCCTGTGTGCCGGCGGCGCGGCGGCGCCATCCAAACTAGCCGTTGTGCGCGTTGAACCCGTACAACTGGCCGCCAACACACCACGTCGGAGGGTGGTCAGGCAATGTGCCTCGCTCCCGGTCAGCGGGGACGAGAGCGACGGATCTGTCGCCTCGTCGCGATCTGTACGATCGACCCGCTCAACCTATACCGCCACAAAGGGTAAGGCGGGGAGGAAGCGGTTCCGGCCAACGACCACCGGGGATTTCGCAGGCCTGGCAGAGGCCAAACGAAAGGCCGTCGAGGCAGGTCTGCAGGAGCAAGACCTGCAGCGGGAGCGTATGGCGATGGACCCATCCATCAGGGCGCCGCCCGCCTCCCGAGCGAGTAAACCTCTCCCAAGAGAGGAGGAGTTGGCGGAGAAGATGAGATTTGCTCCAACGCCTGACCTCGGCGCGGTCATTTTTGAACGCGTCGGAGTAATAGAGAAGGTGGCGTCCAGCTCCAACAACTTGAAGGGGACGTATGTCCGCCTGCTCCGCGAGGCGGCACTGTTCATAAAACACGCCGCCGTGGAGCAGGGTAAGCGGACCTCTGCTTCCTCACGCGAGGAGGAGCTGGAGCGCACGGTGGGACTATTGAGGTCCAGAGTCGGCGACCTTGAGGAGCTGCTCCGCCGCCGACGTCCCGCCGATCCCCCGGGGCTGGCGCCCGTGCAGCAATCTCTGCCATTCGCCGTGCCACTTCCCCCATCCCCTACGACTCCGCGTACGGAGGGGGGGCCGGTGATAGAGCCGCCCTCGGCGACGCGATTGCTGGCGCCGAGATCGCCGCCGGTATTGCGACGACGCCCATCGCCGCGATCTGCAGATATTGCAGGTGCGAGGGAGGGCCTGCCGTTGCAGCCCCCACCGTCGTCGACCCCGGCGCAGGGTTTCACACTCGACGATGTCGAGGGACTCGTTCGTCGGGTGTGCGGCGAGATGGAAGCGCGCTTACGGCTCTGCTTGAGCGAACCCGTGGAGAGGGGCCGGCCAAGCTACAGCAGCGTCGTCCAGGTTGGTCACACTGCTGCGGCTGTGAGCACTGAGCGCGTTCCCCAGCCGCCCGGTGCTGCGGGTAGGGCTGAGGGGAAAATGAAGAAGCGCCACAGGGCTGGGCGCAAACACCGCCGCAAGACGACGGTGCTGTCTGATGTGGCAGCGGCGCAGCAGATCTGCCCCCAGACACAGCGACAGGCCCGTCAGGGGCAGGCGCCACCTCCACCTGCAAAGGACCAGGGGCAAATGACGGCAACGGCTACCCCCCCAGCCTCTCAAGCGCCGCCTGCGCCGAAAGCTGCCCCGGCCCCGTCGGAGACCTGGGCCACTGTGGTGGGCCGTAAGCAGCGGCGTGCGGCGGTAAAAACCGCCTCCTCCTCCACCGCCGCCGCTCCTGTGTGCAACACGCCTGCTGCTGCTGGCAGCAGGCAGAAGAAGGTGGCGCCTGCTAAGGGTCAGGCGCAGACCCCAAAGGGCGGCCGTCAGAGAGTTGCACCTGCGGCGAAGCCGCGCCCGCCTCGCGCTCCCAAGCGTGCCGCTGTCACATTGACCGTGGCTGATGGGAGCTCTACGTCATATGTGGACGTGTGGAGGCGGGCCACCTCCGCTGTACGGCTAAAGGATGCTGGAATAACCGACATCCTCTACCGAAGGGGACAAACGGGCGCCTCGATAATCGAGGTCCCTGGCCCGGAAAGTGCCGCCAAAGCGGACAAGCTGGCGGCACTCCTCCAAGAGGCGTTCCAGGGCTCGGACATCCGCGTCGCCAGGCCGACCAAGTGTGCGGAAATCCGCATCATCGGCCTCGACGACGCGGCGAGCCCTGAGGCCGTGGCGGAGGCAGTAGCTGCTGCCGGCGGATGTACGGCCGCGCAGGTTAAGGCCGGCGAAGTTAGGCGGACCGCCTCAGGCGTCGGTAGCGCCTGGGTCCGCCTGCCGGCCTCCGCTGCGGCCAAGTTGGCCTCAGCCGGGAGGGTAAAGGTGGGCTGGGTGTCCGCCAGGGTGGAATCCCTGGCGGTCCGCCCCCTCAGGTGCTACCGCTGCCTTGAGACGGGTCACGTCCGGCAGCGGTGCACCTGCGAGAGTGACCGTGGGAGCCGCTGCTACGCTTGCGGCGGTGCAGACCACAAGGCACGGGAGTGTACGGCACCCCCGAAGTGCCCGGTCTGCACCGACCTTGGGCGGCCCTCCGGTCACCGCTTGGGGGCGAAGGGCTGTGCTCATCCGCCCTCCAGGCGCAAGAGGGCGCAGCGGACAGCGCAGGCTGCCAGTGCAGCTAAAGAACTGCTGCCTGTTGATGCACAGGTGGGTTCTCGGGACGTTCCCGTGACTCAGGGAGCGTCCACGGCCACCGAAGGTTTGAGGCAGGAGCCGCAGGAGCAGCTGCGTGCGCCTCCCTCAGCTGGGGCTTCTGAGAATGGGCCCGCGGGCGGGGAGGCCATGGAAACAGCCTAAATGGCTACTCCGTGCCCCCTTGCTGTGCGGGTCCTTCAGGGCAACCTCAACCACGCAGCTCGTGCCCAGGACCTGCTCGTCCATACAGTGGCTGAGCTGCGGGTGGGATTGGCCGTGGTCGCGGAGCCCTACCGCGTCCCCGATCGCCCAGACTGGGCGGGGGACGTGCTAGGCTCCGTGGCCATAATGAACCGTGGGGCCGCTCCCTTTAGTGTATTAGCTAGGGGGAGCGGATATGTCGCGGCACTCCGCGGCGGCCTGGCAGTGGTCGGCGTTTACGCCCCGCCCAGCCTACCCCTCGCGTCTTTTGAGGAGTTGTTGGACCGGGTCCGGAACTGCGTTCAGCTCCACTGTGGGACCCGGCCAACTCTGGTCCTGGGGGACTTCAACTCCAAGTCTACGGCTTGGGGGTGCCCCAGGACCGACGCGAGGGGCGACACTGTGCTGGAGTGGGCGGCGGGACTAGACCTCCAATTGCTAAATCGGGGGTCTGTCCCCACGTTCTCGCGGCGTCAGGGAGAATCGATAATCGATCTCTCTTGGGCATTGCCCGCCGCCGCGAGATACGTGACGGGGTGGAGGGTGGCGGAGGAGGTGGAGACGCTGAGCGACCACCTCCACATCCTTATGGATGTATCTGCCACCCGGATGCAGGGCCACCCCGCCCGCCGCCAGACGGGGCGTGAACGACCACGCCGATGGGCGCTTGGCCGCCTCGACGAGGATGCGTTGATGGCCGCAGCTCTCGCCATGTCCTGGGCGGAAACTCCGCCCGGGCCGGTCGACGACGTCGATGCGGAGGCCGAGTGGTTCCGGGGCACGATGACGGCGGTTTGTGACGCCGCTATGCCCCGAGTCCGTAGGCCTCCACGACGGCCCGTGTACTGGTGGTCGGACGAGATCGCCGCGCTGCGTGCAATCAGCGTGGCGGCCCGACGCCGGTACACGAGGCAACGCAGGAGACGACATCGCGACCCGGCGAGAGAGGAGGAGCTGTACTTGGCCCATCGCCAGGCTACGGTTGACCTCCAAGCGGCCATCAAAAGGGCCAAGGCCAGAGCCTGGGACGAGCTCCTGGACTCTCTGAACCGCGATCCGTGGGGGCGTCCCTATCGGATCGTGATGGGGCGCCTGCGCCCACCGGCGCCCCCGGTCTCGGAGAGTCTAGACCCCGACGTGCTACAGCGGGTCGTAGATACGCTCTTTCCCGTGGTTCGGGAAGAGCGACGACCCGCCGAGCTGGCGGACCCGTTATTGTGGTCCGCCGATGTCAGGGTCACGGAGGAGGAGCTCGCCGCTGCCGTCCGACGGCTGGGTGCCCGAAATACGGCCCCCGGCCCGGACGGCATACCCGGGCGTGCCTGGGTCTTGGCCCTGAGCGTCCTCGGGCCCCGCTTCAGGCGTCTGCTAGACGGCTGCCTGATGTGGGGTAGAGTGCCGCGAGCATGGAAGGAGGCGAGGCTCGTCCTTGTGCCGAAGAAGGGTAAGCCCGCGGAGTCTCCCTCCGCGTACCGGCCCATATGTCTGCTGGATGAGGCGGGGAAACTATTCGAGCGCGTGCTCGTTTCCCGCCTCTCCAGGCACCTGTCCGGCGGTGGCGAACACGGCCTGGCCGACACGCAGTTCGGCTCCCGCGAGGGTCGCTCGACGCTAGACGCGATCGAGCACGTGAGGGCCCTCGCGGACTCTGCGGTGGACCGGGGCGGGGTGGTGTTGGCGATATCCATAGATATCGCCAATGCATTCAACACCCTGCCCTGGGGGAAGGTGAGGGAGGCGCTCCATAAGCACGGAGTGCCCCCCCGCCTTCGAGCCGTGTTCGCAGACTATCTGCAGGACAGGTGCATCACGTATCCGGGCCGGTACGGAATGCTTCGGAGGGAGGTATACTGTGGCGTTCCCCAGGGATCCCCGTCGGGGCCATCGCTCTGGAACTTGGGGTACGACACAGTGCTTCGCGGGCCCCTGCCGCATGGCGTCGCCGTCGTCTGCTACGCAGACGACACTTTGGTGATCGCCGGCGGTAGGGAGTGGACGAGGACGAGCCGTTTGGGAGAAATGGGGGCGGCCTCGGTCGTCGCCCGGATCCGGGAGTTGGGGTTGCAGGTGTCGCCGCAGAAGACGGAGGCGGTCTGGTTTCACAGACTGCCTCTGACGCGGAACCCTCCCCCGACGCGGATCCGAATAGGAGGAGCCTGGGTCGATGTCCAGAGCCGGTTCAAGTATCTCGGGCTGGACATCGACGGCCGCTGGCGCTTCGAAGGCCACTTCGACCTCTTGGCCCCCCGAGTGGAGGGTGTGGCGACCATGCTTGGTCGCCTTATGCCCAACCTCGGGGGACCGGAAGAGAGGGTGCGCCGCCTCTACGTGGGAGTGGTGCGGGCCATGGCCCTGTACGGCTCTGCCGTATGGGCCGACACCCTGGTGGCATGCCGGCTTAGCCGGTTAATCCTCAGCCGTATACAGCGGCGAGCAGCCATCAGGGTGATCAGAGGCTATCGCACCGTATCCACGGAGGTGGCGCTGGTCCTGGCGGGGATACTCCCCTTTCATCTCCAGGCGGCTGCCGACGCCGAAGTATATCGGCGTCGGCAGATGTTCCGCCGGACGGGGGAGGACCCGCCGGACCGAGTGGTCGAGGTGTGGAAGCGCCAGTCCAGGCAGCGGGCACGCGAGGAGTGGCGGAGGCAGCTTTTAGCTAGCCCCGCCGCCCGCAAGCCCGCTGTCGGCGCGGTCTTGGCCAACTTTGATGGTTGGCTGGACCGCGGGAATGGCAGGCTCTCCTACCGCCTCACGCAGGTGCTCACCGGGCACGGGTGCTTCGGTGAGTACCTGCATAAAGTGGGGATGGAGGTGACGGCTGAGTGCCATCAGTGCGGCGCCGAGTTTGATTCGGCGCCGCACACGTTGGAGGAGTGCCCGGCCTTTGCTCGACAAAGGCGGGCACTCCGAATGGAGATAGGGTGGGACCTCTCGTTGCCGGCCGTTGTTGCTTCATTGGCTGGCAGCGGGAGGTCGTGGAATGCGGTGGCCTCCTTCTGCGAGGAGGTCATCTCGCAGAAGGAGGCAGACGAGCGGGAGCGGGAGCGCACCGATCCCGCTCGTCAAGAACGTCGACGGGCGAGGCGAAATAGGAGGCGGCGGCCGGTGGCCGTCAGCGCCGCTCCCCTCCCTGGAGGGGACGGTGCAGCGGGGCCACTGGCCCCCATAGCCCCTCGCCAAGCCCGCCAGCCGCCGTAATTACGGCGGCAAAGAGGAGGCAACCGGCCCTGAGCGGGGTTAGTGTCGCGGTGACCCGCTACGTTTTAAGCTCAGGGCCGGGGGACCGAGACGGCCGGCGGTAGGTGCGCCGCCGTCTCCGCGATCGGTCCCAGAGATTGAGAGCGCCGGAGCGTGGCCCTCCGGCGCTGATATGATGGTGGTAGGGGGCAGGAATTTATGCCCCCTCCGCGATGTGCCCCCTGTTGTGGGGGGCGCTGGGTGCGGCTGTCGCGGTGGTGTGCTTCTGCGTTCCCGCGGCCGCCGAATCACCCGATGGAGGCTACCGGGGAGATTTTAGTGGGTACACCCGCGGGTGGGCGGTTGCTCACCCACGGGGAGTCCCACACTACCCGGCGGTTGCCCTACCGCCGCCGGGTGTGCGTAATGCATTTTCTCCCCGTTACAAAAAAAAAAAAAAAAAAGGTTAGGTTATGTTAGGTTATCCTTCATTAGTTGTAACATTGATTTTTCCTCTCCGTGTTGCAGTTATAAATGTTCCGTTTTTGGCAACTAAAGTCTTTATCGGCGGTTGCAGTTTCACATAAGTTGAAAATAAATTCTCGTTATTAACTATATGATCAGATGCTCCCGAATCTAATAAAAAAAGTTAATTTCTCAGTAATTCGACACTGATGGCCGCCCGCCATAAAAGCGAAACCAGAAGTATTATCCATCGATCTGTCTTGCTCCAAAATTTTGACTGTTTGAACAGTTCTCTTTTTCTCATCGTTATTTTGCTGCAATCTTCTGTAATGAAAACAGTCTATTCTTTTGTGTCCTCTTCTCCCACAGTGATGACATTTCATAGACGATCCCATTTTGTTATTATACGTTGAACCTTTTATTTTATTATATTTCTTGAATTTTCTCTGATACTCAGGATAATTGCGCTTGAATGATTGTACGTGAAGTACTTTCATACTCGTACAATCACTTTCTGTTCGTAATTTCACTTCATGATCCAACAGCCTCGTTTTTACAAAAGCTACTGTTAAATTGTCTTCTGATAAGGTTTCTATCGCTGTAATCACTCCATCGTATAATGCAGGGAGAGTTAACAGCAAATGCGACACTTTGTCAGTTTCTTCCAAGTTTGCCCCTGCTGCTGCTAATTCTGTGATTAAATCATCAAAAATTGTAAAATGTTTTACCAACGGAATATCACCCTGTAATTTGAGGCCTAAAAAATTTTTGTTTTCGTAACGCCAGTTGCGTGGCTAGACTTTTCCTTTCGTAGATAACGTCTAAACTTTTTAATATATCCCTCGCTGTGATTTCTGGTTTTGCAAAACCCGAGAACGAATCCGATAAATATTCTACTATCACACTCTTGGCAATTATTTCAGCTTTTCTCCATTTAGTTTTTGGCTCATTAGGAACGGCATCGTCTATGACTTTAATCACATTTAATTCATTCAGAATTGCACGTATTCTTAATTTCCAAACACTATATCTTTCACCATCAAAAGGTTTAATATTTCTTTTAGCTTTCAAGCTATTTATTTTCCTTTATTAACACGTAACACTGAATACTACAATACTCAATTTTCACTTTAAAATACTTTAATTTATAACACGTAACCTGGGCCCATAACCTATTGGAAATGGGAAATTGAAATAACTTTTATTTATATTTGAAATATATATTTATTCTGATTTGTTTAATGACGTGAAAGGAAACGTCTGTATCAAACAGATATCGTATTCAAATTAAAATATGAACCACGGAAAACAAAAGCAGCTATCTCTACCAAATCGCCACGAACTAACGATGACGTTATATCGATGATTCAATTTTGTTTATAGAAGACTTCGCTCCATTTCAAACACAAATATCCAACAGTATCAATCATCTGGTGAAAAAAAATGTTTTTTTTTCCAATTGACTCAGGTCTGATTTCCGTACTTTGAACAAGTTTCAATAAACTTAAGATAGTTTAATATTTCTGTTCTGCCCGGTACACAAATCCGAATATGTTATTATTTTTTTTTTTCTCGAAGTTTGTAGCGTAAGTCTTTATGTACTTTATTAGGCAAGATGAAATTTCTTGAGACCCACGAGATTCTTCAGTTTCTGGCCAAACAAACATGTGGCTTATATTTTTACTGATTATATTTATATTTTATCCAGATACAGCGTTACTGAAACGATTTACATTAGAGTATGGAGTTAATCAAAATGGATTCTGAAATAAAGTACTTATTATTCAATGGCCAAAAAAAAAAAAACAAATTTCGCCGTTTAATGGTGCTAATCTTTATTATTCAGGAAAGTTATTATAAATATAAAAAAAAATGTGCTACGTTTATAAAACCGTTGTGACGACTTCTCGCCACCCTTATCATTAAGAGTGCTGTGATGAATTTGTCACGCTACCCTTATCGCGGAATGCCCAGCGTCAGCGCCTAGACACCGCGGTCCCACCGTGGGACCGAGCGAGGTGGTCCCGAACCGCCTTCGCGGGGCAGCTTCACACTTCACTTCTCAATCACCTACCGTCTAGGAAAGTCGCCCTCCTCTTAATTAGTCTCGCTCAAATACAGTCTCTTACTCTCTCAATCAAACTTTTTATTCCGTCGGACCACCTACCATTTTCCCATCACAAATTGGTGGCAGCGGCTTTTTCGTCCCGCACATCCGAATAATTACATAAAAAAAAAGTATTAAATAAATAGCACCGCGCACACTAGAGTCAGTGAAAAGAAGACAGAAGAACAAAGGACAGCAATCACACGAAGGACAGACACACCTACATGCAACCCCTTGCATTCACACTGCTAATGTAAGTACAAAATTTATTTTAACAAATTTTACATACGCACTCTCGAAATTTGTTTGTAAAACTGTACAAAAATCGTTTAAACAAAACTATTCAAAATTCAACCCGTACGCTTATCGGATATTTTAAAAGACAAAAGTCCCCAACACATAAAAATGACAGAGAATATGTTAACTTTCCACGACGCGTACAACACAATTCCGTATTACGATGGTCATAATATTACCTATGAAACATTCGCAAACCCATGCAGACGAGTAAACGGAATGTTACAGGATTCCGAAAAAGGAAAATTCGCAAAAATCCTTCCGGCAAAACTAATAGGAGACGCGTTATCCATCGTAGGAGACGAAAGAATCGCAACCTTAGAACAATTACTAGCAGAATTAAAACTTTTTAGTAAAACAACAGACATAATAGACCTTTCGAATAAATTAAATTCAAATTATCAGTCACATAATGAAACTGTAATAAAATACGCGGCGCGAATAAAAGAAATAGCCCGACAAATTAGAAATAGATTAAACGAAACCATAGACGGCTCCACCCGGAAAATATACCTTGAAGAAAGACTTAGCGAAGAAAACGAAAGGATAAAGCGCGCGTTTATTAGAGGACTCCATAAAGACATTGCCATACAAATTATAACCTACGACCAACAAGACTTAGCAGACCTTATTAAACAAGCCATAGCAATCGAATACGAATTAGAAAAACGTACAGCACTACATGAAAATCACAGACCAAACACAGAACACACAACGACAAGAGTACGATTCATGGAACCGACACAAAAATACTGCGAATTCCACAAACGACCGGGACACGCGACATCAGAATGCACACGACTAGAACAACTTAGAAGACGCGACAGTTACACACGAAATAATTATCCGAGAGATAGATATTCACAATACAGAGACGACCCACGAGACAGATACTCCCGATACAGAGACGATTCACGCGACAGATATTCACAATACAGACACAATTCACGCGATAGATACTCACGATACAGAGACGATTCAAGAGACAGATATTCACAATACAGACATAATTCACGCGATAGATACCAACAATATAGAGACGATTCACGCGACAGATATTCAGAACACAGACAAAATTCACGCGACAGATACCAACAATACACAGACGATAGATATTCACGACACAGAGATAATTCACGCGACAATTACTCACGGTACAGAGACAACTCACGTGACAGATATTCACAGGACAGAAACGATTCACGCGACACACGTAGAGACAATTCACACGATAGACACAGAAATACTTCACGCGACAGGTATAGAAACAATTCAAGTAACAGCCGAAATAATTCACAAGACAGACAGAATCAGTACAGAACCAGATCAAGAGACAATAGCCCTTTTCACACACAATTAGACGACCAATTGAAAAACATGACACTTGCTTCGCGGGAAAACGCGACACGAAGCAATCCCGAAGAGCGTTAGAAACAACGATCAAACAAACAAAAATTTCACGCGGTCTTACGAACAAACACCAACCACCTGCAATATTCATAGAATCACCCGATTTACACAATACCGGAGCGACATTTTTTATAGACACAGGAGCCGACATAAACTTAATAAAAATAGACAAAATTTCTAAAGACACAGTAATATCAGAAGACATTATATATGAACTTTCGGGAATCACAAGCGGCATAGTAAGAACATTAGGCATGTGCAAAATAAATTTTAGAGGAATTCCAACAGAATTTCACGTCGTATCAAATTCATTTCCGATCGAAGAAGACGGTATATTAGGGAACGCATTTTTCAAACAAACAAATTCAGATATTTTATACTCCAAATCATGTATCCTGCTTGGTAACAGAAAAATTCCATTCACTCGAAATGAAACAATCTCAATTCCAGCTAGAGCGAAAGTACAAATATTCCTTAGATTAGAACCGACCGAGCTCCAAGAAGGCTACGTAGACAGAATTAATACAAACACTGGCCTTTATATCGGAAACGCACTCGTAACGAATCGGAACGGTATCGCCCACACACAAATAATAAACACCACCGCGTCAGCAATAAAATTTGAAGTCCCAACAGTAAAACTCAACGCAGTCAAAGAAATTTCAACACCTACGAATAAAGATTTAGAAAAGACCACCCATAAATTAAACGCAACAATCCGAACTATAAACGCGGAAACGGCAGAAGAACGTTTCGAAAAAGTAAAACCGTACCTTCACGTAGAACATTTAGACTCAGAAGAAAAACAGTACGTTTACAATTTAATGCGTGAATACTTACAATTATTTTACATTCCTGGAGATCAATTAGGCCATACTAACGTAACAAAACATAGAATCAGAACGACCGACGACAATCCTATAAATACAAAACAGTACCGCTATCCAGTAATTCACAAAAAAGAAATTCAAAAACAAGTACAAGACTTACTCGAAAAAAAAATAATCCAACCTTCAATATCTCCATATAACTCACCAGTTTGGATAGTACCAAAAAAATCTGATACACAAAACAAAAAATGGCGAATGGTTATTGATTACAGAAAATTGAACGAAAAAACAATTAAAGACGCGTATCCATTACCAAATATTACAGAAATTCTAGATCAATTAGGCAAAGCACGTTACTTTTCGATTTTCGACCTGGCATCTGGCTTCCACCAGATAGAAATGCACCCGCTAGACAAACAAAAAACAGCCTTTTCAACAACTAACGGACATTATGAGTTTAATCGCATGCCATTCGGATTAAAAAATGCTCCCGCGACATTCCAAAGAGTTATGGACATCGTTCTGACAGGATTACAGGGAACCGATTTATTTGTATATCTCGATGATATTGTCATTTACGCGAACACACTCGATGAACACACAAAGAAATTCTATCGACTTGCGAACAGATTGATTGACGCCGGACTGACCTTACAGACAAACAAGTGCCAATTTTTAAGACGGAAAGTTACGTATTTAGGACATTCAATTACAGAGCACGGAGTAAAACCAAATTCGACAATAATTACTTCAGTAAAAAATTTCCCAGT
The DNA here is from genome assembly GCA_917499265.3 of Mimumesa dahlbomi. NCBI lineage: Eukaryota > Metazoa > Arthropoda > Insecta > Hymenoptera > Crabronidae > Mimumesa > Mimumesa dahlbomi. The sequence continues at coordinate 464,728 of OU824126.1, read as the reverse complement.
TCCAATAGATAAAAAGAATGTTCGACAATTTCTTGGTCTCGCTGTATACTACAGACGATTTATTCAAAATTATGCAAAAATCACAAAACCAATGACGAATTTATTACAAAAAACAACAGACTTCAAATGGACCGACGACGCACAGAATGCATTTGATTACATAAAGCAGAAAATTATGGAACGACCTATTCTACGCTATCCGGACTTCACAAAACCATTTACCGTAACAACCGACGCATCAGATTACGCTATAGGCGCAGTTCTCAGTCAGCAACACGAAGGATTCAATCACCCAATAGCATTTTACTCGGAAACTCTCGCGAAATCAGAACAATCATACGACCCAATGCGAAAAGAATTATTAGCCATGGTTAATTCACTAAAACACTTTCGACCATATTTATACGGACAGCATTTCACACTGGTAACCGACAACAGAGCATTAACATTTTTTAAAAACAAAGACAAACCCCCACAACAATTACAACGATGGCAAACTATACTAAATGACTACGATTTCGAAATCCGACACCAACCGGGAAAATTAAATGTAGTCGCAGACGCGCTATCTCGGAATCCAGCAAAAATTATGCCCATCAGGCCCAGAGAAAGTTCATCGGATACTTCGGAAAAACAGGAATCAAAAAAATCTAAACTATTTCACCAACCTAAAACACGTAGACGTTCAACTTCTGACGAATCCTCTGGAAACCCGGCACCGGACAAAATAATTCATGTACACGAAACAGAACCGGAAACGAACTTAGAAACGGAATCATGTACCGACATAGACGCAAATACAAATACAAACGTAAAGTTAGAGACACCTTCACAACGTAACGACCACGAGACACAAGAGGAGAGGACAGAAGTCAAAAACACCTCCGCAATTGACGACAGCAATTGCGAATCGTCACCTTCAGAAGACGAAGCCGGACCGTCACACAGAAAAACGAACAGGAAACATACAATTGACACATCGGACCAGGATACGGAAAAACAGACCAAACGCAAGATACCCAGGACACGTAAAAACTCCCAGAAAAATCGGGAAAATCAAGGGGAAAGAATAACAGAAAATCTGCGATACGCAGAAATACCCAGAAATCAATCAGCTGACGGAGCATACGTCGAGCGCAGTTCAGACGCGACTTTTAAACGCACACCGGGACACAAGCATTCCGCAGACGCACACGTACACGCACACGTACACGCCCACGGCGACGCATTACCTGCAATGCCACACACACCGGTACAACAAAGTAGCAACGCTGTAGCTCAACACACAGACGGCACTCACATCACACTTACCGCTCCAACGGAAACTACAAGCACAGACGCACACACACGCGCACACGCTCACGTACACAGCGACATACCCGCTGTAACGCACACATTGGAGGAACAACGTGATAACGCCGCAGAATCCGATCACAGCTTGAAAACGAACAAACAACGACCAACAACGCAAAAATTAGAAAACCCCTCAAATTCAAAATCTATCATCGGAGAACAAAATATTGCACTACCATCCGTGCAACCAAATTTCAGGTCACCACCAAGTAAACACAAACACCCTGAAATACCAGACAGAAACAACAACGACGACACATTGCACTCTTCCCCGGAAATTGTACCTACTTTCCGATCACCTACACACACACAGCAAAACACAACAAACCTAACGGATACACCAGAACCACGACCAGGCACGTCAAAAAGGAACGACACATTTACAGAAACACCCGCACATTCAAAAAATACCACTAACAATAAGTACAACGAAACTTGCGATACGGACAGCGACACTTACGACGAAACATACAAACCATCACAATATCAAAGGAAAAACATTAAAGTACCGACAAAATACCCTAAAACAAGAAGTACCAACATTACGGAAGACAAAGTAATTAACAATAATATAACAATCACACAACACCACCTTCTAGAAAAAAAAGACAATATCGCATATTTTATATCAGCTGACTGTGACACAAACACGGTAGTAACGGGAATTTTAACGGAAAAGAAGAAAATTAAACAACAAGAATTATTGCAGTGTAAACCACAAGTCGGAGAAATATTAGTCACACGTCGAGGAATAAAATGTTATTTCGGAATGGTTTGCAAACAAAATCATACAGATTCCGTAAGCTTAGAAACAGTAAAAAAATGCCTCACCACACTAATAGAAACATTACACAAACTTGAAATCACGTCCTGCACAATTTCTAAAGATCCTGGAATAACCGACTCATTCTTATGGACAAATATCAAAACTCTCATCCGAATCCTTACATTAGAATCGAATATATCAATCACACTATGTGAAGGAATTTTATCCGTTCTACGCCAGGACGATAGAGTAAAAATTATAAAGGAATCACACGAATCTGCAATTGGAGGACATAAAGGAGTATCAAAAACCTATAACAGAATAGCATCCCAATATTATTGGAAAAACATGAAACAGGATATCCAAAAACATATTAAACATTGTTTCGACTGCCAAAAAAATAAATTAGTACGAGTAAAAGACAAAGCACCAATGATTATAACAGATTCACCAGCCGAACCATTTCTTAAAGTAGCCATAGACATCTGCGGACCTCTCAGGAAAACATCACGTGGACACGAATACATTTTAACAATAATGGACTTATTTAGCAAATTCGGCATCGCTGTTCCATTAAAACAACAAACATCGGTAGATGTAGCAAAAGCATTAGCCACAAAATTCATTTGTATATTCGGAGCACCACGTGCTATATTATCCGACCAAGGTAGAAATTTTATTTCCGAAACATTTAAAGAATTCACAAATCTTTTCCAAATTAAACATTATAAAACTTCAGCGTATCACCCACAGTCAAATGGAGCTCTCGAACGCAGTCACCACGGACTCGTTGAATATTTGAAACATTATACTAACGAACATAATGACTGGGACGAATGGTTAACATTCGCGACATTCTCATACAATACAAGCGTTCACGAAACAATTGGAATAACTCCATACGAACTCGTATTCGGTCAAAAAGCACGTTCACCTTCCGAATTTACACCATTAGAAATCTTACCGACATATGATGACTACTTAGTTAACTTGACCAAACAACTAAGACAGCTAAGACAAGAAGCATTCGCGAAACAGCTCAAATTTAAAGAACGCACAAAACGTTACTACGACCATCGAGTAAAAACACCAAATTTTCATCCTGGACAATTAGTATTTCTCATACGCGAACCAAAAACAAGCAAACTTCAAAGTAACTATATTGGCCCATTCGAAATAACAGAAATTCTGGACAAAAATAATGTTAAACTAAAAATTTCTAATAACAAAACAAAAATAGTACACGTAGATAAAGTCAAACTGGCATATGTTACAGATGCTACGCATCCGCGTTAAGCATGCAAGACGCACTAAGAATCGCACCACTAAACCGAAATCCCGGACTGTACTAGGAAACATTAGGAAAACTTAGAACACATCACACAACCTGGACACTTATAACATACATCAATACAGTTGGACTCACCGCACGAAGACTACAACTCACCAAAAATTTACACGCAACACAACAATATTGCCATTTATTTGAAACAGATTGCATGGTTACCACACAACTCGCGACAATAGAATCACGGCTTAAAACAATTCAAAACACTGAAAGTATATTACAAGAACTAATTCCGCATGTACAAGGAACTTTACCCAACAACCGAACAAAAAGAGCCCCATTAGATTTTATTGGCAAAATACAAAAAGCACTATTTGGAACCTTGGACGCAGAAGAAGGAGAACACATATACAACCTAATCAGCGCACTCGCAAACAATACTCAGACATTATCCGAAATAACACACAACCAAACCCACATAATAAAATCAAGCTTCAACATAACACGGACACAAATTACAACGTTGACAGACTTAGTTAAACGCAATATGAAACAAATGAACTCAGTACTTTCAAACATCCAAAAAGAAGAAAAAACACTACAAAATAACCAAGAAATAATTGGATACACAACACAAATTGACACAGATCTGGCAGAACTGGAACTAGATACAAATACGTTAATAGATGCTATCCTTTTCGCGAAGATAGGACAAAAACACCCACAGATCCTAAATTCAAAACAAATTTTACTCAGCGCTCAGGAAATCCAAAAATCAAATCCTGATACAGAACTTCCAGTACCATTAGACACCGAACATATGGCAAACCTAATTCAAATATCCGACGTAACGATATTCCACAAACGCGAAAAATTAATATACGTATTAAAAATTCCACTATTAGAATCCACACAATATAAACTATACCAGCACTTATCAATACCCGTGAGACAGCCGACAGTCAACAATCGCGCAAGATTTGCTTATATTAAACCAAACGTTCAATATACAGCAATATCCGAAGATTTCGAATACTATTTCAATATACAAAATTTAGGAACTTGTAAAGTACAAGGAACAATATACATTTGCAACCAAATCGAACCGATTCAACGCGTAAACGGCAATATAGAATGCGAAATTCAATTACTAACAAATCCACAATTTAATAATCTCGAATCGTGTGATATAAGACTCAGAACATTAAAACAAACCTATTGGTCTAGAGTTGGAAATAGTAATGTCTGGATATACGCCGCACCTAATAACGATAACTTACACATCCTTTGTAATAACCACGAGTCATACACCTCAATTATAAAAAACACCGGTACTCTAAAAATCAATCCAAACTGTAAAGGAAAAACAGAAACAGCAAAATTAATACCATTAACAAACATAGTCTCAATAAATGAATTAGCCTTTTCTCATACAACAATCCTAAATATCACAGAAATTATGCAGAAATCTATCGAACCAGCAAATTATTTAAATATCACACAAATCCTAGCGGAAACCGAAAAATTTACACAAACTCTAGAATCGAACAACCTAAACAACGACTTGACACATAACGAAATAGCACTGAAAACAGTAATCGCAAAGGCAAAAGATATTGCAAAAATGCACACCCTAAATCACAGACTCTCGACTCTAGAAACAATTTTTAAATTCACAGGACTCTCAATAGCCCCTTTGGCAATAATAACAGGAATCTGTTGGAAATTCTCAATCTTTGGCAACATATTCAACCTAAATAAACTACTCACCTGTTTAACCCGAATGCGAAACAATCAAATATTAGAAGCAAACCTAGAACCGAACAAACCCCACAGAAACGTAGTTGTTATCACGGACAACGCACCGGAATATGAACCCCAAATAATAACGTTGAGAACACTGTCACAACGCGAAATTAATATAATCCCGTAACAAATAAACAACGAAAGTAGACAGGCAAACAAATTTCGAAACACAAAATATCAATTCATTTTCACCATTATGCACACATCATATACCATACCACGCATTTCATTGGCAATCATCCCTTGCTTATTCCCGCTTCAGCTTATACTAAAAAAAAAAAAAGAGAGAGGAAAAAAAAAATAACACAAAAAAATGTCGAAAAGACACTCAGAACCGTGCCTCATGTGCGGTTGCCCAATTAATGGAAGAAATGTAATAAGCCATACAAGAGAATGTTTTATGGAATACATGGAGCTGGCAATAGAAGCAAATACCACAATACCATGTCCCATTTGTGAGGAAAAATTCCATACAACCGTGATGGTTGGACACGTAAGCGAGTGTTTTCTGCAAACAAAACGGAACGCAGAAACGCAGACTGACGAAAAAGAAGTAAAAACGCCACACATAACACACTAAAACCACCTTCTTTCACCCAACTTAGCTAACCCCCCCCCCCTTACCATATTGCAAGCACATTATACCCCGCTTATTTCAGCTTCAACCACTAACGGAAAAAATGGAAATACCCGTAAGATGCCTTTTATGCGATCACTACATAGTTGACAAGCCAATCGAAAAACATACAAAGGACTGTTACAACAAGCTGGTCCAAATAAGTGAGGTTGTGGACGCAGAAATGCCATGCTCCGGGTGCAATGAGACGTACCACGTCTCACGAATTTTGGAGCACATGGGCACTTGCATCCCGAACTGGCCCATAAGGATCCCACCATCAAACAATAAACAATAACAAATTCATCCACACCCACCTGCACTTCACACAAACCATACAAACATAATACATATAACAAATACATTTACACATACTCATTCTCTTATTACTTTTTTTTTATTGCTTTTTTTTTAAATTTTAATTAAACTTATACCTACATATATTCATATATTCTACACATATATATTCATGTTTGTACTTTTATAATAACACATATTTTTATAATAAACAAATAATAATCAGAAGACAAGACTTTAATTTACAGACCGGACCTACAATTCCACCACAACTATCTTCTAAAATAACCACACTACGATTTACAAGACTATTTCAGGAAAATTTAAAACCAATAGCAAAATAACCCAGCCAAGCTTAAAAATTATCACACACGGAGAAGCGCAGACAACCGGATAACATAACGAAAAAGACGATACCGAGGAAATTCAACAACATCAGACATTAAAAATAAGTAGGAAAGTCAAACATCGTCCAAATTGGTAAAACCATTCAATTTACTCCATTTACTCCAAATGAACCTAAACATCATCCCCATAACCACCCACTAGCCACTAACAAGTAACACTAACAACAACAGAATTCTTACAGATACCAATTCGGAAGCAGATAAAATAACATAAAGGGATCAGATAAAAAACCAGCGAGCTCCCGTCGCTGTCAGCACACACTACAGCCAGCGAGCTTCCGCCCGCTGTCAACACAAACACTACAACCAGCGAGCTACCGCTCGCTACCACCACACAACCTAACAGAACAAGCTGCCGCTTGCCAGCACTGACACAACACCCTACAACCCCATGAGCTATCGCTCATAAATATTGTTAACCCGCGAGCTACCGCTCGCCGACACCACACCACAACAATTTTGTAAAATTATTGTTAACCCGCGAGCTACCGCTCGCAGACGCCGCACCACAATAATTTAAGAAAATATTGTAAAATCGACGCAGGAGCGTCGACTTTCTTCGGCGGGGGAGTGTGACGACTTCTCGCCACCCTTATCATTAAGAGTGCTGTGATGACGTTCTCACGCTACCCTTATCGCGGAATGCCCAGCGTCAGCGCCTAGACACCGCGGTCCCACCGTGGGACCGAGCGAGGTGCTCCCGAACCGCCTTCGCGGGGCAGCTTCACACTTCACTTCTCAATCACCTACCGTCTAGGAAAGTCGCCCTCCTCTTAATTAGTCTCGCTCAAATACAGTCTCTTACTCTCTCAATCAAACTTTTTATTCCGTCGGACCACCTACCATTTTCCCATCACACTAGAAACATAAAATTCGAGTAAGAATTATTTCTAGAAATTAAAACCGTTCCTCTCGAAACGAATTTAAAACATAATCGAGTAACGTTCCCACAAATTATTTCACTCTAACCGCTCGGAGTGAAACAAAAGTTACGAGAGTTTATTATTTTACGACCTTACCGTAGCAGGTCAAAACCACGAACAACGGGTATCGGACTGTGTGTGCCTTTCGGCTTACTTTCCGTGCCTGTGCGACCACTTGCCGTCCTAGCAAGTGCATCGTTATTAACCAGAGAGTAGCACCTTGCAGTCCACCTGTATGTACATCTACCTCTGGGTTTCACCTTACCTTAACATATTTACCACTCTGAAGACCAGCACCCTATGGCTCTGTTTATAGGCTCATCTGGCGTCAGATTCCTTTAATTCCGACACGAGACCAGCACCCTATAGCTCTGTTTATAGGCTCATCTGGCTCGAGTCATTCCTGAGATCCTCCCACACCTGAGTGAATACCAGCACCCTATAGCTCTGTTTATAGGCTCATCTGGGTTCATTCTCCATAACTCTTCCACTCTGGAGACCAGCACCCTATGGCTCTGTTCATAGGCTCATCTGGCTTCAGATTCCTTTAATTCCGACACGGGACCAGCACCCTATGGCTCTGTTCATAGGCTCATCTGGCCTGTATCGCTCCTGAGATCCTCCCACACCTGAGTGAATACCAGCACCCTATAGCTCTGTTTATAGGCTCATCTGGATTCATTCTTCCTCAATCTCAACCACTCTGGAGACCAGCACCCTATAGCTCTGTTTATAGGCTCATCTGGCTTGTAACATTCCTCACCTCAATTCAAGATCAGCACCCTATGGCTCTGTTCATAGGCTCATCTGACTTGAATTAAATATCATTCCTTAAATCATACGTTGATTTGTAGCTCCCACTACCATTGACGTACGATACCCCCTGCTACAGTTAGGTCAAGGAAGCGACGAAACTAACGTCTCGTCGCGTCTATTCCATAACGCTCGCCGTCCACGTTCTAGAAACCAGCCCGGCTCGTAACAAACTGGTGACAGCGGTGGGATACTCACCATTGTTTTATAATTTTTGTTTCGAGTTAGAAAGGTCATTTAAAGGCTAAGAAATGGCCACAGCAAATAGTATCGGTAATATGAGTAATTCTGATGCCGAAAATTTGTCTATGTCTCGTTCAATGAATTGGATCGCCATTCAAAATTGCATACAACACGCGACACAAGGCATTTCCTCATTTGACGGGGAAAACCCTTCCTTATCAACATTCGCGCAAGAAGTTACAAATGGATTAGCTTTAATTCCACCAAACACTGAATCCCAATATCTCGTTATTGTTCTGACAAAACTCAAAGGTTCCGCGAGAATCTGTGCTCAGGCCGCGAAATTCACGAATATTGAGGGTTTACTGAAACTTTTAAAAAAACGTTTTGCACCGGGGAGAAGTTTTGCTTCGTTTCAAACGGAAATTGACAGATTGAAAATTCGGGAAGGCGAAAGTGTGCGAAAATATATCGACAGAACTGCAAAACTTATGTATTACGCACAAGCAGCGGCCAAAGATCGCTATAGCAACAACTTAGGAGAAGTCCTTGAAGAATTAGAAGAAGATACGATACAGAATTTCATCGATGGACTTCCTGAGAGAGTTGCATGGAGGTTAGCCATACGTAATGTGTAGTTAAAGACACTGGAGGACACTTTTGATGCAGTAATGAAGATTGAAAGAAGTCAACGAAACCGAAGAAATTTGACGATGGAAGAATCTCCAGATAGAAGACCGAGGTCAGATTATAGACGTGAAAATGATTCTCCTCGACGTCATGAACGTCGGTACGTATCTTACCCTCAGTCTCCAAGTCCAGTCGATAGATATCGATACAGAGGAAGAAGTCATTCTGGATCGGATCAAGAAATTGAAGAACGAAGGCCCAGGACTTCTGCATTTCCAGTCCGACGGAGGTCAACACCACGAACCCCGTCGCCCCATTCAGATGCATCTGAATACGAAGAACGTACCAGGGAACATAGCAGAGAACACAGCGGGGAACGTAATAGTAGATTCCGTAATCCTGCTAGGCTCTTCTGTTATAGATGTGGAGTTAAGGGGCACGATGGAAAATACTGCAGGGATAGATCAAAATCACCCCGTTTTGAGATATCAAAATCGATGAAAGCTTTAACTTGTCACGACGATACAGAAACACCGTTGAAGGCTATAACCTATCACAACGACACAGTAAATTCAAAGAAAGCTTTAAACTTCCACGACGCTCATCGTACCGACGAGGCGGTGAGCAAGCAAGAACCATCTCGTCTAAAAACAGTAACGTTCGCGAGGAACGAGCAGAGAAGCAGCTCGTCAAGGAAGTATCCAGCCCGCGAATACGAATCAAAGTCCCGGAATTGGAAACGGAAACGGGAGAATTTATAATTGACGGAGGAGCCTCAGTCAATTTGATCATCCTAAAAGCTTTGGGAGAAAGATCGGAAGTGACCTCACGTGATGAAATCGAGATCACTGGACTTTCTTCTACACCGATTCTAACCCTTGGTACAACGATCTTACACCTCGACGAGACGCCAGCATTGTTTTACGTTGTAAAACACTTACCGATATCCGTCGACGGTCTCATCGGCAGCCCATTTCTATTACAAGAGGAGGCTGAAATATCGTATTTCCACCGTACCGTTGTACTTCGAGACAAACCTACTCGACCATTGAAATTTACGAATTTCGATGAATATGACAACATTCAGAAGACTACTTCAAAGACAAAACACTGCATCCCAGGAAGAACGATGCAACAAATTTCCGTTCGAGTTGCAAATACCAATATCAGAGAAGGTTTTTTACCACTTATTAAAACACCGAAGAAATTGTACATTGGTAATGCAGCTGTAACGAATAGACAAGGTGAGTGTCAAGTCCTGGCCTATAACACCGATACAAAGGACGTAGAATTCGACCTGGAACCACAACACTTAATACCTTACGAATTAAACAGCTCATCGGACGAAGAATACTACCTGCAAAATGATCCACCGGTAATCAATAAACGAGATAGAATTAATCAAATCCAGAAAATTTTGCGCATGGATCATTTAAACTCCGAAGAAGTTAATCACGTGTTAGATTTGATTAAAGATTTTCCTGACAGTTTCTTTTTACCTGGAGATAAACTAGGGAAGGTTTCAGATTTCGAACACTCTATTCACACCACTGATAATATTCCTATTAATACCAGGCAATACCGTTATCCGACCATACATCAAGCAGAAATTCAAAAACAAGTCGGTGCTATGCTTTCGGAGGGTATTATAACACCTTCCAAATCACCATACAATTCACCCCTGTGGATTGTACCGAAGAAACCAGATGCGGACGGTAACAAACGTTGGCGCATGGTAATTGACTTCAGAGCTCTCAACGATAAAACAATAGGAGACCGGTACCCTCTTCCACAGATAACAGAAATTTTGGACCGTTTAGGCGGAGCAAAATATTTCTCAGTTTTTGATCTAGCAAATGGTTTTCATCAAATACCAATGAATCCAAAAGACCGAGAAAAGACTGCTTTCACCACACCATTTGGACACTATGAATTCTCAAGAATGCCATTTGGATTAAAGAACGCACCACCCACATTTCAACGCCTCATGGATCAAGTTTTAACTGGATTACAAGGCACGGAACTGTTCGTTTACCTGGATGACATCGTGGTTTATTCATCATCACTTCAAGAACACGCAGTAACGGTCAGAAAATTATTGAACCGGCTTAAGGAACATGGTTTAACATTACAAACAAACAAATGTGAATTCCTACGCAAGGAAGTAGGATATCTTGGACATATAATTTCCTCGGAAGGAGTAAAACCCGACCCGAAGAAATTACACGCAGTCAAAAATTTTCCAGTACCGAAATCTCAAAGGAATATTCAACAATTTTTGGGACTTGCCGGATACTATCGTCGTTTTATTCAAGATTTTTCAAAGAAAGCAAAACCGTTAGCAAATCTTTTGGGAAAAGGAATCCGCTTCAATTGGACAAAAGATCAACAGCAAAGCTTCGAACAATTACGAGATGAATTATGCCAACAACCAATTTTACAATTTCCTGTGTTAACAAACCATTTATAGTAACAACCGACGCCTCAGAAATAGCAGTTGGTGCCGTACTTAGTCAAGGAGAAATTGGAAAAGATCTTCCAGTGGCATATGCATCAAGAGTATTAAACCCTGCGGAAAGAAATTATTCCGCCACTGAAAAAGAGTGTCTTGCCATGGTATACGCCGTAAATTACTTCAGACCGTATATTTATGGTAGGAAGTTTACTCTCGTCACTGACCATCGACCCTTGGTATGGCTACATTCAGTAAAGGATCCGACCTCTCGCCTAGTGAAATGGAAACTACGGCTTTTAGAATACGAATACGAATTAGCTCACAAATCCGGTAAGACAAATAAAAATGCAGATGCACTTTCAAGGAATCCACCAGCCATCTGTTTACCGCTAATACCCCGCTACGAAGATGATCCAACATATAAACAGTATTCAAGCAAACCGACCAATCAAACCAGTACAATAGCAAAGCGCGTCACTGAAAGTAGACGAAGAACCAAGTATCAACCCTACTATAATGAAGATACCTCAACCTCGGAAGAAGAAACTCCTGCTGCAAGTAATTCAGATGCTATATTTAAACCAAGGACTGTCTTACGAAGATCTCTTTCAAGTTTAGAGATATAAAAAACACTTGGAGACGAATATACTGCAAGCCTGAATCCCATACCTATTGGACATTCAACTCAGCTGGAAACACCCGTTGTAGAAAGAGTAACTCCAATCTATTCACCCAATAACACAGCAACTGACTACCAAGATTTAACAAATTTTAATGATAATTCGGAAGATACTATTCTTGAAAATACAGTTAAAGCAAAGGACACTCCAGCAATTGTCGAATTACCACCCCTGCCCGCCGAAATTTCATCGGACGAAGAATTACATCAAGATGTTACGAATTCAACACCAGTCGCAGATAATATTTTATCTCGACCTTTGCCATCTTTACAAATACCATGCCTCACGCCTATATCTTCAAAGAAAGTCATTAGAAATACTTCAACCGGACCACTCGAAACCAGTGTGGAAAGTAAAGGGATGTTTTTGGACCTCATATGTGAATCACCAGATGATGACTCCGATATGGAAATTTACGACACTCTCTGCAATAGGAACAAAGAATCCGAAATTCAACAAACTGTAATTGGAGACATTATTGTCTCGCCGAACACCGTCGTATCCGAAAAAGGACACGTTGCACATTTCATACCAGCAGATTGTACCATGCATAGCCCGGTTACAAAATTACTGTGTGACACTGGTTTAATTTCAAAAAGAATTTTATCCGCTGAAAAACCAAAGAAGGGAAAAGTAATCATTTCATCAAGAGGACAGTTTAAGATTTTTAGCATCTTTTCAACAGATTTTAATCACGAGAAAATGACTATTCAGGAATTAGCCCAAGAACTGACGGATTTAAAAACAGCACTCTTGAAAACTAAAGTCAAAACTATCAGGATATCAGCAGTAAACGACAACCATGATCATTTTTCATTCAGAACTTTCAGAAACCTCTTAGAATCAATTTTCTCAGATTCTAATATTAACATAATTCTATGTGAAGGAGCTACCAAAGAACCATCGAAACAGGAAAGACAAGAATTAATAGAAGAAGCTCACAGCAGTCTCGTAGGAGGACATAAGGGAATTACAAAAACCTACAACCGTTTACGCGCAAGATTCAACTGGACAAGAATGCGTAACGAAATTCAAGAATTTATTAAAACCTGTACAAGTTGTCAAGAACAGAAATTAGTCCGAGCTAAAACCAGACAACCTATGATCATCACAGATACACCTGCCGAACCTTTCGACAAAATTTCATTGGACACCGTAGGACCACTACCAGAAACTCCAAAAGGAAATCGTTACATATTGACAATGCAGGACAATTTAACCAAATATTGTCTTGCAGTTGCTATTCCGAATATTAGAGCCACAACCATCGCCGACGCTTTTGCAAGACACTTCATTGCAATTTTTGGAACACCGAAAGCCATTCTTACTGATAGAGGAACAAGTTTTATTGGAAAATTGTTGACACAGTTAGCAGAAATATTCCAAATTCGACAAATCACTACTTCCGGTTACAGACCTCAAACCAATGGATCCCTAGAAAGAAGTCACATCGTACTTACAGAATTTTTAAAACATTACATGGATACATATGAAGACTGGGATCTGTTAATCCCATTTGCTATGTTCTCGTACAATACCAGTGTGCATGAATCTACCAATTTTACGCCACACGAATTAGTATTCGGGAAACTGGCCCGATTACCAAGTGCATTTCCAGAGGGAGAACAAATAAAGACTTATGGATCATACCTGGTTGATTTAATAACTAGAATGTCTGAAATTCAAAATATAGCTTCCGATAACTTAAAGTCCGCTAAATTCAAATCGAAACAATATTATGATAGACACATACGTCCGAAGGAATTTAAAATCGGTGATCAAGTATATGTACAATTAGAGCCGAGGACTAGTAAATTTAGTCCACATTATGTAGGTCCTTACAGAGTAATAGACGTTACAGATTTACATAATGTAGTTTTACAGACCCCAGACAATAGAGTCATAACTAAACATCAAGATAAGTTAAAGCACGCATATTTACCAACTGAAGATGTTGGAATTTCGGACGACCAAGATGACCAATCATTGGACAACAGGACCAATCAAAGATGACCATCCACTCCCAACACGTCGCCTAAATTACATTTGATAAGTACACACCATAACACTACATAAACATACACCGCGATCATTTGTTTTTTTTTTCATTCTTTCATTCGAATTATAGTTTTTCTGATTACCTGAATATTATACACTCTGACCAAAATTTGTCAAAACGCTTTGGGTGCCGCCAATTTTGAAAGCATCATATCAATATGATGTTTCATTTTAAGGGGGGAGATGTTACGTATGAATCGTATGATTCTCATGAAAAATTCTTAACGTTGAATTTTCTCTTGGCGACACTCAGACGCTTAGTCCCCTTTTTCAAACGTAAACAGGATACGATATACATACAGCCCATGGCCTCTGGTCTAGGGCCCGCGGATAGCTACACTTTCGACCCCATGTAATAAGGAAAACTCGAAAGCGAGGGTCTTGCTTGCCACGTAATTCCAGCCGTTTCCAACTGTCTTTCATACAGCAATTTTACTCCCACTATAGGATAGATTTTCTAGAATTTTCAATTCCCCACTACTTTTTCGACCTATATAAGTGCCACGAAAATGCGTATCTTCGGGTTACTCACAGTACGACGCTTGAGCATTACACTACGAGATTAGGCCCAGATCCTTTTCGAGTTTTCTTTAACCTTCGGAAGATTAGTCTGTCCATTGGCATTTATTTCAACTCTTGGTCGGAGTTCCCCCGTTTCAATTCACGTTAGAATCACTCGCGACTAGTTCGGAGTCATCATAATTGTGAAGTCTCGTCAACCGTCACTGCCTAAGGGTAAACATCTAGAGCTTTCAATTATTAATACATTCAATTAAACTCTTACACAAAACACTAAACATACTTGTATATATATTCAATTGAAAGAATATACTTGTTATATTTATACTAGAACATAAATTCAAGTGAAGAATTATTTCTAGAATTAAAACCTTTCCTCTCGAAGTAAATCTAAAGCATAATCGAGTAACGATCCCACAAATTATTTCACTCTAACCGCTCGGAGTAAAACAAAAGTTACGAGAGTTTATTATTTTACGACCTTACCGTAGCAGGTCAAAACCACGAACAACGGGTATCGGACTGCGCGTGCCTTTCGGCTTGCTTCCGTACCTGCGCGACCATTTGCAGTCCTAGCAAGTTCGTCGTTATTAACCAGAGAGTAGCACCTTGCAGTTAGTCTACAAGTACATCTACCTCGGGGAAATACCTTACCTAAAAACATATACAACCACTCTGTAGATCAGCGCCCTACGGTTTATGCCGTAGGCTCATCTGATTCTAGATTCCTTTTATTCCGATACACGACCAGCGCCCTATGGTTTATGCCATAGGCTAATCTGGCCTGTATCACTCCTGACTTCCTGTCATACCTGGATAAACGCCAGCGCCCTACGGTTTATGCCGTAGGTTCTTCTGGATTTATTAATCCTCGATCTTAACCACTCTGGAGCCCAGCGCCCTACGGTTTATGCCGTAGGCTCATCTGGGTCTAGACTCCTTTTAACCGATTCACGACCAGCGCCCTACGGTTTATGCCGTAGGCTCATCTGGGCTGAATCACTCCTAAGATCCTCTCGCACCTGAATGAACGTCAGCGCCCTACGGTTTATGCCGTAGGTTCATCTGAATTCATTCATCCACTACTCTAACCGCTCTAGCGGCCAGCGCCCTACGGTTTATGCCGTAGGCTCATCTGGTCCTGGATTTCACTCTTTCCAATACAAGCCCAGCGCCCTACAGCATCTACTGTAGGCTCATCTGGTTTGTATCATTCCTTACCTCAATTCAAGACCAGCGCCCTACGGTCTATGCCGTAGGCTCATCTGGTTTGAATTAAATATCATTTCCTAGATCGTATGTCGATTAATAGCTCCTACTACTGTTGACGTACGATCCTCCCCTGCTATAGTAAAGTTTTAATAAGAGACGAAACCGCGTCTCATTACGTTATAAACCATAACGCTCGCCGGCCACGTTCCAGAAACCCGCCCGGCTCGTAACAATTACAATATCACAAACGAATAACACATAAGAATATTTCTACAAAACATACACGCGTATAATTCCAACACCCCACATATAACAACGAGTAAACACGCCACTGAAACCTTGCGACTACCCCCGATCATACTCCCTCACAAAATCAAAATAACACACAAGCTAGTCCCCCCATAATCTAAACAACAAAGAACTTACAACACCGAATAAATAATACAAACGCCTACAAACACCGAATCATGAACCCAACAACTAACTTTTAAAACGGTACATTATACAAATAAAATCCCACACTTTAAGAACAAGACCGAACGACATACAGACAAATGAACACCAAAATCTAAACACCTTTAATCAACGAACCAATTATGAAATCCCACACAACTCAAGGAACGCATATACACTTACAAGTATCACAATCCAATCCACCATACAAAGAACGCACAAGATCTCACGACCTCCAACAACATTAACGTACCTGAAGCAGTGAAAACACACGAACATGTCGCCAACTCTAATTACATTCCAAAGCTCCTTAGTTAAACAATCATGGCCAGTTTCCCTCTTCAGCCACAGACCACGTACGAAAATCAAAAGGTTCACGTCCACAGCCATCTCCTAGGAAACAAAATATCATTAGAATCAAGCCAGACACACGTAATAGCATCAAAACATCTACAAACGTTAGCGCACACCTTCTATTACACCAGAAGTCCTACGTCAGCCACAACGTTCCCCTTCTAACAGAATATAGAAAATGTTCTCAAAACATAGTTTAACTTTCCTAACGAGGACAAAATTCATCAAATTAATGCTTACCTGTAGCCTACACTCTGTAATTCTCAGGACATCCGATCAAGGAGAAGCTTCCCGAGTTGACACATTATCACCCCTCGAATATTCACCAGGTCCGTGGCTGCCGGCACGTTTTAACCTCAAAACGAGGCCCGCATTCACGCTTACTCCCGACGGCCCGACAACTCCCGCTCTGACACGCAATCAAATGCGTATCACCTGCAACTTAAGCACAATTAATCTATACTGAAAGTCCCCCTCACCTCGCTAAATGACACACGTAACATAATAAAAACAAACACAACGCGAAATCACCGACCGCGACCGCCGAGCACCTGTCATCGTATTCGCCCCGAAACGCCGCGAAAATTCTCACCCAAACTAACGAACCACCCATCTCACACGGAATCCCGGGAAAAACCGCGATCAAATCACCCACACGCGATTAGATGACTCACCCACGCTATAACGTACGTCCACGTCGAAAGTAGGTCAACACGCGACTCCCGCGTAAATGACCGAACGAGCCAATCGCGTCGCGGATTTCAGACTCACATAGAAACACGACATCACGCGAGTAGGAACAAACGAAGTCAACAACGATCACGATTATTAACAAATAATTGTAATTGTCGAACGCACACCACGCGTATATCCCTTAAAAAGATAACCTCGTAACTCTCGAGACACGCGCGCCCGCACGCACTCGCCAAAAGCCACATCATACATGAAAATCCCATGCCCCTCAAGAGAAATGCACCGCCTCTTATCGACACAATTAAACAGCCCGTACTGAAACTAACACAGTCCAATATACCAAAATACCCGAAAAGATCAAAGACAAACAATAAACAAAATTAAATTCGAATGACCAATTAACCCACCAACAAGATGACAAACATAAAATCGCGAATAGATTCACTCCACCATAACGAACCGTACAAAGCATGACAGCAGCTATCCGTCGGCTCGCGAGATCCAACATCAAATCAGATAAACCCGATAAAATGATCCGCGACAAGCCGTACACGCGCCCCCTCGCGACGCGGCAAGGGCCACAGATCGTACGCGTAACACCGGTAAGACAACGATAATTAATTAACGAACAATATATACATAATATGCCAACAGACACCGCAATCTATGTATTTACAGGACGCGAACAATACAAACGCGACTCGACCGACGATAATATTAAAATCAAACATAACGCGACCTAAATACTACCCGCGAACGAACAGAAAAGAAGCACCTGAAACCGCGAAAAGAACCGCGCTAAAGCGACAACGTCGAGCCAAACTGCACCGAATTATGCTTAATATAAATATCAAAATGTAAAATAAATCGAGGTCGGCCGTGCACGCGCACGCCTTCCTCCCACGGCCACGTGCTCGCCGCAAGGTTGCAAGCACAGCCGTAAGGCCCACCCTCGTTTCAGATAAAATAAAAATCTGATAACGAGGGTGGTAAAAGGGGTAAGGCGGCTCCCACCCTCGCGCCACCAAACCCCGCTGACGAGAACTCGCGGTCCCCGAGCAGATATACGGCCCCCGCGAACTTTTTGGCTGCGACTCCGCGCCTCCGCGAAATCGCGAGATGCCGACTAGCGGGTATCATGGTTACTACATGATAATACAGTGGAGTGCATCAAGATCTTACCAAAGGATCTATCGATAACAAGAACTCTGCAACGACAACAAAATCGTAGAACACAACACTGGACCGGAATGCTCATAAATAAATAAGAAGAATTACCTCCCGAAGAAGAACGCCAACCAACAAGCAACGAAACTATCCTTATCATAATCTCTGAAAGTCGCGAAGCACCTCACATCCGAAACATCCTGTAATCAATCTGCAACCTACCCATACGACGACAATAAATCCCTCAAAATACAAACAGACAAATATAATGCTAACAGACGAACAAGTAACCAGACATGCTTAAAATATTACGTGAATCAACAACTAACAAACATTCAAACTACTAAACACAACTCAAACATTTTGAATATTGAATTTTGATTATACAAATACCAACAAACCCCAAGTCAAAAACTTTAACAGATCAAGACGATACGGAACACGACAGGAACAGAACCCCCTCCTAACACACCTCACCGCAGATCGACCATCCCTACTACGCACTACTCGAACCAATCCAATCCTTCCAAACAACCGTAGGACCGCCCTCTACCCTCTGAGTGGTGCTACATCCTCCAGAAAGTAGTATAAATGGAGGGTAAAACACTCGGTACTCACAGTCAACACAGATACCTTGATCAAATCAGCTAACTTGAAACTAAACAAGCAACAGCACCATGGTTAACGGAAGATTCTCACCTGAAAACTCCGAAGACGAATCAATCTTCCCAGGAGAAGATCAAGTGATCTGTCTCCTAGAGGACAGCGAGGACTCCGAGCAAGCTCCAAGGAAAATAGAGTACTTGGAAGACCTACTCCTGCAGAGACTAAGGACGCCGAGGCCACCAAGGGAGGCACAGATCACGGAAGTGATAAGGTCATCCGAAGCTGACAAAAAAGTAGAAGCCGAGGCAGATACAAACACACAGGCACAACCGTGCAAGAAGGGGTCCCGTACCACAATCAACTTCAACAAGGAATCCAGATCAGACAAGCTAAATCACGACGGACCATCGACGAGTTCGAGCTCGAGGAAAATAAGCGAAGCAAAACCGTACAACGTAAAATTCACACCATTAGAGGAGAGGGCGATAGTCTTTATAGCGAAAGATCACCCAATCTCCAAAATTACAGAAGATAAAATGGAAGAAATTGAGGAGATAATCTCCAACAAAATTCTGGAGAGCGTCGCAGCAGGAACCAGAAATATAGAGATCGAAAGATCCTATATAAAAAACGGAGGCCTCGTAATAGTGTCAAGAAACAGCCACACCACTAAATGGCTGGAATCAATAACAGGAACCATCCAAAGCACCACGGATACAAGAAGAGGCTCCTTCAAGGATCTCAGAACGAAAATACCATGTGAGATGAAGACCTTCGACAGGAAGATAAATTTTGCAACGGCCCAAAAATGGGTCATCAAAGTTTACCCGGAGCTGTTGGCAAACGAATGGGAACTGCTGGAGGAAGCTGCAGACAGCAAGAGAAGAGGCTACAAATGCAAGGTCCTAATACCAAGGGAGGACCACAGAATCATCAGAAGGAAAGAGTACAAACTCAATTGTAGAACATCAACAATTAGATTTAATTTCAAAAACCCTAAAATATAACTAAAATTATAATAATAATATTTAAGATTCAATTGAAATATGTATTACCAAACTAGATAGTCAATAACCAGCAAATTACAAAAAGCATGTACTAGACAATAAGTTCCAATAAATAAATCAGTAAAGAAAACACAAAAAAATAAATAACACAATCGCCTCACCTCACCACTATACACCCACTACCACAAAAAAACTCTCAAATAAAACATACCTCAATAGCAATAAAATTAATATCAACACCACCAAGTTAACAATAGAATTCACCCCCAACCACCGAATAATCCAAGGGCAACATAAAACCCACGATCAACCCATAACAACCGATACATAATCCGCGAAACTAGACAACACCACGAACCAAAACATCGTAACAACACGAGTCTGATCCAAGAAGGATAACACAACTCCAAAATATATAAATAAATCAAGCAAAATCTCGGATCACAATACAAACACCCACAATCAACCCTTGACCGATATATCAGTAACCCAGCGACACACAACTCCAATTACCACAAGGAAACAACATCAATAACTTACAAACACCATAAAAATAATCAAAATAATCAACGATTCTCCCCCTTTAAAACCAACAGATAAAGGCACAAAGAACCCATACACACCCTGAGATATATCCACCAAATCTATTAAATACACAATGCCCGCACAAGAAATAATCCATAGAATTATCATATACAGAAATAATAAATAATTACACAGAATATAAGCCTAACAATCCAAATAATCCTACCAATCTAACGCTAACCAAATAGTACAAATAGAACATTGGGAGGGAGCAGATAACAAAAAAGGGCACTGTCACCGCATAAGGGATTAAATAATTCAGACATCAAGGGTCCGCCACACACTACACCGAACGCCCAAGAATACCCCACAACATACACCCCCATAACACGTAAGCACTCAGTGCCGAAAGAAAGATGATATTGCTACCAAAAAAAAATAAAACGCTTAAACAACCGAAATACACCACCAATGTAACCATTTACCAAACATCACGCTCAAAAGAAACCCGGATAACTCTACATAATAGTAATAATAATAGTAATAACTCTAAATAACCCAACAAACCCACACCAGCAGAATAAACGTTAGCCCCTAACATAGGCTACCACAATACAGCGCGGCACGACGGGAACCCAATTCAACCCAACCCAACGAACAAGATATGAGTAGTGAAAAGTAGAACATGAATAAACTCACGACAGAAATACACCAAACAAACGAAAACACAAACAAGAACGCATCAACCTTCCGAAGAGAAATATATCAAAATATATCAAACCAAGAAATAATAACAAACACACAAAAGAATGTCTAACATAACAAACACACCAAATACCACAATCAGAATGCAGATAACACACCACCATTAATAACTCACTCTTTTTCCTTCTTCCCTTCTTTTCTACAGCACAACATGGACCTCAAAATCTTACAAATAAACCTCCACCACAGCCCGGCCGCCGCAGCTACAGTCACAGAGTTTGCCAGGAAAAACAACGTGGACATCATTCTGGTACAGGAGCCCTGGATCTCGCATGAGAAGATAGCTGGACTGGGGTCGGCAGGCACAGTTATATGCGCCACCTCACAAGGAAGAAAAAGAGCATGCATAGTAGCATGTAAAAGTAACGTACTAACACTACTCCCTAATCTATCAAATAATGATTTATCAGTAGCCAGCATGGAGATACTCAACCCGAACAACGACAACAACCAACAGAGATCAAACCTCATAATAGCATCCAGCTACTGCGATGGCAAGACAAAAGCGAGAGACTTCCCGGAAAACCACATAATTACTCTGATAGACTGGTGTGACGATAAGAAGCACCAATTAATCCTAGGCATGGACGCGAACGCAAGGAACACAGCCTGGAACAGCACAGACACAAATGACAGAGGTAAAAACCTGAAAGATTTCATAGACATAACAAATCTAACGATTTTAAACAGAGGCAACAACCCAACCTTTACCACCGCGACAAGGAGCGAAATACTGGACATTACGCTCAGCACAAACGAAATCGCCACAAAGATAGGAAAGTGGAGGGTATCACCGGTAAATTCCATGTCGGACCACAAATACATACTATTTGAAATATCAAAAGCAGATGGCAGAACCACCAACCCAACGACGAATACAAAACATATAGATTGGGAAAAATACAATACAGTATTAGAAACAGAACTAAAGAAATTCCCTAACCGATACGGCAATGAACAGGAAATAAATACAGCAATAGACTGCATCACAAATGCGATCAAAACAGCAGTGAGCCAAAGCTGTGAAAACAGAAATCAAGGGAAAAGAAAAAGGGCACCATGGTGGAATAAAGAACTAGACAAACATCTGGTTAAAAATGAGAAATTAAGGCGTAAAGCCAAACATACCGGCAAAGCCGAGGATAAAGACATATTCCTTAGAGACAAATACGCTCTAAGAAATAAGATCCTAAAAGCCAAACGAGACTCATGGAGGAAATTTTGTAAAGAAGTTTCCACCATTCCGGAATCGGTTAGAATCAACAAGATCCTAGCCAAAAATCCACAGGAACTCCTTGGAGCTCTAAAGAATGATCAAGGAGTGTTCACAATAAACAATGAAGAAATTCTGAAACTCCTCACAAGGGAACACTTCCCAGGATTCCACAATACCCAAACCATTGACTACTCACAAACAGCGAGCAGAGCGGAAAAAGACGACATCGAGGCACCCGCCTCGGGCGATAAATGGAAACCAGACTGGAAAACAGCCAACGAGGTGGTAACCACCGAAAAACTAACATGGGCCATTAAATCTTTCAGCCCACACAAGGCAGCGGGCCCAGACGATATAACTCCGATACTGTTACAGAAAGGTATCAACAGCCTTAAAGGACCAATCACAAAAGTCCTCCGCGCCTGTATGGCGTTAAACATTTTCCCGTCCAAATGGACGGAGACCAAAGTAATATTCCTTCCCAAACCAGGGAAGTGTAAATACGACACCCCTAAATCCTTCCGACCGATCAGCCTGACATCGTTTTTACTCAAAACCATGGAAAGGCTGATCGACAGGAGGATTAAGGAAAAATACCTCACCAACAAACCACTGCATAAACATCAGTATGCATTTAGAGCAGGCTACTCGGTAGAAGCGGCCTTACACAACCTTACCGAAAAGATAGAAAAAGCTATCTTTTCTCAACAATATGCAATGGGATGCTTCCTAGATATCGAAGGAGCATTCAACACGACACCGATCCGTACAATCATGAACGGAATGAAAGATTTCGAGATACCTACCACGATAAGCAGGTGGATTTTCAAAATGCTGAACAATCGCTTCATTAAAGCAACAAGGGGCAACACCACAATCACGGGAAGGGCCCCGAAAGGCTGCCCTCAAGGAGGTATACTATCACCGCTACTTTGGTGCTTTGCTGTAGATTCGCTAATCTACATGTTCGAGGACTGCGAGGTAGACGTGCTGGTCTACGCAGATGACATCTCCATACTGGCGTGTGGAGAATCCCTTAGAGAGGAAAAACGAAGAATGCAGACCGCCATAGACATGATGCAAGGTTGGTGCGAAAGTACCGGCCTCTCGGTAAACCCGAGCAAAAGAGAAGTGATGGTTTTCACAAGGAAGCTTAAACCAGAAAAAGTACACAAACTGAAAATGTATAAGAAAGAAATAGATTACAAAGAAGAAATCAGATATTTAGGGCTACAGTTCACCCCCGACTTACGATGGAACAAACACATAACCAAACAAACGGCGAAAGCGGATGGCTACCTGGCTGCACTATGCAGAGTAGTGGGACCGACATGGGGCCTAGAACCCAGGATAATCAAGTGGATGTACGATGCAGTAGTCCAACCACGAATCCTCTTCGGAGCAGTTATCTGGTGGAAGACAGCGCAGCTCACCAGAATAAAAAGAAAATTAGGTTCAATTCAAAACAGGGCACTACGAAAGATCCTGGGAGCTATCAGAACCATTCCCACAAAGGGTATGGA
The DNA here is from genome assembly GCA_917499265.3 of Mimumesa dahlbomi. Taxonomy (NCBI): domain Eukaryota; kingdom Metazoa; phylum Arthropoda; class Insecta; order Hymenoptera; family Crabronidae; genus Mimumesa; species Mimumesa dahlbomi. The sequence continues at coordinate 440,413 of OU824126.1, read as the reverse complement.
AATTCTCCTAAACGAAGCACCACTAGAAATCAAAGCCACGGAAGTGGCAATCAGAACGGCCCACAGAATAAACACCTGGGGCTTGTGGAACGAGTCGAAAAACCAAAACTCACACGCGAACATACTGGAGTATGCTGGACCGATCCTAGAAGGTACACAATACGTACCGTCAGACAGCATGACAGCCAAACACGAATTTGGCAAAAAATTCGACCGCATCCACACGACAAGAAAAGACTGGGCCACAAAGAAGATGCCACCAAAGAACATATACAATCAGGTATGGTATACTGACGGCTCTGTTACAGGTAACGGAGTGGGAGCCTCTTGGACAACGGAGGACGGCATCAACTCCGACTATGTGACCCTATGGGGAGGATCGACGATATTCCAAGCCGAAATCACAGGCATCACTGGATGCGTGGAAGCACTGATTCACAGGAACACCTGTAACCAAAAAATACTAATCTGTTTAGACAGTCAATCCGTCCTCACGGCAGTAGAAGGCCCGGTATTCACATCCAGGTTAGCGTATAACTGTTACCTTCAACTAAATTCTTTAGCCACAAAGGGCAACAAAATCTCTCTAGCATGGGTACCAGGACACAGAGGTATCACAGGAAATGAAAAAGCAGATGAACTGGCCAAACGTGGAGCCAGTAACACGTACATCGGCCCACAAGCCTCCACAGGCCTTGCCATGGCCACCTTCAAAAGACTGTTGAAGAAGAGAAGCGCTGCAGCACTGGAAGAAGCCTGGGAAAAAACACCAGATTGTATACAGGCAAAAACTCTGCTGGGTATGAAAACAGATACTGCAAGAGCCAGCAAACTGATGAAATATGACAAAGACGAGGTCAAAAAATTATTAACAATGCTAACAGGACACGGTTACCTGGGAAATATGATGCACCATATGCGCATGGTAGACTCTCCATTCTGCATCCATTGCAACCAGGAAGGGGTCAAAGAGACAGCAACTCACATTATTGGCAATTGCGAAGCCTTCATGAATACAAGGAACCAAACACTGGGCAGCTTCATAATTCCAGACGAGGAACTGGAAAATCTCGAGCTGAGCTCGATATGGAACTTTATCCGGAAAACGAATCCATTTCGAGAAATCCAAGGCAGAACCACGTAGACTGCAAAAACACCTAAAACAAGAATAAAATCACTTACTGACGAACACACGTCAAAAACGATCCATCGTGAAACCGATGTAAAATAAAAACCTACGACTTAGTAGAGAATCAGAACGTGACAACCTAACCTCTCCTACCCCAAACCCAACAGACGCAAACAACCACACAGTCACACCCTCCACACAACACACGCACATACTAACAACAATTTAATAAAAAAAAAATATATATATATATATATATAAATAATCAATAATAAGTTCTTTTAATCTCCTCTCCAACCAGTAAAACAGTAAATTACCAATGAAGCAAGGGTAATGCGATTATGTATAGCATAACCCAATGCAAGCATTGGCACAAAATCCCTAGATTAAACTAACAAAATTTAACCCAACATAATTCAACTTAAATCAATGTAAACCACTCAATTCAATACAAAATTAAAATCCTCCACTAAAAACTAAACTTATTCAGACAACCAACCACCTCACTTCCACGAAACTAATATATATACATAGATACAAACACACAAAAACACAACTATAATTCATGACAAACAATACATGCAATACATTATACAAACACTAAACACAATCTAACCGACACACAAACCTCACTCAATTCAACACCCACAATTATACATCCTAAAAACACAAGCAACTCCCACCCAACATTTAATACTAAATAATAAAAACACAAACTACAAACACGAAACCACTCAAATCACTCAAACACAAAACAACACACACCCAAAACACAACCAACATCACACCCGACCTACACCTCACAGAACAACAACCCTTGAATTAGGACAGTGAACTAAAACACCCAACAATCAACAGGTAGAAAAGACACACCGCACATTGAGCCACAGAATGGACACGACTAAGACACAGCCGCAAGGAGAACAACGGCAATACAAAGATACAGAAACAACTCAACCAACCACAGCATACACACTTGCACCATCAAGACTGAACAACGAAAAACGCAACAATGACACAGGTGAACCTGACAAATATACACCATAAGACCAACAGCAGCCGGTGAGTCAAATTACATACATATACTACTCATACGATGACATAAAAGCGACTAATTCCAAACAACAGTACAACAGTAGAACGAAGATCAGCACATACAAATATATTTAACAACACACACACACCATATTCAAAGAACTAAGTACACACCACACTACCAGAACACAAAAGTAATAGTTAAAGTTTGACTCTCTTAAGACGAGCAAGTTAATAACAAAAAATGAACATTAAACAAAATTCAAGCCACAAAACAAACATAAACCTTACACAATGACGAGACTTTCAAATCTAACAAACCTAGACTCACTGGACAGGGATTAACATTCCACATCAAATAATATAAACTAACAAAATAAACTCGGCAGCCCTGGACGCACCTGCAAAAGGCCTAACGCTCCTGATATATACGTCAAACAAAACATAAACAGAACGACTCACCTTCTCGTACCCAACTCACACCCCTTGTAAGGCTTGAAACAAGCCCCGACACTCTCCTCCAAGGCTACAATTTATACAACTCTCCTCACTCATTGAGTTTGATGGAAACACTATGTGCGGATCTTCGTTCGCCACTAGTACAAGGCTCTCTGGTTGCCTCATAAAACCGAGACAAACAATATAACCTACAATACAACAGGTAATGACACTCAACCAATCAAATAAGTATATTAATAGCTCCCTTCACAACATTAAGTTAACATAAAATAAATAAATAAATAAAATAACTACCTAAATACCGGGTACCTCTTGCAACACACCCAATGGCTATCGAGCCAAACCTGTGCAAACCACCACAGAATGGCCGGATCCCGGAAACGCAGCTCAACACTTGTAAATCCTGCAAGCAAATGCAAAATATAACGAAGCCTAGTCAGATTAACGCACAGAATAAGCCACAGGACCAGAACTGTCACAGTGAACGCCGCCCTCTACACATATTAGAATACACAACCTCGAAAGTCGATTCACAGGAACAGGCTCAACCAAAACATGGGGTGCTGGAATAACCTAAAACGATCACAACCCTACAAACTCTTAACAAGGCTCCACACAAAAAGCACAGCAGCCCGACGATAACAACCAGTGAGGCCTCTTTTCAAGAACCAGCCCTCAAACATACAAGCAACAAAACAGCAGACACAGACACCAAAAAAAAAAAAAAATAAAAAAAAATAAAAATATATAAATTTCTCTTATTTTAACCAAGAAGTCAATCAACGGCACTAAAAAGAAGAAACATTACTCACCCAACCACAAAATCAGATAATAATTGACCCACAGCAAGGAGAGTTCCACTACGCCAAGCGCAACACGCCACATACGACACAACCTACAAAACACGCAAAGATATAGCAACCAGTCAACAAATACATCCAACTACAGAACATTACAGCCATAATAACCAACAAATAAACTAATAAGAATAACGGAAGACCATCGACGCACGAGAACAAAATAAACACACGAGATATAAGAAAAAAAGAAAGTAAGACCGCAAAAGTGACAGCACACGCAAGGAACAACAACAGTCATCGAGGTAGAAACACACAGCAAGGCACGCTACGAAAAGAAACAGGCAAGAAACCGCGCCACAGCTCCACCAGGAGGCGGCACCACACAAAAAATGAAAAAAACGCAAAATGAAAATTACCACAAACTACACATCATATATGAAGACATCAAAAGAAGCAACAAACATTAAACAAACATAAATTACCCCCCTGACCTAGCAACAACAATAACAAACCAACTCGCGACAGATAGCTCTAAAAACCAGAAAATCCCCACCAACAACCACACGATGAGTAGAAGAAATTCTCAAAACAGACACGTAATACATTTGTGTAAACCCATTTACATTTTTATACTGTAAAGAATTAACAAAGTCTCGTCCACTGGTGAAACATAAGGCATGCATTCACTCTAACTTTGAAAAGTGCTCTGCGGTGGGAGCAGGACACCGCTGCGTATGTAATCACTGAGGTGAAGCGGCGCTCGGCGGGCGCACCGGATGGATGGGTGACCGCTGGAAAGTCCGGACTCCCACCCCACCGCCAATGCCCGCTCGCCGCCTCACATTAATTCAAATTATTCGGACAGCGGTGTCAAGAACCACCTCACTATATAAACCGTTTTTTTTTTTTTTTTTTTTTTTTTCCGACAACCTCTTCACAGGCCGTACTCTCTCTCCAAAATTTGTTGCAGAGAAAGGAATGCACATCACCATCCTTACTCAACATACTTTATTCAGAGCTCCAATCTTAACAATACCAAAATTAAGTAATTTATAAACAGACTAACTCGCGACAAAGAACTCTAAAACATTGGAAAATATCCATCAACATCCACACGACGCGAAAAGAAAATCGTTAAAACAGACATGCAATACACTTTTCAATAACTCATTGATATTCCTATGCCAAAAAGAATTAACAAGGCTTCGTCCACTAGTAGATTATAAACAACTAAACAACCTAATGGGTAAAAGTGAACCACGGTAGGAATAGAGCACCGGTATCCTCGGACCAATGCAACATTTAACTAACAACATTCACATCTCTTAATCAGAGAATAAACAGAAATTTAATGTGTCAAAATACATACAAAATAAATAAATATATAAATAATCTGTTAATAAACATAAAAGCATGCTTGGAGAACAATTATTATAACGTCTCCACAAGTGCATTGTAGCGGATTGGGCTACAAAAATTTGTTACCTTCAATCCGGCTACTGAAGAGATATAGGAATTACGGTCCGAGGAACGTTCGACAATGGAGACGCACCAAGAAAACACGTGCTGCTCTTTTACCGTACCTTTTATTGTACCGTTTATTAAACGCAGTCACAAAGTTCACAAAACTATAATATAAAAGAACACTAAATTACATGCAGCGGGCCAGACCCGGCATGAAACAAAGGCGACGTAATTCGTTAGGCGAAGAATCGCTCGTGAGGCGGCACGTGCCGCGAGAACCGTTAGAGGCGAGTTACGCAACGGTAAACAGACAAAAGTAAACTGTAACGACACCAGGTCGCCACAAATCATCCTTACATCTCCCCGCCCGCTCACCCCGCTTCCAAGCTGCTCGATCCACCCGGGAGCGGTAGAGCGAGACGGTGTGAAGGCGAGTTCGCAATTACGTGTCGCGCTAAAATCCAAACATTCCGCCCGTCAAAGGACGAAACAAACCGCCCGCCATGAGAGAAGGTGGGGGTAACGAGCAGGTAAGCTGGAACCCTAAACATAGCATAAAAGAGAGAGGGGAGATTGCATATACGCGCACGCAGAGAACCCGCCTCAGTTGCTGCTTAACGTTTTAACTGGCAGTGGACACAGCTTGACGATAGGGCGCCGGAGCTCCGAAGTCGCTGTCCGCACGGTGGCTACACGCACCAATCCATCGGCACCCGGATGCAGGGCTGTGACTCTTGCCAATGCCCACTTCGCTGGAGGCTGTAACTCATCCTTCAGCAGTACCAGGGAACCCACTTGAAGATTCCGCGAAGGTCTCCTCCATTTTGCCAGATGCTGCAGCGAATGCAAGTACTCCGACGACCACCTGCGCCAAAAATGATCACGCATATTAGTGATTTGGACCCAACGATTCGTGAGCAATGCTGGAGGAGCATTCAGCACTGAAGGTTCCGGGAGGTTCGTCGGCGGTTCGTCGATTAAAAGGTGACCTGGGGTGAGAGCGGACAGATCGGTAGGATCATTGCTAAGAGGATAAAGAGGCCGCGAGTTCAAACACGCTTCGATCTGACACAAGAGCGTCGACATCTCCTCGAAGGTGAGTTTGTGATCTCCAATGATACGCCGCAGATGGTGCTTCACGGCTTTAACTCCAGCCTTCCACAGTCCCCCAAAGTGAGGCGCTCCAGGAGGGATAAAAGTCCAGTTCGTGCCATCATTCGCCAAACAGGCTGCGGATTCCTTGTAGAAATCGGAGGCGGCCTGAAACAGCGATCGGAGTTCCCTGTCTGCTCCTCGGAAGTTGGTTCCATTATCACTGATCAGGTGCTGACAGCGGCCCCGGCGCGCAACGAATCGCTTGAATGTGGCTAAAAAAGAGGCAGACGATAAATCTGAGACAACTTCCAAGTGCGTGGCCTTGGACGCCATACAGACGAAGAGGCAGATGTAGCCCTTATAGGACCTCTGCCCTCGATCTTTAGTGGTTCGCAGGGGGATAGGTCCAGCATAATCTACCCCTGAGGTGCGGAATGGACGACTGGCATGCACCCGATCAGCTGGCAGTTGGCCCATTTGTTGCGATGCGACGTCGGCTCGGAAGCGTGCACAACGAACGTAATTGTGGACCACTGCTTTGACGAGAGAGGTGGCATGTAGGATCCACACATGCCTTAGCAAGAGGCTGCAGGTTAATTGCGGTCCCCCATGCAGCGAGATGGCGTGCGCCTCCCGAACGAGCAAGACTGCCAGATGACTGGTTTTTGCCAGGATGAGCGGATGCTTCTCGCCGTAGGGCAATGAGGCGTGCTGCAGTCGACCTCCTAAGCGAAGCAATCCACTAGCGTCCAGGATGGGTCGGAGTGGTAATAGCGGTGAGCGTCGAGGCATCGGAAGAGACTGCTCGAGGGCTGCGATCTCTCCTGGAAAATCGCTGAGCTGCTCGAGGCGAAACCAGCGGGTTCGTGAATCCGTTAATTCGTCACGGGTAATGAATCCCGTTCGTTTATCCTGCGGATGCTGCAGGTTGTGTTTGAACCTGAAACAGAGAGCAGAAACGCGAAGCAGGCGAGACAGAGTTGAGAATCTTAGAAGGAACTTATTGTCCTCGTGAGATTGTTTGGTGTGGAGCGATGTGGCACGCAGCTCGACATCGCTGTTGTCCAGAACGATGGAAGGTTGATCAGGCCACTCAGGAGAAGGCCGCCGTAGCCATGGCGGACCCGTCCACCAGAGATCCAAGGCACCCAGCTCGGAGGGGGTTATACCCCGTGTGGCAGCGTCTGCCGGATTGTCTTGAGACGGTACGAAGCTCCAACTTTCTGGCGGCACTGCAGCCTGTAGTTCAGCGACTCGGTTTGCCACAAATGGTTTCCAACGGGAAGGATGTGCGCGGATCCAGGCAAGCACAACCGCAGCGTCCGTCTACGCATAGATAGGGGCTTGCTCCAGATCCATACCCTTGGCGGTGACTTTCAGAAGTCGGGCCAGAAGGAGAGCTCCGCACAGTTCCAGCCGAGGGATAGACACCGGCTTAGCGGGGGCCACCCTAGTCTTGGCAACCAAAAGGTGAACGGAAACGTTCCCCAAGTCGTCCACACATCGCAGGTATACCGCCGCCGCATAGGCACGGTTAGAAGCATCCGAAAACCCGTGAAACTCTGTTCGGCGTTCACCAGGGACGAAGTTCACTGCGCGAGGAATAGTTAGAGTATTCAACTCTGGTAAGGATATGGAGAAGTTTGTCCACGATGCAACTAAGTCGTCGGAGAGTGGTTGATCCCAGGCGAATCCTGCCCTCCAAAGATCCTGGATCATGATCTTCCCGAAAACGAGTACAGGCGCAGCCCATCCTAGCGGATCAAAGAACCGGGCTACGTCAGAGAGGACCGACCGTTTGGTACAGACGGTTGAGGCCAGTGTTGGAACCGCGCGCAGAGCGAAGCAGTCCGTCGCAGGATTCGAGAGCACGCCAAGAGTGCCCACGCCCTCCGCATCGTGGAACAGTTTCGCAGCTGGGTTAACATCCGGACACAGTTCCTGAACGTTAGCCGCCCACTTGCTTAGTTCGAAGCCACCAGAGCCAAGCAGTGCGGTCACCTGACGCTTGACCTGAAGAGCATGTTCAATGGAGTGCCCGCCAGACAAGACGTCGTCCACGTAGGTGTTACGCCTGATGACCTCGGCTCCCAGCGGAAAGGCAGACTGCTCGTCGTTGGCCAACTGCATCAATGTGCGAAGAGCGAGGTAGGGGGCCGATGAAGTCCCATAACTCACTGTAGTCAGGCGAAAATCTTGGACTTTCGCTGCAGGATCGGAACGCCAGACTATGCGCTGCAGATCCGTGTCGTCTCGGTGGACCCGGATTTGCCGGAACATTTTCACGATGTCCGTAGCAAACGCATATCTGAACAGGCGCCAGCGCGTCAGAATTAGCCAAAGCTCTGACTGGAGCTTTGGACCGGGTAGCAGTAGATCGTTCAAAGAATACCCTGAAGAGGAGCGAAACGAAGCATTGAACACCACGCGAATTTTAGCAGCGGGGTCAGAGGTCTTCACAACAGCATGGTGCGGCAAATAAAAGACGTCGCTGTTCTCGACTCCCGGTGTGTTTACCGCCTCCATGTGGTCCAGCTTCAGGTAGTCCTGCATGAAACTGGTATACTTTTCACGGAGCGCTGGATCGCGTAGTAGTCGTCGCTCGGAGCTGACCAACAAGCTTAGAGCGCTCCGACGTGAGTTTCCCAATCGAAGGTCAGAATCCTTCCTTTTGGGTAGACGCACCACATACCGACCCTGCGTATCTCGGGCGTGTGTATCCACAAAGAGCGCTTCACAGTGCGCTTCGTCTGGAGTCAAAATGTGATCAGCGCCAACCTCCTCCAACTCCCAAAACCGCTGAAGCTGCTTGCTTAGTTCCGTGAGAGACGCAGCCTCGTCCACTGAAACTCGGAACGATGAGACCGATGGTCGGCGTGAATCAACGACCGGACCCATTATGACCCAGCCGAAGACGGTTAACTGAGCGGTGGGAGTACCGGGCGGCCCCTGTATAACGCCGTTATCCAAACACGATCCGTAGACGTCTGCGCCCAAAACCGCGTCCACGACCGTGGTTTGATTGAAGAGCGGGTCCGCCAGAGTGAGGCCTGTGAGGTGGGGCCAATCCCGCACCTCGACTCGCTGTGAAGAGCGTACGGACGTTAGTGTGGGCAGTACGAGCGCCCGTAGAAGATCCACACGTAATTGTGGGGACCGAGGTGAGCCGACCACGACAGACACTGCATGGTTGGCAGTACCCGTAGAGCACCCTTGCAGTCCAGTGACCGGTACGCGTACACGCTGCCTCGGCAACTCAAGAAGCTGCGCCACTCGTTCAGAAATAAATGATGCTTCGGATGCAGAGTCCAGTATAGCCCGAGTTGTAATTGACTTGCCCGAGGGGCTTATCAGGACCACCTGAGCGGTGGCGAGCAAGACCGAAGTCGTTGTAGCGGTCGATAGGGCAGCAGCGCTGGTAGCAAGTGAACTCGATGATGGAGGTTCTGCCCCCGACGACGATTCCTCCATCGAACCAATCCGAGGAGGTGCAGTCCCGGTCGCAGCGTGGGAGCGACCAGCCACGTGCAACAGGGTATGATGCTTCTCCTGACAACGAAGGCAGCGCAAACCCGACGGACAGTTAGTTACCGCGTGTTTCATTTTCAGGCAGTTGAAACACGCACCTTGCTTCCTGACATGCTCCTGCCGTTGGGTCACCGGAAGGTCCCTGAAACGTGGACAGTAATTGAAGGCATGAGTGCCCCGGCAGAGAGTGCACTGTCTCCTGGACCCCGAAGACTCGGAGGTTGCCGTTGCCAGAGAAGACACCCTGTCCTTCCGATCACGGTGCTTAGATGTACTCATCACTGGTGTACTCGTTGAAGATGGCTTGATCCCAGCAGCATCCAAGGCTCGGATACGAATCTCGAGGAAGTTCAGTAGCTGACTCAACTTGGGAAACTCCGTGCTGCTTTGCAGAGAAGCTTCCCAGAGCAATCGGGAAGAGGAGTCCAATTTTTCGACAATGAGGTGGACGAACCAGTCATCCCACTGGTCGACTGGTCGGCCCATTGACCTGAAGGAGCGCTGAGCTTGAACTGAAACGCTGATTAAACGTTTGATCTCAGCCGAAGATGCCCTACTGACCGGTGCAGCATTGAGAAGAGAGCGCATGTGAGTCGAGAGTAGCACCCGCTTATTGTCGTAACGCGCCACAAGGTCCTCCCAGGCTGCTGTGTAACCGTTTTCTGTCAGATCGACATTGGCAATGATCGCCGCCGCTTCACCGGACAAACTGGCCTTTAAGTACTGCAGCTTCTGGACAGCTGCTAGTCCTTCCACATTGTGGACGAGAGCCTGGAAGAGATCTCGAAACCCTTCCCAAGATAACTGATCGCCCGAGAAGGTAGGCAGGCTGATTTTGGGCAACTGTATTTGCTTTAGAAATGAGGCAGTGGCAGAAGACTCCTCACCCTTGGAGGGAGGCGGATCCACTCGCAGCAACCCGAGAATTCTGCTTTTATTAGCGACATAGTTGTCTTCGGTCCTGGCATAAAAATCATGGACGGTGTACTCATGCTTTTCGATTCCCTCGAATTCGAGCAAACTATAATGGGTCGACTCGAACTTTTCCCAGTACGTCTCGAGCAAGGCAAGTCGTGTCTTGAGATAAGACTGTGTAATTTTTTCCTTGCCGACCTTCGCGAGGTTGTCCCAGAAGCGGTCTATAAAACCCTTCGTGGTCAGCTGTTTCTTCAGTTGCATCTCCATCGTGGCGAGACAGGAAGAAAGTAGTGTGACGCTAAACTAAGAGAGGTGTAGAAGCACCCACAATGGCAACACGCGCAGGGAGCGGCGAGGATAGTCAGCTGTTCGACGCGTTAGTTAGCCGAAAGCTAGTAGGCGCGGTGCGCGCGGAGAGCGGAGCGAATACTTATAGGCGCGGTGTGCGCGGAGAGCGGAGCGAGCACTTATAGGCGCGGTGTGCGCGGAGAGCGGAGCGAGCACTTATAGGCGCGGTGTGCGCGGAGAGCGGAGCGAGCACTTATTGGCGCGGTGTGTGCGGAGAGCGGAGCGAGCACTTATAGGCGTGGTGTGCGCGGGGACCGGGGGGAACACTTATAGGCGCGGTGTGCGCGGAGAGCGGAGCGAGCACTTATAGTCTAATAATGTGCATATGAAAAACACAAATTTGAGCGCACTTGTTCACTCTTTAGCGTTTTCTCACCTTGGGTTCCACCAAACGGAGTTAGCTTGTTCGAGAGCCAGTGAAAATGCACCAGTGGGTTTTCACGGCCACGTGGTCACACAATTCACACACAAGAGTATTAAACCACTGCGTTCCACAAACCGATCCCGGAATTATCCGGCTCGAAGGACCAAAAAATGTAGCGGATTGGGCTCCAAAAATGTGTTACCTTGAATCCGGCTACTGAAGAGATATAGGAATTACGGTCCGAGGAACGTTCGACAATGGAGACGCACCAAGAAAACACGTGCTGCTCTTTTACCGTACCTTTTATTGTACCGTTTATTAAACGCAGTCACAAAGTTCACAAAACTATAATATAAAAGAACACTAAATTACATGCAGCGGGCCAGACCCGGCATGAAACAAAGGCGACGTAATTCGTTAGGCGAAGAATCGCTCGTGAGGCGGCACGTGCCGCGAGAACCGTTAGAGGCGAGTTACGCAACGGTAAACAGACAAAAGTAAACTGTAACGACACCAGGTCGCCACAAATCATCCTTACATCTCCCCGCCCGCTCACCCCGCTTCCAAGCTGCTCGATCCACCCGGGAGCGGTAGAGCGAGACGGTGTGAAGGCGAGTTCGCAATTACGTGTCGCGCTAAAATCCAAACAGCATAAAATACAAAATCAAATCACCCTTCATAAGCATCCAATTGCTAAATACAGTGTGCTACGTTTATAAAACTGGTGCAACAAAATAATTAGTTTATAATACTTATACGCTTTCTTAAATAACAACGAAGGCTCACATTAGAAAGCAGCAAGAAAACACTCCTGCGACACACAAAATACTAACCAACGTAAAGACCTATCAAAACACAAACGCAACAACAACGTAAAATTCACTAACAAACAATGAACAAATAATACATAAATAAAAACAAATCCTCTATACAAGGTACACCATAACCAGACCATAACATTCACATGAGCAGAATGCAAAAACGCACCCTAAAACCAGGCAAATACCAACAAGGCAGAACGTTACAATCACGAATCAACACACAGAACTAAAACAACACCCCTACAACACGAACATTAAAGTACTAATATGAATACCATCTCTCTTATACACAGATAAGCAAGTCCAAAACACTCTGGATTAATTCAAACAAGACATAATACAATAAAAATCACAAACTTACACAGTATAACAACCGAACCGCGCCATGTTCATTCTCCGATCACCGGATGTGTCAATTAACTGGCACATCCGAAGAAAAGGAGAAAGAATAATTCGCGAAAGTCCTCCCGAATCTGCCGGCCCGCATGACCTCTCGCGCGATAAGTCGGATCAACTACTATGAGGAACGATAACTTCTCTTGGTAGACGCAAAGCCTGTATGTTTATGACGGTGTGCTCACAGATTCGGTAACAGGAAGTCAAAATAAAGAAATATTAAATCAAAACCTCGCGCTCCGGAAACTACGTCGTAAACGATGCAGTAAATATCGGCGCGCAAAACTATGAACTTATCTCACAAAGAGATACATGAAAGCAAATTCTCAAATTCACACAATATAACAACTGAACCGCGCCATGTTCACTCTCCGATTACTGGAATATGTCAATATACCAGTACATCCGAGGAAAAGTGAACGAATAATTAGCGAAAGTCCTCCCGAATCTGCCGGCCCGCATGACCTCTCGCGCGATAAGTCGGATCAACTACCATGAGGAACGATAACTTCTCTTGGTAGACGCAAAGCCTGTATGTTTATGACGGTGAGCTCACAGATTCGGTAAGAGGAAGTCAAAATACAGAAATCTTAAAAACAAACCTCGCGGACCGGAAACTACGTCGTAAATGATGCAGTAAATACCGACGCGTAAAACTACGAACTTTATCTCACTAAGAGATAAATGCAGGCCCAGGTTGTGGAGGGGAAGAGTGCTTATTCGACTCGCTCCTCAAACACTGACTGGTAGAGATCCACGGATCTATGCCCGCTAATAACCTAGCGGTGGAACTTAACCCGTAAAAAACGGAAAAAACGTATACTACGACAAGTATAAAACTAAAACACATTCTCTCACTACAGGAAAGAATAACAATTGAAACTGACAAACTTGCTGATGTACGTGTCCAGTACGTTCCGAGAACGTAGCTGCACTGCTCCAAGGCTTGTCAACCCGTTGAGAAATTCACTCCTGTTTGTTATCGGCCCTTGCATATTTGTTCGTACCTAACCTAACTTCGGGCGCGATTTAGAAAGGGGGCACCAGGTTCAGCAGCGGTCGGAAGGGGGGGTGTTCACTTCCTTTCTTAACCCAGACGAGGATGTCGGGGCAGCCGGCCCGCAACACCTCTCGCGCGATAAGTCCGAACAATCGGTCGGGGCAGTTTCACTAGATCTCCCCACCGGGCGAAAAGCCTGTACGTGCTTGTCGGTGAGCTCACTGCTCGCGGATAATCCTACGCCTTTGGGTTAAATCGCGTTTTTTTTTTTTTTTTTTTTTTTTTTCTTCTCCGTCTTCAAAACTTTTTGCCACTAACCACGAAAGAGGGTCGAAGGGCCCGCCTCGGAAAGTCTAACAACACAATTAGCTGTCTATATCTATCGCTTTTCTACAAACTCCCTTGCTATCAGGAAAGAACACACTAACAACGACTGCGCATTAGAAGCCTGAACACGATCTCGAGTTTAATAGGTAAAGTCTCGCTTAGTGGGGATGTCGAGAAAAAGGGGAGCGGACGCTTCTCAGTGTCCACTCCCTGAATAGAACAAACAGGATCAAAGTGACTCTCTTCGGTTCCCCATCAACACCAGGCGGTAACACCTTGACCATTCTATCACCAACTCGCCCGACGAAAAACCACGGCCGACGGCCATTAGCTAACAAAGTAGGGAGCATGGCAGTTGGATGAATAGGTCAGAGTACAGTCCCCCGTCGGAAGGTGAAACACTGAGGTTCGAATTCGCGCTATGTGCCTCCTGGAGTAACTGGATGTCTTAGAGCAATTAAGGGTGAGCAAAAGCCTCTAGTGGGTATGAACTTACCTAAGGATCTGGTGAGGGGAACCGTCTCCTCACCCCGCCCAAACTGTTAACTTACTACTACTACTACTACTAGGTTAGGTTAGGTTAGGTTAGGTTAGGTTCCCCCTCGATGGTCCACCACCTTGTCGTGGTGAGGGGGCTTGGTTCCGATGATCTCTTCTGGCTATACCGGCGGGTTCTTTGAACCTGGCAGCTACTAGCATGCCGGGAAGGCAGAAGAGTGAGGGCCGTACTAAGAGTGGACCCGGGATGAATGTGTGTGTGTGTGTGTGTGTGTGTGAGTCAGCTGCGGTCAGTCCTTGATGGATATTCCTGTCAGACTAACCACGGGGGGCATAGTTGCCCCCCAACCGGAGCGTGCATCGATGTCAAGTACCTGACCGCTGTGGAAGTAATAAGGGAGAGTGTAAGTCCGCTTGTCGGCAAAGTTCCCGTGAAATCACATGTTCAACGTGGGAAGGACCGCTCGATGCATTGCTGACTGTAGCCTATGACAGGGTTGAAGTCTTGGTTCTGGGCGCAGGTATGGCGGGGCGACCCAGTCAGTCACCTTGCATACCCTGTGTGGTGGGGGGTATACCATCACAACGTCTAGCCTGAGGTGTGTGTTAGGCGTCGGTTCGGGTCCGGCGTTGCACACACGATAGGGGTGACGTTAAACCTGTTGCATCACATATTGTAACCTTTTCTTAGAGTCGCTTGGGGTGGATAGGCTGGACCGGCTGATAAACCGCTTCTCGGTTTTCACCTCCGTAACTAGGTTTCCTTTTCCGGCGGGGATAGTAGCCCTACCGCGGTAGGGCTCCCATGATGGGCGAACCGTCGTAAAACACACACTGACGTATATATGAGTAACGCTGACAAAATTCAACCCTCCAGACAGAGGAAAAAAACCGATACAACGATGACTAAGACGATACTTGACAGCGACGACGACTCGTGGCTTTCCTCCCGTCTCCCTGATCAGTCGCACCCTATCTCAGGAAATGACGTTACGATCACCCAAGAAGAGGATAACTCATCTTCCACGGACTCGGAGTTCCTCCCAGCCAAAGAAGCTATTTCTCCGCCCTGCATGCCAGTACCGGACGCTCGGACTCAGCGCGCGCTGGCCCAGGCCAAGAGAATGGAACAGGCGGAGAACATCGCCTTCGAATCACTCTCACGTACCATTTCTGAGCTCGCCGAAATCACTAAGGCGAGAACTGTAAGGTCTGAGGTGAAGCTGGCGGCCCTCGCCGCCACCAAGCAACTAAGGGTCCTCATGGAGTACCGGGAAGCCCGGTGTGCGGCCACTGCAGCGTGCTACCGTGATCTGGTCCACCTGCAAACGTCGAAGTGCAGCCCAACCCCGGCGAAGAGGACCATGGCCTCCACCAGCGCCCAGACGTCTCCCTCCGGACGCGACTCCTGCACCCAGGCGAGTCCCGGTTTATTAGTACACCAACAAGGACTTGGCGATTCCTCCAAGAGGAAAAAGGTGTCTCCCTCGCCCCCTAGTGGCGATATTGATAAAAGGAGGCGTAAGGCCCCCAGGAGAGCCGTGCCGGGGACTCTAATCCCTGAGGCCGCGAGTACCTCTGAACCGGAGACATGGGCTACGGACGTTTCTAGGAGCTCTCTTAGGCGCAATCCTCAGAATACGCCTACTCCCGATGGAACTCAGGCGTCTAGAAGCACATCGAAGTCGACGAGGCCGGGCTCAGGCAGCCCCCCCGCTCCTCCCCCTGAGTATGCCTATATTATACGCCCAGTTGGTGACTACACCTGCGCGGACATTCTCAGGGACCTACGTCAGAACACTCGTTTCATGGAGTCCGCAGGAGTGAACCTAATGAGGAAGACGGCGAAGGGTGACCTCCTTATTAAGGTTGGCCCCGATGACAAGGGGGGACCCTCCTCGTTCAAGGAACTTCTCTCTGAGTCCCTCGGCACCCGTGCTACCACCATGCACCTGGAGCCATCCGTCGATGTCGAGCTGCGGGACATGGACAGTCTCACCACCTGGGAGGAAGTAGAATCTGCCCTAGAAAAGATGATTCCTGGTGCTGCTGGTCTGGTCCGCGCCAAACGTATGTGGACGGGCTTCGGGGATATGAGGGCTGCACGCGTCACCCTTCCACACACAACGGCCTGGAAATTGGCTAACCTGCGAAGAATAAGGGTGGGATTTGTTAACTGCCGGATCAGGGCAGTACCACACGTAGCGAAATGCTATAGGTGCCATGCTGTTGGCCACCTGGCAAATAAATGCGCCCTCCCGCCCGACGTGCAGACGTGCCGCAAATGCGGGGCCTTGGGACACGACGGCAGGACATGCACGCAACAGCCGGTCTGCGCTACCTGTAAATTGAGCGGCGTCACTGACGCAGGTAAGCTCAAACATGTGTCTGGCACCGAAGCGTGCCCGAAAGTCGCCGTCATCCGACGGAAATTCGACAAAGTACGAAGGGCTGAACTGAAGACACCCCAGTAATGGCTCAAATCAGGATCCTCCAGGCCAACCTAAATAGATCGACCCTGGCCCAGGATTTAATCGAGCAACAGCTCGCAGCCTCGCGCACGAACATCCTTATTGCCTCGGAACCTCATCACCTGGCACAAGGATGGCTGGGCTCCACTTCTGGAGGTGCAGCCATTTCCTACTGGCTTGACAATGCGCTCACCTGCTCTGGGGAACTTGTGCGCGGCTCCTGCTTCGTCGGCATCCGCATTGATAATCTCTTATTTATAAGCTGCTACCTCCCTCCAAACGACACCTTGGCACAATACCAGGCGCAGTTGGAGGAAATTGAATCTGCCGTCTCGGGCCGGACGGCGAGTCTCTTTCTGGCAGGGGACTTCAACGCGAAGGCATACGCGTGGGGCTCTCGGGTTGAGGACGCAAGGGGCAGACTTCTCTCCTCACTCGCGCCACGACTGGGGCTCACCCCCGTGGACACCTCTGGGAGACCGACTCTTGTAAGACATAATGGAGCGTCAGTCATTGACATCGCTCTTTGTCGCCACAACATCTTCAGGAGGGGGATTACCATGGCCCATTCCACCACGTATAACTCCTCGGATCATATCCCCCTGGAGTATCTTCTGTAACCTTCAAGTGCCTCTACTACCCCCACCTCGGCTGCTGGTTGGTCCATCGACAAGGCGGACTGGGACCTTTTCACAGCCTCTCTGAACGCGGCCACTCCACAACTGCTGCCAAAACGCGGCCTTGACGCTGCACTCGCGGGGGTTGAGGAGATCTCGAGGTCCTTGGACATAGCTGCCCAGCGAAGAAAGGCCCAGGCAAAGGGTCGCATCCCCAAATTCTGGTGGAACGCCGAAGTCGCCGAGGCGCGTGCGGTCTGCCACCAACGCCGCAGAAGACTTCAGCGTGCCAGACGTGCGGCCACCACGGAGGTACACGTAGCCCATGAAGAATACAGGCTGTCGCGAAGCAACCTGAAGAAATTGATTCATCGCAGCAAGAAAAGGGCATGGGAGGAGCTGTGCCTGAGTGTTGATTCCGACCCTTGGGGCAAGCCCTACAAGGCCGTAATGAAATCTCTGACGATGACCACGGGTCCAACAGCACTCTCTACGCAGGACATGGAGGCCCAGATAAATAAGCTCTTCCTGGTCTCCCCGATACCAGCGGATGAATCAACACTCGACATGGGATGGATGGCTCCCCCCGAGGCCCCTCATCCCCCCTTCACAGAAGACGAGATACTCGCGGCTTTGAGAAGACTGCGGACTAAGGGCGCCCCAGGACCGGATGGGATCCCAGCTGCAGCCATCAAGCGGGCTGGAAATACCCCTCTTCTAGGGCATGTCCTTAATCAGTGCCTCTCGGCGCGGGCCTTCCTCCCCCAGTGGAAGACGCAGCGCTTGGTTCTCATCCTTAAGAGTGCTGAGGGTGGGGCACCCAAAGGATTCCGTCCCTTGTGTATTCTGGACCACCTATCGAAGGTTTTTGAATACCTTCTACTGACGCGGATCCAAAGTGCCCACAAAGGACACCACGACGCTCAATTTGGTTTCCGCAAGGGACGTTCCACACTTGACGCCATACAACGAATTCTTGACCTGACCCGCTCAGCCAATAACTCGAAGCTGATTGCACTACTGGTCACTTTGGACGTCAAGAATGCGTTCAATTCACTTCGGTGGACGGACATCATTAAGGCGCTCCACTCCATTAATACTCCGCGTTACTTGGTAGATATCATCAGAGACTATTTAACTGACCGGATAATTATCGCTGACTGCCCTGACGGTACAGTTACCAAATATGTGTACGCGGGAGTCCCACAGGGTTCCGTGCTCGGGCCGTTTCTCTGGAATCTTGTCTACGATGACCTCCTAACACGTATTCACCAGCCTGAAATCTATCCAGTTGCATACGCAGACGATCTGGCAATCCTGGCGACAGCCCCCTCGGAGCCAGCCCTGCTTAGGGCCCTGACACGAACACTGGACACAGTCTCCAACTGGATGAGCAAACGGAACCTTCAACTTGCGCACCACAAAACAGAGGCCGTCCAACTAACGCGGTGGAAATCCACTCCCATGACCGCCTTTTCGTTCCAAGGGCATCAGATCGAAATAGCCAGCTCCATCAAATACTTAGGGCTGCTAATTGATAAGGGCAAGACTTTTAGACCTCATGTCAAGGACGCTGCCCAAAGGGCGGGTAAGGTTGCCTCCTGCCTGGGGCGACTTATGCCACGTATCGGCGGCCCGCGGGAATCCTCGAGGAAACTTATCCTCTCCGTGGCACGATCGGTGGTCCTGTACGCGGCCCCCAACTGGGCACACAAGCTTTCGGCAGGCAATACGGCTGCCATTAATAAGGCCCTTAGACAGATGGATAAGATTGCGCTTATACGAGCAGCGTCCGCGTACAAGCGAGCCTCCTATGATGCCCTGGCGGTCATCCTTGGGGTACTCCCCATCGACCTGGAGGCACAACGTAGAGCCAGGAAGTACTGGAGCAAGAGGAAGCCCAATCAATCTGTTAGGAACCCCCCTTCCATGGAGCCCCTCACCACAGAAATAGACGCGCTATGGAGGTCACGGTGGGCGTCATCCCCACACGGTCTCTGGACTAGGTCCCTAATCATGGACCCAGTAATCTGGCGCAAGACTAAAAAGGGTCAGCTGGACTATTACTTAACCCAGTTCCTTACGGGGTGCGGGTGCTTCGGCAAGTTCCTGCACACCATACAAAAGGAAAATACCTCGGGGTGTTGGTTTTGCGATGCCGAGGTTGATGATGCAGAACACACGTTCTTCCATTGTCAAAGATGGACTGCCGAGAGAAGTGCGTTCACCCTACGTTCTGGAGCGACACTTAATGTCGCAACCATCGCAAGTACCATGTGTTCCTCCACTGACACATGGCACTCCATGTCTCTTCTGGCTCGAGACATCCTGCGACAGAAGGAAGAAGAGGAGCGGCGTCGGGAGAGAGAGGGCCTTCGCGGACAGCGGGGACGAGGGTTACCCTTAATATACTCTGACGGACCTGACGGGACTTAAATAGTTATTTACTTATTTATTTATTTTTTCCTGTATGACGTCAATTTATTTATTTTCTGTTACGACAATGCAGGTATGCATATATTTATTTATTTATTTATTTATTCAACTCTCGGGCGATATATGACTAAAGTATATCTGGTACTTAGTCTACTTTTTTCACTTCTCGCGATACGGGTTACATTACCCTGCGGTGTTCGACTTTTGCCCCCCTGGCAGAGTCCGGTGACACTGCGGTCCTGAACCCCAATCCCCCATATTTTGGGGGTGGGGATGTAGGGAAATGCCGCTAACAGGCGTGGAAGCACTGGCTGCACCTCCTGTGTAATACTCGCGCAGAGTGGTCCGGGGGGTGCAGTGGAGAGGTGGTTGGTGGGAATAAAAAAAAAAAAAAAAGGTTAGGTTAGGTTAGGTTAGGTCCCCCTCGCCTACCGGCCCATATGTCTGCTGGATGAGGCGGGGAAACTATTCGAGCGCGTGCTCGTTTCCCGCCTCTCCAGGCACCTGTCCGGCGGTGGCGAACACGGCCTGGCCGACAAGCAGTTCGGCTTCCGCGAGGGTCGCTCGACGCTAGACGCGATCGAGCACGTGAGGGCCCTCGCGGACTCTGCGGTGGACCGGGGCGGGGTGGTGTTGGCGATATCCATAGATATCGCCAATGCATTCAACACCCTGCCATGGGGGAAGGTGAGGGAGGCGCTCCATAAGCACGGAGTGCCCCCCCGCCTTCGAGCCGTGTTCGCAGACTATCTGCAGGACAGGTGCATCACGTATCCGGGCCGGTACGGAATGCTTCGGAGGGAGGTATACTGTGGCATTCCCCAGGGATCCCCGTCGGGGCCATCCCTCTGGAACTTGGGGTACGACACAGTGCTTCGCGGGCCCCTGCCGCATGGCGTCGCCGTCGTCTGCTACGCAGACGACACTTTGGTGATCGCCGGCGGCAGGCAGTGGACGAGGACGAGCCGTTTGGGAGAAATGGGTGCGGCCTCGGTCGTCGCCCGGATCCGGGAGTTGGGGTTGCAGGTGTCGCCGCAGAAGAAGGAGGCGGTCTGGTTTCACGGACTGCCTCTGACGCGGAAGCCTCCCCCAACGCGGATCCGAATAGGAGGAGCCTGGGTCGATGTCCATAGCCGATTCAAGTATCTCGGGCTGGACATCGACGGCCGCTGGCGCTTCGAAGGCCACTTCGACCATTTGGCCCCCCGAGTGGAGGGTGTGGCGACCATGCTTGGTCGCCTTATGCCCAACCTCGGGGAACCGGAAGAGAGGGTGCGCCGCCTTTACGTGGGGGTGGTGCGGGCCATGGCCCTGTACGGCTCTGCCGTATGGGCCGACACCCTGATGGCATGCCGGCGTAGCCGGTTAATCCTCAGCCGCATACAGCGGCGGGCAGCCATCAGGGTGATCAGAGGCTATCGCACCGTATCCACGGAGGTGGCGCTGGTCCTGGCGGGGATACTCCCCTTTCATCTCCAGGCGGCTGCCGGACGGGGGAGGACCCGCCGGACCGAGTGGTCAAGGTGTGGAAGCGCCAGTCCAGGCAGCGGGCACGCGAGGAGTGGCGGAGGCAGCTTTCAGCTAGCCCCGCCGCCCGCAAGCCCGCTGTCGGCGCGGTCCTGGCCAACTTTGATGGTTGGCTGGACCGCGGGCATGGCAGGCTCTCCTACCGCCTCACGCAGGTGCTCACCGGGCACGGATGCTTCGGTGAGTACCTGCATAAAGTGGGGGCGGAGGTGACGGCTGAGTGCCATCAGTGCGGCGCCGAGTTTGATTCGCCGCCGCACACGTTGGAGGAGTGCCCGGCCTTTGCTCGACAAAGGCGGGCACTCCGAATGGAGATAGGGTGGGACCTCTCGTTGCCGGCCGTTGTTGCTTCATTGGCTGGCAGCGGGAGGTCGTGGAATGCGGTGGCCTCCTTCTGCGAGGAGGTCATCTCGCTGAAGGAGGCAGATTAGCGGGAGCGGGAGCGTACCGATCCCGCTCGTCAAGAACGTCGACGGGCGAGGCGAAATAGGAGGCGGCGGCCGGTGGCCGTCAGCGCCGCTCCCCTCCCTGGAGGGAACGGTGCAGCGGGGCCACTGGCCCCCATAGCCCCTCGCCAAGCCCGCCAGCCGCCGTAATTTCGGCGGCAAAGAGGAGGCAACCGGCCCTGAGCGGGGTTACTGTCGCGGTGACCCGCTACGTTTTAAACTCAGGGCCGGGGGACCGAGACGGCCGGCGGTAGGTGCGCCGCCGTCTCCGCGATCGGTCCCAGAGGTTGAGAACGCCGGAGCGTGGCCCTCCGGCGCTGAAATGATGGTGGTAGGGGGCAGGAATTTATGCCCCCTCCGCGATGTGCCCCCTGTTGTGGGGGGCGCTGGGTGCGGCGGTCGCGGTGGTGTGCTTCTGCGTTCCCGCGGCCGCCGAATCACCCGATGGAGGCTACCGGGGAGTTTTTAGTGGGTACACCCGCGGGTGGGCGGCTGCTCACCCACGGGGAGTCCCACACCACCCGGCGGTTGCCCTACCGCCGCCGGGTGTGCGTAATGCATTTTCTCCCCGTTACAAAAAAAAAAGAAAAAAAAAAGGTTAGGTTAGGTTATAACATTTATTTTCCCAATCTCCTCATCACTTTATAACAAAGTTACACTAAGATCATATATTTCATAACTCCAAATTCCAGCACGCATACATCAAATTAAAATATTAGAATGTGCTCCACTACAACAAGGGCAGGAAAAGCTCAACTCCGAGACTCCACAGAAGCCAGTTACGCCAGTCATCACACTAGCCAAGCACTCTGAGCTCATGAAAGACCACCCACCAAGAGACCCACCGAGCGGCAGAACGACAACCACACCCGCATCTGTAAACAAAAATCACATTATACACCCATATATATAAAAAAAAAATCTTTTCTCCTTTATTAAACATAATAGAATTGTATAACAACACACCAACACAAGTACACCAATCCACAGAAATACTAGTCACACAAACCGGTACACAGGAGAGCGACTAAGCACAAAATATAACAGTTTACTCAGACCAAGACACAAATATCACAAGAATAGTCCCAGTATAATATAATAAACCAAAAACATTAAATCAAACCAAACACCAGGAAAACATAACAAACACCACACCAAAAACCACAAACTTAACCAAAACATTTAATTCCTGAAATCAACAGCAACTCACATATAATATAAAATGGATATCAAAATCCTTCAAATCAACCTACACCACAGCCCAGCAGCCTCAGCCATGGTAACGGAGTTTGCCAGGAAAAATGACATCGACATAATACTGGTACAAGAACCATGGATATCACATGATAAAATAGCCGGACTGGGAGCCGCAGGTTGAGACGGTAGCCCTCAATTGACTACCACTGCCGGAGCTGCGAACCACTGACAGCGCCGATGAGTCGGCAGAATTAGATAATACACAAAAAACTAAAGAGTTCGATGCCTCGCATAGAGTATAGGCTTTTGATTGGGCGGCGCGTGCGACAACAAAGTGTATATAA
The DNA here is from genome assembly GCA_917499265.3 of Mimumesa dahlbomi. NCBI lineage: Eukaryota > Metazoa > Arthropoda > Insecta > Hymenoptera > Crabronidae > Mimumesa > Mimumesa dahlbomi. The sequence goes on along the minus strand of OU824126.1, from coordinate 417,193 downwards.
GGCGGCGCAAAACGCACCTAGATTTACTTATTATTCCTCAGTCAAACTGAAAACATACGTAGCATTCAACTTCAATTTGATCAACCTTCGACTAATTGATTATTAAATAAATGAATATTAAGAATATTGCGATTAGAATAGGAGGAGTGAGCGAATGAGAGAGAGAGAGAGAAAGATAGAGAGAGCATATCCTGATTTCACCAATTCCCAATTTCCTAAAGGACACGGAAGTAACACCACGGCATTGCGCTGTGACCTATCTCGAGTGTCTATCCTTCGTTCCTTCGGAAGTAACACCCGGTCATTGCGACCGGACCTATCTCGAGAAGGACAATCCACCCTGGAGGGAGCAACACCCGGACATTGCGACCGGACCTATCTCCAAAGGGGTTTCCTACCGTACCAAAGTAACCAAATCTGCACCTTCGTACCTAAGTAGTAGCGGCTGTCCATTGCGGTCAGACCCCGATCTCATCCATCGTTCCATAATCCATATTCCCCCTCTCTGAATGCGTGAGAAGAGTGCGAAAAGAAACTCTGGGCATTTAAAGCCGAAAATAGAATAAGTCGAGTGCGAGTGAGACGACGAACGACGTGTGTGTGAGAGAGAGATCGAGCGAAAACAGCGCCAAACAGCTGATCGCGTACGTGTGCAAGAGTGTGTGTTCGGGCAATACTATAGGAATTAGCGCAGGGACTTCTGTAAATACCAACATTAGAATAGGGAATTTATATTAAGAGGAATATAATTAGGAAAACGCGTGTATGGGAAATGTGTGATAGCGTAGGAAAATAAGCAATTGTACAGTAGAGATTAAGAGAACTGAATAAATCGAGAAGTTCATGTTATACGGTTTCACATTTCTTTATCGGCCTGCCCCGAACCTATTCATAAAGTAAGGTGCGGTCCTTTGGTTGTCAAACGCAAGAGGGACGTACCGTTACATTTGGCGCCCAACGTGGGGCAGGTACGATTTAAAGAAGTGAAGCGATACTGATTAAACGCGCAAAAATGGACAAAACGCGTATTGGAGGGGTAAAAGACTCCGGCATTGATGGAGGCGAGGAGTCGTACGATATTTCTGCCGCGGACAGATGGTCCTTACCGCGGGTGGTAGAGGAAGGTACAAGCGATAATAGGAGCTTGAGAGACGAAATAGTCGACATAGAGGCAAGAAGTTTGATCACCACAGACGCCACACCACCACGATGGGTCAAGAGATTAGAAACAGTGCCAGCATCGGAAGGAGAATCATGTAGGGAAAGCGGCGCGCATCAGGCACAAATGTCCGAAATAATGGCAGCAATAGCTGCCCTACAAAATAGTTTGACTGAAAAATTGGAAGGCTTTCGGCAAGACGTCCGGGACGAATTACAGAAAGGTCTCGACGACACACGAAAGAGTCTATCCAAAGAGAACGTCGACATCAGAACAAAATGTGAATCGGAACACAAGAGCCTTGACCAGAGAATAAAAGCGTCTCAGGAGCATACCTTGTCGACGGTAGGTGAGATAAGTAACCTACTGCGGGAAGAGATTAACGGCAACTGGGAAAGGACTCGAAGGACGGACCAACATAAATTAAGAGGGGAGATGGGAGAAATGCGCCAAAAATTGGAGAAGGATCTAGGAGTGGTGGCAGATAAACTGAAGCTCCAGGAAAACGACATTCGAACGGTCGCTGCAAATTTCCGTGTGGCAAATGCCGAGATAGGAAACACTAGGTCAAAGATAAATGAACACGACCAACGTATAACAGAATTAGAGGACGTCTGGGTAAGAGGTATGCCGCCATCGAACAATGCAGGAGGAAGGACGACAGCACCGTGTCCTGAAAGACTCTCGTTCGATGGATCGGGAAGAACCAGACCCATGGCATTTCTCCGAGCGTTGAGGGCTTACTGCGAAGAGGTGCACGGTCGTGGGGGTAATATTAGATTCACTCTCGACCAGTGCCTCAGAGGAGCCGCTCAGGACTGGTGGTTCCTGAGAGACGAGGAACATATAACCTTTGAGGAATTCCAAGGGAGCTTCATAGAGCGATTTTGGAGCCCAACGGTCCAGGCCAAAATAAGGAAAAACTTGGACATGGGTTACTATACGGTGGGAGGCAAAGAAACTCGAGAAGAATACGCTACGAGAGTGATGGGAAACGTTAGAGAATTAATTCCAAAAATGGCTGACGCTTCCATCATAGACTACTTGTCCCGGCATTTCGGAGAAAGGGTAGAACAGGAGGTCATCCTCCAACAAGTTACGACTTACACTGGCCTACTCTCGATTCTGGAACGACACGATAGCGCGTCAGCGGCAAGCGCTAGACGGAACACAAGGGCTAGCGGACCACGATATATGGGGGGGCAGCAGATGCAGTCCTCACATAGGGAATATGAGCCGAGATCGACGCGCATGAACGTGATCCAACAACAGCAGGGTTCGGCCCAACGCCCAAGCGGGAGAGACGGAAGACAGCGAATGGAAGGTCCACGGATGGCGAGGAGACAGTCACCGGTGAACCAAAGACCTTCGGGAAACGAATAAACGTTGTGCCAAAAAGCGCTGGTGCGCGGAGATCTGCACCAGAGACGGGCGCAACGAGAAACAAAAGGCAGGAGAAATTAAAAGGGAAAAAGACGGCGAATAATCTGACGTTTGAACCACCTCGTGAATACTTGAGAGACGAGGGCCCGGTTACCAAGGCAAAAGAACGAAAAGGTTGTCCGATAGTCAAGGTGGACATCGAGAACCAAACGATAGAAGCCCTCGTAGATACTGGAAGCGAAGTTACATGCATTTCCGAGGAGTATTACGAGGAGAAGAAAAGGTTCTTCCAGAGATGTCCTACGCTTCCCATGGTGGGCCTCAAAGTAATCGGAGCAACGCGGAAGGCGTCAGGAAGATTAAAAGTACAATTCTTTGCACAATTAAGATTGGGAGGAATAGAAATATCACAAAATATCCTGGTGGTACCCAAATTGGTGCAAACGTGCATAATTGGGATGGACGCATTAAGTGAACTACATGCAAAAATTGACGTAGAAAGGGAGCAGTTAGAAATCAGGAATGGAGAAAAGAACGGAGAAACAGCCATAATAGAATGGGAGAAAAGGGATATAACAGAACAACGGATAAGAGTTATCGGAGGATATGGCGTCGCAGTAGAAGAACCGGAGATGGAACGCGAAGAGGATAAGGTGGAAAAGGAGAATGTAAAGGAAGAGATTACGGACCAAGGTGATACGGCAGAGTCGGAAGTACGCGGGACGGACCTTGAATCGGAAGTAGGAGGAAGGGTAGATTTAGAAAAGCCGGAAGGACAGGCCCGGGAGAAATTAGTAGATGAGGAGGAAAATGGTAGGAGTAAAGAAGGGGCAAAGGTCCGAGGCTTGATGTTTGACGGGAGAAAACGATCAAGGTTTGAGGAGCGTACCGAAGAAGCAAGAAGAGGAGAGCACAGGTCCAAAATCGAATCCGAGGAGCTGCAGTCGGAGGAATTGCAAGAGAAGGAAATAGAGGAAAAGCTGATGGAAAGTAGCGAACTCAGCGACGAAAAGAAAAAGGAGTTTCGGCGCATGATCACCGTATATAGAGACATATTTGCGAAACGACCAGGGAGAATATCCGAATACCAACATGCGCTAAAGGTGATAACGAAAACACCTTTCTATGCGAAATCATATCCAATCCCAATGGCAAGGAGAGACGCGGTACGAACGGAAATAAATAAAATGATGCAACATGGAGTTATCCAACGTTCGGATAGCCCATGGATAAATCCGATGGTTACAGTCGTTAAGAAGGATGGATCCATCAGACTCTGTTTGGACGCGCGAGGACTAAATAAAGTTCTGGAGGAAGATCGCGAACGACCGCAGAATATAGAGGAGCTGTTTCAACGATGCAAAGACGCAAAAATCATGAGCAGTCTGGACATGACGAGTAGTTTCTGGCAAATCCCACTGACGCCAGAATCTAGAAAGTATACCGCGTTCCTTCATGAAGGAAAATGCTACGAATTTACCGTAACACCATTCGGACTGAAAACTAGCAGTGCGAGTCTTATACGTGGTCTAGACTTTGTATTAAGAGATTTGGGCGAACATATTATCAATTTCGTCGACGATCTCTTATGCATCTCACGAAACGAGGAAGAACACATTCGGCATCTTCAACAAATATTTGAAAGATTCAGACAGAGCGGAATGACCCTAAACTTTAAGAAATCGCATTTCTTTAGGAAAGAGGTTAAATTCCTAGGGCACATACTGAGCGTAGAAGGTATAAAACCCATGCCAGAACGAGTGGACGAAATTAAAAATTTTCCAGCACCAAGAAACCAGAAACAGCTACGGGGCTTTTTGGGGCTGGTGAATTTCTATACGAAGTTTTCACGATTGCATGCAGAAGCAACAGTTCCACTGCTAGAACTATTAAAGAAAGAAACTAAATGGAATTGGGAGGGTGATAAACAAAAGGCGTTCGAAAGGGTGAAGGCGCTATTCTGTGAGACGATAGTCCTGAGACATCCAGATAATACGAAGGAATACATATTGCATACTGACGCGAGCGACTATGCTTTAGGGGCAACACTGGGGCAATATGACGAACCAGGGGAGTTACATGCGATAATCTTTGCAAGTCGAAAATTGCACGGAGCGGAAGTCAATTACTTCACTACCGAAAAGGAGCTATTAGCTATCGTATGGGCACTAGAAAAGTTTCGATCATATGTCTTGGGAGCTAAGATCCGAATTATAACGGACCACAAAGCCCTGACATATATCCAAACATGTCAGTTTAACAACTCGCGCCTGATCAGATGGATGTTATCAATCCAAGATTATGATTTCACGATTGAACATTGTCCGGGAAGCCGAAATAGCGTAGCCGACGTCTTGAGCCGTGTGACGTCAGATGTCGAAGTAATAAATAGTACAGGCAAGGACATCTATGTGTACACACTATTAGCTCGCAAGCCAAACCGCGAACTCGCGAAAAAGATGCGGCTAATGGGCGAAATTCAAAGGGACGACCCGAAATTGCGGAATATAATAGAGAACATAACTGAAAACGGTAAGGAGAAAACGATGGGCACGTATAAGATAGCGGACGCGATCTTAAGAAAACAAGACCAAAAGGGGAAATGGAAGATTTGCATACCTATAAACATAATCGATGAGTTGGTTATCGAAATGCATGAGTTGCATGGGCATATAGGACCGAAAAAGATTTTTCGTATGTTGAACAAAGATTTCTGCTACCCGAAATTTTTAAAGAAAACAAAGCAGATACTGGCGTCATGCGATTCATGTCAACGTAATAAAATAGCCAATCAGACGAGTCATGCGGAAATGCAAACAATAATTCCGGAAGGCCCAGGCGATCTTGTGTCCATAGATTATTTTGGACCATTACCAACATCAAAAGGGGGATGCAAATATATTTTAGTCACCATTGATGCATTTTCAAAATATGTGGTTCTATATCCGTTGAAAAAGGCTACGACAGCAGTAACCATAAATAAAATCTTCTCGCACTATATTCCGCAAATAGGAAAACCGAAACGATTGCAATTCGATCACGGGACGCAATTCACATCGAATAAATGGATTGACAAATTAAAAAAGGAAGGAATACAGGCGGTATTCTCTTCAATACGTCATCCACAAGGAAACATCGTAGAACGCGTAAACCGCGAACTGGGACGATTTTTCCGAACATTCGTCGGAGAAAAACACACCAATTGGATGACGTGGGTGAATATAATACAGGATATTATAAACGAGGTACACCATGAAACCACCGAATTCACCCCAGTCGAACTGCAATTCGGAAGGAAACCGTCGAGGATATGGAAAACCTGGATGAAAATGGAAAAAGAGGAAAGTAAAGACGATGCGATAGAACAAAAGATAAAATTGACAAGAGAAAGAATCATGAGAAAAGGAAAAAGTAGAGCTGCCAAATTCAATAATAAGCATCGAATGACGACCTTCGACGAAGGAGAATTGGTACTGGTAAAAGCGTGTAATTATTCAAGGGCTTCGAGTAACAAATTAGCAAAATTCTTCTCGGTATATGAAGGCCCCTACAAGATAAAACAAAAGATTTTCCAAGGAACATACATGCTGGAAAATTTAGAGGGAACCAAGGAAAGAGGAATGTTTCACGCTAATAATTTAAAAAGATATATAAATCCATCTGATAAAAGCGGTTGGAAAGACGTAAAAACAAAACACATGGACGACAAAGGCACAACGGTTGGCGTGCTATACATAAACACGGTGAAACGAACGAAGGACACAAAGTACGGTAGAAACACAGTATACAGGGTGTCCCATTTTAATCTTTCCACTTGATTATCTCGAAAAATATTCATTATTCGAAAAAAATTTTTATACGAAAGATACCCTATTTGAAGGGGGACATTCAATGGTGGACACTGTTTTTTCTTAGGTGGAGGCGCCTCCGAGATATGAAGGTGACCTTTGTTTTTTTAAATGGAACTATAGTATTTTTTTACGCTAGACACATAGCCTGACTCAAGACAAATCCATTGACCTATAATATGTTGACCTTGAAACGTCATTGAAGGTCATTTTCAGTCACTTGAAATTTTTGGACATTACACTTCCAGATGATGTTTCTCATCTTCTAAATTCAAAAGGACGACCTTGGACGTTAAGGCACTTGTTGATTCTGTCCCTAAATGACCTTGCCGAGCCCGAATCTCACAATTTCTGATCACTGTGCTACTTGGGTGCCGCCGATTCGGAAATCTTTCCCGATACATTCGGGCAGCTGCCCTATAATTTCGTTGACATTCTCCCAAAATTAAAATCATGTCAACAATTTCATTAGGCGTGTAATCAGTCATCGTAAAATTGATCACTATCAAAATTCAGAATGCTTGTAATATCTACCTACTCACAGCTTCGAAGCAACTACAGTTTAATGCCCTAGAAGGTTCTGCTAACAGATATTCCGTGTTTATAAACATGAATGTTAATAGTAGTAGTACTCTACATCGTTCTGCTGATAGTTATTCTGTGTTTGCAAACATTAATAGCAATTGCATTAATGTTCAAGAACGTCATCTTGAATTTAAAAGATGAGAAATATCTTGTGGCGTGTAATGTTCAAAAATTTCAAGTGACTGAAAATGACCTTCAATGACGTTTCAAGGTCAACATATTATAGGTCAATGCATTTGTCTTGAGTCAGGCTATGTGTCTAGCGTAAAAAAATACTATAGTTCCATTTAAAAAAACAAAGGTCACCTTCATATCTCGGAGGCGCCTCCACCTAAGAAAAAACAGTGTCCACCATTGAATGTCCCCCTTCAAATAGGGTATCTTTCGTATAAAAATTTTTTTCGAATAATGAATATTTTTCGAGATAATCAAGTGGAAAGATTAAAATGGGACACCCTGTATAGACGAAATGGAAAGAAAGGAAGAAAAGATAGCTACGAAAAACGTGGAAGTACAAGTGAAAAGGGAGGATTTTTCTCGGGAAATAGGAACGCAAACGGGTCAGCAAGGAAGCTGGGAGGAGAAGAAAATCCAGGGAAACCTCCGGAGATGGAAAGGCCCTTGGAAATCGGCCGATGGACCCAGCATCCAAGGAATCGGTACACAGACGCGCTGCAAGATCCCTGGAAGAAGAGAAAAAGCCGTACAGACTTTCCCGACTGGTCTCCGAATCCGGAAAATAGAGACGCCGGATCGAGAGACAATAAAAGGCATCCAGGAAGCGGTAAAAAGACAGAAGCGACTCCGCGAGGATGCCGAGTGGCGTCCGCACATCTGGGAGATCCGCAATTATATAATTGCACGGGAGTTTGCAGAAAAATGGGAAGAAATAGGAAATATAAATCAACGCCACGTGGTCCGAAAAATTTAAAAAGATCAACCGATCTAGAGAAGTACAAGGGAACCGCGGACGGGGGCACTAGCAATCGGGACGGGGTCCTCCAGGAACGGGCCAATCAGATCCCAATCTGGCTGACGAAACCTGGAAGGGGGACCGGGAAGTCGTCGGTCTTATTTAAACAGCAACCGAACGATCGCGGGTCACTTCTAATTGTTCGCTGTAGTGTTAAACGAGCAACGATAAAAATGTGCGATCAAAATGAGAAGAGACGCCAAGTAAAAGTCACGGCGGTAGAAGACCCACATAATATATGGGTCAGATACCCCGACCAAGAGGAGGAGGTACTAGTGAGAGAAATAGAACTCACGAGGATCATTCGAAGGGATGGAGAATGGTTTCGGTGGCTGCATCCCACGGAGATGTTGGTGGGCGCAGGAGTGGCGATTCCGCGCCAAGAAGGATGGCGCACGACCTATGAACGCGCCAAAATTGAGAAAATCCTACACGGGGCCCTCAAGGTACGACGGATGGACACCGGGGCGACGGACACCGTCGAGATGGGAAAAATGTACACCCTACCGAAGAACATCGAGGAAGCACCCGCCGCCGCGACTTGGTGTTCCTTGTGGGGAGTGGAGCCATTGCCCAAGCGCATATCCTGGCTGCGGAACCCGGCGGTTACCTTCCAACACGCCACGCGGAACAGGATCGGCACCGTAGAGGGGAGGGGCCGGGACGAGAAAGGTCGAGAGATGATCGACCTACATCTTAATTGGAATGATCCGACCCCCCTGGATGTAGGAGAATGGTGGAGGACCCTAAACGTATAGGATAAGCATAGGTATAATGTTATATAAAATTTTGTAAAGTTAATATAAAAAAAAAAAAAAAAAAAAAAAAAAAAAAAGGAATATATATATATAGTATAGAAATAGAAATAAGATATACAGCCGCATCGCACCAATAATTATAAAAAATATTACCAATAATTCGACTGTGAATGGAAAATTTAGCATGAATAATGTGACAAATATCGTTGTAAAACATTTTTTTTTGTACTCCGCGAGGATTTATAAATTTTTTTTTATATACATATATATACAGCGACACAACCTAGGTTAAGACAACAATAAATTTGTTCAAAGATTATTCCATGATCATTATTCCAAAAGAAAACCTATAAAAATAGAAAATAAGAGTATTCTAAGAAAAAGAAGAAGACGGAGGAGGCGATGGCAAAACCAGACCGCCGGGGATAAAGATCGTCCATCCCAGGGACATCGTCCGAGGAGTGTCCGATCTGGGGGGGCGTTGAGACGGTAGCCCTCAATTGACTACCACTGCCGGAGCTGCGAACCACTGACAGCGCCGATGAGTCGGCAGAATTAGATAATACACAAAAAACTAAAGAGTTCGATGCCTCGCATAGAGTATAGGCTTTTGATTGGGCGGCGCGTGCGACAACAAAGTGTATATAAGGCGGCGCAAAACGCACCTAGATTTACTTATTATTCCTCAGTCAAACTGAAAACATACGTAGCATTCAACTTCAATTTGATCAACCTTCGACTAATTGATTATTAAATAAATGAATATTAAGAATATTGCGATTAGAATAGGAGGAGTGAGCGAATGAGAGAGAGAGAGAGAAAGATAGAGAGAGCATATCCTGATTTCACCAATTCCCAATTTCCTAAAGGACACGGAAGTAACACCACGGCATTGCGCTGTGACCTATCTCGAGTGTCTATCCTTCGTTCCTTCGGAAGTAACACCCGGTCATTGCGACCGGACCTATCTCGAGAAGGACAATCCACCCTGGAGGGAGTAACACCCGGACATTGCGACCGGACCTATCTCCAAAGGGGTTTCCTACCGTACCAAAGTAACCAAATCTGCACCTTTGTACCTAAGTAGTAGCGGCTGTCCATTGCGGTCAGACCCCGATCTCATCCATCGTTCCATAATCCATATTCCCCCTCTCTGAATGCGTGAGAAGAGTGCGAAAAGAAACTCTGGGCATTTAAAGCCGAAAATAGAATAAGTCGAGTGCGAGTGAGACGACGAACGACGTGTGTGTGAGAGAGAGATCGAGCGAAAACAGCGCCAAACAGCTGATCGCGTACGTGTGCAAGAGTGTGTGTTCGGGCAATACTATAGGAATTAGCGCAGGGACTTCTGTAAATACCAACATTAGAATAGGGAATTTATATTAAGAGGAATATAATTAGGAAAACGCGTGTATGGGAAATGTGTGATAGCGTAGGAAAATAAGCAATTGTACAGTAGAGATTAAGAGAACTGAATAAATCGAGAAGTTCATGTTATACGGTTTCACATTTCTTTATCGGCCTGCCCCGAACCTATTCATAAAGTAAGGTGCGGTCCTTTGGTTGTCAAACGCAAGAGGGACGTACCGTTACAAGGTACAGTTATAAGTGACAACTCACCAAACAGGAAAAGGGCATGTATAGTAGCATGTAAGAACAATGTACTAACTCTACTTCCGAATCTATCTAATAAAGATTTGACAGTGACTAGCATGGAGATATCTACTCCAAACAATAACCAGCTAAGAACAAATTTAATAGTAGCCTTCGGATACTGCGATGGGAAAACAAAAGCGAGAGACTTTCCGGAAAACCAAATAGTGACCTTAATAGACTGGTGCGAAGATAAGAAACACCAACTTATCCTTGGCATGGATGCGAACGCGAGAAACACAGCCTGGAACAGCACAGACACAAACGACAGAGGTAAAAGTCTAAAAAACTTCCTTGATATCACCAACCTAACAATCTTAAACACAGGCAACAAACCAACCTACGTCACCGCCACTAGAAGCGAAGTTCTAGACATAACGCTCAGCACGACAGACATCGCCACAAGAATAGGTAACTGGAGGGTATCCACAGAAAACTCCATGTCAGACCACAAGTATATTCTGTTTGACATTAAGGAAGCAGACAGCAAAACCCCCAGCCAGGCACAAAACACGAAGCACACAGACTGGAAGAAATACAACGAAGTTCTAGGGACAGAACTTAAGAAATTTCCCAGCCAATATGGCAACGAGCAAGAAGTCAACTCAGCAATCAAATGCATTACAGACGCAATAAAAACGGCATTGAACCAAAGCTGTGAGAGCAGTAATCTAGGCAAAAGAAAAAGAGCTCCATAGTGGAGCAAGGAAATAGCCAAACACCTGGCTAGCAACGAAAAACTGAGACGCAAATCCAAACACACCGGCAAAACCAGTGACAAAGAAAAGTTTCTCAAAGATAAACGTGCCTTAAAAAATAAAATACTAAGGGCAAAACGAGAGGAATGGAAAAAGTTCTGCAAAGACGTTTCCACAATTCCAGAATCGGTTAGAATCAACAAGATTCTAGCCAAAAACCCACAAGAGCTTCTAGGAGCTCTTAAAAACAACCACGGAACATTCACAACCAACAACGAGGAAATACTTAACCTCCTCACAGAGGAACACTTTCCAGGATTTTACAACTCCCAACCAACAGACCAACAGCAAACGGCGGACAACAGAACTAAAAACGACATTGAGGCACCTGCCTCAGGCGACAGATGGAAACCAGACTGGAAAACAGCCAGTGAGGTGGTGACCATCGAAAAAGTAACATGGGCGATAAAGTCCTTCAGTCCACATAAGGCTGCAGGCCCGGACAACATAACTCCGGAAATGCTACAGAAAGGGATCGACAATCTTAAAGGACCTTTAACGAAAGTCTTCCGCGCCTGTATGGCGTTAAACATACTCCCGTCCAAATGGACGGAGACCAAAGTGATCTTTCTCCCTAAACCAGGGAAGAACAAATATGACTCACCCAAATCCTTCCGACCGATCAGCCTGACTTCGTTTCTACTCAAAACGATGGAAAGACTGATCGACAGAAGAATTAAACAAAAATACCTAGCAGAAAAACCACTGCACAAACACCAATACGCTTTCAGGGCAGGCTACTCTGTCGAAGCGGCACTACATAATCTAACGGAGAAGATAGAAAAAGCTATCTTCTCCCAAAACTACGCAATGGGATGTTTCCTAGATATTGAGGGAGCATTCAACACAACGCCGATTCAGACAATATTGAACGGAATGAACGACTTCAATATACCCATCTCAATAAGTAGATGGATTTTCAAAATGTTAAACAACCGTCATATTAAAGCAACAAGAGAAGGCACCACAATCACCGGCAAGGCCCCGAAAGGTTGCCCACAAGGAGGTATATTATCAACTCTACTATGGTGTTTCGCGGTGGATTCGCTAATCCACATGCTCGAAGACTGCGCAGTGGAAGTACAGGTATACGCTGACGACATCTCCATCCTAGCATGTGGAGAATCTCTCCGAGAGGAGAAACGAAATATGCAGGCCGCCATAGACATGGTGCAAGGATGGTGCGCGAGTACCGGCCTCTCAGTCAACCCGAGTAAAACCGAAGTCATGATTTTCACTAGAAAGCTGAAAATAGAAAAGGTAAGCAAACTTAAAATGTATAAAAAAGAAATTGACTATAAAGAAGAAATTAGATACCTAGGACTGCAATTTACTCCAGACCTCCGATGGAGTAAACATATAAATAAACAAACGGCAAAAGCTGGCAATTACTTGGCGGCACTCTGCAGAGTGGCTGGTCCAACCTGGGGCCTTGAACCCAAAATTATAAAGTGGATGTATGACGCCATAGTCCAACCAAGAATCCTTTTTGGCGCAGTTATATGGTGGAAAGACGCGCAACTCATCAGAGTAAAAAGAAAACTAAGCTCAATCCAAAACAGAGCCCTACGTAAAATCCTAGGTGCTATCAGAACTATGCCAACAAAAGGTATGGAAGTTCTTCTAAACGAAACCACGCTGGAAATAAAAGCCACGGAGGTAGCAATCAGAACTGCACACAGGATAAACACCTGAGGCATGTGGAAGGAATCAGAAAACCACAAATCACACGCGTACATACTAAAATACGCAGGCCCAATACTGGAGGGAACACAATACGTACCCTCGGACAGCATGACGGCCCAACATGAGTTCGGGAAAAAATTCAACCGTCTGCACACCACCAGGGAAGACTGGGCAACGAAAAAGATGCCACCAAGGTACGTATACGACCAGATCTGGTATACTGATGGCTCTGTTACAGGCAACGGAGTAGGAGCCTCCTGGACAACAGAGAACGGCAACAACTCCGATTATATTACCCTGTGGGGAGGGTCAACAATATTCCAGGCTGAAATAACAGCCACCATCGGATGCGTGGAATCACTAACCAACAAGAATACCTGCAACCAAAAAATCCTGATCTGCTCAGATAGCCAATCTGTCCTCACAGCAGTGGAGGGTCCAGTATTTACATCCAGACTGGCACATAATTGTTACCTTAAATTAAACATTCTAGCCTCCAAGGGGAACAAAATCTCGCTGGCATGGGTACCTGGACACAGAGGCATCCCAGGCAACGAGAAAGCAGACGAACTGGCCAAACAAGGAGCCAGCAACACCTACATCGGTCCACAAGCCACCACTTGTCTTGCTATGGCCACATTCAAAAGACTGCTGAGAAAGAGAAGTGCGGCGGCATTAGAGGAAGCCTGGAACAACGTACCAGACTGCGCGCAGGCAAAAACCCTGTTGGGAATGAAACTTGATACAGGAAGAGCCAATAAACTAATGAAATACAACAAAGACGAAACCAAAAAACTCTCTACAATGTTAACAGGACACGGTTACCTGGGAAACATGATGCACCACATGAACATGATAGACTCCCCCTTCTGCATCCATTGCAAACAGGAAAACGTCAAAGAAACCGCAACACATGTCATCGGCAACTGCGAAGCTTTCATGAACACCAGGCACCTAACGTTAGGCAGCTTCATCATTCCAGATGACGAATTGAAAAACCTGGAACTAAGCTCGGTATGGAACTTCATCCGGAAAACGAAACCATTCCGTGAAATTTAATATTGGTCCACACAGACACCAACAACACACCTGAACAAACAGAGAAAACACAAAATTGACATACACATGTCTAAAAACAACCCATCGAGAAACCGATGTAAAACAAAAACAAAAATCTTCAACATAACAACAGAACATCAAACCCAACAACATAACCTCTCCCACTCCAGCCTACGTAAACTCACAATAAATCCACACAATCGACATATACAAACAACAACCACATACATTAGGTTACAATCAGAAAACAGCAAATTACCAATAAAGTTAGGGTTATGTGAACATACATAACATAACCCACTAACTAACACTGGCACAACTTCTCCAATTTTAAATAATTTATATTTAAACCAACAAATGCAAAACTAAATCAATTTAAATAAACTTAACCATTCATCCATTAAAACAATCATTAATCAAACACATTAGTATACTCAAAGCTTAACACACACACGCGTTAAATAACCAAAACTTAAAAAGAACCCAACGACACAGAAAACTCACATTAGCTGCCCACACGTCGCAGCCTATAGACACCCACAACAATCCATAACACACAAACTAAACACACAAAATCACATATCCTACCACACACAGCTTCTACTATATCCAGCCCGTCCCTCACAACACAAGAACCCCAGATCCACAAATACAAGAAACAATTCCGACACACCCATGGGACAGACAGAGCAGGACACAGCAGGAGGGCGGGGCAAATTAGAGCCACATTGTTACGAATCGGTCTAGCTCGGCAGTGGTCTACCGCGCGGCGCGGTTGAGACGAAACGGCGGCCGAAGGGATTGCAAAAAGGAGCGGAACTTCACCAAACAATCCACGTTTATTATTTAGTCGGCAAGATAAAGCACAAGAAACAGCAGATAAACGCACGCTAATAAACGCAGACTAATAAAGCACAAACAAGCAGCAAGGCTAGATTAGGCGCGGAAAGTTACATGCACTAGCAGAAAGACACGAGCACGTGGCGAATAATTGCGAAGCACAAGCGTATAGAATACAGCGACAGCACTGGAAGACTGAGAGAGCGACAATAATCGCGCGGCGACCTTATATAGAAAAACACCTCGCCGAATACTCTCGAACACTCTCGAGACGATGATTGCGTAACCAAAACAATTGCTCTGGAACGCGCGAATTCGAGAACATTCGGCGGGGTCCCACGCCTTTGCGGAGAGGCGCGGAGCGAGACGCATGGAGCACGCAGCCGATGACTCGGCGAGCACGGCATCGGCGTCGCGCGGGCACGGCGTGCAAGCGTACTCGTGGTTGAGGGTGCGTGGCGCAATTTCCAACATACACCAACCACACCAACATCATCATGACCAAGCAACAACATGATGACAATAACGCGGAGGACCAAACAAGCACAGGTCAGAAGTCCAACAACATCCGGTGAGTCAAACAACAAACAATAAAACATACTAAACAAACTCTAACCATAATAAAGACCATGAATATAACATAAAATACCATAAGGAACCATGCTTACAATAATGATAAAATAAAAGTCCAACAAAATAGAAACCGGCACAAACGAGTCACACATATATCGACTCAAACTGCTTAAATACGGACGAACATCAGCAAATCAACTCTCATGCATAACCAACAAGTATACAATAAATAATTTGCAATCACTGCGACACTCACAATCTAACGTCACAAGATATACAAAACCCAAACCCACCCGACAAACATCAAACACTCTCCACCAAAACAACAGACCTTATTGCATCTGGTCCACATATTTTCTTAAATTTTTCCCAGTAAGGTGGACCAGCCGTAATATCCAATGGCCATTCCAAGACACTGACACACAGCCATTAATCTACAAATACACTAATATTAAATATTACAACAAAATCAAAATACATACATAAAGAATAATAACCACATTGTACACTGCAATCTACTGCCCTTTATCCGTAACAAGGAGAATCCAACCAGACCAGACACCGCAATGATATAACCTAAAAAAAAAAAAAAAAGAGAAACAACACAATAGATACAAAATCGATTTTGCAAATACACCAGAGGTCCATAACAAATCAAATATTCACCCGGAAACAGCAAATACCGGTAATCCAATACATAAACTAAACAATAAACACGGAATATAATTGCGAAACCATAGGAACGACGCTATGAATACCGAATTGACAACGAGCTATGACATAGAACGTAACGAAGAGCTGCGACACACAGGGAGGCAGACATAGACAGTGCGACTCGACTCCGCCAGGAGACGCCACCGCGTGGGCTCAGTAAACCGGGGAACTGACAGACACCAACAGAAATATACACACAACAAAGCAAATAGCGCAGCTCGATGAATTACCTGAGCCACACTGATAATAAAAAAAAATAAAAAAGATCACTAGTAGCAAACACACTAATAACAAGAAACCTAGCAGCATAACAGCCCACACTAGGAAATATTGCAAAGTCGCAGACTGTGTAACAACTAAACGGCTAAACATATAAGCAGGGGCCCGTGGTAGGAGCGGAGCATCGGAGGCTATTCGATCACCGAGGTGAAGCGTCGCCCGCTGCGGACACCGAATGGGATGGGTGACCGCTCGAATGCCCCGCTCCTCTCCCGCCGCTGTTTCACTCCACGCTATTACCGCTTCACACCAGCATCTACTACTGGATGATGCCCGGGAAGATAAGAGTGTACTACAGGGAAACAAGGCAAAGATCCGACTCACTTTGAAATATAATGATAAAACCTTTTTTACGGTCAAAAAAAAAAAACTTTTTGCTCTCAGAGGACCTCACCTCATACCACACAACCGCTATACTTTATTAAGACAAGCCCGTCTATATTTTAAAGCCACACAACTCTCAAAAATAAAAAAAGAAACACTAGTAACCACCGATGGATAATTATAAAACTCCTCACACCGATACATACCGGAATGTACAACCAGCACATTGTTATGTTTAAGCCACTAAAGATGACAAATTCACTCACTAACAAAATGTGAATAACAAAACAAACGAAACACATAAGCAGTGGTCCGCGGTAGGAGCGGAGCACCGGAGGCTATTCTATCACCGAGGTGAAGCGTCGCCCGCCGCGGACACCGATTGGATGGGTGACCGCTCGGATGCACCGCTCCTCCCGTCGTCGCTTTCCCACTCTTACCGCTTCACACCAGCCGCCACTACTGATGCAGGCCCGGAACGAAAGTACATACCACAGGGAAACAAGGAAAAAGCCCGATTCACTTCCAAAAACGTCTTTTTACAAAAAAAAAATATATATATATATATATACACTTTTTGCTCACAGAGGACTTCACCTAGTATCACATAACTGTTATATATTGTTAAGACAGGCCCACCAAATTTTAGGGCTACAAAACTCTAGAATAGAACAAATAATATCAATAAAAAGAACGAAACAGTGGAAACCCACGATGATAAACTATAAAACGAAAACTTCTCTCATAGCTACATATCAGGTTATACCACTAGCACAATGTCAATTTCGAGCCAAACTCGCAACGAACACACTAATCAAAACCTGTAAAACACCTATAAGATAATACAATCGCACAACAAACACAAGCACTAATTACAATAGATTGCCACTCTTCAACTCAAAATCAAGTCCAAATCACCCTGGAATTAACGCAAACCAGATGGAAATCAATAATAATGCCAAACTTAGAAATATATATACAAAACCAGTACCGCACGATGTTCACCTCCTGACCACAAGATGTGACAAACACAACCGAAGGAACAGTGAACGAATAATTAGCGCAAGTCCTCCCGAATCTGCCGGCCCGCAAGACCTCTCGCGCGATAAGTCGGATCAACTACCAGGAGGAGAAAATTTCTCCTGGTAGGCGCAAAGCCTGTATGTCTCTGACGGGGAGCTCACAGATTCGGTATCAGGAAGTCAAAATACGTAAGTAGTGAAATCAAACCTCGCGGACCGGAAACTACGTCGCAAACGATGCAGTAAATGCCGACGCGCAAAATTATGAACTTATCTCACAAAGAGATAAATGAGAGCAAATTCTCAAATTCACACAACATAACAACTGAACCGCGCCATGTTCAGTCTCCGATTACTGGATAGGTAAATATACCAGTACATCCGAGGACACAGTGAACGTACAACTAGCGAAAGTCCTCCCGAATCTGCCGGCCCGCATGACCTCTCGCGCGATAAGTCGGATCAACTACCAAGAGGAACGATAACTTCTCTTGGTAGACGCAAAGCCTGTATGTCTATGACGGTGAGCGCACAGTTTCGTTAACTGGCAGTCCAAATACAGTAGTATTAAATCAAACCTCGCGGACCGGAAACTACGTCGCAAACGATGCAGTAAATACCGACGCGTAAAATTATGAACTTTATCTCACAAAGAGATAAATGCAGACCCAGGACGTGGAGGGGAAGAGTGCTTATTTGACTCCCTCCTCAAACACTGACTGGTAGAGATCTATGGATCTATGCCCGCTAACAATCTAGCGGTGGAACTCAACCCGTAAAAAACGGAAAAACCTATACTACGACAAGTATAAAGCTAATACACATTCTCTCACTACAGGAAAGAATGACAATTGAAACTGACAAACTTGCTGATGTACGTGCCCAGTACGTTCCCAGAACGTAGCTGTACTGCTCCAAGGCTTGTCAACCCGTTGAGAAATTCACTCCTGTTTGTTATCGGCCCTTGCATATTTGTTCGTACCTAACCTAACTTCGGGCGCGATTTAGAAGGAGGGCACCAGGTTCAGCAGCGGTCGGAGGGGGGGGGGGTTACTTCCTTTCTTAACCCAGACGAGGATGTCGGGGCAGCCGGCCCGCAACACCTCTCGCGCGATAAGTCGGAACAATCGGCCGGGGCAGTTTCACTAGATCTCCCCACCGGGCGCAAAGCCTGTACGTGCTTGTCGGTGAGCTCACTGCTCGCGGACAATCCTACGCCCTTGGGTTAAATCGCGTTTTTTTTGTTTTTTTTTTTTTCTCCGTCTTCAAAACTTTTTGCTACTAACCACGAGAGAAGGCCGAAGGGCACTCCTCGGAAAGTCTAACAAAACAAGTAGCTTTCCACATCTATCGCTTTACTACAAACTACCTTGCTATCCGAAAATAACACACTAACAATATCCACGCGTTAGAAGCCTGAACACGATTTCGAGTTTAATAGGTAAAACCTCGCTTAGTGGGGATGTCAAGAACAAGGGGAGCGGACACTTCTCAGTGTCCACTCTCTGAATAGAACAAACAGGATCAAAGTGACTCTCTTCGGTTCCCCGCCAACTCCAGGCGGTATACCTGAATATTCTATCACCAACTCGCCCGACGTAAACCACGGCCGACGGCCATTTGCTAACACAGTAGGGAGCATGGCAGTTGGATGAGTAAGTCAGCGTACAGTCCCCCGTCGGAAGGTGAAACGCATAGGTTCGAATTCGCGCTATGTGCCTCCTGGAGTAACCGGATGTCTTAGAGTATCAAGGGTGAGCAAAGCCTCTCGTGGGTATGAATTTACCTAAGGTCCTGGTGAGGAGAACCGTCTCCTCACCCCGCCCAAACTGATAACTTACTACTACTACTACTAGGTTAGGTTAGGTTAGGTTAGGTTAGGTTAGGTTCCCCCTCGATCCCCCTCGATGGTCCACCACCTTGTCGTGGTGAGGGGGCTTGGTTCCGATGATCTCTTCTGGCTATACCGGCGGGTTCTTTGAACCTGGCAGCTACTAGCATGCCGGGAAGGCAGAAGAGTGAGGGCCGTATTAAGAGTGGACCCGGGATGAATGTGTGTGTGTGTGAGTCAGCTGCGGCCAGTCCTTGATGGATATTCCTGTCAGACTAACCACGGGGGGCATAGTTGCCCCCCAACCGGAGCGTGCATCGATGTCAAGTACCTGACCTCTGTGGGAGTAATAAGGGAGAATGTAAGTCCGCTTGTCGGCAAAGTTCCCGTGAAACCACATGTTCAACGTGGGAAGGACCGCTCGATGCATTGCTGACTGGAGCCTATGACAGGGTTGAAGTCTTGGTTCTGGGCGCAGGTATGGCGGGGCGACCTGGTCAGTCTCCCTGCATACCCTGAGTGGTGGGGGGTAAACCATCACACCGTCTAGCCTGAGGTGTGTGTTAGGCGTCGGTTCGGGTCCGGCGTCGCACACACGATAGGGGTGACGTTAAACCTTTTGCATCAACTATGGCGCGGGCCTATCCCGTAATATTTTTTCGTAGAGTCATTAGGGATCGATAGGGTGTGACCGCCTGACACGGCCGCTTCTCGGCCTTCGGTTCACTTAACTAGGGTTTTCATTACCGCTGGAAGTACCCCCACCGCGGTGGGGGTCCCATGATGGGCGAAGGCGAAGAATAACAACAATATAATATGGCACATTCAACAAGAACAACGCGGAGGATTATGTCAGAGGAGGAAGGCGACAAGGGGAGCTCCCCATGCGCCGAACAGGTGGAGGCATCTCCACCTTTCTCCACACACAGCAGTGTGGAGATGTTAGATGCGTCGGACGCTGCCCCCGGGCCATCTGGCCTGTGTGCCGGCAGCGCGGCGGCGCCATCCAAACTAGCCGTTGTGCGCGTTGAACGCGTACAACTGGCCGCCAACACACCACGTCGGAGGGTGGTCAGGCAATGTGCCTCGCTCCCGGTCAGCGGGGACGAGAGCGACGGATCTGTCGCCTCGTCGCGATCTGTACGATCGACCCGCTCGACCTATACCGCCACAAAGGGGAAGGCGGGGAGGAAGCGCGGCCGGCCACTGACGACGGGGGATTCTGTAGGCCTGGCAGAGGCCAAGCGGAAGGCCGTCGAGGCAGCTCTCCAGGAGAAAGACCTGGAGCGGGAGCGGATGGTGATGGACACATCCATCAGGGCACCACCCGTCTCCCGCAAGTGTAAGCCTCTCCCGAGAGAGGAGGAGTTGGCGGAGCAAATGAGATATGCTCCGACGCCTGACCTCGGCGCGGTCATTTTTGACCACGTCAGGATAATCGAGAAGGTGGCGTCCAGCTCAAATAATTTAAAGGGGACATATGTCCGACTGCTCCGCGAGGCGGCGCTTTTCATAAAGCACGCCGCCGTGGAGCAGGGTAAGCGGACCACTTCTTCCTCACGTGAGGAGGACCTTGATCGAACGGTAGGGTTGCTAAGGTCCAGGGTCAGCGACCTAGAGGACCTGCTCCGCCGCCGACGACCCGCTGGCTCTCCGGTGCGTGCGCACGTACAGACATTTCTGCCATCCGCCGGGCCGCATCCCCCATCTCACACGACTCCACGTACGGAGGAGGAGTTGGACGTGGAGCCACCCTCGGCGATGCGATCGCCGGCACCGAGATCGCCGCCGGTATTGCGGCGACGCCCATCGCCGCGACCGGTCAATGTAGCAGATACGAGGGAGTGCCTCCAGCTGCAGCCTCCTCCTCCTCCACCGTCGTCGACCCCGGAGCGAGGTCTCACGCTCGACGATGTCGAGGGCCTCGTTCGCCGGGTGTGCGGCGAGGTGGAGGCGCGATTAAGGCTCAGCCTGAGCTGTCCCGTGGAGGGGGGGCGGCCAAAAAGCTGCAGCAGCGTCGTCCGGGACTGTCACGCTGCTCCGGCTGTGAGAACGGAGAGTGCTCCCCAGCCGCCCGCCGCTGCGGGTGAGTCAGAGGGAAATACAAAGAAGCGCCACAGGGCTGGGCGCAAACATCGCCGTAAGACGAAGGTGCCGTCTGAGGTGGCAGCGGCGCAGCAGGCGCAGCGGACCTGCCCCCAGACACAGCGACAGCTTCGTCAGGGGAAGGCACCGGCTCCACCTGCAACGAGCCAGGGGCGATCAGCAGTAGCGGCTGCCCCCCTGGCCCTTCAACTGCCGCCTGCGCAGAAAGCGGCCCCGGCTTCGTCGGAGACGTGGGCCACTGTGGTGGGGCGAAAGGAGCGGCGTGCGGCGGTAAATACCGCCTCCTCCTCCACCGCCACGGCCCCTGTGGGCAACACGCCTGCTGCTGCTGGTAACAGGCAGCAGAAGGTGGCGCCTGTTAAGACACCAAAGGGCGACGCCCAGAGGGGTGTACCTGCGGCGAAGCCGCGCCCGCCTCGCGCTCCCAAGCGTGCCGCTGTCACATTGACCGTGGCAGATGGGAGCTCCACGTCCTATGTGGACGTGTGGAGGCGGGCCACCTCCGCTGTACGGCTAGAGGATGCCGGAATAACCGACATCCTCTACCGAAGGGGACAAACGGGCGCCTCGATAATCGAGGTCCCTGGCCCGGAAAGTGCCGCCAAAGCGGACAAGCTGGCGGCACTCCTCGAAGAGGCGTTCCGGGGCTCGGACATCCGCGTCGCCAGGCCGACCAAGTGTGCGGAAATCCGCATCAACGGCCTCGACGACGCGGCGAGCCCTGAGGCCGTGGCGGAGGCAGTAGCTGCTGCCGGCGGATGTACGGCTGCGGAGGTTAAGGCCGGCGAGGTTAGGCGGAACGCCTCTGGCGTCGGTAGTGCCTGGGTCCGCCTGCCGGCCTCCGCTGCGGCCAAGTTGGCCTCAGCCGGGAGGGTAAAGGTGGGCTGGGTGTCCGCCAGGGTGGAATCCCTGGCGGCCCGCCCCCTCAGGTGCTACCGCTGCCTTGAGACGGGTCACGTCCGGCAGCGGTGCACCTGCGAGAGTGACCGTGGGAGCCGCTGCTATGCTTGCGGCGGTGCAGACCACAAGGCACGGGAGTGTACGTCACCCCCGAAGTGCCCAGTCTGCACCGACCTTGGGCGGCCCTCCGGTCACCGCTTGGGGGCGAAGGGCTGTGCTCCTCCGCCCTCCAGGCGCAAGAGGGCGCAGCGGACAGCGCAGGGTGCCAGTGCAGCTAAAGAACTGCTGCCTGTTGCTGCACAGGTGGGTTCTCGGGACGTTCCCGTGACTCAGGGAGCGTCCACGGCCACCGAAGGTTTGAGGCAGGAGCCGCAGGAGCAGCTGCGTGCGCTTCCCTCAGCTGGGGCTTCTGAGAATGGGCCCGCGGGCGGGGAGGCCATGGAAACAGCCTAAATGGCTACTCCGTGCCCCCTTGCCGTGCGGGTCCTCCAGGGCAACCTCAATCACGCAGCTCGTGCCCAGGACCTGCTCGTCCATACAGTGGCTGAGCTGCGGGTGGGGTGGCCGTGGTCGCGGAGCCCTACCGCGTCCCCGATCGCCCGGACTGGGCGGGGGACGTGCTTGGCTCCGTGGCCATAATGAACCGTGGGGCCGCTCCCTTTAGTGTGTTAGCTAGGGGGAGCGGATATGTCGCGGCACTCCGCGGCGGCCTGGCAGTGGTCGGCGTTTACGCCCCGCCCAGCCTACCCCTCGCGTCTTTTGAGGAGTTGTTGGACCGGGTCCGGAACTGCGTTCAGCTCCACTGTGGGACCCGGCCAACTCTCGTCCTGGGGGACTTCAACTCCAAGTCTACAGCTTGGGGGTGCCCCAGGACCGACGCGAGGGGCGACACTGTGCTGGAGTGGGCGGCGGGACTAGACCTCCGATTGCTAAATCGGGGGTCTGTCCCCACGTTCTCGCGGCGTCAGGGAGAATCGATAATCGATCTCTCTTGGGCATTGCCCACCGCCGCGAGATACGTGACGGGGTGGAGGGTGGCGGAGGAGGTGGAGACGCTGAGCGACCACCTCCACATCCTTATGGATGTATCTGCCACCCGGATGCAGGGCCACCCCGCCCGCCGCCAGACGGGGCGTGAACGACCACGCCGATGGGCGCTTGGCCGCCTCGACGAGGATGCGTTGATGGCCGCAGCTCTCGCCATGTCCTGGGCGGAAACTCCGCCCGGGCCGGTCGACGACGTCGATGCGGAGGCCGAGTGGTTCCGGGGCACGATGACGGCGGTTTGTGACGCCGCTATGCCCCGAGTCCGTAGGCCTCCACGACGGCCCGTGTACTGGTGGTCGGACGAGATCGCCGCGCTGCGTGCAATCAGCGTGGCGGCCCGTCGCCGGTACACGAGGCAACGCAGGAGACGACGTCGCGACGCGGCGAGAGAGGAGGAGCTGTACTTGGCCCATCGCCAGGCTACGGTTGACCTCCAAGCGGCCATCAAAAGGGCCAAGGCCAGAGCCTGGGACGAGCTCCTGGACTCTCTGAACCGCGATCCGTGGGGGCGTCCCTATCGGATCGTGATGGGGCGCCTGCGCCCACCGGCGCCCCCGGTCTCGGAGAGTCTAGACCCCGACGTGCTACAGCGGGTCGTAGATACGCTCTTTCCCGTGGTTCGGGAAGAGCGACGACCCGCCGAGCTGGCGGACCCGTTATTGTGGTCCGCCGATGTCAGGGTCACGGAGGAGGAGCTCGCCGCTGCCGTCCGACGGCTGGGTGCCCGAAATACGGCCCCCGGCCCGGACGGCATACCCGGGCGTGCCTGGGTCTTGGCCCTGAGCGTCCTCGGGCCCCGCTTCAGGCGTCTGCTAGACGGCTGCCTGATGTGGGGTCGAGTGCCGCGAGCATGGAAGGAGGCGAGGCTCGTCCTTGTCCCGAAGAAGGGTAAGCCCGCGGAGTCTCCCTCCGCGTACCGGCCCATATGTCTGCTGGATGAGGCGGGGAAACTATTCGAGCGCGTGCTCGTTTCCCGCCTCTCCAGGCACCTGTCCGGCGGTGGCGAACACGGCCTGGCCGACACGCAGTTCGGCTTCCGCGAGGGTCGCTCGACGCTAGACGCGATCGAGCACGTGAGGGCCCTCGCGGACTCTGCGGTGGACCGGGGCGGGGTGGTGTTGGCGATATCCATAGATATCGCCAATGCATTCAACACCCTGCCCTGGGGGAAGGTGAGGGAGGCGCTCCATAAGCACGGAGTGCCCCCCCCCGCCTTCGAGCCGTGTTCGCAGACTATCTGCAGGACAGGTGCATCACGTATCCGGGCCGGTACGGAATGCTTCGGAGGGAGGTATACTGTGGCGTTCCCCAGGGATCCCCGTCGGGGCCATCGCTCTGGAACTTGGGGTACGACACAGTGCTTCGCGGGCCCCTGCCGCATGGCGTCGCCGTCGTCTGCTACGCAGACGACACTTTGGTGATCGCCGGCGGTAGGGAGTGGACAAGGACGAGCCGTTTGGGAGAAATGGGGGCGGCCTCGGTCGTCGCCCGGATCCGGGAGTTGGGGTTGCAGGTGTCGCCGCAGAAGACGGAGGCGGTCTGGTTTCACAGACTGCCTCTGACGCGGAAGCCTCCCCCGACGCGGATCCGAATAGGAGGAGCCTGGGCCGATGTCCAGAGCCGGTTCAAGTATCTCGGGCTGGACATCGACGGCCGCTGGCGCTTCGAAGGCCACTTCGACCGCTTGGCCCCCCGAGTGGAGGGTGTGGCGACCATGCTTGGTTGCCTTATGCCCAACCTCGGGGGACCGGAAGAGAGGGTGCGCCGCCTCTACGTGGGAGTGGTGCGGGCCATGGCCCTGTACGGCTCTGCCGTATGGGCCGACACCCTGGTGGCATGCCGGCGTAGCCGGTTAATCCTCAGCCGTATACAGCGGCGGGCAGCCATCAGGGTGATCAGAGGCTATCGCACCGTATCCACGGAGGTGGCGCTGGTCCTGGCGGGGATACTCCCCTTTCATCTCCAGGCGGCTGCCGACGCCGAAGTATATCGGCGTCGGCAGATGTTCCGCCGGACGGGGGAGGACCCGCCGGACCGAGTGGTCGAGGTGTGGAAGCGCCAGTCCAGGCAGCGGGCACGCGAGGAGTGGCGGAGGCAGCTTTTAGCTAGCCCCGCCGCCCGCAAGCCCGCTGTCGGCGCGGTCCTGGCCAACTTTGATGGTTGGCTGGACCGCGGGCATGGCAGGCTCTCCTACCGCCTCACGCAGGTGCTCACCGGGCACGGATGCTTCGGTGAGTACCTGCATAAAGTGGGGGCGGAGGTGACGGCTGAGTGCCATCAGTGCGGCGCCGAGTTTGATTCGGCGCCGCACACGTTGGAGGAGTGCCCGGCCTTTGCTCGACAAAGGCGGGCACTCCGAATGGAGATAGGGTGGGACCTCTCGTTGCCGGCCGTTGTTGCTTCATTGGCTGGCAGCGGGAGGTCGTGGAATGCGGTGGCCTCCTTCTGCGAGGAGGTCATCTCGCAGAAGGAGGCAGACGAGCGGGAGCGGGAGCGCACCGATCCCGCTCGTCAAGAACGTCGACGGGCGAGGCGAAATAGGAGGCGGCGGCCGGTGGCCGTCAGCGCCGCTCCCCTCCCTGGAGGGGACGGTGCAGCGGGGCCACTGGCCCCCATAGCCCCTCGCC
The DNA here is from genome assembly GCA_917499265.3 of Mimumesa dahlbomi. Lineage (NCBI taxonomy): Eukaryota > Metazoa > Arthropoda > Insecta > Hymenoptera > Crabronidae > Mimumesa > Mimumesa dahlbomi. The sequence continues at coordinate 391,068 of OU824126.1, read as the reverse complement.
AAGCCCGCCAGCCGCCGTAATTACGGCGGCAAAGAGGAGGCAACCGGCCCTGAGCGGGGTTAGTGTCGCGGTGACCCGCTACGTTTTAAGCTCAGGGCCGGGGGACCGAGACGGCCGGCGGTAGGTGCGCCGCCGTCTCCGCGATCGGTCCCAGAGATTGAGAGCGCCGGAGCGTGGCCCTCCGGCGCTGATATGATGGTGGTAGGGGGCAGGAATTTATGCCCCCTCCGCGATGTGCCCCCTGTTGTGGGGGGCGCTGGGTGCGGCGGTCGCGGTGATGTGCTTCTGCGTTCCCGCGGCCGCCGAATCACCCGATGGAGGCTACCGGGGAGTTTTTAGTGGGTACACCCGCGGGTGGGCGGTTGCTCACCCACGGGGAGTCCCACACTACCCGGCGGTTGCCCTACCGCCGCCGGGTGTGCGTAATGCATTTTCTCCCCGTTACAAAAAAAAAAAAAAAAAAAAAAAAAAAAAAAAAAAAAAAAAAAAAAAAAAAAAAAAAAGGTTTCCCCTCGATGGTCCATCACCTTGTCGTGGTGAGGGGGCTTGGTTCCGATGATCTCTTCTGGCTATACCGGCGGGTTCCTTTGAACCTGGTAGCCACTGGCATGCCGGGAAGGCAGAAGAGTGAGGACTGTACTAAGAATGGACCTGGAATGAATGTGAGTGTGTGTGTGTGTGTGTGAGTCAGCTGCGGCCAGTCCTTGATGGATATTCCTGTCAGACTAACCACGGGGGGCGTAGTTGCCCACCAACCGGAGCAGGCATCGATGTCAAGTACCTGACCTCTGTGGGAGTAATAAGGGAGAATGTAAGTCCTCTTGTCGGCAAAGTTCCCGTGAAACCACATGTTCAACGTGGGAAGGACCGCTCGATGCATTGCTGACTGGAGCCTATGACAGCGTTGAAGTCTTGGTTCTGGGCGCAGGTATGGCGGGGCGACCTGGTCAGTCTCCCTGCATACCCTGAGTGGTGGAGGGTAAACCATCACACCGTCTAGCCTGAGGTGTGTGTTAGGCGTCGGTTCGGATCCGCCGTCGCGCACACGATAGGGGTGACGTTAAACCTTTTGCATCACATATTTTAACCTTTTTCTTTGAGTCACTTTGGGTGGATAGGCTTGACCAGTCGATAAACCGCTTCTCGGTTTCCACCTCCGTAACTAGGATTCTCTTCCGGCGGGGATAGTAGCCCTACTGCGGTAGGGCTCCCATGATGGGCGAACCGTCGTCAGTTCTTGATAAGATAATATGGATAAGGATGCAACACAAAACAAACTGAAGAAGGATAACACACTACTGGGACATATACGACTGGCCAGGGACAGGGATCCCAATCCTCCCCTCTCGCAGCCGGGCCAATCAACAGGCAGGGACGAATCCGTGATGGAATATATCGTACTTCTAGATGAGGATAACCTTTCCTCTACGGATTCCGAGTACCAGCCAGCGATCACGACTCCTACGCCAAGCCCAAAGGGTACATTGAACGCAAGAACGCAACGAGCAATGGCTCAGGCCAAGGAAATTGAATTGGCGGAGCATATAGTGTTCCAGTCTCTCAGCCACACGGTATCAGAGCTCTCGGAATTGGCGATACTTAAAACTGTCCGGGTTGAAATAAAAATGGCAATATACACAGCGGTGAAAAAAATGCGTGAATTGTCCGATTACAGGGAGGCTCGATGTGCCGCAGTCGCTGCTTGTTACCGCGACTTGCTCAACAATCAGGAGGGAGGGATCTCCACTGTACCTTCAAGAGGGGCCCAGGCTTCGACCTCGGTACAGACGTCTCCTGTAGGGAAGCACATATCCACCCAGGTGAGCCCTGGCCTCACCTTTGTACAGCTGGGAACAGGAGAGACGTCCAAGAGAAAGGAAGTGTTCCCGTCCCCACCTAGCGGCGATATGATTAGAAGGAGGAGAAAAGCTCCTAGACGAGCCGCGGCTGAACCACTGGGCAAGGAAATAGCTAGTCCGTCGGAATCGGAGACCTGGGCAACAGTGGTCTCTAGGAGGAGTGCCCGAACACGTAACTCCCCTATTTCACCTTATCCAATAGAGAGCCACACGAAAATGAGGAAAGTCACCTCCGAGAAGGCTGAGACTAAAAGGTCCTCTGTCCCTCCACCTGAGGATGCGATCATTGTCCGTCCTGTCGGTGATAATACCTATGCCGACATTCTCAAGGAACTGCGCCAACATCCACGGTTCACGGATATCACGAACGTCAACATGATGAGGAAGACGGCAAGAGGGGATCTTCTCATCAAAATTAAGCCGGATGAGAAATGTGGAGTCTCGGTCTTTAGGGATCTGTTGACGGAGACCCTGGGTAGTCGGGCGACTACGGCACACCTGGAACCATCAGTAGATATAGAGATACGGGATATGGACGAGCTCTCCACACTGGAGGAGGTGATGGAGGCTCTGGACAAGCAAATCCCTGGTGCTTCGAATCAGGTTCGAAATAAGCGGATGTGGACAGGGTTTGGAAATATGAAGTTAGCTCGTCTCACTTTGCCGCACACTACAGCGTGGAAGCTAGCAAACCTACGTAGGATCAGGTTGGGCTTCGTAAACTGTCGCATCAGAGCGGTTCCATACATCGCGAAATGCTTTAGATGTCACGCCATTGGGCATCTGGCAAGTAAATGCACGCGACCGGCAGATGTGCAGACCTGCAGGAAGTGTGGCGATACTGGACATGATGGTAAAACATGCCATCAGCAGCCGGTCTGCGCTACATGCGTTCAAAACGGCATAAAGGATGTGGCCAAAATCGGTCATATATCCGGTTCCGAAGCATGTCCTAGGGTGGTAGCTATTCGGCGTAAGTTCGAGGAAGCTCGGAGGGTGGAAATGAAAAACATGCTGTAATGGCGGAAATAAAAATCCTCCAAGCGAATATGAACAGGTCCACCTTATCTCAGGACCTCATTGAACAACATTTCCTCTCCTCGGACATGAATGTACTCATCGCCGCGGAGTACCACCACCTACAACCTGGATGAATCGGGGCATCGTATGGAGGCGCGGCTATTTCCTACAGACTGGGCAAACATCACACCTGCGGCGGTGAAACATTCAAAGGCTCATGTTTCGCTGGGGTCCGCATCCAAGGAATTACATTCGTTAGTTGTTACCTTCCACCCAACGACACCAGGGAGCAATATCTAAGTCAGCTGGAAGAGATTGAGTCCGCCGTCGCAATCAATTCGCCTAGCCTTTTCCTGGCTGGCGATTTTAATGCAAAATCATACGCATGGGCATCCCGGGTTGAAGACCACAGGGGCAAACAATTAGCGTCTCTCGCCGCGAGGTTGGGGCTCATCCCTGTGGACATGTCTGGCAGACCTACCCTAATCCGACATAACGGATCATCGGTCATAGACATAGCACTCTGTGGACCAAATATCTTTCGCAGGGGAATCAGTGTATGCCACTCTACCCAGTATAATCCTTCAGATCATATTCCGTTGGAATATATTATAGACGAAATAGTGCCGCCGTCCGCCCCATTACTCCAGTCCAGGGATGGTCGACTCGTAGTGCTGACTGGGAACTGTTTATGTCAACAATACAGGCTGCAACTCCGCGGATACTAGAACAGAAGGGCCTTGAGGGTGCACTGGCAGGCGTGGACTCTATCGCTGCGGCCCTAGATATTGCTGCTCATCGCAAGATTCCCCTAAAGAAAGGACGCACTACCAAATATTGGTGGAATGCAGAGATTGCAGAGGCTCGTGCCATCTGCCACAGATTGCGTAGAAGACTGCAACGCTCCAAACGCACTACGCTGGGAATGAGCCAGGACGACCACGCAGCGTATAGACAATCTCGCAGTGCACTTAAGAAAGTAATATACCGTAGTAAGAGAACGGCCTGGGAGACCCTATGCTCCTCAGTAGACTCGGACCCATGGGGCAAGCCTTACCGGACGGTAATTAAGAGTGCTTCACAGGCATCTGGACCCACAGCGCTCTCAGCTCAGGAGACCGAAGAACAGATCCAGAAGTTGTTCTTGGTCAACCCAGTCTCCGATCCAGTTGACCACCTGGACTTGAGTGTACGGACTCCTGCTGAGGAGCCATATCTCCCTTTTTCGGACGAGGAGATCCGTGTCGCTCTCAGAAGGCTTAAGTCGAAGGGTGCTCCTGGCCCGGATCTAATCCCGGCCATAGCGTTGAAACGAGCGGGCGAAACCCCAGTCCTTAGCCACATATACAATCAGTGCCTCGCGACGCGTGCCTTCTTGCCACAATGGAAAGCCCAGCGCCTGGTGCTCATCCCAAAACCCACGGGGGATGGCACGGTAAAGGGGTTCCGACCGCTGTGCATTCTCGATCATGCATCGAAAGTCTTCGAATATCTGCTCCTGGCCCGGATACAGTCCGTCCACAAAGGCCATCACGATGCACAATACGGATTCCGGAAAGGCCGGTCTACAGTGGACGCGATACAGCGAATCCTGAACCTTACCCGCACAGCATCGAACGCTGGGAATATTGCGCTTCTCATCACTTTTGATGTGAAGAATGCGTTTAATTCCCTCAGATGGGGAGATATTTTGAGAGCCCTGTCGTCCATTGGTACACCTCACTACTTAATGGACACAATCAGGAATTACCTCTCGGACAGATTGGTGGTGGCCGAATGCCCTGACGGAACGGTCACTAGGCAGGTCTACGCTGGGGTTCCCCAGGGCTCGGTACTCGGCCCTTTTTTATGGAACATCGTGTATGATGACCTCCTGGACGCAATTACATATCATGGTGTTCATCAGATTGCGTATGCCGATGATTTGGCAATCCTAGTTACATCACGTACGGAAGCTTCCCTTCGTACTCTGCTAACACTCACCCTGGATGACATTTCAGCATGGATGAGTAAAATGCACTTACAACTTGCTCATCACAAGACGGAAGCAATACAATTGGCGGCTTGGAAGAAGACTCCAATTTCCTCTTTCCAATTCCAGGGCCATGAGATCCGGACATCACCATCCATCAGGTACCTAGGATTACAAATTGACAAGGGTAAGACCTTCAAACCCCATATAGAGAACGTTACAATTAGGGCAAACAAGGTCATATCGTGTCTAGGGCGTCTCATGCCTAGAATAGGTGGCCCCCGTGAGACGACACGTAAATTACTTCTCTCTGTCGCTCGTTCCGTGGTGCTGTACGCCGCACCTAACTGGGCCCATAAGCTCTCTCCGGGAAATCACGCGGCCACCAATAAACTTCTCCGACAATCGGATAAAGTGGCTCTCATCAGGGCCTCCTCGGCCTACAAGAGAGCTTCGTACGAGGCACTTGCAGTTATTCTTGGCGTCCTCCCTATTGACTTGGAGGCACACAAGAGAGCCAAATCCTTCTGGCACAAGAGGAGGGAAACGTCTCCCAGCATTACAACTAACCAGGCAATTCCTTCCTTGAATCTATACAACTCGAAGACTGACGAACTGTGGCTGAAACGTTGGACGGATCTAGAGCACGGAGCATGGACTAGAGCACTAATTCCTGTCCCAGTTGAGTGGCGCAAGAATAAGAGAGGTGACCTAGACTATTACGTTACCCAGATGCTGACTGGGTGCGGATGTTTCAGTAAATACCTACACAGCATCAGAAAGGAAGCATCCTCAGAGTGTTGGTTCTGCGGCGCTGAGGTGGACGACGCGAAGCACACCTTTTTTCAGTGCAGGAAATGGGATGACGCTCGGAGTAACCTGGCCTGCATTGTTGGAGAGATTCCTACGGTTTCTACCTTGGCCCGCATCATGTGTACTTCGGCAGGAACCTGGAACGCGGTGTCCTCCTTTGCACGCAATATTCTACGGCAAAAAGAGGCAGTGGAACGGCGACGCGAGAGGGAGGGGATCCGCAGACAGGTAAGTACGGATTGACGTGATTACACGACCCTGACTACGGGGTGTATTTATTTATCTATTTATTTATTTATTTATTTTATTTTGGTGTTATTTATTCATGATATTTGTCTTTTTTTTATTTTTTTTTTGTTAACCATTTACTCATGGTATTAGTCTATTCAACTATTTATTTATTCATTTACTTATTCACTTATTTATTTGGCCATTCTTCTGACCTAACCTAGATTTCACTTAGTTATACTTTCGATGGTCACTTTGTGTTATAATACACTTGGCTAAATGGGCATTAGCCCCTCGACGGTAGACTTCTGCCCTTCTGGCAAAAGTTTTTTATTTCATCGCGGTCCTGAACCCCAATCCTCCATATTTTGGGGGCGGGGACGTAGGGAAATGCCGCTAACAGGCGTGGTAGCACTGGCTGCATCCCCTGAGTAATACTCGCACAGAGTGGTCCGGGGGATGCAGTGGAGAGGTGGTTGGTGGGGAAAAAAAAAAAAAAAAAAAAAAAAAAAAGGTTAGGTTAGGTTAGGTTAGGTTAGGTTATGTTACAGGTGATGGAGTAGGAGCCTCTTGGACAACAGAGGATGGCATCAATTCCGACTATGTGACCCTATGGGGAGGATCGACGATTTTCCAAGCCGAGATCACAGCCATCACCGGCTGCGTAGAAGCATTGATTCACAGGAACACCTGCAATCAAAAAATACTAATGTGTTCAGATAGTCAATCCGTCCTCACAGCAGTAGAAGGCCCGGTATTCACATCCAGGTTAGCGCATAACTGCAATCTCAAACTAAATTCTCTAGCGACAAAGGGTAACAAAATCTCTCTAGCATGGGTACCAGGACACAGAGGTATCACAGGTAATGAAAAAGCAGACGAACTGGCCAAACGTGGTGCCAGTAACACGTACATCGGCCCACAAGCCTCCACAGGCCTTGCCATGGCCACCTTCAAAAGACTGTTGAAGAAGAGAAGCGCAGCAGCACTGGAGGAAGCCTGGGAAAAAACACCAGATTGTACACAGGCAAAAACTCTGCTATTTATGAAAACAGATACTGCAAGAGCCAGTAAACTGATGAAATACGACAAAGACGAGGTCAAAAAATTATCAACAATGCTAACAGGTCACGGTTACCTGGGAAATATGATGCACCATATGCGCATGGTGGACTCTCCCTTCTGCATTCATTGCAATCAGGAAGGTGTCAAAGAGACAGCAACCCACATTATTGGCAATTGCGAAGCCTTCATGAGTACAAGAAACCAAACACTTGGCAGCTTCATAATTCCAGACGAGGAACTGGAAAATCTCGAGTTAAGTTCGATATGGAACTTTATCCGGAAAACGAATCCATTCCGAGAAATCTAAAGCAGTACCACATAGACTGCAAAACACCTAAAACAAGAATAAAGTCACTTATCGACGAACAAACGTCAAAAAAGTTCCATCGTGAAACCGATGTAAAATAAAAACCTACGACTTAGTAGTGAATCAGAACACGACAACCTAACCACTCCTATCCCAACCCCAACAGACACAAGCAAACACACAGCCACACCCTCCACACAACACACGCTTACACCAACAACGTGGTTCAAAAAAGAAAAATATATATATATATATATATAGATATACATTACTTGTACATTGTTTGTATATATATATATATATACAAATAATCAATAATAAATTCTCCTAGTCCCCTCTCCAACCAACATAACAGTAAAGCACCAATAAAGCAAGGGTAATGCGATTATGTACAGCATAACCCAATGGTAAACATTGGCACAAAATCCCTAAATCAATCTAACAAAAGTAATCCAACATGATTCAACCCAAATCAATGTAAAATTAATGTAAATAATCCATATAACTTAAAACAAAATCCTCCATTATAAGAAAAACTTTTTATTCAGACATTCAATAATCTCCACTTCTGCAACCACTCATATGTATACATAGATACACAAAGTACACAACTATAATCCAGGACAGACAACACATACAATACATTATACAAACACTAAATACAATTCAAACTACACACACAAATCCCACTCAACCCAACACCCACAACCACACATCCTAAAAACACAAGCAACTCTCACCCAACATATAAAACTAAATACCAAACAGACACATTACAAACACGAAACCATTCAAATCACTCAAGCACAAACAACTCTCACCCAAAACACAACCAACATCACACCCGACCCACACCTCACAAAACAACAACCCCGGAATTATGAATATCAACTAAAACACTGAAAAACCAACAGGCAGAAAAGACACACCGCATATTGAGCCACAGAATGGACACGACTAGGACACAGCCGCAAGGAGGACAACGGCAATACAAAGATACAGAAACAACTCAACCAACCACAGCATCCACACTTGCACCATCAAGACTGAACAACGAAAAACGCAACAACGACACAGGTGAACCTGACAAATATAAACCATAAGACCAACAGCAGCCGGTGAGTCAAATTACATACATATACCACTCATACGATGACATAAAATTGACTAATTCCAAACAACAGTACAACAGTAGAACGAAGATCAGCACATACAAATATATTTAACAACACACACACACCATATTCAAAGAACTAAGTACACACCACACTACCAGAACACAAAAGTAACAGTTAAAGTTTGACTCTCTTGAGACGAGCAAGTTAATAACAAAAAATGAACATTAAACATAATTCAAGCCACAAAACAAACATAAACCTTACACAATGACGAGACTTTCAAATCTAACAAACCTAGACTCACTGGACAGGGATTAACATTCCACATCAAATAATATAAACTAACAAAATAAACTCGGCAGCCCTGGACGCACCTGCAAAAGGCCTAACGCTCCTGATATATACGTCAAACAAAACATAAACAGAACGACTCACCTTCTCGTACCCAACTCACACCCCTCGTAAGGCTTGAAACAAGCCCCGACACTCTCCTCCAAGGCTACAATTTATACAACTCTCCTCACTCATTGAGTTTGATGGAGGCACTATGTGCTGATCCTCGTTCGCCACTGGTACAAGGCTCTCTGGTTGCCTCATAAAACCCAGACAAGCAATGTAACCTGCAATAAAACAGTTAATGACACTCAACCAAACAAATGAGTATATTAATAGCTCCCTTCACAACATTAAGTTAACATAAAATAAATAAATAAATAAAATAACTACCTAAATACCGGGTACCTCTTGCAACACACCCAATGGCTATCGAGCCAAACCAGTGCAAACCACCACAGAATGGCTGGATCCCGGAAACGCAGCTCAACACTTGTAAATCCTGCAAGCAAATGCAAAATATAACGAAGCCTAGTCAGATTAACGCACAGAATAAGCCACAGGACCAGAACTGTCACAGTGAACGCCACCCTCTACACATATTAGAATACACAACCTCGAAAGTCGATTCACAGGAAATGGCTCAACCAAAACATGGCGTGCTGGAATAACCTAAAACGATCACAACCCTACAAACTCTTAACAATGCTCCACACAAAAAGCACAGCAGCCCGACAATAACAACCAATGCGGCCTCTTTTCAAGAACCAGCCCTCAAACATACAAGCAACAAAACAGCAGACACAGACACCAAAAAAAAAAAAAAAAAAAAAATAAAATATATAAATTTCTCTTACTTTAACCAAGAAGTCAATCAACGGCACTAAAAAGAAGAAACATTACTCACCCAACCACAAAATCAGATAATAATTGACCCACAGCAAGGAGAGTTCCACTACGCCAAGCGCAACACGCCACATACGACACAACCTACAAAACACGCAAAGATATAGCAACCAGTCAACAAATACATCCAACTACAGAACATTACAGCCATAATAACCAACAAATAAACTAATAAGAATAACGGAAGACCATCGACGCACGAGAACAAAATAAACACACGAGATATAAGAAAAAAGAAAGTAAGTCCGCAAAAATGACAGCACACGCAAGGAACAACAACAGTCATCGAGGTAGAAACACACAGCAAGGCACGCTACGAAAAGAAACAGACAAGAAACCGCGCCACAGCTCCGCCAGGAGGCGGCACCACACAAAAAATGAAAAAAACGCAAAATGAAAATTACCACAAACTACACATCATATATGAAGACATCAAAAGAAGCAACAAACATTAAACAAACATAAATTACCCCCCTGACCTAGCAACAACAATAACAAACCAACTCGCGACAGATAGCTCTAAAAACCAGAAAATCCCCACCAACAACCACACGATGAGTAGAAGAAATTCTCAAAACAGACACGTAATACATTTGTGTAAACCCATTTACATTTTTATACTGTAAAGAATTAACAAAGTCTCGTCCACTGGTGAAACATAAGGCATGCATTCACTCTAACTTTGAAAAGTGCTCTGCGGTGGGAGCAGGACACCGCTGCGTATGTAATCACTGAGGTGAAGCGGCGCTCGGCGGGCGCACCGGATGGATGGGTGACCGCTGGAAAGTCCGGACTCCCACCCCACCGCCAATGCCCGCTCGCCGCCTCACATTAATTCAAATTATTCGGACAGCGGTGTCAAGAACCACCTCGCTATATAAACCGTTTTTTTTTTTTTTTTTTTTTTTTTCCGACAACCTCTTCACAGGCCGTACTCTCTCTCCATAATTAGTTGCAGAGAAAGGAATGCACATCACCATCCTTACTCAACATACTTTATTCAGAGCTCCAATCTTAACAATACCAAAATTAAGTAATTTATAAACAGACTAACTCGCGACAAAGAACTCTAAAACATTGGAAAATATCCATCAACATCCACACGACGCGAAAGGAAAATCGTTAAAACAGACATGCAATACACTTTTCAATAACTCATTGATATTCCTATGCCAAAAAGAATTAACAAAGCTCCGTCCACTGGTGGATTATAAACAACTAAACAACCTAATGGGTAAAAGTGACCCACGGTAGGAATAGAGCACCGGTATCCTCGGACCAATGCAACACTTCACTAACAACATTCACAACTCTTAATCAGAGAATAAACAGAAATTTAATGTGTCAAAATACATACAAAATAAATAAATATATAAATAATCTCTTAATAAACATAAAAGCATACTTGGAGAACAATTATTACAACGTCTCCACAAGTGCATAAAATGCAAAATCAAATCACCCTTCATAAACATCCAATTGCTAAATACAGTGTGCTACGTTTATAAAACTGGTGCAACAAAAATAATTAGTTTATAATACTTATACGCTTTCTTAAATAACAACGAAGGCTTACATTAGAAAGCAGCAAGAAAACACTCCTGCGACACACAAAATACTAACCAACGTAAAGACCTATCAAAACACAAACGCAACAACAACGCAAAATTCACTAACAAACAATGAACAAATAATACATAAATAAAAACAAATCCTCTATACAAGATACACCATAACCAGACCATAACGTTCACACGAACAGAATGCAAAAACGCACCCTAAAACCAGGCAAATACCAACAAGACAGAACGTTACAATCACGAATCAACACACAGAACTAAACAACACCCCTACAACACGAACATGAAAGTATTAATATGAATACCATCTCTCTTATACACAGATAAGCAAGACCAAAACACTCTGGATTAATTCAAACAAGACATAATACAATAAAAATCACAAACTTACACAGTATAACAACCGAACCGCGCCATGTTCATTCTCCGATCACCGGATGTGTCAATTAACTGGCACATCCGAAGAAAAGGAGAAAGAATAATTCGCGAAAGTCCTCCCGAATCTGCCGGCCCGCATGACCTCTCGCGCGATAAGTCGGATCAACTACCATGAGGAACGAAAACTTCTCTTGGTAGACGCAAAGCCTGTATGTCTATGACGGTGTGCTCACAGATTCGGTAACAGGAAGTCAAAATACAGAAATATTAAATCAAAACCTCGCGGACCGGAAACTACGTCGAAAATGATGCAGTAAATACCGACGCGCAAAACTACGAACTTTATCTCACAAAGAGATAAATGCAGGCCCAGGACGTGGAGGGGAAGAGTGCTTATTCGACTCGCTCCTCAAACACTGACTGGTAGAGATCCACGGATCTATGCCCGCTAATAACCTAGCGGTGGAACTGAACCCGTAAAAAACGGAAAAACGTATACTACGACAAGTATAAAACTAAAACGCATTCTCTCACTACAGGAAAGAATGACAATTGAAACTGACAAACTTGCTGATGTACGTGTCCAGTACGTTCCGAGAACGTAGCTGCATTACTCCAAGGCTTGTCAACCCGTTGAGAAATTCACTCCTGTTTGTTATCGGCCCTTGCATATTTGTTCGTACCTAACCTAATTTCGGGCGCGATTTAGAAGTGGGGTACCAGGTTCAGCAGCGGTCGAAGGGGGGGGGGCTCACTTCCTTTCTTAACCCAGACGAGGATGTCGGGGCAGCCGGCCCGCAACACGTATCGCGCGATAAGTCGGAACAATCGGTCGGGGCAGTTTCACTAGATCTCCCCACCGGGTGCAGAGCCTGTACGTGCTTGTCGGTGAGCTCACTGCTCGCGGACAATCCTACGCCCTTGGGTTAAATCGCGTTTTTTTTTTTTTTTTTTGTTCTTCTCTCTTCCCTTCGTCTTCAAAACTTTTTGCCACTAACCAAGAGAGAGGGTCGAAGTGCCTTCCTCGGAAAGTGTAACAAAACAAGTAGCTTTCTACATCTATCGCTTTACTACAAACTACCTTGCTATCCGGAAATAACACACTAACAACGACTACGCATTAGAAGTCTGAACACGATTTCGAGTTTAATAGGTAAAGTCTCGCTTAATGGGGATATCAAGAAAAAGGGGAGCGGATGCTTCGCAGTGTCCACTCCCTGAATAGAACAAACAGGATCAAAGTGACTCTCTTCGGTTCCCCGCCAACTCCAGGCGGTATACCTGAACTATTCTATTACCAACTCGCCCGACGTAAACCACGGCCGACGGCCATTAGCTAATAAAGTAGGGAGCATGGCAGTTGGATGAATAAGTCAGCGTTCAGTCCCCCGTCGGAAGGTGAAACACTGAGGTTCGAATTCGCGCTATGTGCCTCCTGGAGTAACTGGATGTCTTACAGCAATTATGGGTGAGAAAAGCCTCTAGTGGGTATGAACTTACCTAAGGATCTGGTGAGGGGAACCGTCTCCTCAAACCGCCCAACCAACCAACTTACTACTACTACTACTACTACTAGGTTAGGTTAGGTTGGGTTAGGTTAGGTTAGACAGTTAAAAAACGACACCCTCTACGTAACCATCGCTGCTAAATTACGACAAAGATCTCGCGCCGCGTCGAACCCGCGTACGAAACGATGTACAATCGTAGTTTACAATACGGGAATTATACTACAATAAATAATATTTATTCAATACAATCGAAGTGTTTAATAAAATACATCCATAACACGCGCCTCGAGTTCAATTAATAAGTGCAAAAGCGCAGTGCGACCCACCCTGATGACCACAACCACCCAACACGCAACGTAATACATCGAAATAAGCACCGGTAAAGGTAGGACGGTTAATCAAATTTTACACCGCGCAGGAGAATCTTTAATTCAAACATTCAAACATCACACACCCGAACAATATCGGGCTCAGGTGCGCGAGAGAGAGTACGTCACACTCGTCTCTTCCTTGCACACATACGAGCAATATTTTCGGTAAACTCGGTAACAAAATCAACTAAGTAGTTAATACAAGAAGACGCACTCGAACTACGACCCTCGAACGCGACCTCAGTAAACTCCAGGGTTCGAATCACGTCACAGATCCTGTAAAATAATAAATTAAATATAATCTAGCCGACTTAAATATAACAAGAGATATGCAATTCCGAGAAATTCTTAAAGTTAAAATCACCCGCGAACAGACGATTCAAATACCTGCCTCCACGGAACAAGGGCCAATTCACCTCACACCGACGCGTAAATGTAAATAATAATTAACGATCCTTGTACCAAATCAAACCGGAACAACTGAAACATACAAAACAAATCATTATAAATAATAGACTTCCAACCAACTACTCACGTAACAGTACATATTACACATAAAAAACGCGAGAATGCCCACACAAAATACATGCATTCGAAAAAAGAGAAACCCCGAAATCCCTGATAAATCGTAATAACCGATAGCAAAATTAATCCTCGAGCACATACTCAGATCGCGATTCTTCGAACAATTCCCCGACGGCTCTAGGACTCGCAGGACGCCTCTTGACACGTATAATACTTGAAACAAAGAACGAATTAATACCATGTCCATTACACGCATACAAATAAGACTAGAATCACCAGACACATACGATTACCTGAGCTAAATACCTTTTCTCACCGCGAGCGGATCAAATTATTCATAACGAGAGCATAAACGACAATAATACCCACTCGTACATACATCCGCTCAAACCGGAACACCTGAAACATACGAATTAGAATCAATTAGAACACGTAATATTACCAAAGATCAATAGTAAGATAACAACAATCAGGTTTCACTATACATCACACGCATAAACATTTGTTTAAACGGGTACCAACGCCAACACCGTGTCATCGAACTCTCGGAACTGCTTTACAATCTGAAAAAAATATATATATATATAATAATATTTTGTTCAAACAACGCAATTAATAATAACAAACGGGCAAGCTAGGAAGAACCCTCAACCAATAAACTCACATGCTCCCATCGCGAACACGTAAGCGGGTTCAATTAATTACACAACACCGCGAATAATAACACGCAAAATCTAACGGTACAAACAAAATATCGATTCAAAAACGTACCTCGGCAGAAAAGTCCCACCTCGCCCGTATAATTAGAGAATTCATTAGAAATCAACAAGATAGAAACTAGAGAAACGAGACAATACATACTCGTAAAACTTTGCCCTTTTCCACTCTCGAAAACGCGGAAAACCGTTAGAACCCCGGCCGAATATTTCAATTTTTCAACGTTTACAACCGTCCCTCAAAAATAAGAAAATGCACGCACTCGACCCCGGGGGGTACGGGCAAATCCATCGAACGGGTCTAATCGGGAAACAGAGTGAAGATACGTACCAGCCGTCATTAACAAGAGTCAACCCAGGCCCAAGGCTGTTTTATGGCCCTACTCAAGCGATCGAGGATGACACACGCTCGGCCCGGAGGGCGACCATGCGGAACGTGTAAATCAGCGAACAACAATAAGTCCAAAGTCAGCGCACGTGCAGTCATCGTGGCAGGAAACAGGCAGTAAACCACCACCTGTAGAAAGACCGCGTTTTTAATGTTTAAATAACCGAACAGAACCCCGTAGACCCAACATACTGTAAAACTAGAAATATAATCTTTAATCTTTAGAAAAAGAGAAAATCCACAGGAAAGAAAGTACACCGCGTAACAATCCCACACATAGTAAATTCACACAGCATCAAATTAGCAAGATCATGACGAAACACGCGAATTAGACCAAAGACACGCGCGTAACAACGACGTATGTAAGACATGCGAGCATGTAAAGGAAGACACACACAACTCATACAAACAGACATTCACACACACAGTCGACAGCGCGATAACACAGTAATAGAAATCGCGAAATTATAACACCGACATAGTAGAATCTAATCCCCGCATAAATCGTAAAATCAATCAAATGATACGCGACACTCGTAACAACCGCCGAAAACCCCTACCTCCCCCACACACTCCTCGACCCCTACGCTCTCGATTACAATATCACAAACGAATAACACATAAGAATATTTCTACAAAACATACACGCGTATAATTCCAACACCCCACATATAACAACGAGTAAACACGCCACTCAAATCTTGCGATTACCCCCGATCATACTCCCTCACAAAATCAAAATAACACACAAGCTGGTCCCCCCATAATCTAAACAACAAAGAACTTACAACACCGAATAAATAATACAAACGCCTACAAACACCGAATCATGAACCCAACAACTAACTTTTAAAACGGTACATTATACAAATAAAATCCCACACTTTAAGAACAAGACCGAACGACATACAGACAAACGAACACCAAAATATAAACACCTTTAATCAACGAACCAATTATGAAATCCCACACAACTCAAGGAACGCATATACACTTACAAGTATCACAATCCAATCCACCATACAAAGAACGCATAAGATCTCACGACCTCCAACAACATTAACGTACCTGAAGCAGTGAAAACACACGAACATATCGCCAACTCTAGTTACATTCCAAAGCTCCTTAGTTAAACAATCATGGCCAGTTTCCCTCTCCAGCCACAGACCACGTATGAAAATCAAAAGGTTCACGTCCACAGCCATCTCCTAGGAAACACAATATAATTAGAATCAAGCCAGTCACACGTAATAGCATCAAAACATCTACAAACGTTAGCGTACACCTTCTATTACATCAGAAGTCCTACGTCAGCCACAACGCTCCCCTTCTAACAAAATATAGAAAAATTTTCTAAAAACATAGTTTAACTTTCCTAACGCTGACAAAATTCATCAAATTAATGCTTACCTGTAGCCTACACCCGGTAATTCTCAGGACATCCGATCAAGGAGAAGCTTCCCGAGTTGACACATTATCACCCCTCGAATATTCACCAGGTCCGTGGCTGCCGGCACGTTTTAACCTCAAAACGAGGCCCGCACTCACGCTTACTCCCGACGGCTCGACAACTCCCGTTCTGACACGCAATCAAATGCGTATCACCTGCAACATGAGCACAATTAATTTACACTGAAAGTCCCCCTCACCTCGCTAAACGACACACGTAACATAATAAAAACAAACACAACGCGAAATCACCGACCGCGACCGCCGAGCACCTGTCATCGTATTCGCCCGAAACGCTGCGAAAATTCTCACCCAAACTAACGAACCACCCATCTCACACGGAATCCCGGGAAAAACCGCGATCAAATCACCCACACGCGATTAAATGCCTCACCCACGCTATAACGTACGTCCACGCCGAAAGTATGTCAACACGCGACTCCCGCGTAAATGACCGAACGAGCCAATCGCGTCGCGGATTTCAGACTCACATAGAAACATGACATCACGCGAGTAGGAACAAACGAAATCAACAACGATCACGATTATTAACAAATAATTGTAATTGTCGAACGCACACCACGCGTATATCCCTTAAAAAGATAACCTCGTAACTCTCGAGACACGCACGCCCGCACGCACTCGCCAAAATTCACATCAGACATGAAAATCCCATGCCCCTCAAGAGAAATGCACCGCCTCTTATCGACACAATTAAACAGCCCGTGCTAAAACTAACACAGTCCAATATACAAAAATACCCGAAAAGATCAAAGACAAACAATAAACAAAATTAAATTCGAATGACCAATTAACCCACGAACAAGATGACAAACATAAAATCGCGAATAGATTCACTCCACCTTAACGAACCGTACAAAGCATGACAGCAGCCATCCGACGGCTCGCGAGATCCAACATCAAATCAGATAAATCCGATAAAATGATCCTTGACCGGCCGTACACGCGCCCCCTCGCGACGCGGCAAGAGCCATAGATCGTACGCGTAACACCGGTAGGACAACGATAATTAATTAACGAACAGTATATACATAATATGCCAACAGGCACCGCAATCTATGTATTTTACAGGACGCGAACAATACAAACGCGACTCGACCGACGATAATATTAAAATTAAACATAACGCGACCTAAATACTACCCGCGAACGAACAGAAAAGAAGCACCTGAAACCGCGAAAAGAGCGGCGGTAAAATGACAACGTCGAGTCAAACTGCACCGGATTATGCTTAATATAAATATCAAAAAGTAAAATAAATCGAGGTCGGCCGTGCACGCGCACTCCTTCCTCCCACGGCCACGTGCTCGTCGCAAGGTTGTAAGCACGGCCATAGGGCCCACCCTCGTTTCAGATAAAATAAAAATCTGATAACGAGGGTGGTAAAGGGGTAAGGCGGCTCCCACTCTCCCGCCATCAAACCCCGCTGATGAGAACTCGCGGTCCCCGAGCAGATATACGGCCCCCGCGAACTTTTTGGCTGCGACTCCGCGCCTTCGCGAAATCGCGAGATGCCGACTAGCGGGTATCATTGTTACTACATGATAATACAGTGGAGTGCATCAAGATCATGCCAAAGGATCTATCGATAACAAGAACCCTGCATCGACAACAAGATCTTAGAACACAACACCGGACCGGGATGCTCATAAATAAATAAGAAGAATTCCCCCCCGAAGAAGATTTCCAACCAACATGCAACAAAATTACCCTTATCGTAATCTTTGAAAGTCGCGAAGCACCTTACATCCGGAACATTCTGTAATCAATCCGCAAACCACCCATACGACGACAATAATCCATCAAAATACAAAAAAAATTTTAACGTTAGCAGACGAACAAATAACCAGACATGCTGAAATATTACGTGAATCAACAGATAACAAATATTCATAAAACTAAACACAACCTAAACATTTTATATATGCAAAAACCAAACAAACCCCAAATTAAAAACTTTAACAGACTAAGACGATATGGAACACGACGGGAACTGAACCCCCTCCCAACATACCTCACCACAGACCAACCATCCCTACTACGCGCTACTCGAACCAATCCAATCCCTCCAAACAGCCGTAGGACCGCCTTCCACCCTCTGAGTGGCCCTGCACCCTTCAGAAAGTAGTATAAATGGAGGGCAAAACACTCTGTACTCACAGTCAACACAGATATCTTGACAAATAAGTTCACCTACAACTAAACAAGATCATCAAGCAACAGCAACAGCACCATGGTTAACGGAAGATTCTCACCTGAAAACTCCGAAGACGAATCAATCTTCCCAGGAGAAGATCAGGTGATCTGTCTGCTAGAGGACAGCGAGGACTCCGAGCAAGCTCCAAGGAAAATGGAGTACTTGGAAGATCTACTCCTTCAGAGACCTAGGACGCCGAGATCACCAAGGGAGGCAAAGACCACGGAAGTGACAAGACCTTCCGAAGCTGAAAGAACAGACGAAGCCGAGACAGTAACAAACATACAGGCACAACAGAGCAAGAAGGGGTCCCATACCGCAAACAATCACAATAGGGAAACCCGAACAGACAAGCAAAAGCACGACGGACCATCGACGAGCTCGAGCTCGAGGAGAACAAACGAGGCAAAACCTTACAATGTAAAATTTACACCACTAGAGGAAAGGGCGACAATTTATATAACTAAAGATCACCCAACCACCAAAATCACTGAGGAGACAATGGAGGAAATAGAGGAGATAATCTCCAACAAAATTCTGGAGAGCGTCGCAGCAGGATCCAGAAACTTAGAGATTGAAAGATCTTATATAAAAAACGGTGGCCTTGTCTTGGTTGCAAGAAACAGCCACACCACCAAATGGCTGGATACAATAACCGAAGTCATCCAAAACACCACGGATACGAGAAGAGGCTCCTTCAAGGACCTTCGTACAAAAATTCCGTGTGAAATGAAGACTTACGATATGTTACGTCCCCACGTTCTGATGTCTTTTGTCAGTTCAAGACCAAGGAAATACACTTCTAAAAATCGTAAATTGCCTTTTAAAGAAAACACGTTTCGATTGCCTTGGTCGAGACTGGCAGATGGCATCAGCAAAATACGATGAAACAACAAACTCCTAGCGCAATAAACACGACGTCTCTCGAAAAGAAAGTTTCCAGATGACAAACTCCTTCATGGACAATGCAGACCTTGTGCCGCGAAAATGTAAATTCGGCACCAGACCATGTGCTGGCTTGGGGACACTTGGAGGGATGATTAACAGCAGGCCCTAAAGCGAGTCTAACGCGATTTCAAACATTTTTCCCTCGATGATGGTGTCGAGTTGCACGAAGAGGACTGCATTGTCTGAACCGAAAAACGTTAGAAACCGAGGTAGTGGGAGACTACGAATTTTGTATATAACCGTGGTGCCCTTCGACATGTCACCATTCTTGAACTGTAACCTTGACGCGCGACATTGGAGTTTTTTCTAAAGTTATCCTGAGCAAGAAGTATAAGTGTAGTGAAAACGTAAATTTCCAACCATCGTTGAACAGAACATCAACCACAAGAACCTGAATCAACCGCTGATCAACCAGCAACTCTACAAGTGAGTCACATTGAAGTATTTAAAATTTAAAATCCAAAAGAAGGTCAAAATTAGTAGCTTTGCTATACCAAACCAAACCTTTAAAACCAAATCTTGTACACCATACCCTTTTCGCTAGATCAAAGCCAAATCTGGTCAAGTGAGTAGTTTTGGACGCGGGTAAGCGTGTAAAACAAAATCAGTTGTACCAGAAAGTAAGCTGAGATCCGTGAGACTCCTTTCTACATCCAAGTCCCCTGGACAAGATTGAAAGTCTTCATATGTGAGTAACCGCGCGGGTAAGCGTGTGTGAAATCTGTATGAATTCAAGTAATGATTGTGCAGAGAATCAAACTAAAAATCACCTTCAATAATAGTGGCAAAGCGAACAAGGCGACCTTCGGCCTGGAAGCGCAAGTGGGAAGAAGCGGTGAAGCAGGACCCGTCGCTGCTCGTTAATAAGAAAGAGAAGCAGCGAGCTTTCCGAGAGGCATTCGGGCCACTGCTTGAAATCCAACAACCCGCGAACGCAAAACAACCCAAAGGACCCAAGGTCCACAAGAAGAAGGCAAGGAAAGAAAAGGAGCGCATCCAAAAATTAGCGTCATCCCTAAAAAATAATTATTCTCCGGATAAAATTCAGGAAGTATTTCCTACCGGGGAAGTAACTTTACCGGATATACCACCTCCACCAGATGTCATCGACATTATTGACTCCGAAGATGAGGGTGCACTGGTGGAAGTGCATTTAGACTCGTGGAAACTAAAGGAATCTGTACTAAACGATATATTGGAGAAAATTAGTCCAGGATCGTTTATTCAAATAATTTTTCCCGACGGAACGCCAGCTCCTATGGCCATTCCAGCCACGATAATCAAAGAAAAATTCCGGCGACGTGTAACCATTGAAGAATTATTTAGTTAAATATATATATATACATAGCAGAAGTAAATTGGACATAATTATATCTCATTACCATCTCCTTTCGATCATAATACGACTCAGCCCCGTCCCGAGTAAATTGGTGTTACCATTGACTCAAAAGGGGGCAAATTTCAGACTTTGTGAAACAATTCGAAGCTGGATCGTAACCAAAGCTCGAGGCGTGACACTTAGTCCTGATGTAACAAATTTTTGGGGGCTCGTCCGGGATAGTAAAGAGTCGTATTTAAAGCCAGGTAATGAACACTAGATCGAAAGGACAAAATCTGACTGAGGAAGCTATTAATCCTTTTACTTCCAAACCAAAAATCCCTCGTGAAACAAGAAAACAACCCATAATAAGAACGAGTGACGACGAAAGAAAGGAAATTGAAATAGAAGAAAACATAGCTCATTACGAAGCAGAAGGGGACAGGACTCAAGAAACTCAAGACATTTACAACAATACAGTTATAAACCAAACGCTGCTAGACGTAACCAGTGACGAAAAATTAACCACTCAATTAATGGCAATACCAGAAGTACCCTCAACCGTAAAAATGGCCTTGAATCATAAACACACGATTTCAATAAAAGATGCAGCAGACATCGTTCCATATTTCGATGGGAAAAATACCTCGTTGTCCAGTTTTATAGACGGATGCCGTGAAGCTTTGGATATGGTTCCTTCCGAAGCGGAAGAAAATCTAACCAAATTAATTAAAACACGTTTGCTCGGTGAAGCACGTAGAGCAACATACGGAACCACATTCCATGAGTTGGAGGAGCTCATCCAGTTCCTAAAAACCATCTTTTTACCAACAAAATCCGTGTATCAACTACAAGGTGAACTGGGAAGTGCCTTTCAAAAGGATAATGAAGATGTGCTGACCTATGGGAACAGACTCCGAGAACTAGGGAATGAAATCAAAATGGCATATCGAACAACAAATCCAAATCGCACAGAAAATTGTACTCTAGCTGATATTGAAGCTGATCTGGCGAATTGTTTTATCCGTGGGTTAAAATCCGAAATTGAATTAAGGATTACTTCTTATTCGGACCTGAATGACGCCATATCTAAGGCAATTGTGGCGGAACGGGAAATTCAGACCCGTTTGTCATTACGAAGACCCGGAAGTCAATACGTAAGAAGTAGACATGAGATGACCGTATGTCAACTTTGTCAAGAAATTGGTCACACTACGGGAGAATGCCCAGAAAATCGAAGATTTCGACAATCAGAAAGAATTCCGCTCAACATATGTCAGATCTGTGGGAAATCCGGGCATGAAGCAATAACATGCCGCAATCGGTATAATTCTATAACTCCACCAGAACCAGAAATATTAATCTGCCAAATTTGTAAGAAGCGTGGACACGAGGCGAAAAGATGCAGATTTCGCGAGCAGCCTCAAGAACGAGCAGTACGGATTGTCCAAGATGTTGTCGTGCGTTGTCAAGTGTGTCAAATGACGGGGCATATAGCCACAAATTGTCCACAAATACAATTGCGGAATAACCAGTCCGTGCGATGTCAGCTATGCCAGAAGACCGGACACACTGCCGAGAAATGTTGGCAAAATCCATTAAATAGTCAGCAAAAGAATACACCCTCCCCACCAACTTTGTGTCAGTTATGCAAAAAACCATGGCACACAGCTGAAAATTGCTACCTAATTAAATCTGGTATCAATAAATCAACGTCTAACATGCAACAAACCTCAGAACAATGCCGTTACTGTAAAGAAAATGGGCATGTATTAGAGAATTGTGAATTACGACGGACCAACAATGAAAGAAGAGAACGAATGCAACAGGGAAACGGTCAAGGCCCTTTGACTGGAGGCGTGAGTCAAGGGACCGATCGCAATCAACGCCCCGCTGTACGACAATAGGACCTGTCGCTTCAACCATCCGGACAGTACACCTGAACCTGAATACCAAGGGACAAACACCGACCATAAAACTCACCACGCCCCAATTTAAAGGAAATACTGAGTTTATGGTAGATACAGGATCTGGGCCTAATCTAATTAAGGAGCATGCCCTGTGTCCGGAAGTGCAATTAAATAAAGAACAGTTAATAGATTTAACAGGAATAACAGAAGGAACCGTAAGGACTAGGGGACAGGTGGTGTTATGTATCCTCAATACCACTGTACCTTTCCAGGTAGTCACCAGTGAATTTCCAATATCCCAAGACGGAATTATTGGAGGTGATTTTCTAGAACCAACTGGTGCGAAAATTGATTATCATTCCAAGTGCTTAGAAATTAATGGAGAGTCTATTCCATTCTATAACCACAACAAGCGAGATAATCAGATATCAAATATTCATACAATCAAAGGAAAATATTCACAAAAAAGGGAATCTGTGAAATTAGAAAACACGGGAAAAACATTAAAGGAAAAAGATCAAAAGCCTGAGAGGTTAAAAGGGGTTGAATCCGAAAAATCCGAGAAGAACCTTTTAGAAAAGAAAAATCTGAAATCCATAATTAAGAAAAGTGATGAAAAGGAAGAAAACCGAAGCCAACGTATTCCGATAGAAGGAAAGATGTTGGGACATCCGGAGAACATCCATCAAAAAGTAAAGAAGAGTATTCCTGAACCAGATCCAAATCCTGAAGAAATCCAAACGAATCCTTGTAGGGAATACGATTCAAATATTGGGATGGCTTTTCCAGATAACCCAAATCATTTAAACCTTCATCAAAAGAAAACGGAAGCTGAAGCAGAAAAACCTTGGTGCGAACAGCAAAACAAAGGAAGATCACGAAATCTAAATCCAGAAGAAATTCAAATAAATCTTAGTAAGGAGAATCAGTTTGATTCACTCACTAAAAAGAAAATTAATAATTCAGTTCCCAGAAAAATTAAAAATCCAAATGAATTAAAGAAAAATGTGGAGGAAAAACAAACATTAAACTCACAATTAGAAGAAAATAATTTCCAAATGAAAGAAATGATGTGTCGGGAAAATAACCTAATAAAAGAAAATAGTGAGGAAACAGCTTTAGAAGGATATGAGCAAGGAGGGTTCGATCGAATAGGATTCATTGACCAAAAAATAACAGAAACCCCTGAACCAAAGTCTCCACAAGAGAGATATCAAGAAATAAAAACATTATTAAATCTTGAAAATTTGAAAGTAGATGAAAGGCATTTGATGGAACGCTTGATATTGGAACATCAAGACCGATTTCATTTACCAGAGGAAATATTACCTGAAACAACTGTTTTAGAACATAAAATAAATACTGTAGACGAATTACCAATAAACACCAGATTATATAGATTCCCACAATGCCATAAACAAGAAATAGATAAACAGGTACGTGACCTCTTGGACAAGGGTATAGTGAAGCCTTCAGCGTCCCCGTACAATACACCGGTATGGATAGTCCCGAAGAAGGCCGATTCTGAAGGAAATAAACGTTGGAGAATGGTCCTCGATTTCCGGGCCCTAAATGAAAAGACCATCGGTGATGCATATCCCTTACCTAATATAAATGAAATCTTCGATCAATTAGGAGGTGCACAATATTTTTCCGTTTTCGATCTTGCTTCTGGATTCCATCAAATCAAGATGAGTCAACAGGACAAACACAAAACTGCATTCACAACCGCATTCGGGCATTATGAATTCGAGCGGATGCCTTTCGGATTGAAAAATGCACCAGCAACATTTCAGAGATTAATGGATCTTGTTTTAAGTGGTCTGCAAGGCAATGAATTATTTGTATATTTGGATGATATCGTGATTTATGCCCGAACTTTGGATGAACATACTCGAAAATTTGAAACTTTGATGAACCGACTTCGAGAGGCGAATCTGGTTTTGCAACCGGAAAAATGTAAATTTCTCCAGACTCAGGTATCATATTTGGGTCATATAATTGGGAGAGATGGAATAAGACCTGATCCGGCAAAACTTGAAGCCGTATATGATTTCCCGAGACCACAGAATCAAAAGAATATCAGACAATTCCTAGGCCTGGCTGGATATTATCGACGATTCATATTGGGGTTCTCTAAAATAGCTAAAGGTCTATCATTGCTGTTAAAGGACGATCAACCCTTTATTTGGGAGAAGCAGCAGGAGGAATCTTTTCAGCTATTAAAACAAAAGCTGTGTGAGGAACCTGTCCTGCAATATCCAGATTTTGATCGTCCATTTATCTTAACAACCGATGCATCCGGTTACGCAGTTGGAGGAATATTATCACAGGGAGTAATAAATAAAGACAAACCAATAGCCTATGCATCGCGCACCTTAACGGATAGTGAAAGAAAATACGACACTTATGAAAAAGAAGCACTCGCTATTATATATTGTGTAAAGCATTTTCGACCGTACCTTTATGGTCGAAAATTTACCCTGGTGACCGACCATAAACCCTTGACGTGGTTTAAAACCGCTCAGGATGCAAATATGCGAATCTTGCGTTGGCGGCTAAAACTTGCAGAATATGATTATGACATTGTTTATAAAGCGGGAAAAACTAATATTAACGCGGATGCCTTATCGAGAAATCCCGTACAAAAAGCCCAATGTTTGGTAGTCACCCCTAATTATGATTTAACAAATGAAGAGCACCAAGAACAAATACGGCAATATTTGGAAGCAGATTCTGATACAGAGGAAGAAGCTGAAATAGAAGAGGATTCGTTCACTTTACACTTCTCTGATGAATCAGACCATGAATCTGTAGACGACTCGGAAGATTTTGTACATAAAGAAATTACCACTGAAGCGATAATACATGCAGAAGATGAAAATTCAGAAGACGAAATAATAGCAGTCAATCGGAATCATAATTTTATACACAGTGATTCAGAAAACGAAGAATCAAAGGAAATTAAACCAGTAATAACTGAAGAACAAAATTTTAAAAACAATATTTTAGAAACTCGGGATTTGTTCTTCACTCGGAAGGATAATCTATTATACTTTGTTACCACCGAAGGAAGACCCGTTGACACAGGTGCTAAGAAGTTGTTTGAACGCCAGGAAATACCCACATTATCAGACTTACAATTAAATCAGGTAAAAGCAATAAAGAAAAACAAAAGATACCATCTGGTTCTACCCATTAGCCAAAATCAGGAAGAAGGTCCGTCAGTATTGTTGGGTAATGTAAAGGCAGCTTTGATCAGCTTAAAGGAATTTGTAACTAAAGAACAGTTAAACAGCATTAGTATAGCTCGAGGTTCATCAACAGAAATTCTGCCATGGGAAAATGTCTTAGGGTTATTACGATTAATCTTTCTGAATTGTCCTATAAAAATAATAATTTGTAACGGTTTCATCAAATATCCACCGAAAGACCTGCGGGAATCAATATTATATGAAATGCATAACTCACCCATTGGAGGGCATCGAGGAGTGACAAAAACATACAATAGAATTAAACAAAAATATTATTGGGAAAACCTAAAAACTGATGTACAACAATATATACAGCGATGTTTACAATGTCAATTAAAAAAATTAGTCAGAGTAAAAACTAAACAACCAATGGTTATTACTGATACACCGGGCACAGCATTTGATAAAGTTGCCATGGACATTGTAGGACCATTGCCTAAGACTCGGAAAGGCAATGAATATATCTTAACCATACAGGATCAATTGACAAAATTTTGCCTTGGGATTCCTCTACAAAATCAGTCTGCAGCCACAATAGCTGATGCTTTCATAAGGAAATTCATTTGTAATTTTGGTGCCCCACGCTGTGTGTTGACCGATCAAGGGAGAAATTTTTTAAGTGACCTGCTACATCAGGTAGCAAAAAGGTTCCGGATCCGTAAACTTCGGACGACCGCTTTCCATCCCCAATCTAATGGGTCCTTAGAAAGGTCACATCACGCATTAGGTGAATATCTTAAACAATACACGACCCGACAAAATGAATGGGACGAGTGGGTTGAATTAGCGACCTTTAATTATAATACATCGATCCATGAAGGTACGAAACACACACCTTATGAATTAGTATTTGGCAGAATCCCACGAGTACCCTCTAGTGAACCGCTCTTAGAAAATGATACTCTAAAGACTTATGATGAGTATCTGATAAATCTTGCGACTGAGCTTCACCGAATTCAGCAGATAGCCAGGAATAATCTTATGGCATCTAAAGAGCGGTCAAAAGCATATTTTGACCAGAAAATACACCCGAAACAATTTAAGGTCGGGGATTCGGTATTTCTTTTAAAGGGTCCTAAACCGGGAAAGTTCGGGGACCAATATACTGGCCCACATCAGGTATTAGAAGTCCTAGATAAGGGCAATATAAGGATTAAAATAAGGAAAAATTCCCGAATTGTCCATACAAATCGTATACGACCCTCTCACATACCGGCAAAACTTTAAAAAAAGACCTAAATGAATGGGCGACTCAAGGTTCAAAAAAATCTTGAATAAATTGTTAAAAAACATAAACCAACAATTTTCTTCTTAAATAACAGGAAGCATCAAGATGCCTGTTCCTCACGGACTATTCCGTACACCGGATCAGGAGGGAGAGGAATTTTATGGACCATTCGACGGAGTAAGACCTGATGATTACCCGGAAACGTACAGGTTACTCCGTACAATGCTATGCTTGACCCGACGGGAACCAGTATTTGAGCTACCGGACGGAGATTGGGTATGTGAGGAGTGCGTGGAAAAAACTTATTCGCACCTCAGAGGAGAGTTGAGAGAAACGGGATGGCATATCCTGATAGGGGCAGGCACAGGAATTTACCGGCTAAACTGTACTGAATGCCGGAAAAGAATAATGAATACGGGATCAGCATCTCGCTGCCCTGAATGTATAGAGGAGCATTTTGAAAATCCGTTAGAAGATCTACTATCCGGCGATCCAATAGAGGTAGAAACTCGTTGGTAAAAAAAAAAAAGAAGAAAAAAATATTAAAGGTATATATATATATATATAAGAAAATAAAGAAGGAAAAAGGGAAAAAAAAAGAGAGTGTGTTTTTCATTAATGAAACTAATGCTAATTACTTTTTATTTTTTTTTATATTTTAAATTTAGGGCGTACTCGATGTTAGAATTAAGTTTAGTTTTAACTATATTAATATTTAAGTAAGATTTGCAAAAGGGGGTCTTAGGGCCTCTACCGAGGGACAAAGGCTGGGTCCCGAAACTCCCCAACCTTTGTCTGAGGGGGGGAGGTGTTACGTCCCCACGTTCTGATGTCTTTTGTCAGTTCAAGACCAAGGAAATACACTTCTAAAAATCGTAAATTGCCTTTTAAAGAAAACACGTTTCGATTGCCTTGGTCGAGACTGGCAGATGGCATCAGCAAAATACGATGAAACAACAAACTCCTAGCGCAATAAACACGACGTCTCTCGAAAAGAAAGTTTCCAGATGACAAACTCCTTCATGGACAATGCAGACCTTGTGCCGCGAAAATGTAAATTCGGCACCAGACCATGTGCTGGCTTGGGGACACTTGGAGGGATGATTAACAGCAGGCCCTAAAGCGAGTCTAACGCGATTTCAAACATTTTTCCCTCGATGATGGTGTCGAGTTGCACGAAGAGGACTGCATTGTCTGAACCGAAAAACGTTAGAAACCGAGGTAGTGGGAGACTACGAATTTTGTATATAACCGTGGTGCCCTTCGACATGTCACCATTCTTGAACTGTAACCTTGACGCGCGACATTGGAGTTTTTTCTAAAGTTATCCTGAGCAAGAAGTATAAGTGTAGTGAAAACGTAAGTTTCCAACCATCGTTGAACAGAACATCAACCACAAGAACCTGAATCAACCGCTGATCAACCAGCAACTCTACAAGTGAGTCACATTGAAGTATTTAAAATTTAAAATCCAAAAGAAGGTCAAAATTAGTAGCTTTGCTATACCAAACCAAACCTTTAAAACCAAATCTTGTACACCATACCCTTTTCGCTAGATCAAAGCCAAATCTGGTCAAGTGAGTAGTTTTGGACGCGGGTAAGCGTGTAAAACAAAATCAGTTGTACCAGAAAGTAAGCTGAGATCCGTGAGACTCCTTTCTACATCCAAGTCCCCTGGACAAGATTGAAAGTCTTCATATGTGAGTAACCGCGCGGGTAAGCGTGTGTGAAATCTGTATGAATTCAAGTAATGATTGTGCAGAGAATCAAACTAAAAATCGCCTTCAATAATAGTGGCAAAGCGAACAAGGCGACCTTCGGCCTGGAAGCGCAAGTGGGAAGAAGCGGTGAAGCAGGACCCGTCGCTGCTCGTTAATAAGAAAGAGAAGCAGCGAGCTTTCCGAGAGGCATTCGGGCCACCGCTTGAAATCCAACAACCCGCGAACGCAAAACAACCCAAAGGACCCAAGGTCCACAAGAAGAAGGCAAGGAAAGAAAAGGAGCGCATCCAAAAATTAGCGTCATCCCTAAAAAATAATTATTCTCCGGATAAAATTCAGGAAGTATTTCCTACCGGGGAAGTAACTTTACCGGATATACCACCTCCACCAGATGTCATCGACATTATTGACTCCGAAGATGAGGGTGCACTGGTGGAAGTGCATTTAGACTCGTGGAAACTAAAGGAATCTGTACTAAACGATATATTGGAGAAAATTAGTCCAGGATCGTTTATTCAAATAATTTTTCCCGACGGAACGCCAGCTCCTATGGCCATTCCAGCCACGATAATCAAAGAAAAATTCCGGCGACGTGTAACCATTGAAGAATTATTTAGTTAAATATATATATATACATAGCAGAAGTAAATTGGACATAATTATATCTCATTACCATCTCCTTTCGATCATAATACGACTCAGCCCCGTCCCGAGTAAATTGGTGTTACCATTGACTCAAAAGGGGGCAAATTTCAGACTTTGTGAAACAATTCGAAGCTGGACCGTAACCAAAGCTCGAGGCGTGACACTTAGTCCTGATGTAACAGATAGAAAGATAAACTTTGCAACGGCCCAAAAATGGACCATTAAAGTTTATCCGGAGCTGCTGGCAAACGAATGGGAGTTGCTGGAGGAAACTGAAGACAGCAAGAGAAGAGGCTTCAAATGTAAGGTTCTAATACCAAGGGAGGACCACAGAATAATCAGAAGAAAAGAGTTCAAACTTAGCTGTAGAACCTCCACAATTAGATTTAATTTTAAAAACCCTAGAATGTAATTAAAAACATAAACAATACTATATAAGGTTGAACATATGTAATATCAAACTAGATAATCAAAAATCAATAAATTACAAAAGCATATACTAGACAATAAGTTCTAATAAATAAATCAGTAAGGAAAACAAACAAATAAGTAGCACAATTACCTCACCTCACCACTATACACCCATCATCGCAAAAAAAAAACTCTCAAATAAAACATACCCCAATAGCAATGCAAATGATCTCAAAATCACCAAGTTAACAGTAGAATTCACTCCCAACCACCGAATAATCCAAGGGCAACATAAAACCCACGATCAACCCATAACAATTGATACATAATCCGCGAAACTAGCCAACACCACGAACCAAGACATCGTAACAACACGAGTCTGATCCAAGAAGGATAACACAACTGCAAAATATAAATCAAGTAAGATCTCGGACCATAATGCAAACACCAGTAAACAACCCTTGACCAATCTATCAGTAACCCGGCGACACACAACTCCAATTATCACAAAGAAACAACATTAATAACTCGCAAACACCATAAGAATAAACAACGATTCTCTCCTTTAAAACCAACAGATAGACACAAAGAACCCATACACACCCTGGAATCTATCCACCCAATCTACTAAATACACAATACCCGCGCAAAAAATAATTCATAGAATTATCATATACAGATGTAGCAAATAATCACACAGAATATAAGCCTAACAACCTAAATTATCCTACCAATCTAACGCTAAACAAATAATACAAATAGTAACATTGGGAGGGAGCAGATAACAAAAAGAGGCCACTACCACCGCATACGGGAGTAACTAATTCAGACACCAAGGGACTGTCACACACTACACCGAACGCTCAAAGAACACCCCACAACACACACTTACATAACACGTTAGCACTCAGCGCCGTAAGAAAAATGATATTGCTACCCTAAAAAAAAAAAAAAAAAAGAAAAACGCGGAAACAATCGAAACACAACACTAATGTAATCATTTACCATACACGACGCTCAAAAATACCCGGATAACTATACATAAACACATGATTCCCAACAAACAAACGTAAAACAAACAAACAACTAAGATCATCTAACAACTCCACACCAGTAGAATAAAAGACAGCCCCTAACATAGGCTACCGTATTACAGCGCGACACGACGGGAACCCAAACAATCACAGATACACACGCACACTCAACCACACTACGCAACCAAACACACTTGTATGCATGAACTTGCATACACACAACGACCGTCACAACCCACCAAAACAATATCATAAAGACAGAAGTAAAGAGGAAAGTAGGTGAGGGAACCGAAGCCAAATCAAAGACAAAACATATAAATTTTCAAAACTCAGGCAAAAAACAAAATTCCATATTCTCGTCACCTCCTCTCAATAATTTATTCAATAATAATACATAAAATCACTCTAACACATTTAATATAATCGCACAACTCAAAGGCGTAACATCTACTTAAAACTAAATAATACAACTCATAAAGCCCTATACCACAGCCAACTAGATCCTAAGCAGGGCAAGAAACCAATGGCTCCACACTATAAACCATCAATCAAACAGAGGCCCCAGCGATCCAGACGCCCAACACATCCAGACTCCAGGAAGGACCAACAATTAGAAAGCTCACCAAGCATCCGGTCAATGGCTGCACTCACACCTGAAAAAAAAAGGAGGGATTAATTATAAGTCCAAACGAACAAATGAGACATCAGATCCACAAACACGAACAATGACCCAACCCAACGAACAAGATATGAGTAGTGAAAAGTAGAACATGAATAAACTCACGACAGAAATACACCAAACAAACAAAAACACAAACAAGAACGCATCAACCTTCCGAAGAGAAATATATCAAAATATATCAAACCAAGAAATAATAACAAACACACAAAAGAATGTCTAACATAACAAACACACCAAATACCACAATCAGAATGCAGATAACACACCACCATTAATAACTCACTCTTTTTCCTTCTTCCCTTCTTTTCTACAGCACAACATGGACCTCAAAATCTTACAAATAATCCTCCACCACAGCCCGGCCGCCGCAGCTACAGTCACAGAGTTTGCCAGGAAAAACGACGTGGACATCATTCTGGTACAGGAGCCCTGGATCTCGCATGAGAAGATAGCTGGACTGGGGTCGGCAGGCACAGTTATATGCGCCACCTCACAAGGAAGAAAAAGAGCATGCATAGTAGCATGTAAAAGTAACGTACTAACACTACTCCCTAATCTATCAAATAATGATTTAACAGTAGCCAGCATGGAGATACTCAACCCGAACAACGACAACAACCAACAGAGATCAAACCTCATAATAGCATCCAGCTACTGCGATGGCAAGACAAAAGCGAGAGACTTCCCGGAAAACCACATAATTACTCTGATAGACTGGTGTGACGATAAGAAGCACCAATTAATCCTAGGCATGGACGCGAACGCAAGGAACACAGCCTGGAACAGCACAGACACAAATGACAGAGGTAAAAACCTGAAAGATTTCATAGACATAACAAATCTAACGATTTTAAACAGAGGCAACAACCCAACCTTTACCACCGCGACAAGGAGCGAAATACTGGACATTACGCTCAGCACAAACGAAATCGCCACAAAGATAGGAAATTGGAGGGTATCACCGGTAAATTCCATGTCGGACCACAAATACATACTATTTGAAATATCAAAAGCAGATGGCAAAACCACCAACCCAACGACGAATACAAAACATATAGATTGGGAAAAATACAATACAGTATTAGTGTTACGTCAGGACTAGGTGTCACTCCTCGAGCTTACGGTAACGGTGCGGCTACGAATCGTTTCACAATAGTCTGACTTTTGCCCCCTTTTGAGTCAATGGTCAGACCAATTTACTCGGGACGGGGCTAGTTGTATTACGATTGAAAAGGTGATGACGTAGGTAAAGATAAACGGAGAAACAATGGCTGACTAATTTTTCCTGTATTTAATTATTTATTTCCGTAATTTGGACGCGGTGACGAAACTTATCCTTAAGGATGGCCGCCGGTATGGCCATTGGTGCTGCGGTACCGTCGGGTGCATGTAATTGAATGAATGAACCCGGGCTTATTTCGTCCAGGGTCTTCTCTACCTCAGACTCCTTTAATTTGTAGGATCCTATCTGGAGATTGATTAACGGTGTCTCATCTTCTGAATCCTCTATGTCCACTACATCCGGCGGTAGAGGGATGTCGGAGAGAGTCACTTCTCCCGTGGGTCGGACTTCTCTGATTTTACTCGCCGAATAATTATTTAAAGAGGACGCCAGTTTTTTTATATAATTTTGCGCTCTTCTAATCTTCCTCTTGTGAGGCTTGGATGTTTTCGAGACCGGCGGTGGTTGCGTAAGCGGAGTTTCTTTCTGGAGTTCTTCGCGGAAAATCCTTTGTTTTTCCCTCCAATTAATTTTTAGGGAAGGGTCCTCCTTAACCGCCTGGGCCCACTTCTTTCGCCAGCCTGACCGTGCGTTAGGTTTTCTCGCCACTGTGGATAGGAAGGTTTAATGATATATGATTTATTCGCCACACAACTACTCCTGACCGTTTAAGAAGGTTCACCTGGAATCATATGATTCCCGGCAACTCGATCCCGGTATTTTCGTTGTGTAGGACAGTTGTTAATTAAGGATATTTAGGTATCTGGTTTTATCGGATAAATTTGGAGGTTCTATTGTAATTAGATAGGATTTTATAACTTATTCGCCTCAATGCTACTCCTGACCGTTTTAAGAAGGTTCACCTGGAATCATATGATTCCCGGCAACTCGATCCCGGTATTTTCGCTGTATAGGTCGGTTGTTATTTTGCAAGGATGGGTTTTTAGGATAGGTATTTGAGCTACTAAACCCTTCACCACGGATGAATTCAAAGTGTAACTCACTCTCGGTTGTAAGATCTGGTACAAGCTGATTTTGCTGTCTGGAACTTCTTCTTTCGCACTGGTTTTCACTAGATTTAAAGCACTGAGTTTCGTGGAGACGTTACTGTTCACAATTCTGACACAGGAATGATGACATGTCGAAGGGCACCACGGTTATATACAAAAATTCGTGGTCTCCCACTACTTCGGTTTCTAACGTTTTCGGTTCAGACAATGCAGTCCTCTTCGTGCAACTCGACACCATCACCAAGGGAAAAATATTTGAAATAGCGTTAGACTTGCTTTAGGGCCTGCTGTTTATCATCCCTTTAAGTGTCCCCAAGCCAGCACATGGTCTGGTGCCGAATTTACATTTTCGCGGCACAAGGTCTGCATTGTCTACGGAGGAGTTTGTCATCTGGAAACTTTCTCTTCGAAAGATGTCGTGTTTATTGCGCTAAGAGTTTTGTTATTTCGAAGAGTTTTACTGATGCCATCTGCCAGTCTCGACCAGGGCAATCGAAATGTGCTTGTTTTAAGAAACGATTTATGATTTTTAGAAGTGTGTTTCCCTGGTCTCGAACTGACAAAGGACATCAGAACGTGGGGACGTAACATTAGAAACAGAACTAAAGAAATTCCCTAACCGATACGGCAATGAACAGGAAATAAATACAGCAATAGACTGCATCACAAATGCGATCAAAACAGCAGTGAGCCAAAGCTGTGAAAACAGAAATCAAGGGATAAGAAAAAGGGCACCATGGTGGAATAAAGAACTAGACAAACATCTGGTTAAAAATGAGAAATTAAGGCGTAAAGCCAAACATACCGGCAAAGCCGAGGATAAAGACATATTCCTTAGAGACAAATACGCTCTAAGAAATAAGATCCTAAAAGCCAAACGAGACTCATGGAGGAAATTTTGTAAAGAAGTTTCCACCATTCCGGAATCGGTTAGAATCAACAAGATCCTAGCCAAAAATCCACAGGAACTCCTTGGAGCTCTAAAGAACGATCAAGGAGTGTTCACAATAAACAATGAAGAAATTCTGAAACTCCTCACAAGGGAACACTTCCCAGGATTCCACAATACCCAAACCATTGACTACTCACAAACAGCGAGCAGAGCGGAAAAAGACGACATCGAGGCACCCGCCTCGGGCGATAAATGGAAACCAGACTGGAAAACAGCCAACGAGGTGGTAACCACCGAAAAACTAACATGGGCCATTAAATCTTTCAGCCCACACAAGGCAGCGGGCCCAGACGATATAACTCCGATACTGTTACAGAAAGGTATCAACAGCCTTAAAGGACCAATGACAAAAGTCCTCCGCGCCTGTATGGCGTTAAACATTTTCCCGTCCAAATGGACGGAGACCAAAGTAATATTCCTTCCCAAACCAGGGAAGTGTAAATACGACACCCCTAAATCCTTCCGACCGATCAGCCTGACATCGTTTTTACTCAAAACCATGGAAAGGCTGATCGACAGGAGGATTAAGGAAAAATACCTCACCAACAAACCACTGCATAAACATCAGTATGCATTTAGAGCAGGCTACTCGGTAGAAGCGGCCTTACACAACCTTACCGAAAAGATAGAAAAAGCTATCTTTTCTCAACAATATGCAATGGGATGCTTCCTAGATATCGAAGGAGCATTCAACACGACACCGATCCGTACAATCATGAACGGAATGAAAGATTTCGAGATACCTACCACGATAAGCAGGTGGATTTTCAAAATGCTGAACAATCGCTTCATTAAAGCAACAAGGGGCAACACCACAATCACGGGAAGGGCCCCGAAAGGCTGCCCTCAAGGAGGTATACTATCACCGCTACTTTGGTGCTTTGCTGTAGATTCGCTAATCTACATGTTCGAGGACTGCGAGGTAGACGTGCAGGTCTACGCAGATGACATCTCCATACTGGCGTGTGGAGAATCCCTTAGAGAGGAAAAACGAAGAATGCAGACCGCCATAGACATGATGCAAGGTTGGTGCGAAAGTACCGGCCTCTCGGTAAACCCGAGCAAAACAGAAGTGATGGTTTTCACAAGGAAGCTGAAACCAGAAAAAGTACACAAACTGAAAATGTATAAGAAAAAAATAGATTACAAAGAAGAAATCAGATATTTAGGGCTACAGTTCACCCCCGACTTACGATGGAACAAACACATAACCAAACAAACGGCGAAAGCGGATGGCTACCTGGCTGCACTATGCAGAGTAGTGGGCCCGACATGGGGCCTAGAACCCAGGATAATCAAGTGGATGTACGATGCAGTAGTCCAACCACGAATCCTCTTCGGAGCAGTTATCTGGTGGAAGACAGCGCAGCTCACCAGAATAAAAAGAAAATTAGGCTCAATTCAAAACAGGGCACTACGAAAGATCCTGGGAGCTATCAGAACCATTCCCACAAAGGGTATGGAAATTCTCCTAAACGAAGCACCACTAGAAATCAAAGCCACGGAAGTGGCAATCAGAACGGCCCACAGAATAAACACCTGGGGCTTGTGGAACGAGTCGAAAAACCAAAACTCATACGCGAACATACTGGAGTATGCTGGACCGATCCTAGAAGGTACACAATACGTACCGTCAGACAGCATGACAGCCAAACACGAATTTGGCAAAAAATTCGACCGCATCCACACGACAAGAAAAGACTGGGCCACAAAGAAGATGCCACCAAAGAACATATACAATCAGGTATGGTATACTGACGGCTCTGTTACAGGTAACGGAGTGGGAGCCTCTTGGACAACGGAGGACGGCATCAACTCCGACTATGTGACCCTATGGGGAGGATCGACGATATTCCAAGCCGAGATCACAGGCATCACTGGATGCGTGGAAGCACTGATTCACAGGAACACCTGTAACCAAAAAATACTAATCTGTTCAGACAGTCAATCCGTCCTCACGGCAGTAGAAGGCCCGGTATTCACATCCAGGTTAGCGCATAACTGTTACCTTAAACTAAATTCTTTAGCCACAAAGGGCAACAAAATCGCTCTAGCATGGGTACCAGGACACAGAGGTATCACAGGAAATGAAAAAGCAGACGAACTGGCCAAACGTGGAGCCAGTAACACGTACATCGGCCCACAAGCCTCCACAGGCCTTGCCATGGCCACCTTCAAAAGACTGTTGAAGAAGAGAAGCGCAGCAGCACTGGAAGAAGCCTGGGAAAAAACACCAGATTGTATACAGGCAAAAACTCTGCTGGGTATGAAAACAGATACTGCAAGAGCCAGCAAACTGATGAAATATGACAAAGACGAGGTCAAAAAATTATCAACAATGCTAACAGGACACGGTTACCTGGGAAATATGATGCACCACATGCGCACGGTAGACTCTCCATTCTGCATCCATTGCAACCAGGAAGGGGTCAAAGAGACAGCAACTCACATTATTGGCAATTGCGAAGCCTTCATGAATACAAGGAACCAAACACTGGGCAGCTTCATAATTCCAGACGAGGAACTGGAAAATCTCGAGCTGAGCTCGATATGGAACTGTATCCGGAAAACGAATCCATTCCGAGAAATCCAAGGCAGAACCACGTAGACTGCAAAACACCTAAAACAAGAATAAAATCACTTACTGACGAACACACGTCAAAAACGATCCATCGTGAAACCGATGTAAAATAAAAACCTACGACTTAGTAGAGAATCAGAACGTGACAACCTAACCTCTCCTACCCCAAACCCAATAGACGCAAACAACCACACAGTCACACCCTCCACACAACACACGCACATACTAACAACAATTTAATAAAAAAAATATATATATATATAAATAATCAATAATAAGTTCTTTTAATCTCCTCTCCAACCAGTAAAACAGTAAATTACCAATGAAGCAAGGGTAATGCGATTATGTATAGCATAACCCAATGGCAAGCATTGGCACAAAATCCCTAGATTAAACTAACAAAATTTAACCCAACATAATTCAACTTAAATCAATGTAAACCACTCAATTCAATACAAAATTAAAATCCTCCACTAAAAACTAAACTTATTCAGACAACCAACCACCTCACTTCCACGAAACTAATATATATACATAGATACAAACACACAAAAACACAACTATAATTCATGACAAACAATACATGCAATACATTATACAAACACTAAACACAATCTAACCGACACACAAACCTCACTCAATTCAACACCCACAATTACACATCCTAAAAACACAAGCAACTCCCACCCAACATTTAATACTAAATAATAAAAACACAAACTACAAACACGAAACCACTCAAATCACTCAAACACAAAACAACACACACCCAAAACACAACCAACATCACACCCGACCTACACCTCACAGAACAACAACCCTTGAATTAGGACAGTCAACTAAAACACCCAACAATCAACAGGTAGAAAAGACACACCGCACATTGAGCCACAGAATGGACACGACTAGGACACAGCCGCAAGGAGAACAACGGCAATACAAAGATACAGAAACAACTCAACCAACCACAGCATCCACATTCGCACCATCAAGAATGAACAACGAAAAACGCAACAACGACACAGGTGAACCTGACAAATATACACCATAAGACCAACAGCAGCCGGTGAGTCAAATTACATACATATACTACTCATACGATGACATAAAAGTGAGTAATTCCAAACAACAGTACAACAGTAGAACGAAGATCAGCACATACAAATATATTTAACAACACACACACACCATATTCAAAGAACTAAGTACACACCAAACTACC
The DNA here is from genome assembly GCA_917499265.3 of Mimumesa dahlbomi. Lineage (NCBI taxonomy): Eukaryota > Metazoa > Arthropoda > Insecta > Hymenoptera > Crabronidae > Mimumesa > Mimumesa dahlbomi. Next base: position 352,176 of record OU824126.1, on the reverse strand, counting down.
AGAACACAAAAGTAATAGTTAAAGTTTGACTCTCTTAAGACGAGCAAGTTAATAACAAAAAATGAACATTAAACAAAATTCAAGCCACAAAACAAACATAAACCTTACACAATGACGAGACTTTCAAATCTAACAAACCTAGACTCACTGGACAGGGATTAACATTCCACATCAAATAATATAAACTAACAAAATAAACTCGGCAGCCCTGGACGCACCTGCAAAAGGCCTAACGCTCCTGATATATACGTCAAACAAAACATAAACAGAACGACTCACCTTCTCGTACCCAACTCACACCCCTCGTAAGGCTTGAAACAAGCCCCGACACTCTCCTCCAAGGCTACAACTTATACAACTCTCCTCACTCATTGAGTTTGATGGAGGCACTATGTGCTGATCCTCGTTCGCCACTGGTACAAGGCTCTCTGGTTGCCTCATAAAACCCAGACAAGCAATGTAACCTGCAATACAACAGTTAATGACACTCAACCAAACAAATGAGTATATTAATAGCTCCCTTCACAACATTAAGTTAACATAAAATAAATATATAAATAAAACAACTACCTAAATACCGGGTACCTCTTGCAACACACCCAATGGCTATCGAGCCAAACCAGTGCAAACCACCACAGAATGGCTGGATCCCGGAAACGCAGCTCAACACTTGTAAATCCTGCAAGCAAATGCAAAATATAACGAAGCCTAGTCAGATTAACGCAAAGAATAAGCCACAGGACCAGAACTGTCACAGTGAACGCCACCCTCTACACATATTGGAATACACAACCTCGAAAGTCGATTCACAGGAAATGGCTCAACCAAAACATGGGGTGCTGGAATAACCTAAAACGATCACAACCCTACAAACTCTTAACAAGGCTCCACACAAAAAGCACAGCAGCCCGACAATAACAACCAATGAGGCCTCTTTTCAAGAACCAGCCCTCAAACATACAAGCAACAAAACAGCAGACACAGACACCAAAAAAAAAAAAAAAAAAAAATAAAATATATAAATTTCTCTTACTTTAACCAAGAAGTCAATCAACGGCACTAAAAAGAAGAATCATTACTCACCCAACCACAAAATCAGATAATAATTGACCCACAGCAAGGAGAGTTCCACTACGCCAAGCGCAACACGCCACATACGACACAACCTACAAAACACGCAAAGATATAGCAACCAGTCAACAAATACATCCAACTACAGAACATTACAGCCATAATAACCAACAAATAAACTAATAAGAATAACGGAAGACCATCGACGCACGAGAACAAAATAAACACACGAGATATAAGAAAAAAGAAAGTAAGTCCGCAAAAGTGACAGCACACGCAAGGAACAACAACAGTCATCGAGGTAGAAACACACAGCAAGGCACGCTACGAAAAGAAACAGATAAGAAACCGCGCCACAGCTCCGCCAGGAGGCGGCACCACACAAAAAATGGAAAAACGCAAAATGAAAATTACCACAAACTACACATCATATATGAAAACATCAAAAGAAGCAACAAACATTAAACAAACATAAATTACCCCCCTGACCTAGCAACAACAATAACAAACCAACTCGCGACAGATAGCTCGAAAAACCAGAAAATCCCCACCAACAACCACACGATGAGTAGAAGAAATTCTCAAAACAGACACGTAATACATTTGTGTAAACCCATTTACATTTTTATACTGTAAAGAATTAACAAAGTCTCGTCCACTGGTGAAACATAAGGCATGCATTCACTCTAACTTTTAAAAGTGCTCTACGGTGGGAGCAGGACACCGCTGCGTATGTAATCACTGAGGTGAAGCGGCGCTCGGCGGGCGCACCGGATGGATGGGTGACCGCTCGAAAGTCCGGACTCCCACCCCACCGCCAATGCCCGCTCGCCGCCTCACATTAATTCAAATTATTCGGACAGCGGTGTCAAGAACCACCTCGCTATATAAACCGTTTTTTTTTTTTTTTTTTTTTTTTTTTCCGACAACCTTTTCACAGGCCGTACTCTCTCTCCATAATTTGTTGCAGAGAAAGGAATGCACATCACCATCCTTACTCAACATACTTTATTCAGAGCTCCAATCTTAACAATACCAAAATTAAGTAATTTATAAACAGACGAACTGGCGACAAAGAACTCTAAAACATTGGAAAATATCCATCAACATCCACACGACGCGAAAAGAAAATCGTTAAAACAGACATGCAATACACTTTTCAATAACTCATTGATATTCCTATGCCAAAAAGAATTAACAAAGCTCCGTCCACTGGTGGATTATAAACAACTAAACAACCTAATGGGTAAAAGTGACCCACGGTAGGAATAGAGCACCGGTATACTCGGACCAATGCAACACTTAACTAACAACATTCACATCTCTTAATCAGAGAATAAACAGAAATTTAATGTGTCAAAATACATACAAAATAAATAAATATATAAATAATCTCTTAATAAACATAAAAGCATACTTGGAGAACAATTATTACAACGTCTCCACAAGTGCATAAAATGCAAAATCAAATCACCCTTCATAAACATCCAATTGCTAAATACAGTGTGCTACGTTTATAAAACTGGTGCAACAAAAATAATTAGATTATAATACTTATACGCTTTCTTAAATAACAACGAAGGCTTACATTAGAAAGCAGCAAGAAACCACTCCTGCGACACACAAAATACTAACCAACGTAAAGACCTATCAAAACACAAACGCAACAACAACGCAAAATTCACTAACAAACAATGAACAAATAATACATAAATAAAAACAAATCCTCTATACAAGATACACCATAACCAGACCATAATATTCACACGAACAGAATGCAAAAACGCACCCTAAAACCAGGCAAATACCAACAAGACAGAACGTTACAATCACGAATCAACACACAGAACTAAACAACACCCCTACAACACGAACATTAAAGTATTAATATGAATACCATCTCTCTTATACACAGATAAGCAAGACCAAAACACTCTGGATTAATTCAAACAAGACATAATACAATAAAAATCACAAACTTACACAGTATAACAACCGAACCGCGCCATGTTCATTCTCCGATCACCGGATGTGTCAATTAACTGGCACATCCGAAGAAAAGGAGAAAGAATAATTCGCGAAAGTCCTCCCGAATCTGCCGGCCCGCATGACCTCTCGCGCGATAAGACGGATCAACTACCATGAGGAACGATAACTTCTCTTGGTAGACGCAAAGCCTGTATGTCTATGACGGTGAGCTCACAGATTCGGTAAGAGGAAGTCAAAATACAGAAATCTTAAAAACAAACCTCGCGGACCGGAAACTACGTCGTAAATGATGCAGTAAATACCGACGCGCAAAACTACGAACTTTATCTCACAAAGAGATAAATGCAGGCCCAGGTTGTGGAGGGGAAGAGTGCTTATTCGACTCGCTTCTCAAACACTGACTGGTAGAGATCCACGGATCTATGCCCGCTAATAACCTAGCGGTGGAACTTAACCCGTAAAAAACGGAAAAAACGTATACTACGACAAGTATAAAACTAAAACACATTCTCTCACTACAGGAAAGAATGACAATTGAAACTGACAAACTTGCTGATGTACGTGTCCAGTACGTTCCGAGAACGTAGCTGCACTGCTCCAAGGCTTGTCAACCCGTTGAGAAATTCACTCCTGTTTGTTATCGGCCCTTGCATATTTGTTCGTACCTAACCTAACTTCGGGCGCGATTTAGAAGGGGGGCACCAGGTTCAGCAGCGGTCGGAAGGGGGAGTGTTCACTTCCTTTCTTAACCCAGACGAGGATGTCGGGGCAGCCGGCCCGCAACACCTCTCGCGCGATAAGTCGGAACAATCGGTCGGGGCAGTTTCACTAGATCTCCCCACCGGGCGAAAAGCCTGTACGTGCTTGTCGGTGAGCTCACTGCTCGCGGACAATCCTACGCCCTTGGGTTAAATCGTTTTTTTTTTTTTTTTTTTTTTTTTTTTTTTTTGTTCTTCTCTCTTCCCTTCGTCTTCAAAACTTTTTGCCACTAACCACGAAAGAGGGTCGAAGGGCCCGCCTCGGAAAGTCTAACAACACAATTAGCTGTCTATATCTATCGCTTTTCTACAAACTCCCTTGCTATCCGGAAATAACACACTAACAACGACTACGCATTAGAAGCCTGAACACGATTTCGAGTTTAATAGGTAAAATCTCGCTTAGTGGGTTGTCAAGAAAAAGGGGAGCGGACGCTTCTCAGTGTCCACTCCCTGAATAGAACAAACAGGATCAAAGTGACTCTCCTCGGTTCCCCGCCAACTCCAGGCGGTATTCCTGAACTATTCTATCACCAACTCGCCCGACGTAAACCACGGCCCACGGCCATTAGCTAACAAAGTAGGGAGCATGGCAGTTGGATGAATAAGTCAACGTACAGTCCCGCGTCGGAAGATCAAACACAGAGGTTCGAATTTGCGCTATGTGCCTCCTGGAGTAACTGGATGTCTTAGAGCATTTAAGGTTGAGCAAAGCCTCTAGTGGGTATGGACTTACCTAAGGCACCGGTGAGGGGAACCGTCTCCTCACCCCGCCCAACCAACCAACTTACTACTACTACTACTACTAGGTTAGGTTAGGTTAGGTTAGGTTAAGAGAATCTCCCTCCGGGCAACAATATCAACAGAACCGTGGCCACAGGCAAGGATAACCTCAAATCGCCGCCCGTACTGTAATACAATCTCGCCGGTCCGCCAACTCCTGCTCAATATGCAATCAAGAGCGATACACCTGCAAAAACACACAATTAACACACTGAAGCACTTGCATACACACGGTAGTAATTTCAGAATAATGATTGTAATAGGTACGTAATCGTCATTCACGATCGTCAAGCACGTGTCACCGTATCCTCGCCGAACGCCGCGAAAACCCCTTCTCGAACCACCGAATCACCCACCGCGTACAGAATCTCGGGAAAAACCGCGATCAAGCCACCCACACACGCGTATTTGCCTCACCCAAGCTACAACGTACGCCCGCGACGAAAGTAGGTCAAAACGCGCCTCCCGCGTAAAAGACCGAACGAACCAATCGCGCCGCGTCGCCATCAACGAACACACATCGAAACACGCCTTCAATAGCGTAGTAATAAACAATCAATTAACGACCACGACTCGTAGGAACCAACAATAAAAGATCGAGCGAACAATCACGCGAATCTCGCCTCTCGACTAACAGAATCGCGACCGAAATAACCGCGACATACACGATCGCACGAGACCATTCAGACCTTACGCCATACGACACACCGGGTATAGAATTCCATGCCCTTCATGAATAAATAAATATTTACAAGTATGACCCGATAGGAAGCAACGAAACCACCAGAGACTCACTTACACCCTTTTTCATTTAATCACCCACACGTATAAACACAATCACATAGTACTCTAACCAATATAAAATTCGTAATACAAACAAGATCTCGATAAACTTATAATATAAAATATGTATCTCTCAGAAGGTCGACTCCTAATCACAATGTAATCTAATACGAGTAAAACCGCGCTCGACCGTACAATAAACCCGCACGATAAACTAACGTAACACGATTCGCGTAAACGCAAGCAGACGAAATAACACCGCGACGATTATCGAATGTATCGGAATGTATCGCTTCATACTTCACCCTGCAAACCAGTCGATCAACCTAATTTAAAATTCCAATCTAATTCAAATTATGTTTGAGAATAATCTTAAAATATGAAAAAGCCCTGCCCTTGGTCGGCAGTGCACACGCATGCCTTCCCTCCGCGGCAAAGCGCTCGCCACGAGGTTGCAAGCGTGGCCTTAGGGCCCACCCTCGTTTCAGATAAAATAAAAATCTGATAACGAGGGTGGTGAAAGGGTAAGGCGGCTCCCACCCTCCCGCCACCAAACCCCGCTGACGAATGCTCGCGGTCCCCGAGTAGATATATGGCCCCCGCGAACTTTTTGGCTGCGACTCCGCGCCTCCGCGAAAACCGCGAGATGCCGACTAGCGGATATCATTGCTACTACATGATAATACAGTGGAGTGCATCAAGATTATGCCTAAGGATTTATCGATAACAAGAACCCTGCAACGACAACAAAATATTAGAACACAACACCGGACCGGGATAGTCATGAACAAATAAGAAGAACTACCCCCCGAAGAAGATTGTCAACCAACATGCAAGGAAACTACTATTATTATCATAATTCCTGAAAATTGCGAAGCACCTCACATCCGGAACATCCTGTAATCAACCCGCAACCTACCTATACGACAGTAAATCCCTTAAAATAAAAACAGACAAACATAACGCTAACAGACAAACAAGTAACCAGACACGTTTAAATAATTCATGAATCACTAGCTAACAAATATTTAAACTTCTAACAACAACCAAAACACTTTTGAATATACAAATACTATTTAAACTCCAAATCAAAACCTTTAACAAAATTAAGACGATACGAAACACGACAGGAACAGAGCCCCCTCCTAACATACCTCACCACAGGTCAACCATCCCTACTACGAACCACCTGAACCAATCCTATCCCTCCAAACAGCCGTAGGACCGCCCTCCACCCTCTGAAGGCATTACAACCACGCGGAAGCAGTATATATAGAGGGAAAAAATAAGCAGAGATCACTACCGACTCAAGTCAAGTTGAACCAGTACACTACAAGTAAGAAGCAAAGCCGAAAACGTCAAAATGGCAAAAGGAACTTTCTCTCCTTGCAACTCTGCTGCCGGATCTAACTCCATGGAGGAGGATCAAATCATCTGCCTGTTCGGGGACAGCGAAGACCCGGACTACGAACCGAGAGCCGCCACACTCAAGGATCTGGTGGAAGACCTCTACGAGAGGACATCAACACCTTAAATTACAAGGAACCAGCCGCCTAAGGAATCCAGGAAGACGCCCAGCCCTACCTGGACGGAGGAAGCCCTGATGGATTCCCCGGAAATCGACAGGAGGGACAAACGGACAGCGACTCCGGGTCCCAAAAAGGTAAATCCTCATCACCCCACCAATAGCAGACCATCAACATCGCACAAACCAACAAGCTCAAAAAAGGAGTACGAATCAAGACCTTTCAACGTAAAGAGTACTCCACTGGAAGAAAGAGCTATAATCTTCCTGAAAAACAACCACCCAACGGACAAAATATCCGAGGAAGCAATGGAAGAGATTGAAGAAATAATATCCGATAAGATTCTCGCGAGTGCCACCACAGGGACCAGGAATTTAGAGATAGAGAGGTCTTATCGAAAAAACGGGGGCCTGGTGGTAGTAGGCCGCAACAAACACACTATCAGGTGGCTGGAATCGGTGACGGAAATGATCTTCACCCAAACCGACACGAAGAGAGGAGCCCTAAAGGATCTCCGTACGAAAATTCCCTGCGAGATGCGGACAGTGGACAGGAAAATAAACTTCGAGACGATACAACATTGGGTTTTAAAAGTGTATCCAGAAATCCTAGCAGGAGAATGGGAACTCACTGAAGAAAAAGAGGACTCCAGGAGGAGAGGATTCAAAATTAAAGCTTTAATCCCGAGAGACGATTATAGAACCATCAGGAGGAAAGACTATAAACTCAACTGCAGGACGTCAACAGTAAAATTTACGTTCAAATACATTAGCTCATAAATATTGTATAATATTAATTAACAATAAGAACAATAAATAAGCTATTCAATTAATCTAATAAACATACTCAAATATACAAAACATTAAATACATGCAAAATTAAAACGGATTCATTACACTAATTCCCAACATCACACGTACAAATTCCCATCAATAAGACGAACGAACCAATAATATACCGAAATATACCGAATATACCGAAAACCAAGTCTAACGAAAGAACAAAATAGGAACATCGCAACTAAAAAAAAATAAAAAAAAAAAAAAAAAAAACAAGATTAAGCCGCCAACAACCAATTACATCGAGTAATTAACCCGCGGAATTAGAATATACAACACATATTACAAATGCGTAACAAACTCATAAAACCTCAATAACCCTTCCCGCGAACACATAAACGAAACAACTAACAAACTCAAGTCACAACCGCTTCACCTAACAACACAAAGAACAAAATAGACCGAATAAAGATCCTCGCAATAGGAACAAACACTACACCCATACCAAAAACATACGACTATGCCCCTGACAATAGGCTACAACATTACAAACAACATGAAGTGAACCGACCAAGACTCAATAACGCAACAAGCCCCGCAATCAACCCACACACAAATACACGCACACAATATATATATTACTAAAAATCCAACGCCTCTCGATAATAACTACAACTCAAAAATGAAAGCAAAATATTCAACAGAAAAGGAAAGGAGTCAGGGAAAACATTATATATTAAAGGAGGCAATACACTCAATCAAGAGATATTGCATATCAAAATTCTGATCACAATATTATTATTATTCATCATAGATCCAAATATACATCACAATTAACAAAGTCACACAAAATCTCATAAACTATAACTCTAAAATTACAGCACGAACGTACTAAGTTAAGATACTAGAAGGTGCTTCATCACAACGAGGGCAAGAAGAACACAGTCCTAAGCTCCATAGAAGACAATTACGTAAGTCATCCCACTCAGCCAAATACTCTGAGCTCAAGGAAAGATCGCAGAACAAGAAATCCAACGAGCACCTGAACGACAGCCACGCGCTCACCTGTAAACAAAAATAATACACTAATTACCTTTTTTTTTAAAAAAAAAAAAATTGCTTTCCAACAATTAAATAACACACAAGCATATATACATCACTCCATAGAAACCCTAGATGCACAAACCTGCGTACAGGCGAACGACAAGTTACAGAAAGTTAAAGTTAAACAGCTCACCCGGACCACAGGCATAACTATCACAAAACTAGTCATAAATCAAATATAACGAACCAAAACCTTTAAGCCTAAACCACCAGAAAACGCAAACACATAAACAACAACCACACCAAAAACCACAAATAACCCAATCACTGATATCTAATAACAAATTTTAATCCACATACAGTATATAATGGACATCAAAATCCTACAAATTAATCTTCACCATAGCCCAGCAGCATCAGCCATGGTAACCGAGTTTGCCAGGAAAAAAGACATCGATATAATATTGGTTCAAGAATCCTGGATATCGCATGATAAAATAGCCGGACTGGGAGCCGCAGGCACAGTCATAAGCGACAACTCACCAAACAGAAAAAGGGCATGTATAGTAGCATGTAAGAACAATGTATTAACTCTACTTCCGAATCTATCTAATAAAGATTTGACAGTGACTAGCATGGAGATCTCTACTCCAAACAATAACCAGCCAAGAACAAATTTAATAATAGCCTCCGGATACTGCGATGGCAAAACAAAAGCAAGGGACTTTCCGGAAAACCAAATAGTGACCTTGATAGACTGGTGCGAAGATAAGAAACACCAACTTATCCTTGGCATGGATGCAAACGCGAGAAACACAGCCTGGAACAGCACAGATACAAACGACAGAGGTAAAAGTTTAAAAAACTTCCTTGACATCACCAATCTAACAATCTTAAACACAGGCAACAAACCAACCTACGTTACCGCCACTAGAAGCGAAGTTCTAGACATAACGCTTAGCACAACTGACATCGCCACAAGAATAGGTAACTGGAGGGTATCCACAGAAAACTCCATGTCAGACCACAAGTATATTCTGTTTGACATTAAGGAAGCAGACAACAAAACCCCTAGCCAGTCACAAAACACGAAACACACAGACTGGAAGAAATACAACGAAGTTCTAGGAACAGAACTTAAGAAATTCCCCAACCGATATGGTAATGAGCAGGAAATCAACACAGCAATTGAATGTATCACAGACGCAATACAAATGGCACTGAACAAAAGCTGCGAAAGCAGAAATCTAGGAAAAAGAAAAAGAGCTCCATGGTGGAGCAAGGAAATAGCCAAACACCTGGCTAGCAACGAAAAATTAAGGCGCAAAGCCAAATACACCGGCAAAGTCAGCGACAAAGAAAAGTTCCTTAAAGATAAACACGCCTTAAAGAACAGAATATTAAAGGCGAAACGAGAGGCATGGAAAAAGTTTTGCAAAGACGTCTCCACGATCCCAGAAACGGTTAGAATCAACAAGATTCTAGCAAAAAACCCGCAAGAGCTTCTAGGAGCTCTAAAAAACAAACAAGGAGCATTCACGACTAACAATGAGGAAATACTTAACCTCCTCACAGAAGAACATTTTCCAGGTTTTTATAACTGTCAACCTACAGACCACCCGCAAACAGCGGATAACAGAAAAAGAAATGACATTGAAGCACCTGCCTCAGGCGACAGGTGGAAACCAGACTGGAAAACAGCCAGTGAGGTGTTGACCACCGAAAAACTAATATGGGCAATAAAATCCTTCAGCCCACACAAGGCGGCAGGCCCGGACAACATAACACCGGAAATGCTGCAAAAAGGGATTGACCACCTAAAGGGTCCACTGACGAATATTATTGAGAGGGAGAGAGCATCTTCGGCTGTTTAAAAACAAATAAGCGTCGACGCACGGCCAGAACAGATACAGCGTTACTGAAACGATCTACATTGGAGTATGGAGTTAATCGAAATGGCTTCTGAAATAAATTACTTATTATTCAATGGCCAAAAAAAAAAAAAAAAAAAAAAAAAAGAAAATTGTTTGCTATTTAATGGTGCTAATCTTTATTATTCAGGAAAGTTATTATAAATATAAAAAGTAATGACTAGACCAAGGGCTTTGACACTTAAATATAAAATTTTTCAAAAAGTGGAGTTCATTGATGTGTGCATTGAGCGGCTCACATATTGAATATAAGGTAACTAAACACTCTAAAGCAGTGGTGTCAAGGTCGTGCACTTTTCGGCCGATTTTCGGGGCGCTCGCCCGCTGCCCCGCCGCTTCCAGGGAGGGGCCACTGAGCGGGCGGCTGGACGTTTCGTTGGGGCTTCGGCTCGGGAGCGTACCGTGAACATAAACGCACGCTCTACCCTACCCAGATACAACCTTTTTAAAATTTTACGTACCTATTCACGTTACGCTCCTGAGCCGAAGCGGCCCCGAAGCGTCTAGCCGCTCGCTCACTGGCCCTTCCTTGAGAGTGGTGGGGCGGTGGGCGGGCGCCTCGGGGGTCGGCCGGGGGGTGCGCGGCCTTGACATCAGTGCTCTAAAGTGACCCACGGTAGGAATAGAGCACCGTTGCCCTTGTACCAATTTATTTATAACAATGCAACATTTTACTAACAAAATTCATATCCTCTAATTAAAGAAAAACAGAAAGTTAATGTGTGAAATAAATACAAATAAATAAATATATAAAGAACCTGCTAACAAATGTATAAGTATGCTTGGAAAAACAATTATTACAACGTCTTCACAGGCGCATAAATACAAAAATAAATCATCCCTCAAAAGCATCCAATTACTAAAATAAAATGTGCTACAATTATAAAACCAATACTAGGAACATTATAAACATACTAACTCGCGCCAGATAGCTCCAAAAACAACGGGAAATCTCCTCCAACATCCGTACGATGTGAAAAAGAAATCCATAAAATAGATACGCAATACACGGTTAGAAACTCTCTTGACATTTTATGCCAAAAATTTGACAAAGTACCGTTCACCGGTAGGATATAAGGCAACTAAACACTCTAATGGCTAAAAATGACCCACGGAAGGAATAGAACACCGGTGTCCTTGGACCAATGCAACATTTTACGAACAAAATACATACCTCTTAATCAAAGAACAAACTGAAATTTAATGCGTGTAATAAATACAAAATAAATAAATATGTAACAAATCTGTTAATAAATATAAATGTATGTTTGGAAAACAATCACTACAACGTCACTACAAGTGCATAAAATACAAAATAAACTATCTTCAAAGTCATGCAACTACTAAAATAAAAGCCACTACTATTGCAATAAACAAATAATTAGCCTATACTACCTAAACGTTTTCTCAAATAACAAGGAAGCCAACATTACAAATGCAGTAAGAAAACACTCGTGCCAATCGCATACTGCGACATACGCAAAATCCTATCAAAACACAAACGCAATAACATTGTGCAATCCACAAATAAGCAATGAACAAATAATACATAAGCATAAACAAATCGTCTATACAAGATACACTATAACCAGACCATAGCATTCACACGAACATAATGCATAATGCACCCAAAAAACCTGACAAATATTAACAAGGCAAAACGCTACAATCATAAAGCAACACACAGAATTAGAACAAACATTAAGAACAATTATAAATACCAGCCCTCTCATACACAAGTGGGCAAAACCAAAACAGTCTGGAATTAATTCTAACAAGACATAAAAAAAAAAAAAATTCTTAAATTTAAACAACAAAACAACTGAACCGCGCCATGTTCACTCTTCGATTACTGAATATGTCAATATATCAGTACATCCGAGGGAACTGTGAACGAATAATTAGCGAAAGTCCTCCCGAATCTGCCGGCCCGCATGACCTCTCGCGCGATAAGTCGGATCAACTACCAAGAGGAATGATAACTTCTCTTGGTGGACGCAAAGCCTGTATGTCTATGACGGTGAGCTCACAGATTCGGTAACAGGAAATTAAAATACAAAAGTATTAAATCAAACTTCGCGGACCGGAAACTACGTCGAAAACGATGCAGTAAATGCCGCCGCGCAAAACTATGATCCTTATCTCACAAAGAGATAAATGAAAGCAATTTCTGAAATCTACACAATATAAGAACTGTACCGCGCCATGTTCACTCTCCGATTACTGGATATGTTAATATACTAGTACATCCGAGGGAACAGTGAACGAATAATTAGCGAAAGTCCTCCTGAATCTGCCGGCCCGCAAGACCTCTCGCGCGATAAGTCGGATCAACTACCAAGAGGAGCGATAACTTCTCTTGGTGGACGCAAAGCCTGTATGTCTATGACGGTGAGCTCACAGATTCGGTAACAGGAAATTAAAATACAGAAGTATTAAATCAAACCTCGCGGACCGGAAACTACGTCGTAAACGATGCAGTAAATGCCGACGCGTAAAACTATGAACTTTATCTCACAAAGAGATAAATGTATACCCGGGACGTGCAGAGGACGAGTGCTTATCCGACTCGCTCCTCAAACACTGACTGGTAGAGATCTATGGATCTATGCCCGCTAATAACCTAGCGGTGGAACTCAACCCGTAAAAAACGGAAAAACCTATACTACGACAAGTATAAAGCTAATACACATTCTCTCACTACAGGAAAGAATGACAATTGAAACTGACAAACTTGCTGATGTACGTGCCCAGTACGTTCCGAGAACGTAGCTGCACTGCTCCAAGGCTTGTCAACCCGTTGAGAAATTCACTCCTGTTTGTTATCGGCCCTTGCATATTTGTTCGTACCTAACCTAACTTCGGGCGCGATTTAGAAGGGGGGCACCAGGTTCAGCAGCGGTCGGAGGGGGAGGGAGGTTCACTTCCTTTCTTAACCCAGACGAGGATGTCGGGGCAGCCGGCCCGCAACACCTCTCGCGCGATAAGTCGGAACAATCGGTCGGGGCAGTTTCACTAGATCTCCCCACCGGGCGCAAAGCCTGTACGTGCTTGTCGGTGAGCTCACTGCTCGCGGACAATCCTACGCCCTTGGGTTAAATCGCGTTTTTTTTTTTTTTTTTTTTTTTTTCTCTCTCTTTCGTCTTCAAAACTTTTTGCCACTAACCACGAGAGAGGGTCGAAGGACCCGCCTCGGAAAGTCTAACAACACAAGTAGCTATCTACATCTATCGCTTTTCTACAAACTCCCTTGCTATCCGGAAATAACACACTAACAACGACTACGCATTAGAAGCCTGAACACGATTTCGAGTTTAATAGGTAAAGTCTCGCTTAGTGGGGATGTCAAGAAAAAGGGGAGCGGACGCTTCTCAGTGCCCACTTCCTGAATAGAACAAACAGGAACAAAGTGACTCTCTTCGGTTCCCCGTCAATTCCAGGCGGTTACAGCTTGACCATTCTATCACCAACTCGCCCGACGTAAACCACGGCCGACGGCCACTAGCTAACAAAGTAGGGAGCATGGTAGTTGGATGAATGCGTCAGAGTATAGCCCCATGTCGGAAGGTGAAACACTGAGGTTCGAATTCGCGCTATGTGCCTCCTGGAGTAACTGGATGTCTTAGAGCAAACAAGGGTGAGCAAAGCCTCTAGTGGGTATGAATTTACCTAAGGTCCTGGTGAGGGGAACCGTCCCCTCACCCCGCCCAACCTGATAACTTACTACTTACTACTTACTAAAGGGTGCACTGACGAAAGTCTTCCGCGCCTGTATGGCGTTAAACATACTCCCGTCCAAATGGACGGAAACCAAAGTGATCTTCCTCCCTAAACCAGGGAAGAACAAATACGACACACCCAAATCCTTCCGACCGATCAGCCTGACATCGTTTCTACTCAAAACGATGGAAAGACTGATCGACAGAAGAATTAAGGAAAAATACATAGCAGACAAACCACTGCACCGACATCAATACGCCTTCAGAGCAGGTTACTCTGTCGAAGCGGCACTGCATAACCTAACGGGAAAGATAGAAAAAGCTATCTTCTCCCAAAACTACGCAATGGGATGCTTCCTAGATATAGAGGGAGCATTCAACACGACGCAGATACAAACGATAATGAACGGAATGAACGACTTTAACATACCCACCTCAATAAGTAGATGGATTTTCAGAATGCTAAACAACCGCCATATTAAGGCGACAAGAGGCGGCACCATAATCACTGGCAAGGCCCCGAAAGGTTGCCCACAAGGAGGAATATTATCCCCACTACTATGGTGCTTTGCGGTGGACTCATTAATCCACATGCTCGAAGACTGTGCAGTGGAAGTACAAGTATACGCTGACGACATTTCCATCCTAGCATGTGGAGAATCTCTCCGGGAGGAAAAACGAAATATACAGGCCGCCATAGACATGGTGCAAGGATGGTGCGAGAGTACCGGCCTCTCAGTCAACCCGAGCAAAACCGAAGTCATGATTTTCACGAGAAAGCTGAAAATAGAAAAGGTAAGCAAACTAAAAATGTACAAAAAAGAAACCGAGTATAAAGAAGAAATTAGGTACCTGGGACTGCAGTTTACTCCAGACCTTCGATGGAGCAAACACATAAATAAACAGACAGCAAAAGCTGGCAATTATTTGAAGGCACTCTGCAGAGTGGCTGGTCCAACCTGGGGTCTGAAACCCAAAATAATAAAATGGATGTACGACGCCATAGTTCAACCAAGAATCCTTTTTGGCGCAGTTATATGGTGGAGAGACGCACAACTTATCAGAGTAAAAAGAAAATTAAGCTCAATCCAAAACAGAGCTCTACGCAAAATTTTAGGCGCTATAAGAACTATGCCAACAAAAGGTATGGAAGTTCTCCTAAATGAAACTCCGCTGGAAATTAAAGCCACGGAGGTAGCTATCAGAACTGCACACAGGATAAACACCTGGGGTATGTGGAATGAATCTGAAAATCAAAAATCACACGCATACATACTAAAATATGCAGGCCCAATACTAGAGGGAACACAATACGTACCCTCGGACAGCATGACAGCCAAACATGAGTTTGGGAAAAAATTCAACCGCATACACACAACGAGGGAAGATTGGGCATCAAAAAAGATGCCACCAAGGTATGTATACGATCAGATTTGGTACACTGATGGTTCTGTTACAGACAACGGTGTAGGAGCCTCCTGGACAACAGAGAACGGCAACAACTCCGACTATACGACCCTATGGGGAGGGTCAACAATATTTCAGGCCGAAATAACAGCCATCATTGGATGCGTGGAATCACTGACCAATAAGAATATCTGCAATCAAAAAATCCTGATCTGTTCAGATAGCCAATCTGTCCTCACAGCAATAGAGGGTCCAGTATTTACATCTAGACTGGCACACAACTGCTACCTCAAATTAAACACCCTAGCCTCTAAAGGGAACAAAATCTCGCTGACATGGGTACCTGGACACAGAGGTATCCCAGGCAATGAAAAAGCAGACGAACTGGCCAAACAAGGAGCCAGCGACACCTATATCGGTCCACAAGCCACCACAGGCCTCGCTATGGCCACATTCAAAAGACTACTAAGAAAGAGAAGTGCGGCGGCACTGGAGGAAGCCTGGAACAATGTACCAGACTGCACGCAAGCAAAAACCCTGCTGGGTATGAAACTAGATACAGGAAGAGCCAACAAGCTTATGAAATTTAACAAAGACGAAACCAAGAAACTTTCTACAATGCTAACAGGACATGGTTACCTGGGAAATATGATGCACCATATGAAAATGACAGACTCCCCCTTCTGCATCCACTGCAAACAAGAAAATGTCAAAGAAACGGCAACACATATCATTGGAAACTGCGAAGCTTTCATGAATACTAGAAACCTAACGTTAGGTAGCTTCATCATTCCAGATGACGAACTGAAAAACCTGGAACTAAGCGCGGTATGGAACTTCATTCGAAAAACGAAACCATTCCGCGAAATTTAAAATTGGCCTACACCAACACCAACAACACACCTGAATTAACAAAATAAAACTAGATTGACATACACATGTCTAAAAACATCCCATCGAGAAACTGATGTAAAACAAAAATCTTCAACATAGCAACAGGACGTCAAACCCAACAACATAACCTCTCCCACTCCAACCTACACAAACTCACAATACAACCACACTAATAAGCACACCACAAAACATATACAATCAATAACCACAGATATCAGATTACAATAAGAAACAGCAAATTACCAATGAAGTTAAGGTTATGTGATCATACATAACATAACCCCTAACTAACACTGGCACACTTTTCTCAAAATTTTAATCCAAATTTAATATAACAATTCCAAACTAAATTAAATTAAGTAACATCAATCTTCCAAACCTAACCATTCATTCAGGTAAACAATCATCAAACACACACACTAGTATACTCAAGGACTAACACACACAAGCGTCAAAAAAAAAAAAAAAAAAAAAAACCAAAACCTAGAACGACAATTCAGCAACACAGAGAGCTCACACTGGTTACCCACACGTCACATCCCACAGACACTCACAACAATCTATAAAACACAAACAAAACACACAAATTACACCCTCAACCACGCATAGCCCCGGCCCTACACAGCCCGGTCCTCACAATACAACAACCCCAGAACCACAAAAATAATACCCGACACATCACACAGGTAAGTAAACAAACAAAATTAATTGAATAATCACAGAACAATCACAGCCCAGACAGGACAGACAGAACAAGACACAGCAGGAGGACAGAGCAAATCAAAATAACCGCAACTACACTTATAAGCGAACAACTAAACCAAGTACGAACAACGTAAGCAACAATACAGGGACACAGGAACCATTAGAACAGGCCACACCAACCATACTAGCACCATCATGAACAAACAACAACAC
The DNA here is from genome assembly GCA_917499265.3 of Mimumesa dahlbomi. NCBI lineage: Eukaryota > Metazoa > Arthropoda > Insecta > Hymenoptera > Crabronidae > Mimumesa > Mimumesa dahlbomi. The sequence goes on along the minus strand of OU824126.1, from coordinate 334,574 downwards.
GGAGGACCTAACAAGCACAGGTCAGAATTCCAACAACATCCGGTGAGTCAAACTACAAACAACAAACAATAAAGCTTACTAAACAAGCATTAATCAAATAAAGACCTTGAATATAACATAATATACTACAAGATACCTTACTTAAAATAATGAAAGAACAAAATCCAACAAAATAGAAATCAGCACAAACAAGTCACACTTATAGTACATATAATAATATCCAATCAAACTGCCCAAATACGGATGAACATCAGCAACCCAATCCTCAAGTATAAACAACAAGCATACAATAAATAATTTCCAGTCACTACAACACTCACAATCTATCGTCGTAAGATATACAGAATCCATACCCACACGTAAACATCAAACACTCTCCACCAAACAACACACCTTATTACATCGGGTCCACACTTCTTAAAGTATCCCAGTAGGCGGATCAACTGTAACATCCAATGGCCATCTCAAGACACTGGCAAACACCCAGTAACCTACAAATATATAAATATTAAATATCACAACAAGGAAAATACATACATAAAGAATAATAACCACATTGAACACAACAATTTACTGTCTTATAACCTTAACAAGGAGAACCAAACCAGACCAGACAAATTATCGCAATGATATAACCAAAAAAAAAAAAAAAGAAAAAAACAACATAATTAAGGCAAAATCATTTCAGCAAATAAAATAGAGGTCCATAACAAATCAAACTTACCAATATACACTCGGAAACGACAAATACCGGTAATCTATTACATAAACAAACCAAACAACAAACACGAGATACAATTGCGAAATCATAAGAATGACACTATGAATACCGAATCGACAACGAGTTATGCCATAGAACGCAACGAAGAGATGCGACACGCAGGGAGGAAATATAGAAAATGCGACCCGGCCCCGCCAGGAGACGCCACCGCTCGGGACCGGCAAACCAGGAACTAGCAGTCACCAACAAAATACACACACAATAGAGCAAATAGCGTAGCCCGCAGAATTATCTGAGCCACATTGACCTCAAAAAAGACCACTGATATCAATCACACTAATAACAAGAAACTAGCATCATGACAGCCCATGTTAGAAAATACAGTAAAGAAGGTAAGAAACAGAGGTTCAGTCACGGTGAGAAAACGTTCTCTGATACACAATATAGATATAAAACACAAACACAGTAAGCCACATTATCATTTCTGAACCACAAAAGACATAAAAGTCACATACCAGCAAACTGTATAACAACTAAACGGCTAAACATATAAGCAGAGGTCCGTGGTAGGAGCGGAGCATCGGAGGCAATTCGATCACTGAGGTGAAGCGTCGCCCGTCGCGGACACCGATGGGATGGGTGACCGCTCGGCTGCCCCCGCTCCTCCCGCCGCTGTTCACTCGCCGCTCCCAACCGCTTCACACCAGCATCTACTACTGATGCTGGCCCGGGACGAAAGAACATAATACAGGGAAACAAGGGAAAAACCCGAATCACCTCCGGGAAACGTCTTTTTTACGGTCAAAAAAAAAAATACATAAAATACTTTTTGCTCACAAAGGACTTCACCTAGCATCACATAACTGTTACATATTGCTAAGACAGGCCCGCCAAATCTTAGGGCTACAAAATTCTAAAACAGAACAAATAACATTAATAAAAAGAACGAAACAGTAGAAATCCACGACGATAAATCATAAAACGAAAACTTCTGTCATAGCTACATATCAGGCTATACCACTAAAACAATGACAATTCCAAGCCAAACTTGCAACGAACACACTAACTGAAATCTGTAAAATCATCTATAAGCACTAATTACAACATAATGTTACCCGTCAATTCAAAAATCAAGTCCAAATCACCTGGAATTAACGCAAACTAGATGGAAACAATAAAAATGCCAAACTTACAAATATATACACAAAAAACCAGTACCGCACCATGTTCACCTCCTGACCACAAAATGTGACAAGCACAACCGAAGGAACAGTGAACGAATAACTAGCGAAAGTCCTCCCGAATCTGCCGGCCCGTAAGACCTCTCGCGCGATAAGTCGGATCAACTATCAGGAGGAACAAAAAGTTCTCCTGGTAGACGCAAAGCCTGTATGTCTCTGACGGGGAGCTCACAGATTCGGTAACAGGAAATCAAAATACGTAAGTATTGAAATCAAAACCTCGCGGACCGGAAACTGCATCGAAGACGGTGCAGGCATTGCCGACGTGTAAAATTCTGAACCTTATCTCACAACGAGATAAAAGTTAGACCAGGACGTGGAAAGGACGAGTGGTTATCCGACTCGCTCCCTAAACACTGACTGGTAGAGATCCACGGATCCATGCCCGCTAATAGCCAAGCGGTGAAACTGAACCCGTAAAGACGGAAAAACCTGTACTACGACAAGTACAAAGCTAATACTCATTCTCTCACTGCAAGAAAGAATGACAAGTAAAAACTGACAATCTTGCTGATGTACGTGACCAGTACGTTCCGAGAACGTAGCTGCACTGCTCCAAGGCTTGTCAACCCGTTGAGAAATTCACTCCTGTTTTGTTATCGGCTCTTGCATATTTGTTCGAACCTAACCTAACTTCGGGCGCGATTTAGAAGGGGGGTACCAGGTCCAGCACCGATTCGAAGGGGGGGGTTCACTTCCTTTCTTAACCCAGCCGAGGATGTCGGGGCAGCCGGCCCGCAACACCTCTCGCGCGATAAGTCGGAACAATCGGTCGGGGCAGTTTCACTAGATCTCCCCACCGGGCGCAAAGCCTGTACGTATTTGTCGGTGAGCTCACTGCTCGCGGACAATCCTGCGCCCTTGGGTTAAATCGCGTTTTTTTTTTTTTTTTTTTTTTTTTTTTCTCTACTTCGTCTTCAAAACTTTTTGCCACTAACCACGAGAGAGGGTCGAAGGGCCCGCCTCGGAAAGTCTAACAACACAATTAGCTGTCTACATCGATCGCTTTTCTACAAACTCCCTTACTATCCGGAAATAACTCACTAACAACAAATACACATTAGAAGACTGAACACGATTTCGAGTTTAATAGGTAAAGTCTCGCTTAGTGGGGATGTCAAAAAAAAGGGGAGCGGACGCTTCTCAGTGCCCACTCCCTGAATAGAACAAACAGGATCAAAGTGACTCTCCTCGGTTCCCCGCCAACTCCAGGCGGTATTCCTGAACTATTCTATCACCAACTCGCCCGACGTAAACCACGGCCCACGGCCATTAGCTAACAAAGTAGGGAGCATGGCAGTTGGATGAATAAGTCAGCGTACAGTCCCCCGTCGGAAGGTGAAACACAGAGGTTCGAATTCGCGCTAAGTGCCTCGTGGAGTAACTGGATGTCTTAGAGTAAACAAGGGTGAGCAAAGCCTCTAGTGGGTATGAATTTACCTAAGGCCTTGGTGAGGGGAACCGTCCCCTCACCCCTCACCCCGCCCAACCTGATAACTTACTACTACTTAATACTACTAGGTTAGGTTAGGTTAGGTTAGGTTAGGTTAGGTTGCCTCTACGTGGGGGTGGTGCGGGCCATGGCCGTGTACGGCTCTGCCGTATGGGCCAACGCCCTGGTGGCATGCCGGCGTAGCCGGTTAATCCTCAGCCGCATACAGCGGCGGGCAGCCATCAGGGTGATCAGAGGCTATCGCACCGTATCCACGGAGGTGGCGCTGGTCCTGGCGGGGATACTCCCCTTTCATCTCCAGGCGGCTGCCGACGCCGAAGTATATCGGCGTCGGCAGATATTCCGCCGGACGGGGGAGGACCCGCCGGACCGAGTGGTCGAGGTGTGGAAGCGCCAGTCCAGGCAGCGGGCACGCGAGGAATGGCGGAGGCAGCTTTTAGCTAGCCCCGCCGCCCGCAAGCCCGCTGTCGGCGCGGTCCTGGCCAACTTTGATGGTTGGCTGGACCGCGGGCATGGCAGGCTCTCCTACCGCCTCACGCAGGTGCTCACCGGGCACGGATGCTTCGGTGAGTACCTGCATAAAGTGGGGGCGGAGGTGACGGCTGAGTGCCATCAGTGCGGCGCCGAGTTTGATTCGGCGCCGCACACGTTGGAGGAATGCCCGGCCTTTGCTCGACAAAGGCGGGCACTCCAAATGGAGATATAGTGGGACCTCTCGTTGCCGGCCGTTGTTACTTCATTGGCTGGCAGCGGGAGGTCGTGGAGTGCGGTGGCCTCCTTCTGCGAGGAGGTCATCTCGCAGAAGGAGGCAGACGAGCGGGAGCGGGAGCGTACCGATCCCGCTCGTCAAGAACTTCGACGGGCGAGGCGAAATAGGAGGCGGCGGCCGGTGGCCGTCAGCGCCGCTGCCCTCCCTGGAGGGGACGGTGCAGCGGGGCCACTGGCCCCCATAGCCCCTCGCCAAGCCCGCCAGCCGCCGTAGTTACGGCGGCAAAGAGGAGGGAACCGGCCCTGAGCGGGGTTACTGTCGCGGTGACCCGCTACGTTTTAAGCTCAGGGCCGGGGGACCGAGACGGCCGGCGGTAGGTGCGCCGCCGTCTCCGCGATCGGTCCCAGAGGTTGAGAGCGCCGGAGCGTGGCCCTCCGGCGCTGATATGATGGTGGTAGGGGGCAGGAATTTATGCCTCCTCCGCGATGTGCCCCCTGTTGTGGGGGGCGCTGGGTGCGGCGGTCGCGGTTGTGTGCTTCTGCGTTCCCGCGGCCGCCGAATCACCCGATGGAGGCTACCGGGGAGTTTTTAGTGGGTACACCCGCCGGAGGGCGGCTGCTCACCCACGGGGAGTCCCACACTACCCGGCGGTTGCCCTACCGCCGCCGGGTGTGCGTAATGCATTTTCTCCCCGTTACAAAAAAAAAAAAAAAAAAAGGTTACGTTAGGTTAGGTTAGGTTAGGTTACCTTGCACACATACGAGCAATATTTTCGGTAAACTCGGTAACAAGATCATCGGCTTGAACATAACAAGTAGATATACTATTCCGAGAAATTCTTAAAGTTAAAATCACCCGCGAACAGACGATTCAAATACCTGCCTCCACGGAACAAGGGCGAATTCACCTCACACCGACGCGTAAATGTAAATAATAATTAACGATCCTTGTACCAAATCAAACCGGAACAACTGAAACATACAAAACAAATCATTATAAATAATAGACTTCCAACAAACCACTCACGTAACACTACATATTACACACAAAAACGCGAGTATATCCACACAAAATACATACATTCGAAAAAAGAAAAACCCCTAAATCCCTGATAAGTCGTAACAACCGATAGCAAAATTAATTCTCGAGCACATACTCGGATCGCGATTCCTCGAACAATTCCCCGACGGCTCTAAGGTTCGCAGGACGCCTCTTGACACGTATAATACCTGAAACAACGAACGAATTAATACCATGTCCATTACACGCATACTAATAAGACTAGAATCACCAGACACATACGATTACCTGAGCTAAATACCTTATCTCACCACGCACGAATCAAATTATTCTTAACGGGAGCATAAACGACAATAATACTCACTCGTACATACATCCGCTCAAACCGGAACACCTGAAACATACGAATTAGAATCAATTAGAACACGTAATATTACCAAAGATCAATAGTAAGATAACAAAAATCAGGTTTCACTGTACATCACACGCATAAGCATTTGTTTAAACGGGTACCAACGCCAACACCGTGTCATCGAACCCTCGGAACTGCTTTACAATCTGAAAAAAAATATATATATAATAATATATATTCAAACAACGCAATTAATAATAACAAACGGGCAAGCTAAGAAGAACCCTCAACCAATAAACTCACATGCTCCCATCGCGAACACGTAAGCGGGTTCAATTAAATACACGACACCGCGAATAATAACACGCAAAATCTAACGGTACAAACAAAATATTGATTCAAAAACGTATCTCGACAGAAAAGTCCCACCTCGCCCGTATAATTAGAGAATTCATTAGAAATCAACAAGATAGAAACTAGAGAAACGAAATAATATATACTCATAAAATTTTGCCCTTTTCCACTCTCGAAAACGCGGAAAACCGTTAGAACCCCGGCCGAATATTTCAATTTTTCAATGTTTACAACCGTCCCTCAAAAATAAGAAAACGCACGCACTCGACCCCGGGGGGTACGGGCAAATCCATCGAACGGGTCTAATCGGGAAGCAGAGTGAAGATACGTACCAGCCGTCATTAACAAGAGTCAACCCAGGCCCAAGGCCGTTTTATGGCCCTACTCAGCGATCGAGGATGACACACGCTCGGCCCGGAGGGCGACCATGCGGAACGTGTAAATCAGCGAACAACAATAAGCCCAAAGTCAGCGCACGTGCAGTCATCGTGGCAGGAAACAGGCAATAAACCACCACCTGTAGAAAGACCGCGTTTTTAATGTTTAAATAACCGAACAGACCCCCGTAGATCCAACATACTGTAAAACTAGAAAATATAATCTTTAATCTTTAGAAAAAGAGAAAATCCACAGAAAAGAAAGTACACCGCGTAACAATCCCACACATAGTAAATTCACACAGCATCAAATTATCAAGACCATGACGAAACACGCGAATTAGACCAAAAATACGCGCGTAACAACGACGTATGTAAGACATGCGAGCATGTAAAGGAAGACACACACAAACTCATACAACCAGACATTCACACACACAGTCGACAGCGTGATAACACAGTCATAGAAACCGCGAAATCATAACATCGACATAGTAGAATCTAATTCCCATATAAATCGTAAAACCAATCAAATGATACGCGACACTCGTAACAACCGCCGAAAACCCCTACCTCCCCCACACACTCCTCGACCCCTACGCTCTCGAATACAATATCACAAACGAATAACACATAAGAATATTTCTACAAAACATACACGCCCATGATTCCAACACCCCACATATAACAACGAGTAATCACGCCACTCAAACCTTGCGACTACCCCCGATCATACTCCCTCACAAAATCAAAATAACACACAAGCTAGTCCCCCCATAATCTAAACAACAAAGAACTTACAACACCGAATAAATAATACAAACGTCTACAAACACCGAAGCATGAACTCAACAACTAACTTTTAAAACGGTACATTATACAATAAAATCCCACACTTTAAGAACAAGACCGAACGACATACAGGCAAACGAACAGCAAAATCTAAACATCTTTAATCAACGAACCAATTATGAAATCCCACACAATTCAAGGAACGCATATACACTTACAAGTATCACAATCCAATCCATTATACAAGAACGCATAAGATCTCACGACCACCAACAACATTAACGTACCTGAAGCAGTGAAAACGCACGAACATATCGCCAACTCTAATTACATTCCAAAGCTCCTTAGTTAAACAATCATGGCCAGTTTCCCTCTTCAGCCACAGACCACGTACGAAAATCAAAAGGTTCACGTCCACAGCCATCTCCTAGGAAACAAAATATAATTAGAATCAAGCCAGTCACACGTAATAGCATCAAAACATCTACAAACGTTAGCGTGCACCTTCTATTACACCAGAAGGCCTACGCCAGCCACAACGTTCCCCTTCTAACAAAATTTAGAAAAATGTTCTCAAACATAGTTTAACTTTCCTAACGATGACAAAATTCATCAAATTAATGCTTACCTGTAGCCTACACCCGGTAATTCTCAGCACATCCGATCAAGAAGCTTCCCGAGGTGACACATTATCACCCCTCGAATATTCACCAGGTCTGTGGCTGCCGGCACGTTTTAACCTCAAAACGAGGCCTGCACTCACGCTTACTCCCGACGGCCCGACAACTCCCGCTCTGACACGCAATCAAGTGCGTAACACCTGCAACATAAGCACAATTAATTTACACTGAAAGTCCCCCTCACCTCGCTAAGTGACACAAGCAACAAAATAAAAACAAACACAACGCGAAATCACCGACAGCGACCGCCGAGCACCCGTCACCGCATTCGCCGTGAAACGCCGCGAAAATTCTCACCCAAGCTAACGAACCACCCATCTCACACGGAATCCCGGGAAAAACCGCGATCAAATCACCCACACGCGATTAAATGCCTCACCCACGCTATAACGTACGTCCACGCCGAAAGTAGGTCAACACGCGACTCCCGCGTAAATGGCCGAACGAGCCAATCGCGTCGCGGATTTCAGACTCACATAGAAACACAACATCACGCGAGTAGGAACAAACGAAATCAACAACGATCACGATTATTAACAAATAATTGTAATTGTCGAACGCACACCACGCGTATATCCCTTAAAAAGATAACCTCGCAACTCTCGAGACACGCACGCCCGCACGCACTCGCCAAAATTCACATCATACATGAAAACCCCATGCCCCTCAAGAGAAATGCACCGCCTCTTATCTACACAATTAAACAGCCCGTACCAAAACTAACGCAGTCCAATATACCAAATACCCGAAAAGATCAAAGACAAACAATAAACAAAATTAAATTCGAATGACCAATTAACCCACGAACAAGATGAAAAACATAAAATCGCGAATAGATTCACTCCACCTTAACGAATCGTACAAAGCATGACAGCAGCTATCCGACGGCTCGCGAGATCCAACATCAAATCAGATAAATCCGATAAAATGATCCGCGACCGACCGTACACGCGCCCCCTCGCGACGTGGCAAGGGCCACAGATCGTACGCGTAACACCGGTAGGACAATGATAATCAATTAACGAACAATATATACATAATATGCCAACAGACACCGCAATCTATGTATTTTAGAGGACGCGAACAATACAAACGCGACTCGACCGACGATAATATTAAAATTAAACATAACGCGACCTAAATACTACCCGCGAATGAACAGAAAGAAGCACCTGAAACCGCGAAAAGAACCGCGCTAAAGCGACAACGTCGAGCCAAACTGCACCGAATTATGCTTAATATAAATATCAAAATGTAAAATAAATCGAGGTCGGCCGTGCACGCGCACGCCTTCCTCCCACGGCCACGTGCTCGCCGCAAGGTTGCAAGCACAGCCATAGGGCCCACCCTCGTTTCAGATAAAATAAAAATCTGATAACGAGGGTGGTAAAGGGGTAAGGCGGCTCCCACCCTCCCGCCACCAAACCCCGCTGACGAGAGCTCGCGGTCCCCGAGCAGATATACGGCCCCCGCGAACTTTTTGGCTGCGACTCCGCGCATACACTAAATAGGTCACAGGACAGGATAACATGATAATGTCAACGAATCTGCCGATAACAGACACACTGCATTGTCAGCCAGTATCACAGAGTGCATTACCACCGAACCGCGACGAAATAACACATTTATACTAATAAAAACGACGAACCAAGTAAAATACAATAACAACAAGCAAGTACAACCATACACCCGCAAAACACAAATATTACAAATATCACACAACAACAATAGACAAACAAACAAACAATAATACGCAGTAACCAGAAAGACACAAAAAACAATCTCCAACAATTACTAAACCAAAATCACACCCCAACAATAAACAGGTACGAACGATAAATAAACTACATTAATTAACTAACGAAAAACAAACACAAACACTAACAAATCCAGAAGAAACGACCCACAACGGAGACAACAACTCCACCTAACTCACCACGGTACTAGTCACCCACTCCTAACACCCTCACTGCCCTCCGCACGAACCAATCACAACCGCCGAAGCAATGGTAAGGACCGCCCTCCACCCTCTTAGGAACACGACAACCACGCGACGGTAGTAAAAATATAGGGGAAAAACAGCCAGTAGTCACAGTCGAAGTAGATCTCCGAACTCAGCTACTCACCAAGCAACAAATAATATCAGCAAAATGGTCAGCGGAAGGTACTCTCCCGATAACTCAGACGCCGAGACGAACTCCCTGGGCGAGGAGCAGATAATTTGTCTAATGGAGGACAGCGAGGACTCGGTGCAAGCCCCCGGTATAGCGGAATATACCGAAGACATCCTCCTACAAAAGGCAAATATGCCCGTGATCTCCAAGGTGACATCAAACGGCACCAAGAGTTCAGATACACCACGGCCCAGCGATGTCAGGTTGGACGAAACTGGAACGGAAACCAAAACCGTTACCGGAGCAGCAACGACCACTCGAGAACGAGAAGAACGAAAGGAAGGGAAGTCAACCCGCACCAGCAACAACAAGAAGCCCACAGACAGGGAGGCCCGCACCCGACCTGATATACAGATCCCCAGCGGTTCAACTTCAGGGCCAAGGAGGGAGCGGGAGTCCAAACCTTATAACGTGAAGATTACACCACTAGAAGAGAGAGTGACCATCTTCCTGGCGGAAAGCCATCCTACCGGTAAAATCACGGCGGAAATGATGGATATAATAGAAGATGTTATATCCAACAATATTATGGAAAGTGCACAAAAAGGTATAAGACACTTAGAAATTGAAAGGTCCTATATCAAAAACGGGGGCCTGGTCGTGGTGGCCAGAAACCCCCACACCAAGAGCTGGCTGGAATCCCAAGCGGGTTACATTCAAACTATGACTAACACAAAGAGTGGCACGCTGAAGGATCTTAGAACTAAAATCCCGGGGGAGATGAGGTCCTTCGATAAAAAAATAGACTTCAACACAGCACGAAATTGGCTAACAAAGATATACCCCGAACTATTAGCCGCCGAGTGGGAGCTCCTCGAGGAAAAAGAAGAGCCAAGGGGAAGAGGATTCAGATGCAGAATCCTCATACCAAGGGAGGACCACCGAACAATAAAACGGAAGGACTTCAAGCTATGCTGCCGAACATCCACATTAAAATTCAATTTTAAATTATAAATAATAATACCGATAACATAAATAGGATTAAGATCTAGAATTAATAAGACACTTATCAACAGCGACAGAATAAATAGACATAAGCCACGACTGTAAATAACTACTTTAGCTTAAACAAAACATATAAAATATAATCAACAAACATGCACAAATAAAATCAAATATATATATACACACCAACAACACCCAATAGTAAACAACTATACCCCACTGTTAAATAAATAATTAAAATAAAACCATCACGCCAAACAGACAATTAGAACAGACCAACGCGTACAATTAACTTATAGACAAATGAAACCTAAACCACGTAAATCCGCGAATGAAGCCACAACTAATCCGCGAACAAATCTGCGAAGCGCGAACTAATAATAACATACAATCAAATAGCAGTAAACATAACAACCTACACACCCAAAACAACCCAGGGATAAAAACAAAAAAAAAAAAACAGCATGTGAACATCCAACGAGTACCTCACACGAGATTAACGAATATCACACGATAAACCCATGAACATAACAAACAAATAAATCATTAAATTAACGAACACCTAATACCAAAAAACCATAATAGATATAATAAGAGAAACACCACTTCGACACATCATTCCCCGGACATTCAATACAACCAAAACAAACAAAGCATCTAATAACCAAGGTAGAATGACCAACTAATAAGCAACATACCCAAACAAGCAACAATCAGGGAGGGTAATCAAAGTTAACTTACATCACAACACCAAAATTCTAGCAACAGTACATTAACAACAAACACCTAATCAACCTTCACACATCACCCAACAAAATAGACTCAACATAATAATTACCATAACTATAAACGATAGCCCCTGTAGTAGGCCACCAAAATACAGGACGACATAGAGAGTACAAAATAGATATCAACGCACAAACACACCCAAAAACTCCAACACACACACACACATTTTAACCCACAAGCTCCCCCAAGGGAACCCAAATAACGTAAGAAACCTTAAATAATAAAACTAGAATTATAATACACAGGAAGGAGGAAGGAAGCCCAAATCACAACCAAACACAGAAAATCACACAAGCAAGAAAAGAACACATCAACAGATTCTTGCCATCACCAGGATTTATTAAATCAATAATACAGGTCATCACAATATAATAATTCAATTTAATCTCAGGGCCAAGAAAGAACGGCTCAGCAGCACCGAAGGAAGACCAGACAGTGACTCCAATTATCCATCCGTCCAACAAGCCCTGTCCTAAAAACAGAAAACCAAACAGAAAGCTTAGTAAATATCTTGACAATTATAACAGCTACACCTGAAATAATTGAACAAACAAAGATCTAAGAATGAATGAAAGAAGAAAAACAAAACAAACATATACAAACACCTATACCAAAAGAAACAACAATACAAGACACAACACATCACATCAAAGAAGACAAGAATAGAAGTAAACTAGAAGGAAAAAAAGAGGAATATATACACTTAGGCAAACAAACAACAAAACACAAATAAGAAAGTAACAACTAACCACAACGCTGCTGATCGAACCAAATCAACGCCAAATCAACATCAAAGAAGTCATAATCAACAAAGCAAATTAATAATAAGAAGATCATTCAACATAGCAACTATAACAAACATTACAATCAGACCACAGATATTATACACCTTTCGCTTTTCTCTCTCTCTCCCTACAGCTCGTCATGGACCTCAAAATCCTACAGATCAATCTCCACCACAGCCCAGCAGCCTCAGCCGTGGTAACAGAATTCGCCAGGAAGGAAGATATAGACGTCATCCTTATACAAGAGCCCTGGATTTCACATGAGAAGATCGCTGGACTGGGGACTGCAGGCACAGTTATATGCGCCACCTCACAAGGAAGAAAAAGAGCATGCATAGTAGCATGTAAAAGTAACGTATTAACATTACTTCCTAACCTATCAAATAATGATTTAACAGTAGCCAGCATGGAGATACTCAACCCGAACAACGGCAACGACCAGCAGAGATCAAACCTGATAATAGCATCCAGCTACTGCGATGGCAAAACGAAAGCGAGAGACTTCCCGGAAAATCACCTAATTACCCTGATAGACTGGTGCGACGACAAGAAGCACCAACTAATCCTAGGCATGGACGCGAACGCAAGGAACACAGCCTGGAACAGCACAGACACAAATGACAGAGGCAGAAAAGACACACCGCATATTGAGCCACAGAATGGACACGACTAGGACACAGCCGCAAGGAGGACAACGGCAATACAAAGATACAGAAACAACTCAACCAACCACAGCATCCACATTTGCACCATCAAGACTGAACAACGAAAAACGCAACAACGACACAGGTGAACCTGACAAATACAAACCATAAGACCAACAGCAGCCGGTGAGTCAAATTACATACATATACTACTCATACGATGACATAAAATTGACTAATTCCAAACAACAGTACAACAGTAGAACGAAGATCAACACATACAAATATATTTAACAACACACACACACCATATCCAAAGAACTAAGTACACACCACACTACCAGAACACAAAAGTAACAGTTAAAGTTTGACTCTCTTAAGACGAGCAAGTTAATAACAAAAAATGAACATTAAACAAAATTCAAGCCACAAAACAAACATAAACCTTACACAATGACGAGACTTTCAAATCTAACAAACCTAGACTCACTGGACAGGGATTAAAATTCCACATCAAATAATATAAACTAACAAAATAAACTCGGCAGCCCTGGACGCACCTGCAAAAGGCCTAACGCTCCTGATATATACGTCAAACAAAACATAAACAGAACGACTCACCTTCTCGTACCCAACTCACACCCCTCGTAAGGCTTGAAACAAGCCCCGACACTCTCCTCCAAGGCTACAATTTATACAACTTTCCTCACTCATTGAGTTTGATGGAAACACTATGTGCTGATCTTCGTTCGCCACTAGTACAAGGCTCTCTGTGTTGCCTCATAAAACCCAGACAAACAATATAACCTACAATACAACAGTTAATGACACTCAACCAAACAAATAGGTATATTAATAGCTCCCTTCACAACATTAAGTTAACATAAAATAAATAAATAAATAAAATAACTACCTAAATACCGGGTACCTCTTGCAACACACCCAATGGCTATCGAGCCAAACCAGTGCAATCCACCACAGAATGGCCGGATCCCGGAAACGCAGCTCAACACTTGTAAATCCTGCAAGCAAATGCAAAATATAACGAAGCCTAGTCAGATTAACGCACAGAATAAGCCACAGGACCAGAACTCTCACAGTGAACGCCACCCTCTACACATATTAGAATACACAACCTCGAAAGTCGATTCACAGGAAATGGCTCAACCAAAACATGGCGTGCTGGAATAACCTAAAACGATCACAACCCTACAAACTCTTAACAAGGCTCCACACAAAAAGCACAGCAGCCCGACAATAACAACCAATGAGGCCTCTTTCCAAGAACCAGCCCTCAAACATACAAGCAACAAAACAGCAGACACACACAAAAAAAAAAATAAAATATATAAATTTCTCTTATTTTAACCAAGAAGTCAATCAACGGCACTAAACAGAAGAAACATTACTCACCCAACCACAAAATCCGATAATAATTGACCCACAGCAAGGAGAGTTCCACTACGCCAAGCGCAACACGCCACATACGACACAACCTACAAAACATGCAAAGATATAGCAACCAGTCAACAAATACATCCAACTACAGAACATTACAGCCATAATAACCAACAAATAAACTAATAAGAATAACGGAAGACCATCGACGCACGAGAACAAAATAAACACACGAGATATAAGAAAAAAAGAAAGTAAGACCGCAAAAGTGACAGCACACGCAAGGAACAACAACAGTCATCGAGGTAGAAACACACAGCAAGGCACGCTACGAAAAGAAACAGGCAAGAAACCGCGCCACAGCTCCGCCAGGAGGCGGCACCACACAAAAAATGAAAAAAACGCAAAATGAAAATTACCACAAACTACACATCATATATGAACACATCAAAAGAAGCAACAAACATTAAACAAACATAAATTACCCCCCTGACCTAGCAACAACAATAACAAACCAACTCGCGACAGATAGCTCTAAAAACCAGAAAATCCCCACCAACAACCACACGATGAGTAGAAGAAATTCTCAAAACAGACACGTAATACATTTGTGTAAACCCATTTACATTTTTATACTGTAAAGAATTAACAAAGTCTCGTCCACTGGTGAAACATAAGGCATGCATTCACTCTAACTTTGAAAAGTGCTCTGCGGTGGGAGCAGGACACCGCTGCGTATGTAATCACTGAGGTAAGCGGCGCTCGGCGGGCGCACCGGATGGATGGGTGACCGCTGGAAAGTCCGGACTCCCACCCCACCGCCAATGCCCGCTCGCCGCCTCACATTAATTCAAATTATTCGGACAACGGTGTCAAGAACCACCTCGCTATATAAACCGTTTTTTTTTTTTTTTTTTTTTTTTTTTTTCCGACAACCTCTTCACAGGCCGTACTCTCTCTCCAAAATTTGTTGCAGAGAAAGGAATGCACATCACCATCCTTACTCAACATACTTTATTCAGAGCTCCAATCTTAACAATACCAAAATTAAGTAATTTATAAACAGACTAACTCGCGACAAAGAACTCTAAAACATTGGAAAATATCCATCAACATCCACACGACGCGAAAAGAAAATCGTTAAAACAGACATGCAATACACTTTTCAATAACTCATTGTGTTCGCAAACGAGCAGAGCGGATGTGCCGCGAGAGAGGTAGGTGGCCCACCACAGGGTGGACACGGATCCCCCTCTCACGAACACGACTCTGACTCGACGCGAACTGATATGCCGGTGTAGCTCTTCCTTGCGGAAAACCTCCTTTGTACAGCAGCGAGGTGTGTGGTGTCGTCGACGGGCTGGAGATTATATTAATCTTCAGCCGATGGAAAGATTGGTCAGATTAATCGCGTCGCGTCGCGAACACGACCGCTGCGTAATTATATTAATTACGCAGCTGTGGAGCCGTATCGTATCCCGTGCGCGGCACTTGAAGACGTTGTAGGACGGCGGTGCGTCGCACTAGTTAAACTTTACTAACGTTGAAGAGGCACTAAAACACGTGTTGCTACTTCCGAGGTTTGAACAAGAATGACGAATGCGGAAGCATGGTCGCAAGGCCCGGAAGGACCCGGGGTCCACACGCACGGACGCTAGTGACGTCGCTGCGCGACGTTAGTGCGTAAGTGCGTGTGTCCAGCAGGTGCTGCCACGCGAGAATGCGGTTGCCGCTAGCAACCTCATTCTTGAACATTCCGCCCGCGATCAGCAAGGTGTTGCTGATAATGATTCACCATCTGAGACTGGTAAGAGAGCCAATTTTGCAATTGGTCTCGTCAGTATTGTGGTTGCGGTCTTGATGGTGACAACACGAGTTAGTCCATCTGGTCCAGGATGAACCTTGAGGACCCTAGCAAGTGGCCACTTGCAGGGTGGAAACCGCTCATCGGTCAGTAAGACCAATGAGCCTATCTTTATGTCATTGGATGGATGATGCCACTTCGAGATGGATTGCATGCGTTGCAAGTACTGCGAAGACCATTGTGTCCAAAAGCGTTGCAGTGACTGTTGTATGAGCCGCCACCTAGCAGTAGGTGGTAGTTGTAAATGCTCAACCGTTGGTTCTGGCAATGTGGATATGGATTTGCCGATGAGGAAATGTGACGGGGTGAGCGCCGCTACATCCTCAGGGTCATCGCTGAGCGGGACCAATGGTCTTGAATTGAGGGTCGCTTCAATCTGCGTGAGCAGCGTTGCATACTCCTCGTATGTAAGCAGTGTGTCCTTCACGGTTCGCTGAAGGTGGTACTTGATAGATTTTACCACTGCTTCCCACTTTCCACCCATGTGGGGTGCTGCAGGCGGATTAAAGGACCATGTCGTGTTGTCGTTGACGAAGAGTGCCGACAGCTGTTGATTTTCTTTTGAATGTTGAGCGAACATGGCCTTAAGAGCTTTGTCAGCACCAACAAAGTTCGTCCCACAGTCAGAGTAAATGGTGTGTGGGATACCTCTACGAGATGTGAAGCGACGGTAAGTAGCAATGAATCCGTCGGCTGAATAGTCGGTGACCAATTCGATGTGTACAGCCGAAGTTGAGAAGCACACAAAAACACATATCCATCCTTTCTGTGTTTTTGCTCCTCGTCCCTTCCATGTTTTAAGCGTAAGAGGGCCGGCATAGTCTAGGCCAGTGTGTGAAAACGGCGTTGATGGCGTGACTCGAGAGAGGGGTAGTTGGCCCATCAGTTGATGGGCACGGATCCCCCTCTCACGAGCACATACCACACATCGTAATACATGACCCTTGATTGCAGCTCGTCCACCGATGATCCAATAATTCTGTCTGGTGTGAGACAGTGTCAACTGAGTGCCTCCATGCAGTGTGCGTTTATGGGAGGCATCTATGATTAGATCCGTCAGCCGAGAGTGACGAGGCAGAATAGCTGGGTGCTTGCCTTCGTAGTTTAGGAGAGCGTTGCTCAATCGGCCTCCTACGCGGATCACTCCCTGATCGTCGATGTAGGCGGTAAGACGGCTGAAGACATGAGATGAAGGGAGCGAGTGGCTGTTGGCGAGCGTTTTGATTTCGTGGCTGAAGAATGCAGACTGGGTAGCCTTGATCCAAAACAATCTCGCTCGTTCCACTTCAGTCACAGAGTCTGCCATGACAGACACGTGTTTACTTCGTCTCAACCGTGAGATGAAGTTAAGACAGACTGAAGTGACGTTAAGCAGTTTGCGAAGAGTAGAGTACTTGTAGATTAGATCCCAGTGATACTCTGGGGCTTGTGTTGTCAACACGTTAGCGATTCCAGGCCGAGCTTCTAGTGCACTCAAAGCGTCGGTGGAAGTCGAAAATTTTGGCCATGTATCACTGGGCTGCGATAACCATGGTGGTCCCGTCCACCACAGCTGATGTTGTTCAAGCTGAGTAGTTGAAAGGCCTCGAGATGCGCAGTCTGCTGGGTTGGACGTGCCCGGAACGTGTCGCCAATGCGCGTGAGGTGTTAAATCCTGGATCTGCGTCACACGATTCCGCACATAATCCTTCCAACGGGCTGCTTGCGATTTGATCCATGTATGTGTCACGAGAGAATCCGTCCACAAGTAGACATTGTTAATGTCTAGTTTGATATGCGCTTGAACATATTGCATGAGCTTGGCAAGCATCAATGCAGCGGTAAGTTCGAGTCTCGGGATTGTAAGTTTTTTGAGGGGTGCGACCTTCGTTTTGGCACACACCAGTGACGTCACTTTAGCATTTGTGGACGGTTCGAGTACAGTAATATAAATTACTGCTGCCATGGCAAGTTGGGATGCGTCAGAGAATCCGTGCAGTTCCACCACCGAACTGTTGTAGGTGTTGAACCACCTTGGAGTTGAGAGTCTGGCCAGACTTGTAAGATCTTCTCTGATCGCGATCCATTGTGATGTGACTTGGGACGGTAGTGGATCGTCCCAATCGAGCTTGTGCAGCCATAACTCTTGCAAGAGTATCTTTGCGCGAATTATGACTGGGGCTAAGAAGCCGAGAGGATCAAATATTTGTGCGACTTCAGACAGAATGAGGCGCTTTGATAGTCTGCAGTGTGTAGGTGTCTTAGTCGCAAAAGCAAATGTGTCGTTGACTGGGTTCCATCGTAATCCAAGAATTTTGGTGTTGCAGTCGTCAAGAGATATAGGTGTAGTCTGAGCTTCGGTAGTTGGTGAGATAGCGTGAAGTAGACCAGGGTGGTTGGAGTGCCACTTGGCAAGTGGAAAACCGCCCGCGCTGCACAATTGCAGTAGCTGTCTTGCGATTGCAGTAAGATCTTCACGCGTATCAGCACCACCAAATATATCGTCGACATACCGAGCATATTTTATGGATGGTACAGCCAATGGATATTTGTCACCTTCGTCCTCTGCTAGTTGTAGAAGTGTTCTAATAGCAAGGAACGGAGCAGCTTTGGTACCGTAGGTGACAGTGGTAAGATTGTAGGGTATTTCTTTTGACTCCTCGTCAACCCACAGTATTCGTTGGAGTTTCCAATCGTCTTCATGGACCCTCACCTGACGGTACATCTTCGTGATGTCAGTGGCGAAGATGTATTTGTGGTGTCGAATCCACAACAACACGTCAGAGATATTTAGCAGTAAATTTGCACCAGTGTGCATCAAATCATTGACTGAAAGTCCAGTCGAGGTAGTACTAGATCCATTGAAGACTACCCGCAGCTTCGTTGAAGTGCTGTCGGGTTTAAGAACACCATGATGCGGGAGATAGTATATTGAATGATCATTGGGCGAAACTGAGGTGGCTTTGACCATGTGGTTGAGAGATTTGTATTCACTCATGAACTTCTGATACAGCTCACAATATTCAGGATTTTTCTTGAATTTCTTTAGGGTGCGTTGCAAGCAGAAGTGAGCTGTATTGTATGAATTGCCCAATGAACGAGGATCAGATTTTAGTGGAATTCGCACGATGTAGCGGCCCGTCGGATCACGTGAATGGGTTTTGAGGAAATGGTCTTCACACTCTTGTTCATCTGGTGACAGATGCGAGTGTGAATCAGATGGTAACTCCTCTTGTACCCAGAATTTAGCCAACAAGTCTCGAATCGAAACATTGTCATCATGAGCGAGTGAGACAATGTACGACGAGTTAGATGGAGGACGATGAGCATTCGTTGGCCCGAGGATTAGCCATCCAAATATCGAGAGCTGTGCTATTGGCATCGTTGGTAGACCTTTCACAAGATTGGGCTTGATGATATGCCCATAATAATCAGCGCCAATGATAATATCAACTGGTCGAGGCTGAAGGAAGTTGGGATCAGCCAACTTGAGCTTGTCAAGATGTGGCCAGTTTGGACGAGATATGAAAAAGGAAGGCAACTTCGTGGTCAATGTTTGTAAAACATGAGCGTGAATTGTCACTGCCGAGGTGGAATGGAGTGACTTTAAAGACAGTGTGGCGATGCCACGTGTGGAAGTTGAAGAATTGCCTCCAATACCAACGATGGAAATGTGGGATGGTGTTCGTTGAATTCCAAGACCGTTAATTAGTGTTTCTGTGACGAAAGTCAACTCTGATCCTGCATCGATCAACAGTCGCACGTTGTGTAATGTTGTAGGAGAAGAAATACTTGCTATGGCTGTTGCCAGGAGAGTATGGCTATTGCGGTGGACACATGTCATGGATCGGCGATCCATGACGTCCAAGAAAAGGACTTGGCAGTGTGCCGTTGGCTGCTGCGCGGATTTACGTTTGTACTGGTCGAACGATGTTCTCCAGTAGAACGAGACGGTGTCTCGACGACTGCACCGGAACCCTAGTGGGTTTTGGAGGTACCAGCCGATGGCTGACTCTCCTTAGCCGCTACTGGTTTAGCGTCGCTAGGATGCAGCAGTGTGTGGTGGGTCTTCCCACACTGTTTGCAGCGATGGGCGGACTTGCAGTTTGCCGTGTTATGCCGCCCACAGCAATTGAGGCACAGGCCAAGCCTGGACACCAGCTGCCTCCTCGAAGTCACCGAGAGTGACCGGAACTTCTCGCAAGCAATCAAAAAATGATCGCCTTTGCAACAGTCGCACGGGTGCTCTCGCAAACCCGGGCGAGTGTAGGCGCTGCCTTGCGTTGCAGTGTGCGCGGTGCGCTGCCCCTTTGAGGACTGGATGGCAGTGTTCGGCGTTGCCTCCACAGACTCTAGGGCCCTTGCCTTCGAGCTGATAAACGCCACCATGTCCTTTTTCGTGGGCATGTCCTGGGCCAAGCCCAGTTTGGTCTCCCATGCCTCACGCGTGGCCTTGTCAAGGTTGCGCGCAACCTGGTGTACAAGGAGCGCATTCCAGCGCTCCTCAGGCGTCGCCAGTGACTGCAACGCAATGTCGACATCGCGGACTGTGCCGACGATGTCGTCAAGGGCAGCCGCGCTGCGCTGCTTGATTGGCGTCATGGCCAACAGCTTGTCCAGTTGGGTCTGGATAATGATCCTTTTATTTTGATACCTGAGCTTCAGGTTCTCCCATGAAGGAGCAAAGGATTCGCCAGTCACTGGCAGCGACGCTATAAGTTGCAGCGGTTCGCCGCGCAAGCACCCTCGCAAGTATTGCAGGCGCTCGACATCTGACAATGAGGCGTTGCCTATAATCATCGAACTAAACAGTTCGCTGAACGCTGCCCACTCTAAATAATTGCCCGCAAACGCAGGCAATTCAAGGTCGGGCAGCTTGGCCGACGCTTTGGTCGTAGGTGCGCCGCACGGCATTTTAGCATTTAATTGAGCCTTTAGCTCAAAAAGCCTCATTTTAATGTCGAACGTTAGATCGTTGACCGTTTCGAGGTAATCTCCCATGAAATAATCATGGGAGGCATGCCCGGCGGGCCACGATGCCTCCAAAAGGTCGTGGACCATCTTGAATTTGGCACTGATTTCCTCGACGTGGTCGTATAAATGTTGTACCTCGCTGAAGCTCAAGCCGTTGGCCTCCGTTGGCAATTTTGCCAATATTTTACGTAGCGATGCTACGCGGCCGATTTGGGACTTCGCTTTCAGTATGAGGTCCGGCGAAAGCCCGCTGGGTGATGGAGAGCGAGAGCGTCGCCCCTCCTCGCGCGGCGCCGGCACTGTCAGCGCCGCCGCATAAGTGGCCGTTGGCGGTGGAAGGGGAGCAGAAGATGGCGTCGTTGACTTTTCCTCCGCGGCGCTAGATGGCGGCGACGCCGCCTTCTTAACGATGGCGCTCAGGGGCGGCGATGCCAGCGCCTTCTTCCCCGTGGTGGTCTTAGCAACTTTGGCCACTCTCGCCGTTGACGCGGAAGGCTCTCCCTTGTCGGCCATCTTGAATTCGATCGCACGATCGACCGCGATCGACGGCGCGATTTGCGCACTCACGGCACTACTGGCCGGTGGCCGTTGGCTTGAGAATTCCGCGACGATGTCGATGTCTTTGTACGTTCACAGCTGCACTTGGGACGTCCCGCAATCCGGCTCGAAGGACCAAAAAATGTTCGCAAACGAGCAGAGCGGATGTGCCGCGAGAGAGGTAGGTGGCCCACCACAGGGTGGACACGGATCCCCCTCTCACGAACACGACTCTGACTCGACGCGAACTGATATGCCGGTGTAGCTCTTCCTTGCGGAAAACCTCCTTTGTACAGCAGCGAGGTGTGTGGTGTCGTCGACGGGCTGGAGATTATATTAATCTTCAGCCGATGGAAAGATTGGTCAGATTAATCGCGTCGCGTCGCGAACACGACCGCTGCGTAATTATATTAATTACGCAGCTGTGGAGCCGTATCGTATCCCGTGCGCGGCACTTGAAGACGTTGTAGGACGGCGGTGCGTCGCACTAGTTAAACTTTACTAACGTTGAAGAGGCACTAAAACACGTGTTGCTACTTCCGAGGTTTGAACAAGAATGACGAATGCGGAAGCATGGTCGCAAGGCCCGGAAGGACCCGGGGTCCACACGCACGGACGCTAGTGACGTCGCTGCGCGACGTTAGTGCGTAAGTGCGTGTGTCCAGCAGGTGCTGCCACGCGAGAATGCGGTTGCCGCTAGCAACCTCATTCTTGAACACATTGATATTCCTATGCCAAAAAGAATTAACAAAGCTCCGTCCACTGGTGGATTATAAACAACTAAACAACCTAATGGGTAAAAGTGACCCACGGTAGGAATAGAGCACCGGTATCCTCGGACCAATGCAACACTTAACTAACAACATTCACATCTCTTAATCAGAGAATAAACAGAAATTTAATGTGTCAAAATACATACAAAATAAATAAATATATAAATAATCTCTTAATAAACATAAAAGCATACTTGGAGAACAATTATTACAACGTCTCCACAAGTGCATAAAATGCAAAATCAAATCACCCTTCATAAACATCCAATTGCTAAATACAGTGTGCTACGTTTATAAAACTGGTGCAACAAAAATAATTAGTTTATAATACTTATACGCTTTCTTAAATAACAACGAAGGCTTACATTAGAAAGCAGCAAGAAAACACTCCTGCGACACACAAAATACTAACCAACGTAAAGACCTATCAAAACACAAACGCAACAACAACGCAAAATTCACTAACAAACAATGAACAAATAATACATAAATAAAAACAAATCCTCTATACAAGATACACCATAACCAGACCATAACATTCACACGAACAGAATGCAAAAACGCACCCTAAAACCAGGCAAATACCAACAAGAGAGAACGTTACAATCACGAATCAACACACAGAACTAAACAACACCCCTACAACACGAACATTAAAGTATTAATATGAATACCATCTCTCTTATACACAGATAAGCTAGACCAAAACACTCTGGATTAATTCAAACAAGACATAATACAATAAAAATCACAAACTTACACAGTATAACAACCGAACCGCGCCATGTTCATTCTCCGATCACCGGATGTGTCAATTAACTGGCACATCCGAAGAAAAGGAGAAAGAATAATTCGCGAAAGTCCTCCCGAATCTGCCGGCCCGCATGACCTCTCGCGCGATAAGACGGATCAACTACCATGAGGAACGATAACTTCTCTTGGTAGATGCAAAGCCTGTATGTCTATGACGGTGTGCTCACAGATTCGGTAACAGGAAGTCAAACTACAGAAATATTAAATCAAACCTCGCGGACCGGAAACTACGTCGCAAACGATGCAGTAAATGCCGACGCGTAAAATTATGAACTTTATCTCACAAAGAGATAAATGCAGACCCAGGACGTGGAGGGGAAGAGTGCTTATTCGACTCCCTCCTCAAACACTGACTGGTAGAGATCTATTGATCTATGCCCGCTAATAACCTAGCGGTGGAACTCAACCCGTAAAAAACGGAAAAACCTATACTACGACAAGTATAAAGCTAATACACATTCTCTCACTATAGGAAAGAATGACAATTGAAACTGACAAACTTGCTGATGTACGTGCCCAGTACGTTCCGAGAACGTAGCTGCACTACTCCAAGGCTTGTCAACCCGTTGAGAAATTCACTCCTGTTTGTTATCGGCCCTTGCATATTTGTTCGTACCTAACCTAACTTCGGGCGCGATTTAGAAGGGGGGCACCAGGTTCAGCAGCGGTCGGAGGGGGAGGGGGGTTCACTTCCTTTCTTAACCCAGACGAGGATGTCGGGGCAGCCGGCCCGCAACACCTCTCGCGCGATAAGTCGGAACAATCGGTCGGGGCAGTTTCACTAGATCTCCCCACCGGGCGCAAAGCCTGTACGTGCTTGTCGGTGAGCTCACTGCTCGCGGACAATCCTACGCCCTTGGGTTAAATCGCGTTTTTTTTTTTTTTTCTTCTTCTTCCCTTCGTCTTCAAAACTTTTTGCCACTAACCAAGAGAGAGGGTCGAAGTGCCTTCCTCGGAAAGTGTAACAAAACAAGTAGCTTTCTACATCTATCGCTTTACTACAAACTCCCTTGCTATCCGGAAATAACACACTAACAACGACTACGCATTAGAAGCTTGAACACGATTTCGAGTTTAATAGGTAAAGTCTCGCTTAGTGGGGATGTCAAGAAAAAGGGGAGCGGACGCTTCTCAGTGTCCACTCTCTGAATAGAACAAACAGGATGAAAGTGACTCTCTTCGGTTCCCCGCCAACTCCAGGCGGTATACCTGAATATTCTATCACCAACTCGCCCGACGTAAACCACGGCCGACGGCCATTAGCTAACAAAGTAGGGAGCATGGCAGTTGGATGAATAAGTCAGCGTACAGTCCCCCGTCGGAAGGTGAAACACTGAGGTTCGAATTCGCGCTATGTGCCTCCTGGAGTAACTGGATGTCTTAGAGTAATCAAGGGTGAGCAAAGCCTCTAGTGGGTATGAATTTACCTAAGGTCCTGGTGAGGGGAACCGTCTCCTCACCCCGCCCAAACTGATAACTTACTACTACTACTACTACTAGGTTAGGTTAGGTTAAGTCAAAAAAACGACACCCTCTACGTAACCATCGCCGCTAAATTACGACAAAGATCTCGCGCCGCGTCGAACCCGCGTACGAAACGGTGTACAATCGCAGTTTACAATACGGGAACTATAATACAATAAATACTATTTATTAAAACAAACAATTCAATACAATCACAGTGTATAATAAAAATACATCCATAACACGCGCCGCGAGTTCAATTAATAAGTGCAAAAGCGCAGTGCGACCCACCCTGACGACCACAACCACCCAACACGCAACGTAATACATCGAAATAAGCACCGGTAAAGGTAGGACGGTTAATCAAATTTTACACCGCGCAGGACAATCTTTAATTCAAACATTCAAACATCACACTCCCGAACAATATCGGGCTCAGGTGCGCGAGAGAGAGTACGTCACACTCGTCTCTTCCTTGCACACATACGAGCAATATTTTCGGTAAACTCGGTAACAAAATCAAATAAGAAGTTAATACAAGAAGGCGCACTCGAACTACGACCCTCGAACGCGACCTCAGTAAACTCCAGGGCTCGAATCACGTCACAGATCCTGTAAAATAATAAATTAAATATAATCTAGCCGGCTTAAATATAACAAGTAGATATGCAATTCCGAGAAATTCTTAAATTTAAAATCACCCGCGAACAGACGATTCAAATACCTGCCTCCACGGAATAAGGGCCAATTCACCTCACAACGACGCGTAAATGTAAATAATAAATAACGATCCTTGTACCAAATCAAACCGGAACAACTGAAACATACAACACAAATCATTATAAATAATAGACTTCTAACAAACTACTCACGAAACACTACATATTACACACAAAAAACGCGAGTATGCCCACACAAAATACATACATTCGAAAAAAAAAAAAAAAAGATGTGATGGGAAAATGGTAGGTGGTCCGACGGAATAAAAAGTTTGATTGAGAGAGTAAGAGACTGTATTTGAGCGAGACTAATTAAGAGGAGGGCGACTTTCCTAGACGGTAGGTGATTGAGAAGTGAAGTGTGAAGCTGCCCCGCGAAGGCGGTTCGGGAGCACCTCGCTCGGTCCCACGGTGGGACCGCGGTGTCTAGGCGCTGACGCTGGGCATTCCGCGATAAGGGTAGCGTGAGAACGTCATCACAGCACTCTTAATGATAAGGGTGGCGAGAAGTCGTCACACTCCCCCGCCGAAGAAAGTCGACGCTCCTGCGTCGATTTTACAATATTTTCTTAAATTATTGTGGTGCGGCGTCTGCGAGCGGTAGCTCGCGGGTTAACAATAATTTTACAAAATTGTTGTGGTGTGGTGTCGGCGAGCGGTAGCTCGCGGTTTAACAATATTTATGAGCGATAGCTCATGGGGTTGTAGGGTGTTGTGTCAGTGCTGGCAAGCGGCAGCTTGTTCTGTTAGGTTGTATGTGGTGGTAGCGAGCGGTAGCTCGCTGGTTGTAGTGTTTGTGTTGACAGCGGGCGGAAGCTCGCTGGCTGTAGTGTGTGCTGACAGCGACGGGAGCTCGCTGGTTTTTTATCTGATCCCTTTATGTTATTTTATCTGCTTCCGAATTGGTATCTGTAAGAATTCTGTTGTTGTTAGTGTTACTTGTTAGTGGCTAGTGGGTGGTTATGGGGATGATGTTTAGGTTCATTTGGAGTAAATGGAGTAAATTGAATGGTTTTACCAATTTGGACGATGTTTGACTTTCCTACTTATTTTTAATGTCTGATGTTGTTGAATTTCCTCGGTATCGTCTTTTTCGTTATGTTATCCGGTTGTCTGCGCTTCTCCGTGTGTGATAATTTTTAAGCTTGGCTGGGTTATTTTGCTATTGGTTTTAAATTTTCCTGAAATAGTCTTGTAAATCGTAGTGTGGTTATTTTAGAAGATAGTTGTGGTGGAATTGTAGGTCCGGTCTGTAAATTAAAGTCTTGTCTTCTGATTATTATTTGTTTATTATAAAAATATGTGTTATTATAAAAGTACAAACATGAATATATATGTGTAGAATATATGAATATATGTAGGTATAAGTTTAATTAAAATTTAAAAAAAAAGCAATAAAAAAAAAGTAATAAGAGAATGAGTATGTGTAAATGTATTTGTTATATGTATTATGTTTGTATGGTTTGTGTGAAGTGCAGGTGGGTGTGGATGAATTTGTTATTGTTTATTGTTTGATGGTGGGATCCTTATGGGCCAGTTCGGGATGCAAGTGACCATGTGCTC
This sequence comes from Mimumesa dahlbomi, assembly GCA_917499265.3. Classification (NCBI taxonomy): domain Eukaryota; kingdom Metazoa; phylum Arthropoda; class Insecta; order Hymenoptera; family Crabronidae; genus Mimumesa; species Mimumesa dahlbomi. The sequence goes on along the minus strand of OU824126.1, from coordinate 307,454 downwards.
CAAAATTCGTGAGACGTGGTACGTCTCATTGCACCCGGAGCATGGCATTTCTGCGTCCACAACCTCACTTATTTGGACCAGCTTGTTGTAACAGTCCTTTGTATGTTTTTCGATTGGCTTGTCAACTATGTAGTGATCGCATAAAAGGCATCTTACGGGTATTTCCATTTTTTCCGTTAGTGGTTGAAGCTGAAATAAGCGGGGTATAATGTGCTTGCAATATGGTAAGGGGGGGGGGGGGGGTTAGCTAAGTTGGGTGAAAGAAGGTGGTTTTAGTGTGTTATGTGTGGCGTTTTTACTTCTTTTTCGTCAGTCTGCGTTTCTGCGTTCCGTTTTGTTTGCAGGAAACACTCGCTTACGTGTCCAACCATCACGGTTGTATGGAATTTTTCCTCACAAATGGGACATGGTATAGTGGTATTTGCTTCTATTGCCAGCTCCATGTATTCCATAAAACATTCTCTTGTATGGCTTATTACATTTCTTCCATTAATTGGGCAACCGCACATGAGGCACGGTTCTGAGTGTCTTTTCGACATTTTTTTGTGTTATTTTTTTTTTCCTCTCTCTTTTTGTTTTTTTTTTTAGTATAAGCTGAAGCGGGAATAAGCAAGGGATGATTGCCAATGAAATGCGTGGTATGGTATAATATATGATGTGTGCATAATGGTGAAAATGAATTGATATTTTGTGTTTCGAAATTTGTTTGCCTGTCTACTTTCGTTGTTTATTTGTTACGGGATTATATTAATTTCGCGTTGTGACAGTGTTCTCAACGGTATCATTTGGTGTTCATATTCCGGTGCGTTGTCCGTGATAACAACTACGTTTCTGTGGGGTTTGTTCGGTTCTAGGTTTGCTTCTAATATTTGATTGTTTCGCATTCGGGTTAAACAGGTGAGTAGTTTATTTAGGTTGAATATGTTGCCAAAGATTGAGAATTTCCAACAGATTCCTGTTATTATTGCCAAAGGGGCTATTGAGAGTCCTGTGAATTTAAAAATTGTTTCTAGAGTCAAGAGTCTGTGATTTAGGGTGTGCATTTTTGCAATATCTTTTGCCTTTGCGATTACTGTTTTCAGTGCTATTTCGTTATGTGTCAAGTCGTTGTTTAGGTTGTTCGATTCTAGAGTTTGTGTAAATTTTTCGGTTTCCGCTAGGATTTGTGTGATATTTAAATAATTTGCTGGTTCGATAGATTTTTGCATAATTTCTGTGATATTTAGGATTGTTGTATGAGAAAAGGCTAATTCATTTATTGAGACTATGTTTGTGAATGGTATTAATTTTGCTGTTTCTGTTTTTCCTTTACAGTTTGGATTGATTTTTAGAGTACCGGTGTTTTTTATAATTGAGGTGTATGACTCGTGGTTATTACAAAGGATGTGTAAGTTATCGTTATTAGGTGCGGCGTATATCCAGACATTACTATTTCCAACTCTAGACCAATAGGTTTGTTTTAATGTTCTGAGTCTTATATCACACGATTCGAGATTATTAAATTGTGGATTTGTTAGTAATTGAATTTCGCATTCTATATTGCCGTTTACGCGTTGAATCGGTTCGATTTGGTTGCAAATGTATATTGTTCCTTGTACTTTACAAGTTCCTAAATTTTGTATATTGAAATAGTATTCGAAATCTTCGGATATTGCTGTATATTGAACGTTTGGTTTAATATAAGCAAATCTTGCGCGATTGTTGACTGTCGGCTGTCTCACGGGTATTGATAAGTGCTGGTATAGTTTATATTGTGTGGATTCTAATAGTGGAATTTTTAATACGTATATTAATTTTTCGCGTTTGTGGAATATCGTTACGTCGGATATTTGAATTAGGTTTGCCATATGTTCGGTGTCTAATGGTACTGGAAGTTCTGTATCAGGATTTGATTTTTGGATTTCCTGAGCGCTGAGTAAAATTTGTTTTGAATTTAGGATCTGTGGGTGTTTTTGTCCTATCTTCGCGAAAAGGATAGCATCTATTAACGTATTTGTATCTAGTTCCAGTTCTGCCAGATCTGTGTCAATTTGTGTTGTGTATCCAATTATTTCTTGGTTATTTTGTAGTGTTTTTTCTTCTTTTTGGATGTTTGAAAGTACTGAGTTCATTTGTTTCATATTGCGTTTAACTAAGTCTGTCAACGTTGTAATTTGTGTCCGTGTTATGTTGAAGCTTGATTTTATTATGTGGGTTTGGTTGTGTGTTATTTCGGATAATGTCTGAGTATTGTTTGCGAGTGCGCTGATTAGGTTGTATATGTGTTCTCCTTCTTCTGCGTCCAAGGTTCCAAATAGTGCTTTTTGTATTTTGCCAATAAAATCTAATGGGGCTCTTTTTGTTCGGTTGTTGGGTAAAGTTCCTTGTACATGCGGAATTAGTTCTTGTAATATACTTTCAGTGTTTTGAATTGTTTTAAGCCGTGATTCTATTGTCGCGAGTTGTGTGGTAACCATGCAATCTGTTTCAAATAAATGGCAATATTGTTGTGTTGCGTGTAAATTTTTGGTGAGTTGTAGTCTTCGTGCGGTGAGTCCAACTGTATTGATGTATGTTATAAGTGTCCAGGTTGTGTGATGTGTTCTAAGTTTTCCTAATGTTTCCTAGTACAGTCCGGGATTTCGGTTTAGTGGTGCGATTCTTAGTGCGTCTTGCATGCTTAACGCGGATGCGTAGCATCTGTAACATATGCCAGTTTGACTTTATCTACGTGTACTATTTTTGTTTTGTTATTAGAAATTTTTAGTTTAACATTATTTTTGTCCAGAATTTCTGTTATTTCGAATGGGCCAATATAGTTACTTTGAAGTTTGCTTGTTTTTGGTTCGCGTATGAGAAATACTAATTGTCCAGGATGAAAATTTGGTGTTTTTACTCGATGGTCGTAGTAACGTTTTGTGCGTTCTTTAAATTTGAGCTGTTTCGCGAATGCTTCTTGTCTTAGCTGTCTTAGTTGTTTGGTCAAGTTAACTAAGTAGTCATCATATGTCGGTAAGATTTCTAATGGTGTAAATTCGGAAGGTGTACGTGCTTTTTGACCGAATACGAGTTCGTATGGAGTTATGCCAATTGTTTCGTGAACGCTTGTATTGTATGAGAATGTCGCGAATGTTAACCATTCGTCCCAGTCATTATGTTCGTTAGTATAATGTTTCAAATATTCAACGAGTCCGTGGTGACTGCGTCCGAGAGCTCCATTTGACTGTGGGTGATACGCTGAAGTTTTATAATGTTTAATTTGGAAAAGATTTGTGAATTCTTTAAATGTTTCGGAAATAAAATTTCTGCCTTGGTCGGATAATATAGCACGTGGTGCTCCGAATATACAAATGAATTTTGTGGCTAATGCTTTTGCTACATCTACCGATGTTTGTTGTTTTAATGGAACAGCGATGCCGAATTTGCTAAATAAGTCCATTATTGTTAAAATGTATTCGTGTCCACGTGATGTTTTCCTGAGAGGTCCGCAGATGTCTATGGCTACTTTAAGAAATGGTTCGGCTGGTGAATCTGTTATAATCATTGGTGCTTTGTCTTTTACTCGTACTAATTTATTTTTTGGCAGTCGAAACAATGTTTAATATGTTTTTGGATATCCTGTTTCATGTTTTTCCAATAATATTGGGATGCTATTCTGTTATAGGTTTTTGATACTCCTTTATGTCCTCCAATTGCAGATTCGTGTGATTCCTTTATAATTTTTACTCTATCGTCCTGGTGTGGAACGGATAAAATTCCTTCACAAAGTGTGATTGATATATTCGATTCTAATGTAAGGATTCGGATGAGAGTTTTGATATTTGTCCATAAGAATGAGTCGGTTATTCCAGGATCTTTAGAAATTGTGCAGGACGTGATTTCAAGTTTGTGTAATGTTTCTATTAGTGTGGTGAGGCATTTTTTTACTGTTTCTAAGCTTACGGAATCTGTATGATTTTGTTTGCAAACCATTCCGAAATAACATTTTATTCCTCGACGTGTGACTAATATTTCTCCGACTTGTGGTTTACACTGCAATAATTCTTGTTGTTTAATTTTCTTCTTTTCCGTTAAAATTCCCGTTACTACCGTGTTTGTGTCACAGTCAGCTGATATAAAATATGCGATATTGTCTTTTTTTTCTAGAAGGTGGTGTTGTGTGATTGTTATATTATTGTTAATTACTTTGTCTTCCGTAATGTTGGTACTTCTTGTTTTAGGGTATTTTGTCGGTACTTTAATGTTTTTCCTTTGATATTGTGATGGTTTGTATGTTTCGTCGTAAGTGTCGCTGTCCGTATCGCAAGTTTCGTTGTACTTATTGTTAGTGGTATTTTTTGAATGTGCGGGTGTTTCTGTAAATGTGTCGTTCCTTTTTGACGTGCCTGGTCGTGGTTCTGGTGTATCCGTTAGGTTTGTTGTGTTTTGCTGTGTGTGTGTAGGTGATCGGAAAGTAGGTACAATTTCCGGGGAAGAGTGCAATGTGTCGTCGTTGTTGTTTCTGTCTGGTATTTCAGGGTGTTTGTGTTTACTTGGTGGTGACCTGAAATTTGGTTGCACGGATGGTAGTGCAATATTTTGTTCTCCGATGATAGATTTTGAATTTGAGGGGTTTTCTAATTTTTGCGTTGTTGGTCGTTGTTTGTTCGTTTTCAAGCTGTGATCGGATTCTGCGGCGTTATCACGTTGTTCCTCCAATGTGTGCGTTACAGCTGGTATGTCGCTGTGTACGTGAGCGTGTGCGCGTGTGTGTGCGTCTGTGCTTGTAGTTTCCGTTGGAGCGGTAAGTGTGATGTGAGTGCCGTCTGTGTGTTGAGCTACAGCGTTGCTACTTTGTTGTACCGGTGTGTGTGGCATTGCAGGTAATGCGTCGCCGTGGGCGTGTACGTGTGCGTGTACGTGTGCGTCTGCGGAATGCTTGTGTCCCGGTGTGCGTTTAAAAGTCGCGTCTGAACTGCGCTCGACGTATGTTCCGTCAGCTGATTGATTTCTGGGTATTTCTGCGTATCGCAGATTTTCTGTTATTCTTTCCCCTTGATTTTCCCGATTTTTCTGGGAGTTTTTACGTGTCCTGGGTATCTTGCGTTTGGTCTGTTTTTCCGTATCCTGGTCCGATGTGTCAATTGTGCGTTTCCTGTTCGTTTTTCTGTGTGACGGTCCGGCTTCGTCTTCTGAAGGTGACGATTCGCAATTGCTGTCGTCAATTGCGGAGGTGTTTTTGACTTCTGTCCTCTCCTCTTGTGTCTCGTGGTCGTTACGTTGTGAAGGTGTCTCTAATTTTACGTTTGTATTTGTATTTGCGTCTATGTCGGTACATGATTCCGTTTCTGGTTCTGTTTCGTGTACATGAATTATTTTGTCCGGTGCCGGGTTTCCAGAGGATTCGTCAGAAGTTGAACGTCTACGTGTTTTAGGTTGGTGAAATAGTTTAGATTTTTTTGATTCCTGTTTTTCCGAAGTATCCGATGAACTTTCTCTGGGCCTGATGGGCATAATTTTTGCTGGATTCCGAGATAGCGCGTCTGCGACTACATTTAATTTTCCCGGTTGGTGTCGGATTTCGAAATCGTAGTCATTTAGTATAGTTTGCCATCGTTGTAATTGTTGTGGGGGTTTGTCTTTGTTTTTTAAAAATGTTAATGCTCTGTTGTCGGTTACCAGTGTGAAATGCTGTCCGTATAAATATGGTCGAAAGTGTTTTAGTGAATTAACCATGGCTAATAATTCTTTTCGCATTGGGTCGTATGATTGTTCTGATTTCGCGAGAGTTTCCGAGTAAAATGCTATTGGGTGATTGAATCCTTCGTGTTGCTGACTGAGAACTGCGCCTATAGCGTAATCTGATGCGTCGGTTGTTACGGTAAATGGTTTTGTGAAGTCCGGATAGCGTAGAATAGGTCGTTCCATAATTTTCTGCTTTATGTAATCAAATGCATTCTGTGCGTCGTCGGTCCATTTGAAGTCTGTTGTTTTTTGTAATAAATTCGTCATTGGTTTTGTGATTTTTGCATAATTTTGAATAAATCGTCTGTAGTATCCAGCGAGACCAAGAAATTGTCGAACATTCTTTTTATCTTTTGGAACTGGGAAATTTTTTACTGAAGTAATTATTGTCGAATTTGGTTTTACTCCGTGCTCTGTAATTGAATGTCCTAAATACGTAACTTCCCGTCTTAAAAATTGGCACTTGTTTGTCTGTAAGGTCAGTCCGGCGTCAATCAATCTGTTCGCAAGTCGATAGAATTTCTTTGTATGTTCATCGAGTGTGTTCGCGTAAATGACAATATCATCGAGATATACAAATAAATCGGTTCCCTGTAATCCTGTCAGAACGATGTCCATAACTCTTTGGAATGTCGCGGGAGCATTTTTTAATCCGAATGGCATGCGATTAAACTCATAATGTCCGTTAGTTGTTGAAAAGGCTGTTTTTTGTTTGTCTAGCGGGTGCATTTCTATCTGGTGGAAGCCAGATGCCAGGTCGAAAATCGAAAAGTAACGTGCTTTGCCTAATTGATCTAGAATTTCTGTAATATTTGGTAATGGATACGCGTCTTTAATTGTTTTTTCATTCAATTTTCTGTAATCAATAACCATTCGCCATTTTTTGTTTTGTGTATCAGATTTTTTTGGTACTATCCAAACTGGTGAGTTATATGGAGATATTGAAGGTTGGATTATTTTTTTTTCGAGTAAGTCTTGTACTTGTTTTTGAATTTCTTTTTTGTGAATTACTGGATAGCGGTACTGTTTTGTATTTATAGGATTGTCGTCGGTCGTTCTGATTCTATGTTTTGTTACGTTAGTATGGCCTAATTGATCTCCAGGAATGTAAAATAATTGTAAGTATTCACGCATTAAATTGTAAACGTACTGTTTTTCTTCTGAGTCTAAATGTTCTACGTGAAGGTACGGTTTTACTTTTTCGAAACGTTCTTCTGCCGTTTCCGCGTTTATAGTTCGGATTGTTGCGTTTAATTTATGGGTGGTCTTTTCTAAATCTTTATTCGTAGGTGTTGAAATTTCTTTGACTGTGTGGAGTTTTACTGTTGGGACTTCAAATTTTATTGCTGACGCGGTGGTGTTTATTATTTGTGCGTGGGCGATACCGTTCCGATTCGTTACGAGTGCGTTTCCGATATAAAGGCCAGTGTTTGTATTAATTCTGTCTACGTAGCCTTCTTGGAGCTCGGTCGGTTCTAATCTAAGGAATATTTGTACTTTCGCTCTAGCTGGAATTGAGATTGTTTCATTTCGAGTGAATGGAATTTTTCTGTTACCAAGCAGGATACATGATTTGGAGTATAAAATATCTGAATTTGTTTGTTTGAAAAATGCGTTCCCTAATATACCGTCTTCTTCGATCGGATATGAATTTGATACGACGTGAAATTCTGTTGGAATTCCTCTAAAATTTATTTTGCACATGCCTAATGTTCTTACTATGCCGCTTGTGATTCCCGAAAGTTCATATATAATGTCTTCTGATATTACTGTGTCTTTAGAAATTTTGTCTATTTTTATTAAGTTTATGTCGGCTCCTGTGTCTATAAAAAATGTCGCTCCGGTATTGTGTAAATCGGGTGATTCTATGAATATTGCAAGTGGTTGGTGTTTGTTCGTAAGACCGCGTGAAATTTTTGTTTGTTTGATCATTGTTTCTGACGCTCTTCGGGATTGCTTCGTGTCGCGTTTTCCCGCGAAGCAAGTGTCATGTTTTTTAATTGGTCGTCTAATTGTGTGTGAAAAGGGCTATTGTCTCTTGATCTGGTTCTGTACTGATTCTGTCTGTCTTGTGAATTATTTCGGCTGTTACTTGAATTGTTTCTATACCTGTCGCGTGAAGTATTTCTGTGTCTATCGTGTGAATTGTCTCTACGTGTGTCGCGTGAATCGTTTCTGTCTTGTGAATATCTGTCACGTGAGTTGTCTCTGTACCGTGAGTAATTGTCGCGTGAATTATCTCTGTGTCGTGAATATCTATCGTCTGTGTATTGTTGGTATCTGTCGCGTGAATTTTGTCTGTGTTCTGAATATCTGTCGCGTGAATCGTCTCTATATTGTTGGTATCTATCGCGTGAATTATGTCTGTATTGTGAATATCTGTCTCTTGAATCGTCTCTGTATCGTGAGTATCTATCGCGTGAATTGTGTCTGTATTGTGAATATCTGTCGCGTGAATCGTCTCTGTATCGGGAGTATCTGTCTCGTGGGTCGTCTCTGTATTGTGAATATCTATCTCTCGGATAATTATTTCGTGTGTAACTGTCGCGTCTTCTAAGTTGTTCTAGTCGTGTGCATTCTGATGTCGCGTGTCCCGGTCGTTTGTGGAATTCGCAGTATTTTTGTGTCGGTTCCATGAATCGTACTCTTGTCGTTGTGTGTTCTGTGTTTGGTCTGTGATTTTCATGTAGTGCTGTACGTTTTTCTAATTCGTATTCGATTGCTATGGCTTGTTTAATAAGGTCTGCTAAGTCTTGTTGGTCGTAGGTTATAATTTATATGGCAATGTCTTTATGGAGTCCTCTAATAAACGCGCGCTTTATCCTTTCGTTTTCTTCGCTAAGTCTTTCTTCAAGGTATATTTTCCGGGTGGAGCCGTCTATGGTTTCGTTTAATCTATTTCTAATTTGTCGGGCTATTTCTTTTATTCGCGCCGCGTATTTTATTACAGTTTCATTATGTGACTGATAATTTGAATTTAATTTATTCGAAAGGTCTATTATGTCTGTTGTTTTACTAAAAAGTTTTAATTCTGCTAGTAATTGTTCTAAGGTTGCGATTCTTTCGTCTCCTACGATGGATAACGCGTCTCCTATTAGTTTTGCCGGAAGGATTTTTGCGAATTTTCCTTTTTCGGAATCCTGTAACATTCCGTTTACTCGTCTGCATGCGATTGCGAATGTTTCATAGGTAATATTATGACCATCGTAATACGGAATTGTGTTGTACGCGTCGTGGAAAGTTAACATATTCTCTGTCATTTTTATGTGTTGGGGACTTTTGTCTTTTAAAATATCCGATAAGCGTACGGGTTGAATTTTGAATAGTTTTGTTTAAACGATTTTTGTACAGTTTTACAAACAAATTTCGAGAGTGCGTATGTAAAATTTGTTAAAATAAATTTTGTACTTACATTAGCAGTGTGAATGCAAGGGGTTGCATGTAGGTGTGTCTGTCCTTCGTGTGATTGCTGTCCTTTGTTCTTCTGTCTTCTTTTCACTGACTCTAGTGTGCGCGGTGCTATTTATTTAATACTTTTTTTTTATGTAATTATTCGGATGTGCGGGACGAAAAAGCCGCTGCCACCAATTTGTGATGGGAAAATGGTAGGTGGTCCGACGGAATAAAAAGTTTGATTGAGAGAGTAAGAGACTGTATTTGAGCGAGACTAATTAAGAGGAGGGCGACTTTCCTAGACGGTAGGTGATTGAGAAGTGAAGTGTGAAGCTGCCCCGCGAAGGCGGTTCGGGACCACCTCGCTCGGTCCCACGGTGGGACCGCGGTGTCTAGGCGCTGACGCTGGGCATTCCGCGATAAGGGTAGCGTGAGAACGTCATCACAGCACTCTTAATGATAAGGGTGGCGAGAAGTCGTCACACCCGTATAATTAGAGAATTCATTAGAAATCAACAAGATAGAAACTAGAGAAACGAGACAATACATACTCGTAAAACTTTGCCCTTTTCCACTCTCGAAAACGCGGAAAACCGTTAGAACCCCGGCCGAATATTTCAATTTTTCAACGTTTACAGCCGTCCCTCAAAAATAAGAAAATGCACGCACTCGACCCCGGGGGGTACGGGCAAATCCATCGAACGGGTCTAATCGGGAAACAGAGTGAAGATACGTACCAGCCGTCATTAACAAGAGTCAACCCAGGCCCAAGGCTGTTTTATGGCCCTACTCAAGCGATCGAGGATGACACACGCTCGGCCCGGAGGGCGACCATGCGGAACGTGTAAATCAGCGAACAACAATAAGTCCAAAGTCAGCGCACGTGCAGTCATCGTGGCAGGAAACAGGCAGTAAACCACCACCTGTAGAAAGACCGCGTTTTTAATGTTTAAATAACCGAACAGAACCCCGTAGACCCAACATACTGTAAAACTAGAAATATAATCTTTAATCTTTAGAAAAAGAGAAAATCCACAGGAAAGAAAGTACACCGCGTAACAATCCCACACATAGTAAATTCACACAGCATCAAATTAGCAAGATCATGACGAAACACGCGAATTAGACCAAAGACACGCGCGTAACAACGACGTATGTAAGACATGCGAGCATGTAAAGGAAGACACACACAACTCATACAAACAGACATTCACACACACAGTCGACAGCGCGATAACACAGTAATAGAAATCGCGAAATTATAACACCGACATAGTAGAATCTAATCCCCGCATAAATCGTAAAATCAATCAAATGATACGCGACACTCGTAACAACCGCCGAAAACCCCTACCTCCCCCACACACTCCTCGACCCCTACGCTCTCGATTACAATATCACAAACGAATAACACATAAGAATATTTCTACAAAACATACACGCGTATAATTCCAACACCCCACATATAACAACGAGTAAACACGCCACTCAAATCTTGCGATTACCCCCGATCATACTCCCTCACAAAATCAAAATAACACACAAGCTAGTCCCCCCATAATCTAAACAACAAAGAACTTACAACACCGAATAAATAATACAAACGCCTACAAACACCGAATCATGAACCCAACAACTAACTTTTAAAACGGTACATTATACAAATAAAATCCCACACTTTAAGAACAAGACCGAACGACATACAGACAAACGAACACCAAAATATAAACACCTTTAATCAACGAACCAATTATGAAATCCCACACAACTCAAGGAACGCATATACACTTACAAGTATCACAATCCAATCCACCATACAAAGAACGCATAAGATCTCACGACCTCCAACAACATTAACGTACCTGAAGCAGTGAAAACACACGAACATATCGCCAACTCTAGTTACATTCCAAAGCTCCTTAGTTAAACAATCATGGCCAGTTTCCCTCTCCAGCCACAGACCACGTATGAAAATCAAAAGGTTCACGTCCACAGCCATCTCCTAGGAAACACAATATAATTAGAATCAAGCCAGTCACACGTAATAGCATCAAAACATCTACAAACGTTAGCGTACACCTTCTATTACATCAGAAGTCCTACGTCAGCCACAACGCTCCCCTTCTAACAAAATATAGAAAAATTTTCTAAAAACATAGTTTAACTTTCCTAACGCTGACAAAATTCATCAAATTAATGCTTACCTGTAGCCTACACCCGGTAATTCTCAGGACATCCGATCAAGGAGAAGCTTCCCGAGTTGACACATTATCACCCCTCGAATATTCACCAGGTCCGTGGCTGCCGGCACGTTTTAACCTCAAAACGAGGCCCGCACTCACGCTTACTCCCGACGGCTCGACAACTCCCGTTCTGACACGCAATCAAATGCGTATCACCTGCAACATGAGCACAATTAATTTACACTGAAAGTCCCCCTCACCTCGCTAAACGACACACGTAACATAATAAAAACAAACACAACGCGAAATCACCGACCGCGACCGCCGAGCACCTGTCATCGTATTCGCCCGAAACGCTGCGAAAATTCTCACCCAAACTAACGAACCACCCATCTCACACGGAATCCCGGGAAAAACCGCGATCAAATCACCCACACGCGATTAAATGCCTCACCCACGCTATAACGTACGTCCACGCCGAAAGTAGGTCAACACGCGACTCCCGCGTAAATGACCGAACGAGCCAATCGCGTCGCGGATTTCAGACTCACATAGAAACATGACATCACGCGAGTAGGAACAAACGAAATCAACAACGATCACGATTATTAACAAATAATTGTAATTGTCGAACGCACACCACGCGTATATCCCTTAAAAAGATAACCTCGTAACTCTCGAGACACGCACGCCCGCACGCACTCGCCAAAATTCACATCATACATGAAAATCCCATGCCCCTCAAGAGAAATGCACCGCCTCTTATCGACACAATTAAACAGCCCGTGCTAAAACTAACACAGTCCAATATACAAAAATACCCGAAATGATCAAAGACAAACAATAAACAAAATTAAATTCGAATGACCAATTAACCCACGAACAAGATGACAAACATAAAATCGCGAATAGATTCACTCCACCTTAACGAACCGTACAAAGCATGACAGCAGCCATCCGACGGCTCGCGAGATCCAACATCAAATCAGATAAATCCGATAAAATGATCCTTGACCGGCCGTACACGCGCCCCCTCGCGACGCGGCAAGAGCCATAGATCGTACGCGTAACACCGGTAGGACAACGATAATTAATTAACGAACAGTATATACATAATATGCCAACAGACACCGCAATCTATGTATTTTACAGGACGCGAACAATACAAACGCGACTCGACCGACGATAATATTAAAATTAAACATAACGCGACCTAAATACTACCCGCGAACGAACAGAAAAGAAGCACCTGAAACCGCGAAAAGAGCCGCGGTAAAATGACAACGTTGAGTCAAACTGCACCGGATTATGCTTAATATAAATATCAAAAAGTAAAATAAATCGAGGTCGGCCGTGCACGCGCACGCCTTCCTCCCACGGCCACGTGCTCGTCGCAAGGTTGCAAGCACGGCCATAGGGCCCACCCTCGTTTCAGATAAAATAAAAATCTGATAACGAGGGTGGTAAAGGGGTAAGGCGGCTCCCACTCTCCCGCCATCAAACCCCGCTGATGAGAACTCGCGGTCCCCGAGCAGATATACGGCCCCCGCGAACTTTTTGGCTGCGACTCCGCGCCTTCGCGAAATCGCGAGATGCCGACTAGCGGGTATCATTGTTACTACATGATAATACAGTGGAGTGCATCAAGATCATGCCAAAGGATCTATCGATAACAAGAACCCTGCATCGACAACAAGATCTTAGAACACAACACCGGCCCGGGATGCTCATAAATAAATAAGAAGAATTCCCCCCCGAAGAAGATTTCCAACCAACATGCAACAAAATTACCCTTATCGTAATCTTTGAAAGTCGCGAAGCACCTTACATCCGGAACATCCTGTAATCAATCCGCAAACCACCCATACGACGACAATAATCCATCAAAATACAAAAAAAATTTTAACGTTAGCAGACGAACAAATAACCAGACATGCTGAAATATTACGTGAATCAACAGATAACAAATATTCATAAAACTAAACACAACCTAAACATTTTATATATGCAAAAACCAAACAAACCCCAAATTAAAAACTTTAACAGACTAAGACGATACGGAACACGACGGGAACTGAACCCCCTCCCAACATACCTCACCACAGACCAACCATCCCTACTACGCGCTACTCGAACCAATCCAATCCCTCCAAACAGCCGTAGGACCGCCTTCCACCCTCTGAGTGGCCCTGCACCCTTCAGAAAGTAGTATAAATGGAGGGCAAAACACTCTGTACTCACAGTCAACACAGATATCTTGACAAATAAGTTCACCTACAACTAAACAACCAAGATCATCAAGCAACAGCACCATGGTTAACGGAAGATTCTCACCTGAAAACTCCGAAGACGAATCAATCTTCCCAGGAGAAGATCAGGTGATCTGTCTGCTAGAGGACAGCGAGGACTCCGAGCAAGCTCCAAGGAAAATGGAGTACTTGGAAGATCTACTCCTTCAGAGACCTAGGACGCCGAGATCACCAAGGGAGGCAAAGACCACGGAAGTGACAAGACCTTCCGAAGCTGAAAGAACAGACGAAGCCGAGACAGTAACAAACATACAGGCACAACAGAGCAAGAATGGGTCCCATACCGCAAACAATCACAATAGGGAAACCCGAACAGACAAGCAAAAGCACGACGGACCATCGACGAGCTCGAGCTCGAGGAGAACAAACGAGGCAAAACCTTACAATGTAAAATTTACACCACTAGAGGAAAGGGCGACAATTTATATAACTAAAGATCACCCAACCACCAAAATCACTGAGGAGACAATGGAGGAAATAGAGGAGATAATCTCCAACAAAATTCTGGAGAGCGTCGCAGCAGGATCCAGAAACTTAGAGATTGAAAGATCTTATATAAAAAACGGTGGCCTTGTCTTGGTTGCAAGAAACAGCCACACCACCAAATGGCTGGATACAATAACCGAAGTCATCCAAAACACCACGGATACGAGAAGAGGCTCCTTCAAGGACCTTCGTACAAAAATTCCGTGTGAAATGAAGACTTACGATATGTTACGTCCCCACGTTCTGATGTCTTTTGTCAGTTCAAGACCAAGGAAATACACTTCTAAAAATCGTAAATTGCCTTTTAAAGAAAACACGTTTCGATTGCCTTGGTCGAGACTGGCAGATGGCATCAGCAAAATACGATGAAACAACAAACTCCTAGCGCAATAAACACGACGTCTCTCGAAAAGAAAGTTTCCAGATGACAAACTCCTTCATGGACAATGCAGACCTTGTGCCGCGAAAATGTAAATTCGGCACCAGACCATGTGCTGGCTTGGGGACACTTGGAGGGATGATTAACAGCAGGCCCTAAAGCGAGTCTAACGCGATTTCAAACATTTTTCCCTCGATGATGGTGTCGAGTTGCACGAAGAGGACTGCATTGTCTGAACCGAAAAACGTTAGAAACCGAGGTAGTGGGAGACTACGAATTTTGTATATAACCGTGGTGCCCTTCGACATGTCACCATTCTTGAACTGTAACCTTGACGCGCGACATTGGAGTTTTTTCTAAAGTTATCCTGAGCAAGAAGTATAAGTGTAGTGAAAACGTAAGTTTCCAACCATCGTTGAACAGAACATCAACCACAAGAACCTGAATCAACCGCTGATCAACCAGCAACTCTACAAGTGAGTCACATTGAAGTATTTAAAATTTAAAATCCAAAAGAAGGTCAAAATTAGTAGCTTTGCTATACCAAACCAAACCTTTAAAACCAAATCTTGTACACCATACCCTTTTCGCTAGATCAAAGCCAAATCTGGTCAAGTGAGTAGTTTTGGACGCGGGTAAGCGTGTAAAACAAAATCAGTTGTACCAGAAAGTAAGCTGAGATCCGTGAGACTCCTTTCTACATCCAAGTCCCCTGGACAAGATTGAAAGTCTTCATATGTGAGTAACCGCGCGGGTAAGCGTGTGTGAAATCTGTATGAATTCAAGTAATGATTGTGCAGAGAATCAAACTAAAAATCACCTTCAATAATAGTGGCAAAGCGAACAAGGCGACCTTCGGCCTGGAAGCGCAAGTGGGAAGAAGCGGTGAAGCAGGACCCGTCGCTGCTCGTTAATAAGAAAGAGAAGCAGCGAGCTTTCCGAGAGGCATTCGGGCCACTGCTTGAAATCCAACAACCCGCGAACGCAAAACAACCCAAAGGACCCAAGGTCCACAAGAAGACGGCAAGGAAAGAAAAGGAGCGCATCCAAAAATTAGCGTCATCCCTAAAAAATAATTATTCTCCGGATAAAATTCAGGAAGTATTTCCTACCGGGGAAGTAACTTTACCGGATATACCACCTCCACCAGATGTCATCGACATTATTGACTCCGAAGATGAGGGTGCACTGGTGGAAGTGCATTTAGACTCGTGGAAACTAAAGGAATCTGTACTAAACGATATATTGGAGAAAATTAGTCCAGGATCGTTTATTCAAATAATTTTTCCCGACGGAACGCCAGCTCCTATGGCCATTCCAGCCACGATAATCAAAGAAAAATTCCGGCGACGTGTAACCATTGAAGAATTATTTAGTTAAATATATATATATACATAGCAGAAGTAAATTGGACATAATTATATCTCATTACCATCTCCTTTCGATCATAATACGACTCAGCCCCGTCCCGAGTAAATTGGTGTTACCATTGACTCAAAAGGGGGCAAATTTCAGACTTTGTGAAACAATTCGAAGCTGGATCGTAACCAAAGCTCGAGGCGTGACACTTAGTCCTGATGTAACAAATTTTTGGGGGCTCGTCCGGGATAGTAAAGAGTCGTATTTAAAGCCAGGTAATGAACACTAGATCGAAAGGACAAAATCTGACTGAGGAAGCTATTAATCCTTTTACTTCCAAACCAAAAATCCCTCGTGAAACAAGAAAACAACCCATAATAAGAACGAGTGACGACGAAAGAAAGGAAATTGAAATAGAAGAAAACATAGCTCATTACGAAGCAGAAGGGGACAGGACTCAAGAAACTCAAGACATTTACAACAATACAGTTATAAACCAAACGCTGCTAGACGTAACCAGTGACGAAAAATTAACCACTCAATTAATGGCAATACCAGAAGTACCCTCAACCGTAAAAATGGCCTTGAATCATAAACACACGATTTCAATAAAAGATGCAGCAGACATCGTTCCATATTTCGATGGGAAAAATACCTCGTTGTCCAGTTTTATAGACGGATGCCGTGAAGCTTTGGATATGGTTCCTTCCGAAGCGGAAGAAAATCTAACCAAATTAATTAAAACACGTTTGCTCGGTGAAGCACGTAGAGCAACATACGGAACCACATTCCATGAGTTGGAGGAGCTCATCCAGTTCCTAAAAACCATCTTTTTACCAACAAAATCCGTGTATCAACTACAAGGTGAACTGGGAAGTGCCTTTCAAAAGGATAATGAAGATGTGCTGACCTATGGGAACAGACTCCGAGAACTAGGGAATGAAATCAAAATGGCATATCGAACAACAAATCCAAATCGCACAGAAAAATGTACTCTAGCTGATATTGAAGCTGATCTGGCGAATTGTTTTATCCGTGGGTTAAAATCCGAAATTGAATTAAGGATTACTTCTTATTCGGACCTGAATGACGCCATATCTAAGGCAATTGTGGCGGAACGGGAAATTCAGACCCGTTTGTCATTACGAAGACCCGGAAGTCAATACGTAAGAAGTAGACATGAGATGACCGTATGTCAACTTTGTCAAGAAATTGGTCACACTACGGGAGAATGCCCAGAAAATCGAAGATTTCGACAATCAGAAAGAATTCCGCTCAACATATGTCAGATCTGTGGGAAATCCGGGCATGAAGCAATAACATGCCGCAATCGGTATAATTCTATAACTCCACCAGAACCAGAAATATTAATCTGCCAAATTTGTAAGAAGCGTG
Organism: Mimumesa dahlbomi; assembly: GCA_917499265.3. Classification (NCBI taxonomy): domain Eukaryota; kingdom Metazoa; phylum Arthropoda; class Insecta; order Hymenoptera; family Crabronidae; genus Mimumesa; species Mimumesa dahlbomi. The sequence goes on along the minus strand of OU824126.1, from coordinate 290,247 downwards.
GACACGAGGCGAAAAGATGCAGATTTCGCGAGCAGCCTCAAGAACGAGCAGTACGGATTGTCCAAGATGTTGTCGTGCGTTGTCAAGTGTGTCAAATGACGGGGCATATAGCCACAAATTGTCCACAAATACAATTGCGGAATAACCAGTCCGTGCGATGTCAGCTATGCCAGAAGACCGGACACACTGCCGAGAAATGTTGGCAAAATCCATTAAATAGTCAGCAAAAGAATACACCCTCCCCACCAACTTTGTGTCAGTTATGCAAAAAACCATGGCACACAGCTGAAAATTGCTACCTAATTAAATCTGGTATCAATAAATCAACGTCTAACATGCAACAAACCTCAGAACAATGCCGTTACTGTAAAGAAAATGGGCATGTATTAGAGAATTGTGAATTACGACGGACCAACAATGAAAGAAGAGAACGAATGCAACAGGGAAACGGTCAAGGCCCTTTGACTGGAGGCGTGAGTCAAGGGACCGATCGCAATCAACGCCCCGCTGTACGACAATAGGACCTGTCGCTTCAACCATCCGGACAGTACACCTGAACCTGAATACCAAGGGACAAACACCGACCATAAAACTCACCACGCCCCAATTTAAAGGAAATACTGAGTTTATGGTAGATACAGGATCTGGGCCTAATCTAATTAAGGAGCATGCCCTGTGTCCGGAAGTGCAATTAAATAAAGAACAGTTAATAGATTTAACAGGAATAACAGAAGGAACCGTAAGGACTAGGGGACAGGTGGTGTTATGTATCCTCAATACCACTGTACCTTTCCAGGTAGTCACCAGTGAATTTCCAATATCCCAAGACGGAATTATTGGAGGTGATTTTCTAGAACCAACTGGTGCGAAAATTGATTATCATTCCAAGTGCTTAGAAATTAATGGAGAGTCTATTCCATTCTATAACCACAACAAGCGAGATAATCAGATATCAAATATTCATACAATCAAAGGAAAATATTCACAAAAAAGGGAATCTGTGAAATTAGAAAACACGGGAAAAACATTAAAGGAAAAAGATCAAAAGCCTGAGAGGTTAAAAGGGGTTGAATCCGAAAAATCCGAGAAGAACCTTTTAGAAAAGAAAAATCTGAAATCCATAATTAAGAAAAGTGATGAAAAGGAAGAAAACCGAAGCCAACGTATTCCGATAGAAGGAAAGATGTTGGGACATCCGGAGAACATCCATCAAAAAGTAAAGAAGAGTATTCCTGAACCAGATCCAAATCCTGAAGAAATCCAAACGAATCCTTGTAGGGAATACGATTCAAATATTGGGATGGCTTTTCCAGATAACCCAAATCATTTAAACCTTCATCAAAAGAAAACGGAAGCTGAAGCAGAAAAACCTTGGTGCGAACAGCAAAACAAAGGAAGATCACGAAATCTAAATCCAGAAGAAATTCAAATAAATCTTAGTAAGGAGAATCAGTTTGATTCACTCACTAAAAAGAAAATTAATAATTCAGTTCCCAGAAAAATTAAAAATCCAAATGAATTAAAGAAAAATGTGGAGGAAAAACAAACATTAAACTCACAATTAGAAGAAAATAATTTCCAAATGAAAGAAATGATGTGTCGGGAAAATAACCTAATAAAAGAAAATAGTGAGGAAACAGCTTTAGAAGGATATGAGCAAGGAGGGTTCGATCGAATAGGATTCATTGACCAAAAAATAACAGAAACCCCTGAACCAAAGTCTCCACAAGAGAGATATCAAGAAATAAAAACATTATTAAATCTTGAAAATTTGAAAGTAGATGAAAGGCATTTGATGGAACGCTTGATATTGGAACATCAAGACCGATTTCATTTACCAGAGGAAATATTACCTGAAACAACTGTTTTAGAACATAAAATAAATACTGTAGACGAATTACCAATAAACACCAGATTATATAGATTCCCACAATGCCATAAACAAGAAATAGATAAACAGGTACGTGACCTCTTGGACAAGGGTATAGTGAAGCCTTCAGCGTCCCCGTACAATACACCGGTATGGATAGTCCCGAAGAAGGCCGATTCTGAAGGAAATAAACGTTGGAGAATGGTCCTCGATTTCCGGGCCCTAAATGAAAAGACCATCGGTGATGCATATCCCTTACCTAATATAAATGAAATCTTCGATCAATTAGGAGGTGCACAATATTTTTCCGTTTTCGATCTTGCTTCTGGATTCCATCAAATCAAGATGAGTCAACAGGACAAACACAAAACTGCATTCACAACCGCATTCGGGCATTATGAATTCGAGCGGATGCCTTTCGGATTGAAAAATGCACCAGCAACATTTCAGAGATTAATGGATCTTGTTTTAAGTGGTCTGCAAGGCAATGAATTATTTGTATATTTGGATGATATCGTGATTTATGCCCGAACTTTGGATGAACATACTCGAAAATTTGAAACTTTGATGAACCGACTTCGAGAGGCGAATCTGGTTTTGCAACCGGAAAAATGTAAATTTCTCCAGACTCAGGTATCATATTTGGGTCATATAATTGGGAGAGATGGAATAAGACCTGATCCGGCAAAACTTGAAGCCGTATATGATTTCCCGAGACCACAGAATCAAAAGAATATCAGACAATTCCTAGGCCTGGCTGGATATTATCGACGATTCATATTGGGGTTCTCTAAAATAGCTAAAGGTCTATCATTGCTGTTAAAGGACGATCAACCCTTTATTTGGGAGAAGCAGCAGGAGGAATCTTTTCAGCTATTAAAACAAAAGCTGTGTGAGGAACCTGTCCTGCAATATCCAGATTTTGATCGTCCATTTATCTTAACAACCGATGCATCCGGTTACGCAGTTGGAGGAATATTATCACAGGGAGTAATAAATAAAGACAAACCAATAGCCTATGCATCGCGCACCTTAACGGATAGTGAAAGAAAATACGACACTTATGAAAAAGAAGCACTCGCTATTATATATTGTGTAAAGCATTTTCGACCGTACCTTTATGGTCGAAAATTTACCCTGGTGACCGACCATAAACCCTTGACGTGGTTTAAAACCGCTCAGGATGCAAATATGCGAATCTTGCGTTGGCGGCTAAAACTTGCAGAATATGATTATGACATTGTTTATAAAGCGGGAAAAACTAATATTAACGCGGATGCCTTATCGAGAAATCCCGTACAAAAAGCCCAATGTTTGGTAGTCACCCCTAATTATGATTTAACAAATGAAGAGCACCAAGAACAAATACGGCAATATTTGGAAGCAGATTCTGATACAGAGGAAGAAGCTGAAATAGAAGAGGATTCGTTCACTTTACACTTCTCTGATGAATCAGACCATGAATCTGTAGACGACTCGGAAGATTTTGTACATAAAGAAATTACCACTGAAGCGATAATACATGCAGAAGATGAAAATTCAGAAGACGAAATAATAGCAGTCAATCGGAATCATAATTTTATACACAGTGATTCAGAAAACGAAGAATCAAAGGAAATTAAACCAGTAATAACTGAAGAACAAAATTTTAAAAACAATATTTTAGAAACTCGGGATTTGTTCTTCACTCGGAAGGATAATCTATTATACTTTGTTACCACCGAAGGAAGACCCGTTGACACAGGTGCTAAGAAGTTGTTTGAACGCCAGGAAATACCCACATTATCAGACTTACAATTAAATCAGGTAAAAGCAATAAAGAAAAACAAAAGATACCATCTGGTTCTACCCATTAGCCAAAATCAGGAAGAAGGTCCGTCAGTATTGTTGGGTAATGTAAAGGCAGCTTTGATCAGCTTAAAGGAATTTGTAACTAAAGAACAGTTAAACAGCATTAGTATAGCTCGAGGTTCATCAACAGAAATTCTGCCATGGGAAAATGTCTTAGGGTTATTACGATTAATCTTTCTGAATTGTCCTATAAAAATAATAATTTGTAACGGTTTCATCAAATATCCACCGAAAGACCTGCGGGAATCAATATTATATGAAATGCATAACTCACCCATTGGAGGGCATCGAGGAGTGACAAAAACATACAATAGAATTAAACAAAAATATTATTGGGAAAACCTAAAAACTGATGTACAACAATATATACAGCGATGTTTACAATGTCAATTAAAAAAATTAGTCAGAGTAAAAACTAAACAACCAATGGTTATTACTGATACACCGGGCACAGCATTTGATAAAGTTGCCATGGACATTGTAGGACCATTGCCTAAGACTCGGAAAGGCAATGAATATATCTTAACCATACAGGATCAATTGACAAAATTTTGCCTTGGGATTCCTCTACAAAATCAGTCTGCAGCCACAATAGCTGATGCTTTCATAAGGAAATTCATTTGTAATTTTGGTGCCCCACGCTGTGTGTTGACCGATCAAGGGAGAAATTTTTTAAGTGACCTGCTACATCAGGTAGCAAAAAGGTTCCGGATCCGTAAACTTCGGACGACCGCTTTCCATCCCCAATCTAATGGGTCCTTAGAAAGGTCACATCACGCATTAGGTGAATATCTTAAACAATACACGACCCGACAAAATGAATGGGACGAGTGGGTTGAATTAGCGACCTTTAATTATAATACATCGATCCATGAAGGTACGAAACACACACCTTATGAATTAGTATTTGGCAGAATCCCACGAGTACCCTCTAGTGAACCGCTCTTAGAAAATGATACTCTAAAGACTTATGATGAGTATCTGATAAATCTTGCGACTGAGCTTCACCGAATTCAGCAGATAGCCAGGAATAATCTTATGGCATCTAAAGAGCGGTCAAAAGCATATTTTGACCAGAAAATACACCCGAAACAATTTAAGGTCGGGGATTCGGTATTTCTTTTAAAGGGTCCTAAACCGGGAAAGTTCGGGGACCAATATACTGGCCCACATCAGGTATTAGAAGTCCTAGATAAGGGCAATATAAGGATTAAAATAAGGAAAAATTCCCGAATTGTCCATACAAATCGTATACGACCCTCTCACATACCGGCAAAACTTTAAAAAAAGACCTAAATGAATGGGCGACTCAAGGTTCAAAAAAATCTTGAATAAATTGTTAAAAAACATAAACCAACAATTTTCTTCTTAAATAACAGGAAGCATCAAGATGCCTGTTCCTCACGGACTATTCCGTACACCGGATCAGGAGGGAGAGGAATTTTATGGACCATTCGACGGAGTAAGACCTGATGATTACCCGGAAACGTACAGGTTACTCCGTACAATGCTATGCTTGACCCGACGGGAACCAGTATTTGAGCTACCGGACGGAGATTGGGTATGTGAGGAGTGCGTGGAAAAAACTTATTCGCACCTCAGAGGAGAGTTGAGAGAAACGGGATGGCATATCCTGATAGGGGCAGGCACAGGAATTTACCGGCTAAACTGTACTGAATGCCGGAAAAGAATAATGAATACGGGATCAGCATCTCGCTGCCCTGAATGTATAGAGGAGCATTTTGAAAATCCGTTAGAAGATCTACTATCCGGCGATCCAATAGAGGTAGAAACTCGTTGGTAAAAAAAAAAAAGAAGAAAAAAATATTAAAGGTATATATATATATATATAAGAAAATAAAGAAGGAAAAAGGGAAAAAAAAAGAGAGTGTGTTTTTCATTAATGAAACTAATGCTAATTACTTTTTATTTTTTTTTATATTTTAAATTTAGGGCGTACTCGATGTTAGAATTAAGTTTAGTTTTAACTATATTAATATTTAAGTAAGATTTGCAAAAGGGGGTCTTAGGGCCTCTACCGAGGGACAAAGGCTGGGTCCCGAAACTCCCCAACCTTTGTCTGAGGGGGGGAGGTGTTACGTCCCCACGTTCTGATGTCTTTTGTCAGTTCAAGACCAAGGAAATACACTTCTAAAAATCGTAAATTGCCTTTTAAAGAAAACACGTTTCGATTGCCTTGGTCGAGACTGGCAGATGGCATCAGCAAAATACGATGAAACAACAAACTCCTAGCGCAATAAACACGACGTCTCTCGAAAAGAAAGTTTCCAGATGACAAACTCCTTCATGGACAATGCAGACCTTGTGCCGCGAAAATGTAAATTCGGCACCAGACCATGTGCTGGCTTGGGGACACTTGGAGGGATGATTAACAGCAGGCCCTAAAGCGAGTCTAACGCGATTTCAAACATTTTTCCCTCGATGATGGTGTCGAGTTGCACGAAAAGGACTGCATTGTCTGAACCGAAAAACGTTAGAAACCGAGGTAGTGGGAGACTACGAATTTTGTATATAACCGTGGTGCCCTTCGACATGTCACCATTCTTGAACTGTAACCTTGACGCGCGACATTGGAGTTTTTTCTAAAGTTATCCTGAGCAAGAAGTATAAGTGTAGTGAAAACGCAAGTTTCCAACCATCGTTGAACAGAACATCAACCACAAGAACCTGAATCAACCGCTGATCAACCAGCAACTCTACAAGTGAGTCACATTGAAGTATTTAAAATTTAAAATCCAAAAGAAGGTCAAAATTAGTAGCTTTGCTATACCAAACCAAACCTTTAAAACCAAATCTTGTACACCATACCCTTTTCGCTAGATCAAAGCCAAATCTGGTCAAGTGAGTAGTTTTGGACGCGGGTAAGCGTGTAAAACAAAATCAGTTGTACCAGAAAGTAAGCTGAGATCCGTGAGACTCCTTTCTACATCCAAGTCCCCTGGACAAGATTGAAAGTCTTCATATGTGAGTAACCGCGCGGGTAAGCGTGTGTGAAATCTGTATGAATTCAAGTAATGATTGTGCAGAGAATCAAACTAAAAATCGCCTTCAATAATAGTGGCAAAGCGAACAAGGCGACCTTCGGCCTGGAAGCGCAAGTGGGAAGAAGCGGTGAAGCAGGACCCGTCGCTGCTCGTTAATAAGAAAGAGAAGCAGCGAGCTTTCCGAGAGGCATTCGGGCCACCGCTTGAAATCCAACAACCCGCGAACGCAAAACAACCCAAAGGACCCAAGGTCCACAAGAAGAAGGCAAGGAAAGAAAAGGAGCGCATCCAAAAATTAGCGTCATCCCTAAAAAATAATTATTCTCCGGATAAAATTCAGGAAGTATTTCCTACCGGGGAAGTAACTTTACCGGATATACCACCTCCACCAGATGTCATCGACATTATTGACTCCGAAGATGAGGGTGCACTGGTGGAAGTGCATTTAGACTCGTGGAAACTAAAGGAATCTGTACTAAACGATATATTGGAGAAAATTAGTCCAGGATCGTTTATTCCAATAATTTTTCCCGACGGAACGCCAGCTCCTATGGCCATTCCAGCCACGATAATCAAAGAAAAATTCCGGCGACGTGTAACCATTGAAGAATTATTTAGTTAAATATATATATATACATAGCAGAAGTAAATTGGACATAATTATATCTCATTACCATCTCCTTTCGATCATAATACGACTCAGCCCCGTCCCGAGTAAATTGGTGTTACCATTGACTCAAAAGGGGGCAAATTTCAGACTTTGTGAAACAATTCGAAGCTGGACCGTAACCAAAGCTCGAGGCGTGACACTTAGTCCTGATGTAACAGATAGAAAGATAAACTTTGCAACGGCCCAAAAATGGACCATTAAAGTTTATCCGGAGCTGCTGGCAAACGAATGGGAGTTGCTGGAGGAAACTGAAGACAGCAAGAGAAGAGGCTTCAAATGTAAGGTTCTAATACCAAGGGAGGACCACAGAATAATCAGAAGAAAAGAGTTCAAACTTAGCTGTAGAACCTCCACAATTAGATTTAATTTTAAAAACCCTAGAATGTAATTAAAAACATAAACAATACTATATAAGGTTGAACATATGTAATATCAAACTAGATAATCAAAAATCAATAAATTACAAAAGCATATACTAGACAATAAGTTCTAATAAATAAATCAGTAAGGAAAACAAACAAATAAGTAGCACAATTACCTCACCTCACCACTATACACCCATCATCACAAAAAAAAAACTCTCAAATAAAACATACCCCAATAGCAATGCAAATGATCTCAAAATCACCAAGTTAACAGTAGAATTCACTCCCAACCACCGAATAATCCAAGGGCAACATAAAACCCACGATCAACCCATAACAATTGATACATAATCCGCGAAACTAGCCAACACCACGAACCAAGACATCGTAACAACACGAGTCTGATCCAAGAAGGATAACACAACTGCAAAATATAAATCAAGTAAGATCTCGGACCATAATGCAAACACCAGTAAACAACCCTTGACCAATCTATCAGTAACCCGGCGACACACAACTCCAATTATCACAAAGAAACAACATTAATAACTCGCAAACACCATAAGAATAAACAACGATTCTCTCCTTTAAAACCAACAGATAGACACAAAGAACCCATACACACCCTGGAATCTATCCACCCAATCTACTAAATACACAATACCCGCGCAAAAAATAATTCATAGAATTATCATATACAGATGTAGCAAATAATCACACAGAATATAAGCGTAACAACCTAAATTATCCTACCAATCTAACGCTAAACAAATAATACAAATAGTAACATTGGGAGGGAGCAGATAACAAAAAGAGGCCACTACCACCGCATACGGGAGTAAATAATTCAGACATCAAGGGACTGTCACACACTACACCGAACGCTCAAAGAACACCCCACAACACACACTTACATAACACTTTAGCACTCAGCGCCGTAAGAAAAATGATATTGCTACCCTAAAAACAAAAAAAAAAAAAAAAGAAAAACGCGGAAATAATCGAAACACAACACTAATGTAATCATTTACCATACACGACGCTCAAAAATACCCGGATAACTATACATAAACACATGATTCCCAACAAACAAACGTAAAACAAACAAACAACTAAGATCATCTAACAACTCCACACCAGTAGAATAAAAGACAGCCCCTAACATAGGCTACCGTATTACAGCGCGACACGACGGGAACCCAAACAATCACAGATACACACGCACACTCAACCACACTACGCAACCAAACACACTTGTATGCATGAACTTGCATACACACAACGACCGTCACAACCCACCAAAACAATATCATAAAGACAGAAGTAAAGAGGAAAGTAGGTGAGGGACCCGAAGCCAAATCAAACACAAAACATATAAATTTTCAAAACTCAGGCAAAAAACAAAATTCCATATTCTTGTTACGAGCCGGGCGGGTTTCTGGAACGTTGCCGGCGAGCGTTATGGTTTGAACGTGATGAGACGCGGTTTCGTCTCTTATGAAACTTTACTGTAGCAGGGGGTATCGTACGTCAACAGTAGTGGGAGCTACGAATCAACGTATGATTTTAGGAAATGATGTTATTCAATCCAGATGAGCCTATAGTAGATGCTATAGGGTGCTGGCGTTGAATCGGAATTAAAAGGAAAATCTAGAGCCAGATGAGCCTATAGTAGATGCTATAGGGTGCTGGCCGCTAGAACGGTTAATGTAGTGGATAAATGAATCCAGATGAGCCTACAGCATAAACTGTAGGGTGCTGGCGTTCATTCAGGTGCGAGAGGAACTCAGAAGCGATGCAAACCAGATGAGCCTACGGCATAAACCGTAGGGTGCTGGTAGGTCGTATCGGAATCAAAGGAATCTGGAACCAGATGAGCCTACGGCATAGACCGTAGGGTGCTGGTAGGTCCAGAGTGGTTAATTAGATTTTAGGTAAGGTGTTCCCCGAGGTAGATGTACTTGTAGACTAACTGCAAGGTGCTACTCTCTGGTTAATAACGGCGCACTTGCTAGGACTGCAAGTGGTCGCGCAGGTACGGAAGCAAGCCGAAAGGCACGCGCAGTCCGACACCCGCTGTTTGTGGTTTTGACCTGCTACGGTAAAGATCGTAAAGTAATAACTCTCGTAACTTTTGTTTCACTCCGAGCGGTTAGAGTGAATAATATTTGTGGGTACGTTACTCGATTATGCTTTAGATTTACTTCGAGAGGAAAGGTTTTAATTCTAGAAATAATTCTTCACTTGAATTTATGTTCTAGTATAAATATAACAAGTATATTCTTTCAATTGAATATATATACAAGTATGTTTAGTGTTTTGTGTAAGAGTTTTAATTGAATGTATTAATAATTGAAAGCTCTAGATGTTGTGAAGATGCTGTGGGAAAAAGACGGTTGGAAACTGTGGAATTTCGGGGGAGGTAGACCCTCGCGTTTGAGTTTTCCTTATCGCGTGGGGTCTCAAGTGTAGCTATCCGAGCGTCCTAGGCGAGAGGCCAAGGGTTACGTGCATATCGCACTTAATGTATCCTGTCTTCGTTAGAAAAGGGGACTAAGGCGCCTGGGTGTCGCCAAGAGAAAATTCCAGGCTGAGAATTTTCATAGGAATCATACAATTCATACGTAACATTCTCGTCACCTCCTCTCAATAATTTATTCAATAATAATACATAAAATCACTCTAACACATTTAATATAATCGCACAACTCAAAGGCGTAACATCTACTTAAAACTAAATAATACAACTCATAAAGCCCTATACCACAGCCAACTAGATCCTAAGCAGGGCAAGAAACCAATGGCTCCACACTATAAACCATCAATCAAACAGAGGCCCCAGCGATCCAGACGCCCAACACATCCAGACTCCAGGAAGGACCAACAATTAGAAAGCTCACCAAGCATCCGGTCAATGGCTGCACTCACACCTGAAAAAAAAAAGGAGGGATTAATTACAAGTCCAAACGAACAAATGAGACATCAGATCCACAAACACGAACAATGACCCAACCCAACGAACAAGATATGAGTAGTGAAAAGTAGAACATGAATAAACTCACGACAGAAATACACCAAACAAACAAAAACACAAACAAGAACGCATCAACCTTCCGAAGAGAAATATATCAAAATATATCAAACCAAGAAATAATAACAAACACACAAAAGAATGTCTAACATAACAAACACACCAAATACCACAATCAGAATGCAGATAACACACCACCATTAATAACTCACTCTTTTTCCTTCTTCCCTTCTTTTCTACAGCACAACATGGACCTCAAAATCTTACAAATAATCCTCCACCACAGCCCGGCCGCCGCAGCTACAGTCACAGAGTTTGCCAGGAAAAACGACGTGGACATCATTCTGGTACAGGAGCCCTGGATCTCGCATGAGAAGATAGCTGGACTGGGGTCGGCAGGCACAGTTATATGCGCCACCTCACAAGGAAGAAAAAGAGCATGCATAGTAGCATGTAAAAGTAACGTACTAACACTACTCCCTAATCTATCAAATAATGATTTAACAGTAGCCAGCATGGGGAGATCGAGAGAGGGCGTGACAGGAGAAAGTGGAAAGCGAAAGAGGCACGGATGAAATGTGAGAAAAGTGAGGAAAAGGGAGGAAAAAAAAGAAAGAAGGAAGGGGAAGAGTGGAAGAGTGAGTAAGGGGGAATCAGAGGAAGTGAGGGGGTGTGGAGCGGAGCTGAGGGAGAGAAGCAGGAGGAAGGAAAAGGTGGAGGTGTTTTGAGGTTAGGAAGAACGAGAAAGGGAAAGAGAGGAACGACACCTAGGGGAAAAGAAGAAAAGTAGGAGGAAGGCGACACCTGGAGGGACAGAGAAAGACAAGGGAAACGGCGTCGGTAAAGACGGAAAAGAAGGAAAGAGTGGGAGAAAGCGAAAAGAATGGAGAAAGGAGACCGGAAGGAGAAAGAAAAGGACGGACGGGAAGGAGAAAAGGAAAGAAGCAAGGGCGTAGAGGAGTGGTGGAAGTGTAGAGACAGGAACAGCAGAATGCAGATAATAAGAAGAGAGAGGAAGGAAAGTACTGGGAGTGCGACAAGCACGGAACTGGAGGACTGGCTGATGAAGAGGAAGAGAGACGAGGAGAGAGAGGAAGAATGGGAAGAGCAAGAGATGGAAGGGTTTAGGAAAAGTAAAAAAACAATGAGATCGCCGGGGAAGACGGGAGAGGGGATGATAAAGGAAAAAGGGGTTGAAAAGAAGGAGGAGCGAAAGGGGGAAGACAAAAAGAGTAGTGTGGAGAGAGAGATAGAGGAGATAAAAGAGGAGATAAGGAAGATGCAGAAGGAAGGCAAGAAGGAGGAGGAAGAATTAATAAGAAGGGTGGAGGAAAGAACTAAAAGGGAAGTGGAGGATTTGAAAAGAGAGATGGAGAGGAGGGAGGAGAAGTGGAAGAGAGAAAAGAGGGCGTTGATGGAATGGATAGAGAGGATGGAGAAAGAGGTGAAGAGAGGCAGGGAGGAAGAAGAGAACAGAAAGAGAGAAGGAAGAAAAATAGTGAACAAGGAAGAGGGGAGGGCGGAAGAAAGAAAGGGAAAGGGTTCAAGGGGTCAGAAAAAGGAATTAAGTGAAGAGGAAAGAAGAATAAGGGAAATAGAGAGGTGGAGAGAAAGCAAGGAGAGGGAGGAGAGAAGAAGGAATTTTGTGATCAAGGGACTGCAGAGGAAGAAGGAGGGAATGAAGGAGGAGGTGAGGGAAATTTTAGAGGAGGGCATAGGAGTAAAGGCAGAAATAGAAGGAATAAAGGAAATAGGTACAGGAAAGGGGGGAGAAGGGCTGAGGATGGTGGTGGTAAAAATGAAGAGGGAGGAAGGAAAAAGAGAGATAATGGAGAAGAAGAAGGCATTAAAAGGAAGAAGAGAGAGGGTAGAGGATGATTTAACATGGATGGAGAGAAAGATGCAATGGTGGATAAGGAGGATAGCGGAAGAAGAGACAAGAAAAGGGAAGAGAGTAAGGACAAGTTATGGGAGAATTTGGATAGAGGGAGAATGGTGGAAATGGGATGAAGAAGAAGAGGTACTAAGGGACATAAAGGGAAGGGAGAGGGGGTGAGAGGGGCAGCAGGAGGGGCAGGAAGAAGGGAGATTAAAGGGAGAATGTAACAAAGAGGGGGAAAAGAGGGGGGACCGAGAGGAAGGGCAGATGGAAAGCGGAGAGGCGAAGGAGTGGAGAAAGGAAGGGCGAACGAGCATAGGAGATAGGTTAGGATAGAATAAGAAAGGAGAATGTATTTAGGTGTAAGATATTTAGGAATAAGAGGGACGAGTGCTGTAACCCCAAGGGGATCAGCGGAATAAACAATACAATACAATACAGTAGCCAGCATGGAGATACTCAACCCGAACAACGACAACAACCAACAGAGATCAAACCTCATAATAGCATCCAGCTACTGCGATGGCAAGACAAAAGCGAGAGACTTCCCGGAAAACCACATAATTACTCTGATAGACTGGTGTGACGATAAGAAGCACCAATTAATCCTAGGCATGGACGCGAACGCAAGGAACACAGCCTGGAACAGCACAGACACAAATGACAGAGGTAAAAACCTGAAAGATTTCATAGACATAACAAATCTAACGATTTTAAACAGAGGCAACAACCCAACCTTTACCACCGCGACAAGGAGCGAAATACTGGACATTACGCTCAGCACAAACGAAATCGCCACAAAGATAGGAAATTGGAGGGTATCACCGGTAAATTCCATGTCGGACCACAAATACATACTATTTGAAATATCAAAAGCAGATGGCAAAACCACCAACCCAACGACGAATACAAAACATATAGATTGGGAAAAATACAATACAGTATTAGAAACAGAACTAAAGAAATTCCCTAACCGATACGGCAATGAACAGGAAATAAATACAGCAATAGACTGCATCACAAATGCGATCAAAACAGCAGTGAGCCAAAGCTGTGAAAACAGAAATCAAGGGAAAAGAATAAGGGCACCATGGTGGAATAAAGAACTAGACAAACATCTGGTTCAAAATGAGAAATTAAGGCGTAAAGCCAAACATACCGGCAAAGCCGAGGATAAAGACATATTCCTTAGAGACAAATACGCTCTAAGAAATAAGATCCTAAAAGCCAAACGAGACTCATGGAGGAAATTTTGTAAAGAAGTTTCCACCATTCCGGAATCGGTTAGAATCAACAAGATCCTAGCCAAAAATCCACAGGAACTCCTTGGAGCTCTAAAGAACGATCAAGGAGTGTTCACAATAAACAATGAAGAAATTCTGAAACTCCTCACAAGGGAACACTTCCCAGGATTCCACAATACCCAAACCATTGACTACTCACAAACAGCGAGCAGAGCGGAAAAAGACGACATCGAGGCACCCGCCTCGGGCGATAAATGGAAACCAGACTGGAAAACAGCCAACGAGGTGGTAACCACCGAAAAACTAACATGGGCCATTAAATCTTTCAGCCCACACAAGGCAGCGGGCCCAGACGATATAACTCCGATACTGTTACAGAAAGGTATCAACAGCCTTAAAGGACCAATGACAAAAGTCCTCCGCGCCTGTATGGCGTTAAACATTTTCCCGTCCAAATGGACGGAGACCAAAGTAATATTCCTTCCCAAACCAGGGAAGTGTAAATACGACACCCCTAAATCCTTCCGACCGATCAGCCTGACATCGTTTTTACTCAAAACCATGGAAAGGCTGATCGACAGGAGGATTAAGGAAAAATACCTCACCAACAAACCACTGCATAAACATCAGTATGCATTTAGAGCAGGCTACTCGGTAGAAGCGGCCTTACACAACCTTACCGAAAAGATAGAAAAAGCTATATTTTCTCAACAATATGCAATGGGATGCTTTCTAGATATCGAAGGAGCATTCAACACGACACAGATCCGTACAATCATGAACGGAATGAAAGATTTCGAGATACCTACCACGATAAGCAGGTGGATTTTCAAAATGCTGAACAATTGCTTCATTAAAGCAACAAGGGGCAACACCACAATCACGGGAAGGGCCCCGAAAGGCTGCCCTCAAGGAGGTATACTATCACCGCTACTTTGGTGCTTTGCTGTAGATTCGCTAATCTACATGTTCGAGGACTGCGAGGTAGACGTGCAGGTCTACGCAGATGACATCTCCATACTGGCGTGTGGAGAATCCCTTAGAGAGGAAAAACGAAAAATGCAGACCGCCATAGACATGATGCAAGGTTGGTGCGAAAGTACCGGCCTCTCGGTAAACCCGAGCAAAACAGAAGTGATGGTTTTCACAAGGAAGCTGAAACCAGAAAAAGTACACAAACTGAAAATGTATAAGAAAGAAATAGATTACAAAGAAGAAATCAGATATTTAGGGCTACAGTTCACCCCCGACTTACGATGGAACAAACACATAACCAAACAAACGGCGAAAGCGGATGGCTACCTGGCTGCACTATGCAGAGTAGTGGGCCCGACATGGGGCCTAGAACCCAGGATAATCAAGTGGATGTACGATGCAGTAGTCCAACCACGAATCCTCTTCGGAGCAGTTATCTGGTGGAAGACAGCGCAGCTCACCAGAATAAAAAGAAAATTAGGCTCAATTCAAAACAGGGCACTACGAAAGATCCTGGGAGCTATCAGAACCATTCCCACAAAGGGTATGGAAATTCTCCTAAACGAAGCACCACTAGAAATCAAAGCCACGGAAGTGGCAATCAGAACGGCCCACAGAATAAACACCTGGGGCTTGTGGAACGAGTCGAAAAACCAAAACTCACACGCGAACATACTGGAGTATGCTGGACCGATCCTAGAAGGTACACAATACGTACCGTCAGACAGCATGACAGCCAAACACGAATTAGGCAAAAAATTCGACCGCATCCACACGACAAGAGAAAGACTGGGCCACAAAGAAGATGCCACCAAAGAACATATACAATCAGGTATGGTATACTGACGGCTCTGTTACAGGTAACGGAGTGGGAGCCTCTTGGACAACGGAGGACGGCATCAACTCCGACTATGTGACCCTATGGGGAGGATCGACGATATTCCAAGCCGAGATCACAGGCATCACTGGATGCGTGGAAGCACTGATTCACAGGAACACCTGTAACCAAAAAATACTAATCTGTTCAGACAGTCAATCCGTCCTCACGGCAGTAGAAGGCCCGGTATTCACATCCAGGTTAGCGCATAACTGTTACCTTAAACTAAATTCTTTAGCCACAAAGGGCAACAAAATCTCTCTAGCATGGGTACCAGGACACAGAGGTATCACAGGAAATGAAAAAGCAGACGAACTGGCCAAACGTGGAGCCAGTAACACGTACATCGGCCCACAAGCCTCCACAGGCCTTGCCATGGCCACCTTCAAAAGACTGTTGAAGAAGAGAAGCGCAGCAGCACTGGAAGAAGCCTGGGAAGAAACACCAGATTGTATACAGGCAAAAACTCTGCTGGGTATGAAAACAGATACTGCAAGAGCCAGCAAACTGATGAAATATGACAAAGACGAGGTCAAAAAATTATCAACAATGCTAACAGGACACGGTTACCTGGGAAATATGATGCACCACATGCGCATGGTAGACTCTCCATTCTGCATCCATTGCAACCAGGAAGGGGTCAAAGAGACAGCAACTCACATTATTGGCAATTGCGAAGCCTTCATGAATACAAGGAACCAAACACTGGGCAGCTTCATAATTCCAGACGAGGAACTGGAAAATCTCGAGCTGAGCTCGATATGGAACTTTATCCGGAAAACGAATCCATTCCGAGAAATCCAAGGCAGAACCACGTAGACTGCAAAACACCTAAAACAAGAATAAAATCACTTACTGACGAACACACGTCAAAAACGATCCATCGTGAAACCGATGTAAAATAAAAACCTATGACTTAGTAGAGAATCAGAACGTGACAACCTAACCTCTCCTACCCCAAACCCAATAGACGCAAACAACCACACAGTCACACCCTCCACACAACACACGCACATACTAACAACAATTTAATAAAAAAAATATATATATATATAAATAATCAATAATAAGTTCTTTTAATCTCCTCTCCAACCAGTAAAACAGTAAATTACCAATGAAGCAAGGGTAATGCGATTATGTATAGCATAACCCAATGGCAAGCATTGGCACAAAATCCCTAGATTAAACTAACAAAATTTAACCCAACATAATTCAACTTAAATCAATGTAAACCACTCAATTCAATACAAAATTAAAATCCTCCACTAAAAACTAAACTTATTCAGACAACCAACCACCTCACTTCCACGAAACTAATATATATACATAGATACAAACACACAAAAACACAACTATAATTCATGACAAACAATACATGCAATACATTATACAAACACTAAACACAATCTAACCGACACACAAACCTCACTCAATTTAACACCCACAATTACACATCCTAAAAACACAAGCAACTCCCACCCAACATTTAATACTAAATAATAAAAACACAAACTACAAACACGAAACCACTCAAACACAAAACAACACACACCCAAAACACAACCAACATCACACCCGACCTACACCTCACAGAACAACAACCCTTGAATTAGGACAGTCAACTAAAACACCCAACAATCAACAGGTAGAAAAGACACACCGCACATTGAGCCACAGAATGGACACGACTAGGACACAGCCGCAAGGAGAACAACGGCAATACAAAGATACAGAAACAACTCAACCAACCACAGCATCCACATTCGCACCATCAAGACTGAACACCGAAAAACGCAACAACGACACAGGTGAACCTGAAAAATATACACCATAAGACCAACAGCAGCCGGTGAGTCAAATTACATACATATACTACTCATACGATGACATAAAAGTGACTAATTCCAAACAACAGTACAACAGTAAAACGAAGATCAGCACATACAAATATATTTAACAACACACACACACCATATTCAAAGAACTAAGTACACACCACACTACCAGAACACAAAAGTAATAGTTAAAGTTTGACTCTCTTAAGACGAGCAAGTTAATAACAAAAAATGAACATTAAACAAAATTCAAGCCACAAAACAAACATAAACCTTACACAATGACGAGACTTTCAAATCTAACAAACCTAGACTCACTGGACAGGGATTAACATTCCACAACAAATAATATAAACTAACAAAATAAACTCGGCAGCCCTGGACGCACCTGCAAAAGGCCTAACGCTCCTGATATATACGTCAAACAAAACATAAACAGAACGACTCACCTTCTCGTACCCAACTCACACCCCTCGTAAGGCTTGAAACAAGCCCCGACACTCTCCTCCAAGGCTACAATTTATACAACTCTCCTCACTCATTGAGTTTGATGGAGGCACTATGTGCTGATCCTCGTTCGCCACTGGTACAAGGCTCTCTGGTTGCCTCATAAAACCCAGACAAGCAATGTAACCTGCAATACAACAGTTAATGACACCCAACCAAACAAATGAGTATATTAATAGCTCCCTTCACAACATTAAGTTAACATAAAATAAATAAATAAATAAAATAACTACCTAAATACCTTGTACCTCTTGCAACACACCCAATGGCTATCGAGCCAAACCAGTGCAAACCACCACAGAATGGCTGGATCCCGGAAACGCAGCTCAACACTTGTAAATCCTGCAAGCAAATGCAAAATATAACGAAGCCTAGTCAGATTAACGCACAGAATAAGCCACAGGACCAGAACTCTCACAGTGAACGCCACCCTCTACACATATTAGAATACACAACCTCGAAAGTCGATTCACAGGAAATGGCTCAACCAAAACATGGGGTGCTGGAATAACCGAAAACGATCACAACCCTACAAACTCTTAACAAGGCTCCACACAAAAAGCACAGCAGCCCGACAATAACAACCAATGAGGCCTCTTTTCAAGAACCAGCCCTCAAACATACAAGCAACAAAACAGCAGACACACACAAAAAAAAAAAATAAAATATATAAATTTCTCTTATTTTAACCAAGAAGTCAATCAACGGCACTAAAAAGAAGAAACATTACTCACCCAACCACAAAATCAGATAATAATTGACCCACAGCAAGGAGAGTTCCACTACGCCAAGCGCAACACGCCACATACGACACAACCTACAAAACACGCAAAGATATAGCAACCAGTCAACAAATACATCCAACTACAGAACATTACAGCCATAATAACCAACAAATAAACTAATAAGAATAACGGAAGACCATCGACGCACGAGAACAAAATAAACACACGAGATATAAGAAAAAAAGAAAGTAAGACCGCAAAAGTGACAGCACACGCAAGGAACAACAACAGTCATCGAGGTAGAAACACACAGCAAGGCACGCTACGAAAAGAAACAGGCAAGAAACCGCGCCACAGCTCCACCAGGAGGCGGCACCACACAAAAAATGAAAAAAACGCAAAATGAAAATTACCACAAACTACACATCATATATGAAGACATCAAAACAAGCAACAAACATTAAACAAACATAAATTACCCCCCTGACCTAGCAACAACAATAACAAACCAACTCACGACAGATAGCTCTAAAAACCAGAAAATCCCCACCAACAACCACACGATGAGTAGAAGAAATTCTCAAAACAGACACGTAATACATTTGTGTAAACCCATTTACATTTTTATACTGTAAAGAATTAACAAAGTCTCGTCCACTGGTGAAACATAAGGCATGCATTCACTCTAACTTTGAAAAGTGCTCTGCGGTGGGAGCAGGACACCGCTGCGTATGTAATCACTGAGGTGAAGCGGCGCTCGGCGGGCGCACCGGATGGATGGGTGACCGCTGGAAAGTCCGGACTCCCACCCCACCGCCAATGCCCGCTCGCCGCCTCACATTAATTCAAATTATTCGGACAGCGGTGTCAAGAACCACCTCGCTATATAAACCGTTTTTTTTTTTTTTTTTTTTTTTTTTCCGACAACCTCTTCACAGGCCGTACTCTCTCTCCAAAATTTGTTGCAGAGAAAGGAATGCACATCACCATCCTTACTCAACATACTTTATTCAGAGCTCCAATCTTAACAATACCAAAATTAAGTAATTTATAAACAGACTAACTCGCGACAAAGAACTCTAAAACATTGGAAAATATCCATCAACATCCACACGACGCGAAAAGAAAATCGTTAAAACAGACATGCAATACACTTTTCAATAACTCATTGATATTCCTATGCCAAAAAGAATTAACAAAGCTCCGTCCACTGGTGGATTATAAACAACTAAACAACCTAATGGGTAAAAGTGACCCACGGTAGGAATAGAGCACCGGTATCCTCGGACCAATGCAACATTTAACTAACAACATTCACATCTCTTAATCAGAGAATAAACAGAAATTTAATGTGTCAAAATACATACAAAATAAATAAATATATAAATAATCTGTTAATAAACATAAAAGCATGCTTGGAGAACAATTATTATAACGTCTCCACAAGTGCATTGTAGCGGATTGGGCTACAAAAATTTGTTACCTTCAATCCGGCTACTGAAGAGATATAGGAATTACGGTCCGAGGAACGTTCGACAATGGAGACGCACCAAGAAAACACGTGCTGCTCTTTTACCGTACCTTTTATTGTACCGTTTATTAAACGCAGTCACAAAGTTCACAAAACTATAATATAAAAGAACACTAAATTACATGCAGCGGGCCAGACCCGGCATGAAACAAAGGCGACGTAATTCGTTAGGCGAAGAATCGCTCGTGAGGCGGCACGTGCCGCGAGAACCGTTAGAGGCGAGTTACGCAACGGTAAACAGACAAAAGTAAACTGTAACGACACCAGGTCGCCACAAATCATCCTTACATCTCCCCGCCCGCTCACCCCGCTTCCAAGCTGCTCGATCCACCCGGGAGCGGTAGAGCGAGACGGTGTGAAGGCGAGTTCGCAATTACGTGTCGCGCTAAAATCCAAACATTCCGCCCGTCAAAGGACGAAACAAACCGCCCGCCATGAGAGAAGGTGGGGGTAACGAGCAGGTAAGCTGGAACCCTAAACATAGCATAAAAGAGAGAGGGGAGATTGCATATACGCGCACGCAGAGAACCCGCCTCAGTTGCTGCTTAACGTTTTAACTGGCAGTGGACACAGCTTGACGATAGGGCGCCGGAGCTCCGAAGTCGCTGTCCGCACGGTGGCTACACGCACCAATCCATCGGCACCCGGATGCAGGGCTGTGACTCTTGCCAATGCCCACTTCGCTGGAGGCTGTAACTCATCCTTCAGCAGTACCAGGGAACCCACTTGAAGATTCCGCGAAGGTCTCCTCCATTTTGCCAGATGCTGCAGCGAATGCAAGTACTCCGACGACCACCTGCGCCAAAAATGATCACGCATATTAGTGATTTGGACCCAACGATTCGTGAGCAATGCTGGAGGAGCATTCAGCACTGAAGGTTCCGGGAGGTTCGTCGGCGGTTCGTCGATTAAAAGGTGACCTGGGGTGAGAGCGGACAGATCGGTAGGATCATTGCTAAGAGGATAAAGAGGCCGCGAGTTCAAACACGCTTCGATCTGACACAAGAGCGTCGACATCTCCTCGAAGGTGAGTTTGTGATCTCCAATGATACGCCGCAGATGGTGCTTCACGGCTTTAACTCCAGCCTTCCACAGTCCCCCAAAGTGAGGCGCTCCAGGAGGGATAAAAGTCCAGTTCGTGCCATCATTCGCCAAACAGGCTGCGGATTCCTTGTAGAAATCGGAGGCGGCCTGAAACAGCGATCGGAGTTCCCTGTCTGCTCCTCGGAAGTTGGTTCCATTATCACTGATCAGGTGCTGACAGCGGCCCCGGCGCGCAACGAATCGCTTGAATGTGGCTAAAAAAGAGGCAGACGATAAATCTGAGACAACTTCCAAGTGCGTGGCCTTGGACGCCATACAGACGAAGAGGCAGATGTAGCCCTTATAGGACCTCTGCCCTCGATCTTTAGTGGTTCGCAGGGGGATAGGTCCAGCATAATCTACCCCTGAGGTGCGGAATGGACGACTGGCATGCACCCGATCAGCTGGCAGTTGGCCCATTTGTTGCGATGCGACGTCGGCTCGGAAGCGTGCACAACGAACGTAATTGTGGACCACTGCTTTGACGAGAGAGGTGGCATGTAGGATCCACACATGCCTTAGCAAGAGGCTGCGGGTTAATTGCGGTCCCCCATGCAGCGAGATGGCGTGCGCCTCCCGAACGAGCAAGACTGCCAGATGACTGGTTTTTGCCAGGATGAGCGGATGCTTCTCGCCGTAGGGCAATGAGGCGTGCTGCAGTCGACCTCCTAAGCGAAGCAATCCACTAGCGTCCAGGATGGGTCGGAGTGGTAATAGCGGTGAGCGTCGAGGCATCGGAAGAGACTGCTCGAGGGCTGCGATCTCTCCTGGAAAATCGCTGAGCTGCTCGAGGCGAAACCAGCGGGTTCGTGAATCCGTTAATTCGTCACGGGTAATGAATCCCGTTCGTTTGTCCTGCGGATGCTGCAGGTTGTGTTTGAACCTGAAACAGAGAGCAGAAACGCGAAGCAGGCGAGACAGAGTTGAGAATCTTAGAAGGAACTTATTGTCCTCGTGAGATTGTTTGGTGTGGAGCGATGTGGCACGCAGCTCGACATCGCTGTTGTGCAGAACGATGGAAGGTTGATCAGGCCACTCAGGAGAAGGCCGCCGTAGCCATGGCGGACCCGTCCACCAGAGATCCAAGGCACCCAGCTCGGAGGGGGTTATACCCCGTGTGGCAGCGTCTGCCGGATTGTCTTGAGACGGTACGAAGCTCCAACTTTCTGGCGGCACTGCAGCCTGTAGTTCAGCGACTCGGTTTGCCACAAATGGTTTCCAACGGGAAGGATGTGCGCGGATCCAGGCAAGCACAACCGCAGCGTCCGTCTACGCATAGATAGGGGCTTGCTCCAGATCCATACCCTTGGCGGTGACTTTCAGAAGTCGGGCCAGAAGGAGAGCTCCGCACAGTTCCAGCCGAGGGATAGACACCGGCTTAGCGGGGGCCACCCTAGTCTTGGCAACCAAAAGGTGAACGGAAACGTTCCCCAAGTCGTCCACACATCGCAGGTATACCGCCGCCGCATAGGCACGGTTAGAAGCATCCGAAAACCCGTGAAACTCTGTTCGGCGTTCACCAGGGACGAAGTTCACTGCGCGAGGAATAGTTAGAGTATTCAACTCTGGTAAGGATATGGAGAAGTTTGTCCACGATGCAACTAAGTCGTCGGAGAGTGGTTGATCCCAGGCGAATCCTGCCCTCCAAAGATCCTGGATCATGATCTTCCCGAAAACGAGTACAGGCGCAGCCCATCCTAGCGGATCAAAGAACCGGGCTACGTCAGAGAGGACCGACCGTTTGGTACAGACGGTTGAGGCCAGTGTTGGAACCGCGCGCAGAGCGAAGCAGTCCGTCGCAGGATTCGAGAGCACGCCAAGAGTGCCCACGCCCTCCGCATCGTGGAACAGTTTCGCAGCTGGGTTAACATCCGGACACAGTTCCTGAACGTTAGCCGCCCACTTGCTTAGTTCGAAGCCACCAGAGCCAAGCAGTGCGGTCACCTGACGCTTGACCTGAAGAGCATGTTCAATGGAGTGCCCGCCAGACAAGACGTCGTCCACGTAGGTGTTACGCCTGATGACCTCGGCTCCCAGCGGAAAGGCAGACTGCTCGTCGTTGGCCAACTGCATCAATGTGCGAAGAGCGAGGTAGGGGGCCGATGAAGTCCCATAAGTCACTGTAGTCAGGCGAAAATCTTGGACTTTCGCTGCAGGATCGGAACGCCAGACTATGCGCTGCAGATCCATGTCGTCTCGGTGGACCCGGATTTGCCGGAACATTTTCACGATGTCCGTAGCAAACGCATATCTGAACAGGCGCCAGCGCGTCAGAATTAGCCAAAGCTCTGACTGGAGCTTTGGACCGGGTAGCAGTAGATCGTTCAAAGAATACCCTGAAGAGGAGCGAAACGAAGCATTGAACACCACGCGAATTTTAGCAGCGGGGTCAGAGGTCTTCACAACAGCATGGTGCGGCAAATAAAAGACGTCGCTGTTCTCGACTCCCGGTGTGTTTACCGCCTCCATGTGGTCCAGCTTCAGGTAGTCCTGCATGAAACTGGTATACTTTTCACGGAGCGCTGGATCGCGTAGTAGTCGTCGCTCGGAGCTGACCAACATGCTTAGAGCGCTCCGACGTGAGTTTCCCAATCGAAGGTCAGAATCCTTCCTTTTGGGTAGACGCACCACATACCGACCCTGCGTATCTCGGGCGTGTGTATCCACAAAGAGCGCTTCACAGTGCGCTTCGTCTGGAGTCAAAATGTGATCAGCGCCAACCTCCTCCAACTCCCAAAACCGCTGAGGCTGCTTGCTTAGTTCCGTGAGAGACGCAGCCTCGTCCACTGAAACTCGGAACGATGAGACCGATGGTCGGCGTGAATCAACGACCGGACCCATTATGACCCAGCCGAAGACGGTTAACTGAGCGGTGGGAGTACCGGGCGGCCCCTGTATAACGCCGTTATCCAAAAACGATCCGTAGACGTCTGCGCCCAAAACCGCGTCCACGACCGTGGTTTGATTGAAGAGCGGGTCCGCCAGAGTGAGGCCTGTGAGGTGGGGCCAATCCCGCACCTCGACTCGCTGTGAAGAGCGTACGGACGTTAGTGTGGGCAGTACGAGCGCCCGTAGAAGATCCACACGTAATTGTGGGGACCGAGGTGAGCCGACCACGACAGACACTGCATGGTTGGCAGTACCCGTAGAGCACCCTTGCAGTCCAGTGACCGGTACGCGTACACGCTGCCTCGGCAACTCAAGAAGCTGCGCCACTCGTTCAGAAATAAATGATGCTTCGGATGCAGAGTCCAGTATAGCCCGAGTTGTAATTGACTTGCCCGAGGGGCTTATCAGGACCACCTGAGCGGTGGCGAGCAAGACCGAAGTCGTTGTAGCGGTCGATAGGGCAGCAGCGCTGGTAGCAAGTGAACTCGATGATGGAGGTTCTGCCCCCGACGACGATTCCTCCATCGAACCAATCCGAGGAGGTGCAGTCCCGGTCGCAGCGTGGGAGCGACCAGCCACGTGCAACAGGGTATGATGCTTCTCCTGACAACGAAGGCAGCGCAAACCCGACGGACAGTTAGTTACCGCGTGTTTCATTTTCAGGCAGTTGAAACACGCACCTTGCTTCCTGACATGCTCCTGCCGTTGGGCCACCGGAAGGTCCCTGAAACGTGGACAGTAATTGAAGGCATGAGTGCCCCGGCAGAGAGTGCACTGTCTCCTGGACCCCGAAGACTCGGAGGTTGCCGTTGCCAGAGAAGACACCCTGTCCTTCCGATCACGGTGCTTAGATGTACTCATCACTGGTGTACTCGTTGAAGATGGCTTGATCCCAGCAGCATCCAAGGCTCGGATACGAATCTCGAGGAAGTTCAGTAGCTGACTCAACTTGGGAAACTCCGTGCTGCTTTGCAGAGAAGCTTCCCAGAGCAATCGGGAAGAGGAGTCCAATTTTTCGACAATGAGGTGGACGAACCAGTCATCCCACTGGTCGACTGGTCGGCCCATTGACCTGAAGGAGCGCTGAGCTTGAACTGAAACGCTGATTAAACGTTTGATCTCAGCCGAAGATGCCCTACTGACCGGTGCAGCATTGAGAAGAGAGCGCATGTGAGTCGAGAGTAGCACCCGCTTATTGTCGTAACGCGCCACAAGGTCCTCCCAGGCTGCTGTGTAACCGTTTTCTGTCAGATCGACATTGGCAATGATCGCCGCCGCTTCACCGGACAAACTGGCCTTTAAGTACTGCAGCTTCTGGACAGCTGCTAGTCCTTCCACATTGTGGACGAGAGCCTGGAAGAGATCTCGAAACCCTTCCCAAGATAACTGATCGCCCGAGAAGGTAGGCAGGCTGATTTTGGGCAACTGTATTTGCTTTAGAAATGAGGCAGTGGCAGAAGACTCCTCACCCTTGGAGGGAGGCGGATCCACTCATAGCAACCCGAGAATTCTGCTTTTATTAGCGACATAGTTGTCTTCGGTCCTGGCATAAAAATCATGGACGGTGTACTCATGCTTTTCGATTCCCTCGAATTCGAGCAAACTATAATGGGTCGACTCGAACTTTTCCCAGTACGTCTCGAGCAAGGCAAGTCGTGTCTTGAGATAAGACTGTGTAATTTTTTCCTTGCCGACCTTCGCGAGGTTGTCCCAGAAGCGGTCTATAAAACCCTTCGTGGTCAGCTGTTTCTTCAGTTGCATCTCCATCGTGGCGAGATAGGAAGAAAGTAGTGTGACGCTAAACTAAGAGAGGTGTAGAAGCACCCACAATGGCAACACGCGCAGGGAGCGGCGAGGATAGTCAGCTGTTCGACGCGTTAGTTAGCCGAAAGCTAGTAGGCGCGGTGCGCGCGGAGAGCGGAGCGAATACTTATAGGCGCGGTGTGCGCGGAGAGCGGAGCGAGCACTTATAGGCGCGGTGTGCGCGGAGAGCGGAGCGAGCACTTATAGGCGCGGTGTGCGCGGAGAGCGGAGCGAGCACTTATAGGCGCGGTGTGTGCGGAGAGCGGAGCGAGCACTTATAGGCGTGGTGTGCGCGGGGACCGGGGGGAACACTTATAGGCGCGGTGTGCGCGGAGAGCGGAGCGAGCACTTATAATCTAATAATGTGCATATGAAAAACACAAATTTGAGCGCACTTGTTCACTCTTTAGCGTTTTCTCACCTTGGGTTCCACCAAACGGAGTTAGCTTGTTCGAGAGCCAGTGAAAATGCACCAGTGGGTTTTCACGGCCACGTGGTCACACAATTCACACACAAGAGTATTAAACCACTGCGTTCCACAAACCGATCCCGGAATTATCCGGCTCGAAGGACCAAAAAATGTAGCGGATTGGGCTACAAAAATTTGTTACCTTCAATCCGGCTACTGAAGAGATATAGGAATTACGGTCCGAGGAACGTTCGACAATGGAGACGCACCAAGAAAACACGTGCTGCTCTTTTACCGTACCTTTTATTGTACCGTTTATTAAACGCAGTCACAAAGTTCACAAAACTATAATATAAAAGAACACTAAATTACATGCAGCGGGCCAGACCCGGCATGAAACAAAGGCGACGTAATTCGTTAGGCGAAGAATCGCTCGTGAGGCGGCACGTGCCGCGAGAACCGTTAGAGGCGAGTTACGCAACGGTAAACAGACAAAAGTAAACTGTAACGACACCAGGTCGCCACAAATCATCCTTACATCTCCCCGCCCGCTCACCCCGCTTCCAAGCTGCTCGATCCACCCGGGAGCGGTAGAGCGAGACGGTGTGAAGGCGAGTTCGCAATTACGTGTCGCGCTATAATCCAAACAGCATAAAATACAAAATCAAATCACCCTTCATAAGCATCCAATTGCTAAATACAGTGTGCTACGTTTATAAAACTGGTGCAACAAAATAATTAGTTTATAATACTTATACGCTTTCTTAAATAACAACGAAGGCTCACATTAGAAAGCAGCAAGAAAACACTCCTGCGACACACAAAATACTAACCAACGTAAAGACCTATCAAAACACAAACGCAACAACAACGTAAAATTCACTAACAAACAATGAACAAGTAATACATAAATAAAAACAAATCCTCTATACAAGGTACACCATAACCAGACCATAACATTCACATGAGCAGAATGCAAAAACGCACCCTAAAACCAGGCAAATACCAACAAGGCAGAACGTTACAATCACGAATCAACACACAGAACTAAAACAACAACCCTACAACACGAACATTAAAGTACTAATATGAATACCATCTCTCTTATACACAGATAAGCAAGTCCAAAACACTCTGGATTAATTCAAACAAGACATAATACAATAAAAATCACAAACTTACACAGTATAACAACCGAACCGCGCCATGTTCATTCTCCGATCACCGGATGTGTCAATTAACTGGCACATCCGAAGAAAAGGAGAAAGAATAATTCGCGAAAGTCCTCCCGAATCTGCCGGCCCGCATGACCTCTCGCGCGATAAGTCGGATCAACTACTATGAGGAACGATAACTTCTCTTGGTAGACGCAAAGCCTGTATGTTTATGACGGTGTGCTCACAGATTCGGTAACAGGAAGTCAAAATAAAGAAATATTAAATCAAAACCTCGCGCTCCGGAAACTACGTCGTAAACGATGCATTAAATATCGGCGCGCAAAACTATGAACTTATCTCACAAAGAGATACATGAAAGCAAATTCTCAAATTCACACAATATAACAACTGAACCGCGCCATGTTCACTCTCCGATTACTGGAATATGTCAATATACCAGTACATCCGAGGAAAAGTGAACGAATAATTAGCGAAAGTCCTCCCGAATCTGCCGGCCCGCATGACCTCTCGCGCGATAAGTCGGATCAACTACCATGAGGAACGAAAACTTCTCTTGGTAGACGCAAAGCCTGTATGTCTATGACGGTGTGCTCACAGATTCGGTAACAGGAAGTCAAAATACAGAAATATTAAATCAAAACCTCGCGATCCGGAAACTACGTCGTAAACGATGCAGTAAATATCGGCGCGCAAAACTATGAACCTATTTCACAAAGAGATAAATGAAAGCAAATTCTCAAATTCACACAATATAACAACTGAACCGCGCCATGTTCACTCTCCGATTACTGGATATGTCAATATACCAGTACATCCGAGGAAAAGTGAACGAATAATTAGCGATAGTCGTCCCGAATCTGCCGGCCCGCATGACCTCTCGCGCGATAAGTCGGATCAACTACCATGAGGAACGATAACTTCTCTTGGTAGACGCAAAGCCTGTATGTCTATGACGGTGAGCTCACAGATTCGGTAAGAGGAAGACAAAATACAGAAATCTTAAAAACAAACCTCGCGGACCGGAAACTACGTCGTAAATGATGCAGTAAATACCGACGCGTAAAACTACGAACTTTATCTCACTAAGAGATAAATGCAGGCCCAGGTTGTGGAGGGGAAGAGTGCTTATTCGACTCGCTCCTCAAACACTGACTGGTAGAGATCCACGGATCTATGCCCGCTAATAACCTAGCGGTGGAACTTAACCCGTAAAAAACGGAAAAAACGTATACTACGACAAGTATAAAACTAAAACACATTCTCTCACTACAGGAAAGAATAACAATTGAAACTGACAAACTTGCTGATGTACGTGTCCAGTACGTTCCGAGAACGTAGCTGCACTGCTCCAAGGCTTGTCAACCCGTTGAGAAATTCACTCCTGTTTGTTATCGGCCCTTGCATATTTGTTCGTACCTAACCTAACTTCGGGCGCGATTTAGAAAGGGGGCACCAGGTTCAGCAGCGGTCGGAAGGGGGGGTGTTCACTTCCTTTCTTAACCCAGACGAGGATGTCGGGGCAGCCGGCCCGCAACACCTCTCGCGCGATAAGTCCGAACAATCGGTCGGGGCAGTTTCACTAGATCTCCCCACCGGGCGAAAAGCCTGTACGTGCTTGTCGGTGAGCTCACTGCTCGCGGATAATCCTACGCCTTTGGGTTAAATCGCGTTTTTTTTTTTTTTTTTTTTTTTCTTCTCCGTCTTCAAAACTTTTTCCACTAACCACGAAAGAGGGTCGAAGGGCCCGCCTCGGAAAGTCTAACAACACAATTAGCTGTCTATATCTATCGCTTTTCTACAAACTCCCTTGCTATCCGGAAATAACACACTAACAACGACTACGCATTAGAAGCCTGAACACGATTTCGAGTTTAATAGGTAAAATCTCGCTTAGTGTGTTGTCAAGAAAAAGGGGAGCGGACGCTTCTCAGTGTCCACTCCCTGAATAGAACAAACAGGATCAAAGTGACTCTCTTCGGTTCCCCGCCAACTCCAGGCGGTATACCTGAACTATTCTATCACCAACTCGCCCGACGTAAACCACGGCCGACGGCCATTAGCTAACAAAGTAGGGAGCATGGCAGTTGGATGAATAAGTCAGCGTTCAGTCCCCCGTCGGAAGGTGAAACACTGAGGTTCGAATTCGCGCTATGTGCCTCCTGGAGTAACTGGATGTCTTAGAGCAATTAAGGGTGAGCAAAGCCTCTAGTGGGTATGAACTTACCTAAGGCACCGGTGAGGGGAACCGTCTCCTCACCCCGCCCAACCAACCAACTTACTACTACTACTACTAGGTTAGGTTAGGTTAGGTTAGGTTAGGTTAAGAGCAGACGGGGCGTGAACGACCACGCCGATGGGCGCTTGGCCGCTTCGACGAGGATGCGTTGATGGCCGCAGCTCTCGCCATGTCCTGGGCGGAAACTCCGCCCGGGCCGGTCGACGACGTCGATGCGGAGGCCGAGTGGTTCCGGGGCACGATGACGGCGGTTTGTGACGCCGCTATGCCCCGAGTCCGTAGGCCTCCACGACGGCCCGTGTACTGGTGGTCGGACGAGATCGCCGCGCTGCGTGCAATCAGCGTGGCGGCCCGACGCCGGTACACGAGGCAACGCAGGAGACGACGTCGCGACCCGGCGAGAGAGGAGGAGCTGTACTTGGCCCATCGCCAGGCTACGGTTGACCTCCAAGCGGCCATCAAAAGGGCCAAGGCCAGAGCCTGGGACGAGCTCCTGGACTCTCTGAACCGCGATCCGTGGGGGCGTCCCTATCGGATCGTGATGGGGCGCCTGCGCCCACCGGCGCCCCCGGTCTCGGAGAGTCTAGACCCCGACGTGCTACAGCGGGTCGTAGATACGCTCTTTCCCGTGGTTCGGGAAGAGCGACGACCCGCCGAGCTGGCGGACCCGTTATTGTGGTCCGCCGATGTCAGGGTCACGGAGGAGGAGCTCGCCGCTGCCGTCCGACGGCTGGGTGCCCGAAATACGGCCCCCGGCCCGGACGGCATACCCGGGCGTGCCTGGGTCTTGGCCCTGAGCGTCCTCGGGCCCCGCTTCAGGCGTCTGCTAGACGGCTGCCTGATGTGGGGTCGAGTGCCGCGAGCATGGAAGGAGGCGAGGCTCGTCCTTGTCCCGAAGAAGGGTAAGCCCGCGGAGTCTCCCTCCGCGTACCGGCCCATATGTCTGCTGGATGAGGCGGGGAAACTATTCGAGCGCGTGCTCGTTTCCCGCCTCTCCAGGCACCTGTCCGGCGGTGGCGAACACGGCCTGGCCGACACGCAGTTCGGCTTCCGCGAGGGTCGCTCGACGCTAGACGCGATCGAGCACGTGAGGGCCCTCGCGGACTCTGCGGTGGACCGGGGCGGGGTGGTGTTGGCGATATCCATAGATATCGCCAATGCATTCAACACCCTGCCCTGGGGGAAGGTGAGGGAGGCGCTCCATAAGCACGGAGTGCCCCCCCGCCTTCGAGCCGTGTTCGCAGACTATCTGCAGGACAGGTGCATCACGTATCCGGGCCGGTACGGAATGCTTCGGAGGGAGGTATACTGTGGCGTTCCCCAGGGATCCCCGTCGGGGCCATCGCTCTGGAACTTGGGGTACGACACAGTGCTTCGCGGGCCCCTGCCGCATGGCGTCGCCGTCGTCTGCTACGCAGACGACACTTTGGAGATCGCCGGCGGTAGGGAGTGGACGAGGACGAGCCATTTGGGAGAAATGGGGGCGGCCTCGGTCGTCGCCCGGATCCGGGAGTTGGGGTTGCAGGTGTCGCCGCAGAAGACGGAGGCGGTCTGGTTTCACAGACTGCCTCTGACGCGGAAGCCTCCCCCGACGCGGATCCGAATAGGAGGAGCCTGGGTCGATGTCCAGAGCCGGTTCAAGTATCTCGGGCTGGACATCGACGGCCGCTGGCGCTTCGAAGGCCACTTCGACCGCTTGGCCCCCCGAGTGGAGGGTGTGGCGACCATGCTGGGTCGCCTTATGCCCAACCTCGGAGGACCGGAAGAGAGGGTGCGCCGCCTCTACGTGGGAGTGGTGCGGGCCATGGCCCTGTACGGCTCTGCCGTGTGGGCCGACACCCTGGTGGCATGCCGGCGTAGCCGACTAATGCTCAGCAGCCGCATACAGCGGCGGGCAGCCATCAGGGTGATCAGAGGCTATCGCACCGCATCCACGGAGGTGGCGCTGGTCCTGACGGGGATACTCCCCTTTCATCTCCAGGCGGCTGCCGACGCCGAAGTATATCGGCGTCGGCAGATGTTCCGCCGGACGGGGGAGGACCCGCCGGACCGAGTGGTCGAGGTGTGGAAGCGCCAGTCCAGGCAGCGGGCACGCGAGGAGTGGCGGAGGCAGCTTTTAGCTAGCCCCGCCGCCCGCAAGCCCGCTGTCGGCGCGGTCCTGGCCAACTTTGATGGTTGGCTGGACCGCGGGCATGGCAGGCTCTCCTACCGCCTCACGCAGGTGCTCACCGGGCACGGATGCTTCTGTGAGTACCTGCATAAAGTGGGGGCGGAGGTGACGGCTGAGTGCCATCAGTGCGGCGCCGATTTTGATTCGGCCGATTTTGATTCGGCGCCGCACACGTTGGAGGAGTGCCCGGCCTTTGCTCGACAAAGGCGGGCACTCCGAATGGAGATAGGGTGGGACCTCTCGTTGCCGGCCGTTGTTGCTTCATTGGCTGGCAGCGGGAGGTCGTGGAATGCGGTGGCCTCCTTCTGCGAGGAGGTCATCGCGCTGAAGGAGGCAGACGAGCGGGAGCGGGAGCGTACCGATCCCGCTCGTCAAGAACGTCGACGGGCGAGGCGAAATAGGAGGCGGCGGCCGGTGGCCGTCAGCGCCACTCCCCTCCCTGGAGGGGACGGTGCAGCGGGGCCACTGGCCCCCATAGCCCCTCGCCAAGCCCGCCAGCCGCCTTAATTAGGGCGGCAAAGAGGAGGCAGCCGGTCATGAGCGGGGTTAGTGTCGCGGTGACCCGCTACGCTTTTCGCTCATGGCCGGGGGACCGAGACGGCCGGCGGTAGGTGCGCCGCCGTCTCCGCGATCGGTCCCAGAGGTTGAGAGCGCCGGAGCGTGGCCCTCCGGCGCTGATATGATGGTGGTAGGGGGCAGGAATTTATGCCTCCTCCGCGATGTGCCCCCTGTTGTGGGGGGCGCTGGGTGCGGCGGTCGCGGTTGTGTGCTTCTGCGTTCCCGCGGCCGCCGAATCACCCGATGGAGGCTACCGGGGAGTTTTTAGTGGGTACACCCACGGGTGGGCGGCTGCTCACCCACGGGGAGTCCCACACTACCCGGCGGTTGCCCTTCCGCCGCCGGGTGTGCGTAAGGCATTTTCTCCCCGTTACAAAAAAAAAAAAAAAAAAAAGGTTAGGTTAAGAGAATCTCCCTCCGGGCAACAATATCAACAGAACCGTGGCCACAGGCAAGGATAACCTCAAATCGCCGCCCGTACTCGAATACAATCTCGCCGGTCCGCCAACTCCTGCTCAATATGCAATCAAGAGCGATACACCTGCAAAAACACACAATTAACACACTGAAGCACTTGCATACACACGGTAGTAATTTCAGAATAATGATTGTAATAGGTACGTAATCGTCATTCACGATCGTCAAGCACGTGTCACCGTATCCTCGCCGAACGCCGCGAAAACCCCTTCTCGAACCACCGAATCACCCACCGCGTACAGAATCTCGGGAAAAACCGCGATCAAGCCACCCACACACGCGTATTTGCCTCACCCACGCTACAACGTACGCCCGCGACGAAAGTAGGTCAAAACGCGCCTCCCGCGTAAAAGACCGAACGAACCAATCGCGCCGCGTCGCCATCAACGAACACACATCGAAACACGCCTTCAATAGCGTAGTAATAAACAATCAATTAACGACCACGACTCGTAGGAACCAACTATAAAAGATCGAGCGAACAATCACGCGAATCTCGCCTCTCGACTAACAGAATCGCGACCGAAATAACCGCGACAAACACGATCGCACGAGACCATTCAGACCTTACGCCATACGACACACCGGGTATAGAATTCCATGCCCTTCATGAATAAATAAATATTTACAAGTATGACCCGATAGGAAGCAACGAAACCACCAGAGACTCACTTACACCCTTTTTCATTTAATCACCCACACGTATAAACACAATCACATAGTACTCTAACCAATATAAAATTCGTAATACAAACAAGATCTCGATAAACTTATAATATAAAATATGTATCTCTCAGAAGGTCGACTCCTAATCACAATGTAATCTAATACGAGTAAAACCGCGCTCGACCGTACAATAAACCCGCACGATAAACTAACGTAACACGATTCGCGTAAACGCAAGCAGACGAAATAACACCGCGACGATTATCGAATGTATCGGAATGTATCGCTTCATACTTCACCCTGCAAACCAGTCGATCAACCTAATTTAAAATTCCAATCTAATTCAAATTATGTTTGAGAATAATCTTAAAATATGAAAAAGCCCTGCCCTTGGTCGGCAGTGCACACGCATGCCTTCCCTCCGCGGCAAAGCGCTCGCCACGAGGTTGCAAGCGTGGCCTTAGGGCCCACCCTCGTTTCAGATAAAATAAAAATCTGATAACGAGGGTGGTGAAAGGGTAAGGCGGCTCCCACCCTCCCGCCACCAAACCCCGCTGACGAATGCTCGCGGTCCCCGAGTAGATATATGGCCCCCGCGAACTTTTTGGCTGCGACTCCGCGCCTCCGCGAAAACCGCGAGATGCCGACTAGCGGATATCATTGCTACTACATGATAATACAGTGGAGTGCATCAAGATTATGCCTAAGGATTTATCGATAACAAGAACCCTGCAACGACAACAAAATATTAGAACACAACACCGGACCGGGATAGTCATGAACAAATAAGAAGAACTACCCCCCGAAGAAGATTGTCAACCAACATGCAAGGAAACTACTATTATTATCATAATTCCTGAAAATTGCGAAGCACCTCACATCCGGAACATCCTGTAATCAACCCGCAACCTACCTATACGACAGTAAATCCCTTAAAATAAAAACAGACAAACATAACGCTAACAGACAAACAAGTAACCAGACACGTTTAAATAATTCATGAATCACTAGCTAACAAATATTTAAACTTCTAACAACAACCAAAACACTTTTGAATATACAAATACTATTTAAACTCCAAATCAAAAACTTTAACAAAATTAAGACGATACGAAACACTGTGGGGTAACGCCAACTGTTACTCTCCAACAGTAAATTCCCTAGCTACTAGCACCACACGCGTGGTGGCTAGTGCGGAAGACTGCTTGCGCAGTTAACGCTCAAACCTCCTTTCGTAAGGATGTCTCATTCTTGTACTAAGAATTAAAGGTTAAAGTTTAAAATAACGTGTGTGTCAATTACTCTCTCTTTCCCCATTCTGGGCGAGTGGAAATGTAACCCGAAGGGTTGCACACACCACATTGGTGACCCCGACGTGATTTTTAAATCACGTTAAGTAATTGACGTCGCACGACGTCCTTATCTCACGACGCATGCCGATACCGGGCTCGATCGTGACGAAATTTCAAATGGAAATGCTGTAAGCCGATTGCTGCCCGTTTCTTCGCTGCTTTCGACCCATTCCTCGTGGAGGGTCGCATGACATCCTGGTGGGCGTACGGACCCTTCTTCTGGTCTTCCTGCCTCCGGTGCCTTCCTGCGTGCATGGTCTGCACGCGCATTCAACGTGGACATCGCCGTCCTTAACGGACACCGCTGCCCTGCCGTTCTCCACCCTCGAAGGATGCCTTCTTCGAGACGTTCACCGAGAGGACGAGCATTGCGTTGCTGAGACGTATCTGCGACCACCCCCTGCCCCTGAAGGATGCTTTCTTCAGGACGTTCACCGAGAGAACGAGCATTGCGTTGCTGTGAGGTACCTGCAACCGGCATATTATTTATTTTCCCGTGGCGATGCGCATAATTTTTCTTATTACGACGCATAATTTTCCGGCCCGCGATTCGCCATTTTGAATCGCATCCTTGCCGATTGCATTTGTTTTTCCCGCGAGAATCGTCGCGTGATCAGCCATGTTGAATCGCATCTTTGCGATAGCATCTGTTTATACCATTGTCTGCGTGAACCTTCTACGTTCTTATTTGTTTTGCGCGCGTTTCCCCGCGTATTAATAATACGCCGATTGTGTCTATAGTTAAACACTAAATTTTTTTACGCTCATGTTCGCTAATTCTATATTTAGTCCTTAAGCCTTGCGGTTTTTCGTAATTTTAGGAATTACAGTCTTTTTGTACCTTTGCGTCGGTAAATTAGATTAACATTATTACCAATTATAAATTATGTCGGACCCAAGGATTAAAGAGCTCGAGGAGCAGTTGCGCGAGGCTAATGCAAGCGTGCGTGCCCTTCAGGCAGCGTCTGTGACCCGGCATGTCGAAGCTAATAATTCAAGTCAAGTTGCAGCCTTATATAGGCAACCGAAAATTCCAATGTTCTGTAGGGATAACCCTAGTATTTGGTTCCTTCAGGCTGAAATTACATTGCGTAATGCGGGAATTCGTAATCCCACAACTATGGCGGATTTTATCGCCGAAAAACTTGATCTTGAAGCTCTGTCCTTTATCAGAGGAATTATGTTGGCTAGTCCGCCCCCTGAAGATATGTATGCCGCAATTAAAAAACGAATTATTGCGACATTTGGCACTTCCTCCGAGGAACGTTTGCGCAAGCTGATTAAGGGCAAAATTGACTCTGGTGGTAAGCCCTCCTTAATTCTTAATAGATTACGGGCTTTGGATGTTGACTGCGGCGATAGCATTCTGAAGATGGTGTTTCTCGAGCAGTTGCCTGCTAATTGCCGCGGGGCATTATCGGTCTCTGGTGAAGAAGACCTTGATAAACTAGCCGTAATGGCCGATAAATATTTAGAATCTCTTGAACCCGGCCTGTATTCCATCAATGCTGTCCACGGGCAACAGTCCCCCATCGAGCGACTTACCACGGATTTGTCAAAGCTTACCGCTGAGATGAACGAGTTTAAGAAAGCGTTCAATAGAGGTAAACCGCGCGCTCGTTCGAGTACAAATCATACTAGGTCTGGCAGTAGGTCGAAACCTGCTGACAATAAGAATAATAGGCCTGTAGCTTCCTCGGTTGTTCCCCAGGATAAATTGTGTCGTCTACACCAAAAATACGGTGTTAATGCTAAACGTTGTTACAGTCCCTGCTCATGGACAGCTCCACAGCAGGAAAACTAAATCGTCCTCTCTACGCCGGAGCTGTAGATGAGGTACGTAAATCAAAGAGGCTCCATATTCGTGACCACTTGTCAAGGTTAGTTTTTCTTATAGACACTGGTTCGGAGGTCTCTGTAGTTCCCAGAAGCGTCGTTGAGACCTTTTCTCCAGCGTCTTGGTGTTTGACTGCGGCTAACAATACCAATATTAAAGTTTATGGCGAAACTAATTTGGTCTTAAATTTTGGTCTTCCAGAACCTATTGTTTGGAGGTTCTGCGTGGCAGACATTCCATGCCCTATCATTGGTGCGGATTTCCTGGATCACCATGGATTTTTGGTAGATCTTCAGCGACATTGTCTGGTACACCCCACTTCTGACGTGTCCTCGTCGGGCTTCGTTAAGCTCGTTGGCGAATTTTCTCTAGGTGCTATTTCCTCTAGTGAGGTCACCTCGCTCTTGTCAGAGTTTCCAGAGATCACCGGTCAGAAGCCTTCCCGAAAGATTGACTCTCCGGAGGTGTTCCACCACATCGTCACGACTGGTCCTCCTGTATTTGAAAGTGCACGCCGCTTGAACCCGGAGAAGTATCTGGTGGTTAAAAAAGAGTTTGAAAAACTCGTTCGCGAAGGTTATTGCCGCCATTCTACCAGCCCTTGGGCCAGCCCACTCCATCTTACTAAAAAGAAGGACGGATCTTGGCGGGTTTGTGGCGATTTTCGCCGGCTTAACAGCGTTACTGAGCCGGATAGGTATCCTTTGCCACATCTTCACGACTTCTCCATTGCTTTACATAGTAAAAGTTTTTTTACAACCCTCGATTTGTATCGAGCGTACCATCAGATCCCCGTAACTCCGGAGGATATCCAGAAGACTGCTGTATCTACTCCTACTGGCCTTTACGAATATCTTGGCATGCCTTTCGGCTTACGGAATGCTTGCCAGACGTTTCAGAGATATATTAATCGTGCCTTAACTGGTTTAGATTTCGTTTTCGCGTATTTGGATGACATCCTGATTTTCTCCTCTAGCCGTGAGGAACACATCCAGCATTTACGTGTTGTCTTTGATAAACTCAAACAGTTTGGGTTACGTCTTAACCTGAACAAATGTAAGTTCATGAAATCTGAGATTGGTTTTTTAGGTTACACTATTAATAAGGATGGTTCGAGACCATCTAGGGATAGCGTTCAGGCAGTTTTGAATTTCCCTGAACCTGTCACCATTGTTCAGCTCCGTCGTTTTCTTGGGTTGGTTAACACTTATCGTAGAGGTATTCCTCATGCGGCCGAAAATTACGCGCCGCTTCATAAGTACATTTGTGGTTCTTCGAAGAACGACCAACGTGAAATTGAGTGGACTCCTCAGGCGAGAGCTGCCTTTGCTAAAGCAAAGAGTGATGTGGCCGATATAGTTTTGTTGGCTCATCCTTCCCCGATTGCTGAGACCCGCCTTGTGACGGATGCCTCTGATTTTGCAATGGGTGCTGTTATTGAGCAATTGCTGAACGGTGAATGGAAACCATTAGGATTTTTCTCCCGTAAGTTTTCTCCTGCTCAATGTAAATATAGTACATATGATCGTGAATTGACGGCTATTTTTGAGTCTATTAAATACTTTAAATATTTCTTAGAGGGTAGAGAATTTTATGTTCTGACGGATCAGAAACCTCTAATTCATGCTTTCAAGCAACGTGCTGATAAAGCTTCCCCTCGACAGTGTAGGCAGTTGACTTACATTTCTCAATTCACGACACAAATTAGACATATTTCTGGTTTGGATAATGCCGTAGCTGACGCTCTTTCTCGCGTAGATTTAATTCGTCTTCCAGTGGAATTCGACCTACTTGAATTAGCTGAGCTACAGAAGACAGACTCCGAATTAGCAGAACTTCTCGCTGATCGCGATAAACACTCGTTGTCCCTCAAGAGCATTGAGTGGGGTCAGGACCACCATAGGATTTTCTGTGATGTCTCCGGGAATATTCTCCGTCCATATATCCCCCAGCCACTTCGCAGACGTGTTTATGATTTATTTCATAACCCTGCGCATCCCGGTGCTAAGGTTACCATTGATATGGTTCGCCAGAGGTATGTTTGGCCCAAAATGCATATTGACATCAGAGCTTGGTGTAAGTCTTGTCTAGATTGTCAAGCTTCTAAGGTATCGCGTCACGTTAAAAATGAACCTGGTAATTTTGTCGTTCCTGACAATCGTTTTGTGCATATCCACATGGATATTGTTGGTCCATTACCGGTTTGCGATGGTTATAGTTATCTGCTGACTATAATCGACCGTTTCTCTCGTTGGCCGGAAGCTATTCCAATTAAGGATACTTCCGCCCTGAGTGTCTCACGTGGATTCTTTGATCACTGGATTTCGCGTTTCGGAACCCCTCGCACGTTAACCACGGACCAAGGAGCACAGTTTGAATCCCAACTTTTTAAGGCGCTCCTTAATACGCTTGGTGTACAACGCATTCGTACTGCGGCGTATCATCCCGCTGCGAATGGTATGGTGGAAAGATGGCATCGTGACTTAAAGAGAGCTTTAATGTGTCACAATAACCAAAACTGGCTTCGCCAATTATCGACCGTTATGCTTGGTCTTAGAACAGCAGTGCGTTCAGACGCTGGAGGTTCTCCTGCTGATTTCTTGTATGGTACTGCATTACGCATACCTGGTGAGTTCTGCCTTCCTGATGATTTCGCTCCGAATCCTCATTATTTTTTGGAGGAGTTTCGCGAACATATGCGAAATGTTAAGCCTATTCCTGTTGTCCATCGGCATAAGCCACGTGCATTTTTTTTTAAGGATCTGCACACGTGTTCACATGTTTTTCTTAGATCCCCTCCAGTTAAGAAATCTTTGGAAAGACCGTACTCTGGTCCTTATAAGATTCTTGAGCGAATTTCCGATAAGGATTTTAAAATAGAAATCAATGGTTTAGCTAAGGTAGTGTCTACCGAACTAATTAAACCAGCACATTTTATCCTAGAGGATACGTGCATTCCGGCCGAACCTAAGCTTGCTCCTGCTCCGTCGCCTGAGCAACATCCAAAGCCGCGTTCTATTCTTAAAACATATTTTAATAAAAATAGAGCTCCTGCCGTCCCGACTAATAAAGTCACTATCGACAAGTAAAAATACTGTTCTCTTTATCGAGAGAAGAGCTCGTTATAAGAATAAAAATAGTTTATACTAAACACAGTTCCTACAATTTTTGTATTGCCGTTGCAATCTATTGTAATACACTAGTACATAAGATATTATATTTAATCTAGTAGGGTTAAGTATGATTTGTGAATCTTGTGATTTGTATCCAAAGATTATTGTAATACCCAAAGTTTTTTGCATACTCCTTGCGCTATGC
The DNA here is from genome assembly GCA_917499265.3 of Mimumesa dahlbomi. NCBI lineage: Eukaryota > Metazoa > Arthropoda > Insecta > Hymenoptera > Crabronidae > Mimumesa > Mimumesa dahlbomi. Next base: position 249,906 of record OU824126.1, on the reverse strand, counting down.
TAATTCTTAAGCAGTATCTTAAGTTACAAGTATAGTTTTAAGTTATCGTCATAACTTGGGGGGAGTAGTGTGGGGTAACGCCAACTGTTACTCTCCAACAGTAAATTCCCTAGCTACTAGCACCACACGCGTGGTGGCTAGTGCGGAAGACTGCTTGCGCAGTTAACGCTCAAACCTCCTTTCGTAAGGATGTCTCATTCTTGTACTAAGAATTAAAGGTTAAAGTTTAAAATAACGTGTGTGTCAATTACTCTCTCTTTCCCCATTCTGGGCGAGTGGAAATGTAACCCGAAGGGTTGCACACACCACAACACGACAGGAACAGAGCCCCCTCCTAACATACCTCACCACAGGTCAACCATCCCTACTACGAACCACCTGAACCAATCCTATCCCTCCAAACAGCCGTAGGACCGCCCTCCACCCTCTGAAGGCATTACAACCACGCGGAAGCAGTATATATAGAGGGAAAAAATAAGCAGAGATCACTACCGACTCAAGTCAAGTTGAACCAGTACACTACAAGTAAGAAGCAAAGCCGAAAACGTCAAAATGGCAAAAGGAACTTTCTCTCCTTGCAACTCTGCTGCCGGATCTAACTCCATGGAGGAGGATCAAATCATCTGCCTGTTCGGGGACAGCGAAGACCCGGACTACGAACCGAGAGCCGCCACACTCAAGGATCTGGTGGAAGACCTCTACGAGAGGACATCAACACCTTAAATTACAAGGAACCAGCCGCCTAAGGAATCCAGGAAGACGCCCAGCCCTACCTGGACGGTGGAAGCCCTGATGGATTCCCCGGAAATCGACAGGAGGGACAAACGGACAGCGACTCCGGGTCCCAAAAAGGTAAATCCTCATCACCCCACCAATAGCAGACCATCAACATCGCACAAACCAACAAGCTCAAAAAAGGAGTACGAATCAAGACCTTTCAACGTAAAGAGTACTCCACTGGAAGAAAGAGCTATAATCTTCCTGAAAAACAACCACCCAACGGACAAAATATCCGAGGAAGCAATGGAAGAGATTGAAGAAATAATATCCGATAAGATTCTCGCGAGTGCCACCACAGGGACCAGGAATTTAGAGATAGAGAGGTCTTATCGAAAAAACGGGGGCCTGGTGGTAGTAGGCCGCAACAAACACACTATCAGGTGGCTGGAATCGGTGACGGAAATGATCTTCACCCAAACCGACACAAAGAGAGGAGCCCTAAAGGATCTCCGTACGAAAATTCCCTGCGAGATGCGGACAGTGGACAGGAAAATAAACTTCGAGACGATACAACATTGGGTTTTAAAAGTGTATCCAGAAATCCTAGCAGGAGAATGGGAACTCACTGAAGAAAAAGAGGACTCCAGGAGGAGAGGATTCAAAATTAAAGCTTTAATCCCGAGAGACGATTATAGAACCATCAGGAGGAAAGACTATAAACTCAACTGCAGGACGTCAACAGTAAAATTTACGTTCAAATACATTAGCTCATAAATATTGTATAATATTAATTAACCATAAGAACAATAAATAAGCTATTCAATTAATCTAATAAACATACTCAAATATACAAAACATTAAATACATGCAAAATTTAAACGGATTCATTACACTAATTCCCAACATCACACGTACAAATTCCCATCAATAAGACGAACGAACCAATAATATACCGAAATATACCGAATATACCGAAAACCAAGTCTAACGAAAGAACAAAATAGGAACATCGCAACTAAAAAAAAATAAAAAAAAAAAAAAAAAAAACAAGATTAAGCCGCCAACAACCAATTACATCGAGTAATTAACCCGCGGAATTAGAATATACAACACATATTACAAATGCGTAACAAACTCATAAAACCTCAATAACCCTTCCCGCGAACACATAAACGAAACAACTAACAAACTCAAGTCACAACCGCTTCACCTAACAACACAAAGAACAAAATAGACCGAATAAAGATCCTCGCAATAGGAACAAACACTACACCCATACCAAAAACATACGACTATGCCCCTGACAATAGGCTACAACATTACAAACAACATGAAGTGAACCGACCAAGACTCAATAACGCAACAAGCCCCGCAATCAACCCACACACAAATACACGCACACAATATATATATTACTAAAAATCCAACGCCTCTCGATAATAACTACAACTCAAAAATGAAAGCAAAATATTCAACAGAAAAGGAAAGGAGTCAGGGAAAACATTATATATTAAAGGAGGCAATACACTCAATCAAGAGATATTGCATATCAAAATTCTGATCACAATATTATTATTATTCATCATAGATCCAAATATACATCACAATTAACAAAGTCACACAAAATCTCATAAACTATAACTCTAAAATTACAGCACGAACGTACTAAGTTAAGATACTAGAAGGTGCTTCATCACAACGAGGGCAAGAAGAACACAGTCCTAAGCTCCATAGAAGACAATTACGTAAGTCATCCCACTCAGCCAAATACTCTGAGCTCAAGGAAAGATCGCAGAAAAAGAAATCCAACGAGCACCTGAACGACAGCCACGCGCTCACCTGTAAACAAAAATAATACACTAATTACCTTTTTTTTAAAAAAAAAAAAATTGCTTTCCAACAATTAAATAACACACAAGCATATATACATCACTCCATAGAAACCCTAGATGCACAAACCTGCGTACAGGCGAACGACAAGTTACAGAAAGTTAAAGTTAAACAGCTCACCCGGACCACAGGCATAACTATCACAAAACTAGTCATAAATCAAATATAACGAACCAAAACCTTTAAGCCTAAACCACTAGAAAACGCAAACACATAAACAACAACCACACCAAAAACCACAAATAACCCAATCACTGATATCTAATAACAAATTTTAATCCACATACAGTATATAATGGACATCAAAATCCTACAAATTAATCTTCACCATAGCCCAGCAGCATCAGCCATGGTAACCGAGTTTGCCAGGAAAAAAGACATCGATATAATATTGGTTCAAGAACCCTGGATATCGCATGATAAAATAGCCGGACTGGGAGCCGCAGGCACAGTCATAAGCGACAACTCACCAAACAGAAAAAGGGCATGTATAGTAGCATGTAAGAACAATGTATTAACTCTACTTCCGAATCTATCTAATAAAGATTTGACAGTGACTAGCATGGAGATCTCTACTCCAAATAATAACCAGCCAAGAACAAATTTAATAATAGCCTCCGGATACTGCGATGGCAAAACAAAAGCAAGGGACTTTCCGGAAAACCAAATAGTGACCTTGATAGACTGGTGCGAAGATAAGAAACACCAACTTATCCTTGGCATGGATGCAAACGCGAGAAACACAGCCTGGAACAGCACAGATACAAACGACAGAGGTAAAAGTTTAAAAAACTTCCTTGACATCACCAATCTAACAATCTTAAACACAGACAACAAACCAACCTACGTTACCGCCACTAGAAGCGAAGTTCTAGACATAACGCTTAGCACAACTGACATCGCCACAAGAATAGGTAACTGGAGGGTATCCACAGAAAACTCCATGTCAGACCACAAGTATATTCTGTTTGACATTAAGGAAGCAGACAACAAAACCCCTAGCCAGTCACAAAACACGAAACACACAGACTGGAAGAAATACAACGAAGTTCTAGGAACAGAACTTAAGAAATTCCCCAACCGATATGGTAATGAGCAGGAAATCAACACAGCAATTGAATGTATCACAGACGCAATACAAATGGCACTGAACAAAAGCTGCGAAAGCAGAAATCTAGGAAAAAGAAAAAGAGCTCCATGGTGGAGCAAGGAAATAGCCAAACACCTGGCTAGCAACGAAAAATTAAGGCGCAAAGCCAAATACACCGGCAAAGTCAGCGACAAAGAAAAGTTCCTTAAAGATAAACACGCCTTAAAGAACAGAATATTAAAGGCGAAACGAGAGGCATGGAAAAAGTTTTGCAAAGACGTCTCCACGATCCCAGAAACGGTTAGAATCAACAAGATTCTAGCAAAAAACCCGCAAGAGCTTCTAGGAGCTCTAAAAAACAAACAAGGAGCATTCACGACTAACAATGAGGAAATACTTAACCTCCTCACAGAAGAACATTTTCCAGGTTTTTATAACTGTCAACCTACAGACCACCCGCAAACAGCGGATAACAGAAAAAGAAATGACATTGAAGCACCTGCCTCAGGCGACAGGTGGAAACCAGACTGGAAAACAGCCAGTGAGGTGTTGACCACCGAAAAACTAATATGGGCAATAAAATCCTTCAGCCCACACAAGGCGGCAGGCCCGGACAACATAACACCGGAAATGCTGCAAAAAGGGATTGACCACCTAAAGGGTCCACTGACGAAAGTCTTCCGCGCCTGTATGGCGTTAAACATACTCCCGTCCAAATGGACGGAAACCAAAGTGATCTTCCTCCCTAAACCAGGGAAGAACAAATACGACACACCCAAATCCTTCCGACCGATCAGCCTGACATCGTTTCTACTCAAAACGATGGAAAGACTGATCGACAGAAGAATTAAGGAAAAATACATAGCAGACAAACCACTGCACCGACATCAATACGCCTTCAGAGCAGGTTACTCTGTCGAAGCGGCACTGCATAACCTAACGGGAAAGATAGAAAAAGCTATCTTCTCCCAAAACTACGCAATGGGATGCTTCCTAGATATAGAGGGAGCATTCAACACGACGCAGATACAAACGATAATGAACGGAATGAACGACTTTAACATACCCACCTCAATAAGTAGATGGATTTTCAGAATGCTAAACAACCGCCATATTAAGGCGACAAGAGGCGGCACCATAATCACTGGCAAGGCCCCGAAAGGTTGCCCACAAGGAGGAATATTATCCCCACTACTATGGTGCTTTGCGGTGGACTCATTAATCCACATGCTCGAGGACTGTGCAGTGGAAGTACAAGTATACGCTGACGACATTTCCATCCTAGCATGTGGAGAATCTCTCCGGGAGGAAAAACGAAATATACAGGCCGCCATAGACATGGTGCAAGGATGGTGCGAGAGTACCGGCCTCTCAGTCAACCCGAGCAAAACCGAAGTCATGATTTTCACGAGAAAGCTGAAAATAGAAAAGGTAAGCAAACTAAAAATGTACAAAAAAGAAACCGAGTATAAAGAAGAAATTAGGTACCTGGGACTGCAGTTTACTCCAGACCTTCGATGGAGCAAACACATAAATAAACAGACAGCAAAAGCTGGCAATTATTTGAAGGCACTCTGCAGAGTGGCTGGTCCAACCTGGGGTCTGGAACCCAAAATAATAAAATGGATGTACGACGCCATAGTTCAACCAAGAATCCTTTTTGGCGCAGTTATATGGTGGAGAGACGCACAACTCATCAGAGTAAAAAGAAAATTAAGCTCAATCCAAAACAGAGCTCTACGCAAAATTTTAGGCGCTATAAGAACTATGCCAACAAAAGGTATGGAAGTTCTCCTAAATGAAACTCCGCTGGAAATTAAAGCCACGGAGGTAGCTATCAGAACTGCACACAGGATAAACACCTGGGGTATGTGGAATGAATCTGAAAATCAAAAATCACACGCATACATACTAAAATATGCAGGCCCAATACTAGAGGGAACACAATACGTACCCTCGGACAGCATGACAGCCAAACATGAGTTTGGGAAAAAATTCAACCGCATACACACAACGAGGGAAGATTGGGCATCAAAAAAGATGCCACCAAGGTATGTATACGATCAGATTTGGTACACTGATGGTTCTGTTACAGACAACGGTGTAGGAGCCTCCTGGACAACAGAGAACGGCAACAACTCCGACTATACGACCCTATGGGGAGGGTCAACAATATTTCAGGCCGAAATAACAGCCATCATTGGATGCGTGGAATCACTGACCAATAAGAATATCTGCAATCAAAAAATCCTGATCTGTTCAGATAGCCAATCTGTCCTCACAGCAATAGAGGGTCCAGTATTTACATCTAGACTGGCACACAACTGCTACCTCAAATTAAACACCCTAGCCTCTAAAGGGAACAAAATCTCGCTGACATGGGTACCTGGACACAGAGGTATCCCAGGCAATGAAAAAGCAGACGAACTGGCCAAACAAGGAGCCAGCGACACCTATATCGGTCCACAAGCCACCACAGGCCTCGCTATGGCCACATTCAAAAGACTACTAAGAAAGAGAAGTGCGGCGGCACTGGAGGAAGCCTGGAACAATGTACCAGACTGCACGCAAGCAAAAACCCTGCTGGGTATGAAACTAGATACAGGAAGAGCCAACAAGCTTATGAAATTTAACAAAGACGAAACCAAGAAACTTTCTACAATGCTAACAGGACATGGTTACCTGGGAAATATGATGCACCATATGAAAATGACAGACTCCCCCTTCTGCATCCACTGCAAACAAGAAAATGTCAAAGAAACGGCAACACATATCATTGGAAACTGCGAAGCTTTCATGAATACTAGAAACCTAACGTTAGGTAGCTTCATCATTCCAGATGACGAACTGAAAAACCTGGAACTAAGCGCGGTATGGAACTTCATTCGAAAAACGAAACCATTCCGCGAAATTTAAAATTGGCCTACACCAACACCAACAACACACCTGAATTAACAAAATAAAACTAGATTGACATACACATGTCTAAAAACATCCCATCGAGAAACTGATGTAAAACAAAAATCTTCAACATAGCAACAGGACGTCAAACCCAACAACATAACCTCTCCCACTCCAACCTACACAAACTCACAATACAACCACACTAATAAGCACACCACAAAACATATACAATCAATAACCACAGATATCAGATTACAATAAGAAACAGCAAATTACCAATGAAGTTAAGGTTATGTGATCATACATAACATAACCCCTAACTAACACTGGCACACTTTTCTCAAAATTTTAATCCAAATTTAATATAACAATTCCAAACTAAATTAAATTAAGTAACATCAATCTTCCAAACCTAACCATTCATTCAGCTAAACAATCATCAAACACACACACTAGTATACTCAAGGACTAACACACACAAGCGTCAAAAAAAAAAAAAAAAAAAAAAACCAAAACCTAGAACGACAATTCAGCAACACAGAGAGCTCACACTGGTTACCCACACGTCACATCCCACAGACACTCACAACAATCTATAAAACACAAACAAAACACACAAATTACACCCTCAACCACGCATAGCCCCGGCCCTACACAGCCCGGTCCTCACAATACAACAACCCCAGAACCACAAAAATAATACCCGACACATCACACAGGTAAGTAAACAAACAAAATTAATTGAATAATCACAGAACAATCACAGCCCAGACAGGACAGACAGAACAAGACACAGCAGGAGGACAGAGCAAATCAAAATAACCGCAACTACACTTATAAGCGAACAACTAAACCAAGTACGAACAACGTAAGCAACAATACAGGGACACAGGAACCATTAGAACAGGCCACACCAACCATACTAGCACCATCATGAACAAACAACAACACGGAGGACCTAACAAGCACAGGTCAGAATTCCAACAACATCCGGTGAGTCAAACTACAAACAACAAACAATAAAGCTTACTAAACAAGCATTAATCAAATAAAGACCTTGAATATAACATAATATACTACAAGATACCTTACTTAAAATAATGAAAGAACAAAATCCAACAAAATAGAAATCAGCACAAACAAGTCACACTTATAGTACATATAATAATATCCAATCAAACTGCCCAAATACGGATGAACATCAGCAACCCAATCCTCAAGTATAAACAACAAGCATACAATAAATAATTTCCAGTCACTACAACACTCACAATCTATCGTCGTAAGATATACAGAATCCATACCCACACGTAAACATCAAACACTCTCCACCAAACAACACACCTTATTACATCGGGTCCACACTTCTTAAAGTATCCCAGTAGGCGGATCAACTGTAACATCCAATGGCCATCTCAAGACACTGGCAAACACCCAGTAACCTACAAATATATAAATATTAAATATCACAACAAGGAAAATACATACATAAAGAATAATAACCACATTGAACACAACAATTTACTGTCTTATAACCTTAACAAGGAGAACCAAACCAGACCAGACAAATTATCGCAATGATATAACCAAAAAAAAAAAAAAGAAAAAAACAACATAATAAAGGCAAAATCATTTCAGCAAATAAAATAGAGGTCCATAACAAATCAAACTTACCAATATACACTCGGAAACGACAAATACCGGTAATCTATTACATAAACAAACCAAACAACAAACACGAGATACAATTGCGAAATCATAAGAATGACACTATGAATACCGAATCGACAACGAGTTATGCCATAGAACGCAACGAAGAGATGCGACACGCAGGGAGGAAATATAGAAAATGCGACCCGGCCCCGCCAGGAGACGCCACCGCTCGGGACCGGCAAACCAGGAACTTGCAGTCACCAACAAAATACACACACAATAGAGCAAATAGCGTAGCCCGCAGAATTATCTGAGCCACATTGACCTCAAAAAAGACCACTGATATCAATCACACTAATAACAAGAAACTAGCATCATGACAGCCCATGTTAGAAAATACAGTAAAGAAGGTAAGAAACAGAGGTTCAGTCACGGTGAGAAAACGTTCTCTGATACACAATATAGATATAAAACACAAACACAGTAAGCCACATTATCATTTCTGAACCACAAAAGACATAAAAGTCACATACCAGCAAACTGTATAACAACTAAACGGCTAAACATATAAGCAGAGGTCCGTGGTAGGAGCGGAGCATCGGAGGCAATTCGATCACTGAGGTGAAGCGTCGCCCGTCGCGGACACCGATGGGATGGGTGACCGCTCGGCTGCCCCCGCTCCTCCCGCCGCTGTTCACTCGCCGCTCCCAACCGCTTCACACCAGCATCTACTACTGATGCTGGCCCGGGACGAAAGAACATAATACAGGGAAACAAGGGAAAAACCCGAATCACCTCCGGGAAACGTCTTTTTTACGGTCAAAAAAAAAAATACATAAAATACTTTTTGCTCACAAAGGACTTCACCTAGCATCACATAACTGTTACATATTGCTAAGACAGGCCCGCCAAATCTTAGGGCTACAAAATTCTAAAACAGAACAAATAACATTAATAAAAAGAACGAAACAGTAGAAATCCACGACGATAAATCATAAAACGAAAACTTCTGTCATAGCTACATATCAGGCTATACCACTAAAACAATGACAATTCCAAGCCAAACTTGCAACGAACACACTAATTGAAATCTGTAAAATCATCTATAAGCACTAATTACAACATAATGTTACCCGTCAATTAAAAAATCAAGTCCAAATCACCTGGAATTAACGCAAACTAGATGGAAACAATAAAAATGCCAAACTTACAAATATATACACAAAAACCAGTACCGCACCATGTTCACCTCCTGACCACAAAATGTGACAAGCACAACCGAAGGAACAGTGAACGAATAACTAGCGAAAGTCCTCCCGAATCTGCCGGCCCGTAAGACCTCTCGCGCGATAAGTCGGATCAACTATCAGGAGGAACAAAAAGTTCTCCTGGTAGACGCAAAGCCTGTATGTCTCTGACGGGGAGCTCACAGATTCGGTAACAGGAAATCAAAATACGTAAGTATTGAAATCAAAACCTCGCGGACCGGAAACTGCATCGAAGACGGTGCAGGCATTGCCGACGCGTAAAATTCTGAACCTTATCTCACAACGAGATAAAAGTTAGCCCAGGACGTGGAAAGGACGAGTGGTTATCCGACTCGCTCCCTAAACACTGACTGGTAGAGATCCACGGATCCATGCCCGCTAATAGCCAAGCGGTGAAACTGAACCCGTAAAGACGGAAAAACCTGTACTACGACAAGTACAAAGCTAATACTCATTCTCTCACTGCAAGAAAGAATGACAAGTAAAAACTGACAATCTTGCTGATGTACGTGACCAGTACGTTCCGAGAACGTAGCTGCACTGCTCCAAGGCTTGTCAACCCGTTGAGAAATTCACTCCTGTTTTGTTATCGGCCCTTGCATATTTGTTCGAACCTAACCTAACTTCGGGCGCGATTTAGAAGGGGGGTACCAGGTTCAGCACCGATCCGAAGGGGGGGGGTTCACTTCCTTTCTTAACCCAGCCGAGGATGTCGGGGCAGCCGGCCCGCAACACCTCTCGCGCGATAAGTCGGAACAATCGGTCGGGGCAGTTTCACTAGATCTCCCCACCGGGCGCAAAGCCTGTACGTGTTTGTCGGTGAGCCCACTGCTCGCGGACAATCCTGCGCCCTTGGGTTAAATCGCGTTTTTTTTTTTTTTTTTTTTTTTTCTCTACTTCGTCTTCAAAACTTTTTGCCACTAACCACGAGAGAGGGTCGAAGGGCCCGCCTCGGAAAGTCTAACAACACAATTAGCTGTCTACATCTATCGCTTTTCTACAAACTCCCTTACTATCCGGAAATAACTCACTAACAACAAATACACATTAGAAGACTGAACACGATTTCGAGTTTAATAGGTAAAGTCTCGCTTAGTGGGGATGTCAAAAAAAAGGGGAGCGGACGCTTCTCAGTGCCCACTCCCTGAATAGAACAAACAGGATCAAAGTGACTCTCCTCGGTTCCCCGCCAACTCCAGGCGGTATTCCTGAACTATTCTATCACCAACTCGCGCGACGTAAACCACGGCCCACGGCCATTAGCTAACAAAGTAGGGAGCATGGCAGTTGGATGAATAAGTCAGCGTACAGTCCCCCGTCGGAAGGTGAAACACAGAGGTTCGAATTCGCGCTAAGTGCCTCGTGGAGTAACTGGATGTCTTAGAGTAAACAAGGGTGAGCAAAGCCTCTAGTGGGTATGAATTTACCTAAGGCCTTGGTGAGGGGAACCGTCCCCTCACCCCTCACCCCGCCCAACCTGATAACTTACTACTACTTACTACTACTAGGTTAGGTTAGGTTAGGTTAGGTTAGGTTAGGTTAGGTTGCCTCCCCCTCGATGGTCCACCACCTTGTCGTGGTGAGGGGGCTTGGTTCCGATGATCTCTTCTGGCTATACCGGCGGGTTCTTTGAACCTGGCAGCTACTAGCATGTCGGGAAGGCAGAAGAGTGAGGGCCGTACTAAGAGTGGACCCGGGATGAATGTGTGTGTGTGTGTGTGTGTGAGTCAGCTGCGGCCAGTCCTTGATGGATATTCCTGTCAGACTAACCACGGGGGGCATAGTTGCCCCCCAACCGGAGCGTGCATCGATGTCAAGTACCTGACCTCTGTGGGAGTAATAAGGGAGAGTGTAAGTCCGCTTGTCGGCAAAGTTCCCGTGAAACCACATGTTCAACGTGGGAAGGACCGCTCGATGCATTGCTGACTGGAGCCTATGACAGGGTTGAAGTCTTGGTTCTGGGCGCAGGTATGGCGGGGCGACCTGGTCAGTCTCCCTGCATACCCTGAGTGGTGGGGGGTAAACCATCACACCGTCTAGCCTGAGGTGTGTGTTAGGCGTCGGTTCGGGTCCGGCGTCGCACACACGATAGGGGTGACGTTAAACCTTTTGCATCAACTATGGCGCGGGCCTATCCCGTAATATTTTTTCGTAGAGTCATTAGGGATCGATAGGGTGTGACCGCCTGACACGGCCGCTTCTCGGCCTTCGGTTCACTTAACTAGGGTTTTCATTACCGCTGGAAGTACCCCCACCGCGGTGGGGGTCCCATGATGGGCGAAGGCGAAGAATAACAACAATATAATATGGCACATTCAACAAGAACAACGCGGAGGATTATGTCAGAGGAGGTAGGCGACAAGGGGAGCTCCCCATGCGCCGAACAGGTGGAGGCATCTCCACCTTTCTCCACACACAGCAGTGTGGAGATGTTAGATGCGTCGGACGCTGCCCCCGGGCCATCTGGCCTGTGTGCCGGCAGGGCGGCGGCGCCATCCAAACTAGCCGTTGTGCGCGTTGAACGCGTACAACTGGCCGCCAACACACCACGTCGGAGGGTGGTCAGGCAATGTGCCTCGCTCCCGGTCAGCGGGGACGAGAGCGACGGATCTGTCGCCTCGTCGCGATCTGTACGATCGACCCGCTCGACCTATACCGCCACAAAGGGTAAGGCGGGGAGGAAGCGCGGCCGGCCACTGACGACGGGGGATTCTGTAGGCCTGGCAGAGGCCAAGCGGAAAGCCGTCGAGGCAGCTCTCCAGGAGAAAGACTTGGAGCGGGAGCGGATGGTGATGGACACATCCATCAGGGCGCCACCCGTCTCCCGCAAGTGTAAGCCTCTCCCGAGAGAGGAGGAGTTGGCGGAGCAAATGAGATATGCTCCGACGCCTGACCTCGGCGCGGTCATTTTTGACCACGTCGGGATAATCGAGAAGGTGGCGTCCAGCTCAAATAATTTAAAGGGGACATATGTCCGACTGCTCCGCGAGGCGGCGCTTTTCATAAAGCACGCCGCCGTGGAGCAGGGTAAGCGGACCACTTCTTCCTCACGTGAGGAGGACCTTGATCGAACGGTAGGGTTGCTAAGGTCCAGGGTCAGCGACCTAGAGGACCTGCTACGCCGCCGACGACCCGCTGGCTCTCCGGGGCGTGCGCACGTACAGACATCTCTGCCATCCGCCGGGCCGCATCCCCCATCTCACACGACTCCACGTACGGAGGAGGAGTTGGACGTGGAGCCACCCTCGGCGATGCGATCGCCGGCACCGAGATCGCCGCCGGTATTGCGGCGACGCCCATCGCCGCGACCGGTCAATGTAGCAGATACGAGGGAGTGCCTCCAGCTGCAGCCTCCTCCTCCTCCACCGTCGTCGACCCCGGCGCGAGGTCTCACGCTCGACGATGTCGAGGGCCTCGTTCGCCGGGTGTGCGGCGAGGTGGAGGCGCGATTAAGGCTCAGCCTGAGCTGTCCCGTGGAGGGGGGGCGGCCAAAAAGCTGCAGCAGCGTCGTCCGGGACTGTCACGCTGCTCCGGCTGTGAGAACGGAGAGTGCTCCCCAGCCGCCCGCCGCTGCGGGTGAGTCAGAGGGAAATACAAAGAAGCGCCACAGGGCTGGGCGCAAACATCGCCGTAAGACGAAGGTGCCGTCTGAGGTGGCAGCGGCGCAGCAGGCGCAGCAGACCTGCCCCCAGACACAGCGACAGCTTCGTCAGGGGAAGGCACCGGCTCCACCTGCAACGAGCCAGGGGCGATCAGCAGTAGCGGCTGCCCCCCTGGCCCTTCAACAGCCGCCTGCGCAGAAAGCGGCCCCGGCTTCGTCGGAGACGTGGGCCACTGTGGTGGGGCGAAAGGAGCGGCGTGCGGCGGTAAATACCGCCTCCTCCTCCACCGCCACGGCCCCTGTGGGCAACACGCCTGCTGCTGCTGGTAACAGGCAGCAGAAGGTGGCGCCTGTTAAGGGTCAAGCGCAGACACCAAAGGGCGACGCCCAGAGGGGTGTACCTGCGGCGAAGCCGCGCCCGCCTCGCGCTCCCAAGCGTGCCGCTGTCACATTGACCGTGGCAGATGGGAGCTCCACGTCCTATGTGGACGTGTGGAGGCGGGCCACCTCCGCTGTACGGCTAGAGGATGCCGGAATAACCGACATCCTCTACCGAAGGGGACAAACGGGCGCCTCGATAATCGAGGTCCCTGGCCCGGAAAGTGCCGCCAAAGCGGACAAGCTGGCGGCACTCCTCGAAGAGGCGTTCCGGGGCTCGGACATCCGCGTCGCCAGGCCGACCAAGTGTGCGGAAATCCGCATCAACGGCCTCGACGACGCGGCGAGCCCTGAGGCCGTGGCGGAGGCAGTAGCTGCTGCCGGCGGATGTACGGCTGCGGAGGTTAAGGCCGGCGAGGTTAGGCGGAACGCCTCTGGCGTCGGTAGTGCCTGGGTCCGCCTGCCGGCCTCCGCTGCGGCCAAGTTGGCCTCAGCCGGGAGGGTAAAGGTGGGCTGGGTGTCCGCCAGGGTGGAATCTCTGGCGGCCCGCCCCCTCAGGTGCTACCGCTGCCTTGAGACGGGTCACGTCCGGCAGCGGTGCACCTGCGAGAGTGACCGTGGGAGCCGCTGCTACGCTTGCGGCGGTGCAGACCACAAGGCACGGGAGTGTACGGCACCCCCGAAGTGCCCGGTCTGCACCGACCTTGGGCGGCCCTCCGGTCACCGCTTGGGGGCGAAGGGCTGTGCTCCTCCGCCTTCCAGGCGCAAGAGGGCGCAGCGGACAGCGCAGGCTGCCAGTGCAGCTAAGGGTCTGCCGCCTCTAGCTGCACAGGTGGGTTCTCGGGATGTTCCCGTGACTCAGGGAGCGTCTACGGCCACCGAAGGTTTGAGGCAGGAGCCGCAGGAGCAGCTGCGTGCGCCTCCCTCAGCTGGGGCGACTGAGAATGGGCCCGCGGGCGGGGAGGCCATGGAAACAGCCTAAATGGCTACTCCGTGCCCCCTTGCCGTGCGGGTCCTCCAGGGCAACCTCAACCACGCAGCTCGTGCCCAGGACCTGCTCGTCCACACAGTGGCTGAGCTGCGGGTGGGGTTGGCCGTGGTCGCGGAGCCCTACCGCGTCCCCGATCGCCCGGACTGGGCGGGGGACGTGCTGGGCTCCGTGGCCATAATGAACCGTGGGGCCGCTCCTTTTAGTGTGTTAGCTAGGGGGAGCGGATATGTTGCGGCACTCCGAGGCGGCCTGGCAGTGGTCGGCGTTTACGCCCCGCCCAGCCTACCCCTCGCGTCTTTCGAGGAGTTGTTGGACCGGGTCCGGTACTGCGTTCAGCTCCACTGTGGGACCCGGCCAACTCTGGTCCTGGGGGACTTCAACTCCAAGTCTACGGCTTGGGGGTGCCCCAGGACCGACGCGAGGGGCGACACTGTGCTGGAGTGGGCGGCGGGACTAGACCTCCGATTGCTAAATCGGGGGTCTGTCCCCACGTTCTCGCGGCGTCAGGGAGAATCGATAATCGATCTCTCTTGGGCATTGCCCGCCGCCGCGAGATACGTGACGGGGTGGAGGGTGGCGGAGGAGGTGGAGACGCTGAGCGACCACCTCCACATCCTTATGGATGTATCTGCCACCCGGATGCAGGGCCACCCCGCCCGCCGCCAGACGGGGCGTGAACGACCACGCCGATGGGCGCTTGGCCGCCTCGACGAGGATGCGTTGATGGCCGCAGCTCTCGCCATGTCCTGGGCGGAAACTCCGCCCGGGCCGGTCGACGACGTCGATGCGGAGGCCGAGTGGTTCCGGGGCACGATGACGGCGGTTTGTGACGCCGCTATGCCCCGAGTCCGTAGGCCTCCGCGACGGCCCGTGTACTGGTGGTCGGACGAGATCGCCGCGCTGCGTGCAATCAGCGTGGCGGCCCGACGCCGGTACACGAGGCAACGCAGGAGACGACGTCGCGACCCGGCGAGAGAGGAGGAGCTGTACTTGGCCCATCGCCAGGCTACGGTTGACCTCCAAGCGGCCATCAAAAGGGCCAAGGCCAGAGCCTGGGACGAGCTCCTGGACTCTCTGAACCGCGATCCGTGGGGGCGTCCCTATCGGATCGTGATGGGGCGCCTGCGCCCACCGGCGCCCCCGGTCTCGGAGAGTCTAGACCCCGACGTGCTACAGCGGGTCGTAGATACGCTCTTTCCCGTGGTTCGGGAAGACCGACGACCCGCCGAGCTGGCGGACCCGTTATTGTGGTCCGCCGATGTCAGGGTCACGGAGGAGGAGCTCGCCGCTGCCGTCCGACGGCTGGGTGCCCGAAATACGGCCCCCGGCCCGGACGGCATACCCGGGCGTGCCTGGGTCTTGGCCCTGAGCGTCCTCGGGCCCCGCTTCAGGCGTCTGCTAGACGGCTGCCTGATGTGGGGTCGAGTGCCGCGAGCATGGAAGGAGGCGAGGCTCGTCCTTGTCCCGAAGAAGGGTAAGCCCGCGGAGTCTCCCTCCGCGTACCGGCCCATATGTCTACTGGATGAGGCGGGGAAACTATTCGAGCGCGTGCTCGTTTCCCGCCTCTCCAGGCACCTGTCCGGCGGTGGCGAACACGGCCTGGCCGACACGCAGTTCGGCTTCCGCGAGGGTCGCTCGACGCTAGACGCGATCGAGCACGTGAGGTCCCTCGCGGACTCTGCGGTGGACCGGGGCGGGGTGGTGTTGGCGATATCCATAGATATCGCCAATGCATTCAACACCCTGCCCTGGGGGAAGGTGAGGGAGGCGCTCCATAAGCACGGAGTGCCCCCCCGCCTTCGAGCCGTGTTCGCAGACTATCTGCAGGACAGGTGCATCACGTATCCGGGCCGGTACGGAATGCTTCGGAGGGAGGTATACTGTGGCGTTCCCCAGGGATCCCCGTCGGGGCCATCGCTCTGGAACTTGGGGTACGACACAGTGCTTCGCGGGCCCCTGCCGCATGGCGTCGCCGTCGTCTGCTACGCAGACGACACTTTGGTGATCGCCGGCGGTAGGGAGTGGACGAGGACGAGCCGTTTGGGAGAAATGGGAGCGGCCTCGGTCGTCGCCCGGATCCGGGAGTTGGGGTTGCAGGTGTCGCCGCAGAAGACGGAGGCGGTCTGGTTTTACAGACTGCCTCTGACGCGGAAGCCTCCCCCGACGCGGATCCGAATAGGAGGAGCCTGGGTCGATGTCCAGAGCCGGTTCAAGTATCTGGGGCTGGACATCGACGGCCGCTGGCGCTTCGAGGGCCACTTCGACCGCTTGGCCCCCCGAGTGGAGGGTGTGGCGACCATGCTTGGTCGCCTTATGCCCAACCTCGGGGGACCGGAAGAGAGGGTGCGCCGCCTCTACGTGGGAGTGGTGCGGGCCATGTCCCTGTACGGCTCTGCCGTATGGGCCGACACCCTGGTGGCATGCCGGCGTAGCCGGTTAATCCTCAGCCGTATACAGCGGCGGGCAGCCATCAGGGTGATCAGAGGCTATCGCACCGTATCCACGGAGGTGGCGCTGGTCCTGGCGGGGATACTCCCCTTTCATCTCCAGGCGGCTGCCGACGCCGAAGTATATCGGCGTCGGCAGATGTTCCGCCGGACGGGGGAGGACCCGCCGGACCGAGTGGTCGAGGTGTGGAAGCGCCAGTCCAGGCAGCGGGCACGCGAGGAGTGGCGGAGGCAGCTTTTAGCTAGCCCCGCCGCCCGCAAGCCCGCTGTCGGCGCGGTCCTGGCCAACTTTGATGGTTGGCTGGACCGCGGGAATGGCAGGCTCTCCTACCGCCTCACGCAGGTGCTCACCGGGCACGGATGCTTCGGTGAGTACCTGCATAAAGTGGGGGCGGAGGTGACGGCTGAGTGCCATCAGTGCGGCGCCGAGTTTGATTCGGCGCCGCACACGTTGGAGGAGTGCCCGGCCTTTGCTCGACAAAGGCGGGCACTCCGAATGGAGATAGGGTGGGACCTCTCGTTGCCGGCCGTTGTTGCTTCAATGGCTGGCAGCGGGAGGTCGTGGAATGCGGTGGCCTCCTTCTGCGAGGAGGTCATCTCGCAGAAGGAGGCAGACGAGCGGGAGCGGGAGCGCACCGATCCCGCTCGTCAAGAACGTCGACGGGCGAGGCGAAATAGGAGGCGGCGGCCGGTGGCCGTCAGCGCCGCTCCCCTCCCTGGAGGGGACGGTGCAGCGGGGCCACTGGCCCCCATAGCCCCTCGCCAAGCCCGCCAGCCGCAGTAATTACGGCGGCAAAGAGGAGGCAACCGGCCCTGAGCGGGGTTAGTGTCGCGGTGACCCGCTACGTTTTAAGCTCAGGGCCGGGGGACCGAGACGGCCGGCGGTAGGTGCGCCGCCGTCTCCGCGATCGGTCCCAGAGATTGAGAGCGCCGGAGCGTGGCCCTCCGGCGCTGATATGATGGTGGTAGGGGGCAGGAATTTATGCCCCCTCCGCGATGTGCCCCCTGTTGTGGGGGGCGCTGGGTGCGGCGGTCGCGGTGGTGTGCTTCTGCGTTCCCGCGGCCGCCGAATCACCCGATGGAGGCTACCGGGGAGTTTTTAGTGGGTACACCCGCGGGTGGGCGGTTGCTCACCCACGGGGAGTCCCACACTACCCGGCGGTTGCCCTACCGCCGCCGGGTGTGCGTAATGCATTTTCTCCCCGTTACAAAAAAAAAAAAAAAAAAAAAAAAAAAAAGGTTAGGTTGCCTCCACGGTGTGCGGAAATCCGCATCAACGGCCTCGACGACGCGGCGAGCCCTGAGGCCGTGGCGGAGGCAGTAGCTGCTGCCGGCGGATGTACGGCTGCGGAGGTTAAGGCCGGCGAGGTTAGGCGGAACGCCTCTGGCGTCGGTAGTGCCTGGGTCCGCCTGCCGGCCTCCGCTGCGGCCAAGTTGGCCTCAGCCGGGAGGGTAAAGGTGGGCTGGGTGTCCGCCAGGGTGGAATCTCTGGCGGCCCGCCCCCTCAGGTGCTACCGCTGCCTTGAGACGGGTCACGTCCGGCAGCGGTGCACCTGCGAGAGTGACCGTGGGAGCCGCTGCTACGCTTGCGGCGGTGCAGACCACAAGGTACGGGAGTGTACGGCACCCCCGAAGTGCCCGGTCTGCACCGACCTTGGGCGGCCCTCCGGTCACCGCTTGGGGGCGAAGGGCTGTGCTCCTCCGCCTTCCAGGCGCAAGAGGGCGCAGCGGACAGCGCAGGCTGCCAGTGCAGCTAAGGGTCTGCCGCCTCTAGCTGCACAGGTGGGTTCTCGGGATGTTCCCGTGACTCAGGGAGCGTCTACGGCCACCGAAGGTTTGAGGCAGGAGCCGCAGGAGCAGCTGCGTGCGCCTCCCTCAGCTGGGGCGACTGAGAATGGGCCCGCGGGCGGGGAGGCCATGGAAACAGCCTAAATGGCTACTCCGTGCCCCCTTGCCGTGCGGGTCCTCCAGGGCAACCTCAACCACGCAGCTCGTGCCCAGGACCTGCTCGTCCACACAGTGGCTGAGCTGCGGGTGGGGTTGGCCGTGGTCGCGGAGCCCTACCGCGTCCCCGATCGCCCAGACTGGGCGGGGGACGTGCTAGGCTCCGTGGCCATAATGAACCGTGGGGCCGCTCCCTTTAGTGTATTAGCTAGGGGGAGCGGATATGTCGCGGCACTCCGCGGCGGCCTGGCAGTGGTCGGCGTTTACGCCCCGCCCAGCCTACCCCTCGCGTCTTTTGAGGAGTTGTTGGACCGGGTCCGGAACTGCGTTCAGCTCCACTGTGGGACCCGGCCAACTCTGGTCCTGGGGGACTTCAACTCCAAGTCTACTGCTTGGGGGTGCCCCAGGACCGACGCGAGGGGCGACACTGTGCTGGAGTGGGCGGCGGGACTAGACCTCCAATTGCTAAATCGGGGGTCTGTCCCCACGTTCTCGCGGCGTCAGGGAGAATCGATAATCGATCTCTCTTGGGCATTGCCCGCCGCCGCGAGATACGTGACGGGGTGGAGGGTGGCGGAGGAGGTGGAGACGCTGAGCGACCACCTCCACATCCTTATGGATGTATCTGCCACCCGGATGCAGGGCCACCCCGCCCGCCGCCAGACGGGGCGTGAACGACCACGCCGATGGGCGCTTGGCCGCCTCGACGAGGATGCGTTGATGGCCGCAGCTCTCGCCATGTCCTGGGCGGAAACTCCGCCCGGGCCGGTCGACGACGTCGATGCGGAGGCCGAGTGGTTCCGGGGCACGATGACGGCGGTTTGTGACGCCGCTATGCCCCGAGTCCGTAGGCCTCCACGACGGCCCGTGTACTGGTGGTCGGACGAGATCGCCGCGCTGCGTGCAATCAGCGTGGCGGCCCGACGCCGGTACACGAGGCAACGCAGGAGACGACGTCGCGACCCGGCGAGAGAGGAGGAGCTGTACTTGGCCCATCGCCAGGCTACGGTTGACCTCCAAGCGGCCATCAAAAGGGCCAAGGCCAGAGCCTGGGACGAGCTCCTGGACTCTCTGAACCGCGATCCGTGGGGGCGTCCCTATCGGATCGTGATGGGGCGCCTGCGCCCACCGGCGCCCCCGGTCTCGGAGAGTCTAGACCCCGACGTGCTACAGCGGGTCGTAGATACGCTCTTTCCCGTGGTTCGGGAAGAGCGACGACCCGCCGAGCTGGCGGACCCGTTATTGTGGTCCGCCGATGTCGGGGTCACGGAGGAGGAGCTCGCCGCTGCCGTCCGACGGCTGGGTGCCCGAAATACGGCCCCCGGCCCGGACGGCATACCCGGGCGCGCCTGGGTCTTGGCCCTGAGCGTCCTCGGGCCCCGCTTCAGGCGTCTGCTAGACGGCTGCCTGATGTGGGGTCGAGTGCCGCGAGCATGGAAGGAGGCGAGGCTCGTCCTTGTCCCGAAGAAGGGTAAGCCCGCGGAGTCTCCCTCCGCGTACCGGCCCATATGTCTGCTGGATGAGGCGGGGAAACTATTCGAGCGCGTGCTCGTTTCCCGCCTCTCCAGGCACCTGTCCGGCGGTGGCGAACACGGCCTGGCCGACACGCAGTTCGGCTTCCGCGAGGGTCGCTCGACGCTAGACGCGATCGAGCACGTGAGGGCCCTCGCGGACTCTGCGGTGGACCGGGGCAGGGTGGTGTTGGCGATATCCATAGATATCGCCAATGCATTCAACACCCTGCCCTGGGGGAAGGTGAGGGAGGCGCTCCATAAGCACGGAGTGCCCCCCCCGCCTTCGAGCCGTGTTCGCAGACTATCTGCAGGACAGGTGCATCACGTATCCGGGCCGGTACGGAATGCTTCGGAGGGAGGTATACTGTGGCGTTCCCCAGGGATCCCCGTCGGGGCCATCGCTCTGGAACTTGGGGTACGACACAGTGCTTCGCGGGCCCCTGCCGCATGGCGTCGCCGTCGTCTGCTACGCAGACGACACTTTGGTGATCGCCGGCGGTAGGGAGTGGACAAGGACGAGCCGTTTGGGAGAAATGGGGGCGGCCTCGGTCGTCGCCCGGATCCGGGAGTTGGGGTTGCAGGTGTCGCCGCAGAAGACGGAGGCGGTCTGGTTTCACAGACTGCCTCTGACGCGGAAGCCTCCCCCGACGCGGATCCGAATAGGAGGAGCCTGGGTCGATGTCCAGAGCCGGTTCAAGTATCTCGGGCTGGACATCGACTGCCGCTGGCGCTTCGAAGGCCACTTCGACCGCTTGGCCCCCCGAGTGGAGGGTGTGGCGACCATGCTTGGTCGCCTTATGCCCAACCTCGGGGGACCGGAAGAGAGGGTGCGCCGCATCTACGTGGGAGTGGTGCGGGCCGTGGCCCTGTACGGCTCTGCCGTATGGGCCGACACCCTGGTGGCATGCCGGCGTAGCCGGTTAATCCTCAGCCGTATACAGCGGCGGGCAGCCATCAGGGTGATCAGAGGCTATCGCACCGTATCCACGGAGGTGGCGCTGGTCCTGGCGGGGATACTCCCCTTTCATCTCCAGGCGGCTGCCGACGCCGAAGTATATCGGCGTCGGCAGATGTTCCGCCGGACGGGGGAGGACCCGCCGGACCGAGTGGTCGAGGAGTGGAAGCGCCAGTCCAGGCAGCGGGCACGCGAGGAGTGGCGGAGGCAGCTTTTAGCTAGCCCCGCCGCCCGCAAGCCCGCTGTCGGCGCGGTCCTGGCCAACTTTGATGGTTGGCTGGACCGCGGGCATGGCAGGCTCTCCTACCGCCTCACGCAGGTGCTCACCGGGCACGGATGCTTCGGTGAGTACCTGCATAAAGTGGGGGCGGAGGTGACGGCTGAGTGCCATCAGTGCGGCGCCGAGTTTGATTCGGCGCCGCACACGTTGGAGGAGTGCCCGGCCTTTGCTCGACAAAGGCGGGCACTCCGAATGGAGATAGGGTGGGACCTCTCGTTGCCGGCCGTGGTTGCTTCATTGGCTGACAGCGGGAGGTCGTGGAATGCGGTGGCCTCCTTCTGCGAGGAGGTCATCTCGCAGAAGGAGACAGACGAGCGGGAGCGGGAGCGCACCGATCCCGCTCGTCAAGAACGTCGACGGGCGAGGCGAAATAGGAGGCGGCGGCCGGTGGCCGTCAGCGCCGCTCCCCTCCCTGGAGGGGACGGTGCAGCGGGGCCACTGGCCCCCATAGCCCCTCGCCAAGCCCGCCAGCCGCCGTAATTACGGCGGCAAAGAGGAGGCAACCGGCCCTGAGCGGGGTTAGTGTCGCGGTGACCCGCTACGTTTTAAGCTCAGGGCCGGGGGACCGAGACGGCCGGCGGTAGGTGCGCCGCCGTCTCCGCGATCGGTCCCAGAGATTGAGAGCGCCGGATCGTGGCCCTCCGGCGCTGATATGATGGTGGTAGGGGGCAGGAATTTATGCCCCCTCCGCGATGTGCACCCTGTTGTGGGGGGCGCTGGGTGCGGCGGTCGCGGTGGTGTGCTTCTGCGTTCCCGCGGCCGCCGAATCACCCGATGGAGGCTACCAGGGAGTTTTTAGTGGGTACACCCGCGGGTGGGCGGTTGCTCACCCACGGGGAGTCCCACACTACCCGGCGGTTGCCCTACCGCCGCCGGGTGTGCGTAATGCATTTTCTCCCCGTTACAAAAAAAAAAAAAAAAAGGTTAGGTTAGGTTAGGTTAGGTTAGGTTACCTTGCACACATACGGGCAATATTTTCGGTAAACTCGGTAACAAGATCAAATAAGTAGTTAATACAAGAAGGCGCACTCGAACTACGACACTCGAACGCGACCTCAGTAAACTCCAGGGCTCGAATCACGTCACAGATCCTGTAAAACAACAAATTAAATATAATCTAGCCGGCTTGAACATAACAAGTAGATATACAATTCCGAGAAATTCTTAAAGTTAAAATCACCCGCGAACAGACGATTCAAATACCTGCCTCCACGGAACAAGGGCCAATTCACCTCACACCGACGCGTAAATGTAAATAATAATTAACGATCCTTGTACCAAATCAAACCGGAACAACTGAAACATACAAAACAAATCATTATAAATAATAGACTTCCAACAAACCACTCACGTAACACTACATATTACACACAAAAACGCGAGTATATCCACACAAAATACATACATTCGAAAAAAGAAAAACCCCTAAATCCCTGATAAGTCGTAACAACCGATAGCAAAATTAATTCTCGAGCACATACTCGGATCGCGATTCCTCGAACAATTCCCCGACGGCTCTAAGGTTCGCAGGACGCCTCTTGACACGTATAATACCTGAAACAACGAACGAATTAATACCATGTCCATTACACGCATACAAATAAGACTAGAATCACCAGACACATACGATTACCTGAGCTAAATACCTTTTCTCACCACGCACGAATCAAATTATTCTTAACGGGAGCATAAACGACAATAATACTCACTCGTACATACATCCGCTCAAACCGGAACACCTGAAACATACGAATTAGAATCAATTAGAACACGTAATATTACCAAAGATCAATAGTAAGATAACAAAAATCAGGTTTCACTATACATCGCACGCATAAGCATTTGTTTAAACGGGTACCAACGCCAACACCGTGTCATCGAACCTTCGGAACTGCTTTACAATCTGAAAAAAAAAAATATATATATATATAATAATATATATTCAAACAACGCAATTAATAATAACAAACGGGCAAGCTAAGAAGAACCCTCAACCAATAAACTCACATGCTCCCATCGCGAACACGTAAGCGGGTTCAATTAAATACACGACACCGCGAATAATAACACGCAAAATCTAACGGTACAAACAAAATATTGATTCAAAAACGTACCTCGACAGAAAAGTCCCACCTCGCACGTATAATTAGAGAATTCATTAGAAATCAACAAGATAGAAACTAGAGTAACGAAATAATACATATTCATAAAATTTTTCCCTTTTCCACTCTCGAAAACGCGGAAAACCGTTAGAACCCCGGCCGAATATTTCAATTTTTCAATGTTTACAACCGTCCCTCAAAAATAAGAAAACGCACGCACTCGACCCCGGGGGGTACGGGCAAATCCATCGAACGGGTCTAATCGGGAAGCAGAGTGAAGATACGTACCAGCCGTCATTAACAAGAGTCAACCCAGGCCCAAGGCCGTTTTATGGCCCTACTCAGCGATCGAGGATGACACACGCTCGGCCCGGAGGGCGACCATGCGGAACGTGTAAATCAGCGAACAACAATAAGCCCAAAGTCAGCGCACGTGCAGTCATCGTGGCAGGAAACAGGCAATAAACCACCACCTGTAGAAAGACCGCGTTTTTAATGTTTAAATAACCGAACAGACCCCCGTAGATCCAACATACTGTAAAACTAGAAAATATAATCTTTAATCTTTAGAAAAAGAGAAAATCCACAGAAAAGAAAGTACACCGCGTAACAATCCCACACATAGTAAATTCACACAGCATCAAATTATCAAGATCATGACGAAACACGCGAATTAGACCAAAAATACGCGCGTAACAACGACGTATGTAAGACATGCGAGCATGTAAAGGAAGACACACACAAACTCATACAACCAGACATTCACACACACAGTCGACAGCGCGATAACACAGTCATAGAAACCGCGAAATCATAACATCGACATAGTAGAATCTAATTCCCATATAAATCGTAAAACCAATCAAATGATACGCGACACTCGTAACAACCGCCGAAAACCCCTACCTCCCCCACACACTCCTCGACCCCTACGCTCTCGAATACAATATCACAAACGAATAACACATAAGAATATTTCTACAAAACATACACGCCCATGATTCCACCACCCCACATATAACAACGAGTAAACACGCCACTCAAACCTTGCGACTACCCCCGATCATACTCCCTCACAAAATCAAAATAACACACAAGCTAGTCCCCCCATAATCTAAACAACAAAGAACTTACAACACCGAATAAATAATACAAACGTCTACAAACACCGAAGCATGAACTCAACAACTAACTTTTAAAACGGTACATTATACAATAAAATCCCACACTTTAAGAACAAGACCGAACGACATACAGGCAAACGAACACCAAAATCTAAACATCTTTAATCAACGAACCAATTATGAAATCCCACACAATTCAAGGAACGCATATACACTTACAAGTATCACAATCCAATCCATTATACAAGAACGCATAAGATCTCACGACCACCAACAACATTAACGTACCTGAAGCAGTGAAAACGCACGAACATATCGCCAACTCTAATTACATTCCAAAGCTCCTTAGTTAAACAATCATGGCCAGTTTCCCTCTTCAGCCACAGACCACGTACGAAAATCAAAAGGTTCACGTCCACAGCCATCTCCTAGGAAACAAAATATAATTAGAATCAAGCCAGTCACACGTAATAGCATCAAAACATCTACAAACGTTAGCGTGCACCTTCTATTACACCAGAAGGCCTACGCCAGCCACAACGTTCCCCTTCTAACAAAATATAGAAAAATGTTCTCAAACATAGTTTAACTTTCCTAACGATGACAAAATTCATCAAATTAATGCTTACCTGTAGCCTACACCCGGTAATTCTCAGCACATCCGATCAAGAAGCTTCCCGAGGTGACACATTATCACCCCTCGAATATTCACCAGGTCCGTGGCTGCCGGCACGTTTTAACCTCAAAACGAGGCCTGCACTCACGCTTACTCCCGACGGCCCGACAACTCCCGCTCTGACACGCAATCAAGTGCGTAACACCTGCAACATAAGCACAATTAATTTACACTGAAAGTCCCCCTCACCTCGTTAAGTGACACAAGCAACAAAATAAAAACAAACACAACGCGAAATCACCGACAGCGACCGCCGAGCACCCGTCACCGCATTCGCCCTGAAACGCCGCGAAAATTCTCACCCAAGCTAACGAACCACCCATCTCACACGGAATCCCGGGAAAAACCGCGATCAAATCACCCACACGCGATTAAATGCCTCACCCACGCTATAACGTACGTCCACGCCGAAAGTAGGTCAACACGCGACTCCCGCGTAAATGGCCGAACGAGCCAATCGCGTCGCGGATTTCAGACTCACATAGAAACACAACATCACGCGAGTAGGAACAAACGAAATCAACAACGATCACGATTATTAACAAATAATTGTAATTGTCGAACGCACACCACGCGTATATCCCTTAAAAAGATAACCTCGCAACTCTCGAGACACGCACGCCCGCACGCACTCGCCAAAATTCACATCATACATGAAAACCCCATGCCCCTCAAGAGAAATGCACCGCCTCTTATCTACACAATTAAACAGCCCGTACCAAAACTAACGCAGTCCAATATACCAAATACCCGAAAAGATCAAAGACAAACAATAAACAAAATTAAATTCGAATGACCAATTAACCCACGAACAAGATGAAAAACATAAAATCGCGAATAGATTCACTCCACCTTAACGAATCGTACAAAGCATGACAGCAGCTATCCGACGGCTCGCGAGATCCAACATCAAATCAGATAAATCCGATAAAATGATCCGCGACCGACCGTACACGCGCCCCCTCGCGACGTGGCAAGGGCCACAGATCGTACGCGTAACACCGGTAGGACAATGATAATCAATTAACGAACAATATATACATAATATGCCAACAGACACCGCAATCTATGTATTTTAGAGGACGCGAACAATACAAACGCGACTCGACCGACGATAATATTAAAATTAAACATAACGCGACCTAAATACTACCCGCGAATGAACAGAAAGAAGCACCTGAAACCGCGAAAAGAACCGCGCTAAAGCGACAACGTCGAGCCAAACTGCACCGAATTATGCTTAATATAAATATCAAAATGTAAAATAAATCGAGGTCGGCCGTGCACGCGCACGCCTTCCTCCCACGGCCACGTGCTCGCCGCAAGGTTGCAAGCACAGCCATAGGGCCCACCCTCGTTTCAGATAAAATAAAAATCTGATAACGAGGGTGGTAAAGGGGTAAGGCGGCTCCCACCCTCCCGCCACCAAACCCCGCTGACGAGAGCTCGCGGTCCCCGAACAGATATACGGCCCCCGCGAACTTTTTGGCTGCGACTCCGCGCATACACTAAATAGGTCACAGGACAGGATAACATGATAATGTCAACGAATCTGCCGATAACAGACACACTGCATTGTCAGCCAGTATCACAGAGTGCATTACCACCGAACCGCGACGAAATAACACATTTATACTAATAAAAACGACGAACCAAGTAAAATACAATAACAACAAGCAAGTACAACCATACACCCGCAAAACACAAATATTACAAATATCACACAACAACAATAGACAAACAAACAAACAATAATACGCAGTAACCAGAAAGACACAAAAAACAATCTCCAACAATTACTAAACCAAAATCACATCCCAACAATAAACAGGTACGAACGATAAATAAACTACATTAATTAACTAACGTAAAACAAACACAAACACTAACAAATCCAGAAGAAACGACCCACAACGGAGACAACAACTCCACCTAACTCACCACGGTACTAGTCACCCACTCCTAACACCCTCACTGCCCTCCGCACGAACCAATCACAACCGCCGAAGCAATGGTAAGGACCGCCCTCCACCCTCTTAGGAACACGACAACCACGCGACGGTAGTAAAAATATAGGGGAAAAACAGCCAGTAGTCACAGTCGAAGTAGATCTCCGAACTCAGCTACTCACCAAGCAACAAATAATATCAGCAAAATGGTCAGCGGAAGGTACTCTCCCGATAACTCAGACGCCGAGACGAACTCCCTGGGCGAGGAGCAGATAATTTGTCTAATGGAGGACAGCGAGGACTCGGTGCAAGCCCCCGGTATAGCGGAATATACCGAAGACATCCTCCTACAAAAGGCAAATATGCCCGTGATCTCCAAGGTGACATCAAACGGCACCAAGAGTTCAGATACACCACGGCCCAGCGATGTCAGGTTGGACGAAACTGGAACGGAAACCAAAACCGTTACCGGAGCAGCAACGACCACTCGAGAACGAGAAGAACGAAAGGAAGGGAAGTCAACCCGCACCAGCAACAACAAGAAGCCCACAGACAGGGAGGCCCGCACCCGACCTGATATACAGATCCCCAGCGGTTCAACTTCAGGGCCAAGGAGGGAGCGGGAGTCCAAACCTTATAACGTGAAGATTACACCACTAGAAGAGAGAGTGACCATCTTCCTGGCGGAAAGCCATCCTACAGGTAAAATCACGGCGGAAATGATGGATATAATAGAAGATGTTATATCCAACAATATTATGGAAAGTGCACAAAAAGGTATAAGACACTTAGAAATTGAAAGGTCCTATATCAAAAACGGGGGCCTGGTCGTGGTGGCCAGAAACCCCCACACCAAGAGCTGGCTGGAATCCCAAGCGGGTTACATTCAAACTATGACTAACACAAAGAGTGGCACGCTGAAGGATCTTAGAACTAAAATCCCGGGGGAGATGAGGTCCTTCGATAAAAAAATAGACTTCAACACAGCACGAAATTGGCTAACAAAGATATACCCCGAACTATTAGCCGCCGAGTGGGAGCTCCTCGAGGAAAAAGAAGAGCCAAGGGGAAGAGGATTCAGATGCAGAATCCTCATACCAAGGGAGGACCACCGAACAATAAAACGGAAGGACTTCAAGCTATGCTGCCGAACATCCACATTAAAATTCAATTTTAAATTATAAATAATAATACCGATAACATAAATAGGATTAAGATCTAGAATTAATAAGACACTTATCAACAGCGACAGAATAAATAGACATAAGCCACGACTGTAAATAACTACTTTAGCTTAAACAAAACATATAAAATATAATCAACAAACATGCACAAATAAAATCAAATATATATATACACACCAACAACACCCAATAGTAAACAACTATACCCCACTGTTAAATAAATAATTAAAATAAAACCATCACGCCAAACAGACAATTAGAACAGACCAACGCGTACAATTAACTTATAGACAAATCAAACCTAAACCACGTAAATCCGCGAATGAAGCCACAACTAATCCGCGAACAAATCTGCGAAGCGCGAACTAATAATAACATACAATCAAATAGCAGTAAACATAACAACCTACACACCCAAAACAACCCAGGGATAAAAACAAAAAAAAAAAACAGCATGTGAACATCCAACGAGTACCTCACACGAGATTAACGAATATCACACGATAAACCCATGAACATAACAAACAAATAAATCATTAAATTAACGAACACCTAATACCAAAAAACCATAATAGATATAATAAGAGAAACACCACTTCGACACATCATTCCCCGGACATTCAATACAACCAAAACAAACAAAGCATCTAATAACCAAGGTAGAATGACCAACTAATAAGCAACATACCCAAACAAGCAACAATCAGGGAGGGTAATCAAAGTTAACTTACATCACAACACCAAAATTCTAGCAACAGTACATTAACAACAAACACCTAATCAACCTTCACACATCACCCAACAAAATAGACTCAACATAATAATTACCATAACTATAAACGATAGCCCCTGTAGTAGGCCACCAAAATACAGGACGACATAGAGAGTACAAAATAGATATCAACGCACAAACACACCCAAAAACTCCAACACACACACACACATTTTAACCCACAAGCTCCCCCAAGGGAACCCAAATAACGTAAGAAACCTTAAATAATAAAACTAGAATTATAATACACAGGAAGGAGGAAGGAAGCCCAAATCACAACCAAACACAGAAAATCACACAAGCAAGAAAAGAACACATCAACAGATTCTTGCCATCACCAGGATTTATTAAATCAATAATACAGGTCATCACAATATAATAATTCAATTTAATCTCAGGGCCAAGAAAGAACGGCTCAGCAGCACCGAAGGAAGACCAGACAGTGACTCCAATTATCCATCCGTCCAACAAGCCCTGTCCTAAAAACAGAAAACCAAACAGAAAGCTTAGTAAATATCTTGACAATTATAACAGCTACACCTGAAATAATTGAACAAACAAAGATCTAAGAATGAATGAAAGAAGAAAAACAAAACAAACATATACAAACACCTATACCAAAAGAAACAACAATACAAGACACAACACATCACATCAAAGAAGACAAGAATAGAAGTAAACTAGAAGGAAAAAAAGAGGAATATATACACTTAGGCAAACAAACAACAAAACACAAATAAGAAAGTAACAACTAACCACAACGCTGCTGATCGAACCAAATCAACGCCAAATCAACATCAAAGAAGTCATAATCAACAAAGCAAATTAATAATAAGAAGATCATTCAACATAGCAACTATAACAAACATTACAATCAGACCACAGATATTATACACCTTTCGCTTTTCTCTCTCTCTCCCTACAGCTCGTCATGGACCTCAAAATCCTACAGATCAATCTCCACCACAGCCCAGCAGCCTCAGCCGTGGTAACAGAATTCGCCAGGAAGGAAGATATAGACGTCATCCTTATACAAGAGCCCTGGATTTCACATGAGAAGATCGCTGGACTGGGGACTGCAGGCACAGTTATATGCGCCACCTCACAAGGAAGAAAAAGAGCATGCATAGTAGCATGTAAAAGTAACGTATTAACATTACTTCCTAACCTATCAAATAATGATTTAACAGTAGCCAGCATGGAGATACTCAACCCGAACAACGGCAACGACCAGCAGAGATCAAACCTGATAATAGCATCCAGCTACTGCGATGGCAAAACGAAAGCGAGAGACTTCCCGGAAAATCACCTAATTACCCTGATAGACTGGTGCGACGACAAGAAGCACCAACTAATCCTAGGCATGGACGCGAACGCAAGGAACACAGCCTGGAACAGCACAGACACAAATGACAGAGGCAGAAAAGACACACCGCATATTGAGCCACAGAATGGACACGACTAGGACACAGCCGCAAGGAGGACAACGGCAATACAAAGATACAGAAACAACTCAACCAACCACAGCATCCACATTTGCACCATCAAGACTGAACAACGAAAAACGCAACAACGACACAGGTGAACCTGACAAATACAAACCATAAGACCAACAGCAGCCGGTGAGTCAAATTACATACATATACTACTCATACGATGACATAAAATTGACTAATTCCAAACAACAGTACAACAGTAGAACGAAGATCAACACATACAAATATATTTAACAACACACACACACCATATCCAAAGAACTAAGTACACACCACACTACCAGAACACAAAAGTAACAGTTAAAGTTTGTGTTAAGAATTTCAAACTCGTCTTTATCTCCCGCGCTACTCGAGCGCTACACGTCACGCAGCAAGCGCGCTACGCGCGCGCTACGCACGCCACGCGGTCGCCACGTGGCGACGTAGCCTACGCAACTTCCGGTGAATATCGATCTCGATCCTTCTAGAAGGTTCGAGAATGTTCTAGAACGTTCGTTCTCACGCGCTCCATGCGCGTCTCCCGGAAGTTGCCTCACTCTCTGTTTGAATCTCGTGCGTGTCGGACGTGCGGTAGTCCGGTAGTGTACAATTCACACAATCCGATTAATATAATCGGTTCATCGAAGAACGTCAAGAACCACATCGCCTATTAGAAAAGGCAGAACAAATTCAATATCCCGGATCAATAATATCTGAGGACCGAAAACATCACCGGAATTCAACGACGACGTCACACGCGGCCCACGTGGTGCGCATAGGAGAATTTTTGAACACTTCACCTCACACAGGTACACTATTTTCCTCTCATATATTATACTTTTCCTCCGTTTCCTACTTTTTCAACCTTCCGATCTCTACACACTTATTCACCACCCCTTAAAAATTCCGTTGCAGCCTTCACCATCCAGCGCACAGGAAACCGGAACCACCTTCAGTGCAGCGGTGCCATAGAAGCCTAACCTCACAGGTTAGGTTTCAAAACATTTTTTGGTCCTTCGAGCCGGAGCTGTGCGTGAAACCATCGTGTGTGTGAATTCTTGTGCGTGCTCCTCTCCTTAACCTCACTTCCTAACCTCAACACTCTGTCCGACCACATCACTCCCTAACCTCAAAATTTCACCATGTCAAAGGAAGAGGAAGTGAAAGACGTCAAGATCATGGAAAACCTCACAGTGGAAGTGCCGGCAAAAACTTCACAACCTGGACCATCTCGCAGCACTCGGGCAAAGTCACCGACTTCAACGCCATGTGACATCTCAGTCAAGATAGCGACTCAGCTGGGGCGTCTTGATTTCATTGAGACTGCCATGGAAAAACTTCCTTCAATTGAAACCGCTGAGGAGCTAGACGTCATTGCTGGGGTAGTGGAGGAAAATCATAGAGAGTTTGTGGCGGAGCACTCGTATCTTGAACTCAACTCTCCACCTCACCTACTCAAGAGCACGTACTTCACCAGTAATACTCACCAGCTGGAGAAGGAACGTCACCTTTCGCTAAAAATGGCTCTGGCTCGTGCCATGAAGAAAGTCACCTTAACCTCATCCAACGTCACCACTGTCACCACTCGTCCACCTCACAGGCTTCCCAGTCTCCAGTTGCCTACCTTTTCTGGAATTTATTCTGAGTGGCCAGAATTCAAGAATCTCTTCACGTCAATGGTGCTCAATAATCAAGATCTCTCCCTCATAGAAAAACTTCACTACCTTAAGACCACTCTTACCGGACCTGCAGCAGAGGTTGTGTCGAACCTGCCGATGACTTCAGAAACTTTCAAGGCAGCATGGGGGAAGCTCACCGCCAAGTACGAAAACAAACGTCGTCTTGTGTCGGTGCAGCTCTCCCTCATCTTGCAGGACGTACCACCTCCCAAGAACACGTCAGCGTCACACCTCACTGCTCTATTGACCAGAGTTGACAACGCTCTGAGTGCGACCCAGTTGTTGGGACAATCCACCGACAACTGGGACGCTATCATCGTCCACCAGGTTACAAAGCAGCTCGACCACGTCACCAGAGAGAAGTGGGAGTCAACGTTGGGAGAAAATTCAACTATGCCAACGTACCTGCAACTGAAAGAATTCATAACTGTCCGAATTCGAACACTAGAAAACCTCGAGACAGAGCCAGCGACTCAACATCAACAAATGAAGTCAATTCAACGACCACCTCAATCCTCCTATGCCCGAGCTGTTGCTGCACACATCACCACCTCACGGAGCACAACCACGTCACCTCATCCGTCCACATCATCCAACACGACCACGTCAAAATACGTCTGTGACTGCTGCGGGCTGGCACATTTCATTGTGTCATGCCCGAAATTCAGAGCACTGCCACCATCATCTCGACTGTCTCTGATTTTTAATAAGCAGTTGTGCTACAACTGCATGGGCAGGCACAGCCTCAAGGCGTGCAGAATGAACATGAGGTGCACACTCTGCAAACAGCCACATCACACCATGATCCACGAGGCAGTGAATTCAGCGCCACCATCAGCCAGCACGACCACTTCCACTCCTCAATGAAAACTTCCCGCAGCCCCAGACCACATCACTGAACACATCACCTCACCTTGTCACCTAACCTCACCTTGTCACCTAACCTCACCTTGTCACCTAACCTCAACTTGTCATCACGTAACCTCACACACTCCACAGTCAATCCACGTCAAGAACACTCCAGTCACATGTCACACCTCAGGGCGTATGCCTTCATCTACGTTATTAGCAACTGCTAAAGCCAGAATTGCATCACACATCACCTCGATGCAAGTTTGACTTCTTATCGACTCTGGCTCTGAAATCTCCTTGATTTCAGAACGCATTGTTAATCAATTAGGCCTACGTAGAATTCATTCATCACTGGTCATTATGGGTTTTAATGGAATTTCGACTTCACAGTCAAAAGGTGTAGTGCAATGTCAACTTCAAGCACTACATTCACATCACAGTTTCAATTTACATGCTCATGTTACGAGCAGTCTTGACATAATACTACCTTCACATGTCACTGAGTTTCAAGATTGGCCACACCTCAAGAAATTGACATTGGCAGATGATACATTTCTCACACCTCAACCCATTGATGTCATTATTGGAGTCAATCATTATGGGCAGGTGATTAAACCGAACATCATTAGAGAAAATGAATATATGCCAATTGCTCAATTGTCAATCTTCGGTTGGTTAGTGTTGGGTCCCTGTGGATCCAACCAAACTTCACCAGCACAGTCTTATCATCTGACTGTCCAACAAGACCATGAACCACTTCAAGAACTATTAACACGGTTCTGGTTACAAGAAGAAGTACCAACTGTCATTCAACATCAACTGACTCCTGCAGAACAAGACTGTGAAAATCACTTCATGACTACTTATCAACGTCATTCCTCAGGGAAATATATTGTTCGATTACCTCTTCTGGAATCTAGAGAGTCTCTTGGAGACTCGTATCAAACTGCAACGAGATGCCTTCGTTATCTGCAGGCGCGATTTAACAAGAACGATGAATATCGGAAATTGTATGAGGACTTCATGAACGAGTATATTTCTTTGGGACACATGGTTGAGGCGACTCAACAGTCAGACAACGTCAGCGATCTTGAGGTTGAAACTGATTCTGAGGGGATGACCTTAATGCCTGGCGCCTGTGCGTCAGGGGCGTCGAGGGTCCCGGATGGTCAGTCGAAACCGAAAGTTCGCCAAACCAACGTCAAATATTATTTGCCTCACCATGGAGTCTTAAAACCTGAGAGCACTTCAACCAAACTCCGAGTCGTATTCAACGGATCAAAGTCCACATCATCTGGACTTTCTTTGAACGATATTATGCACACTGGCGCTAAACTTCAACGTGATATCATCGATGTTTTAATGTGGATTCGAAAACATCAATTCATTTTTACCACTGATGTCACAAAAATGTATCGCCAGATTATGGTTCATGAAGACGACTGGGATCTCCAGAGAATTCTCTGGTTTGATAGAAAAGGAAACGTCACTCCATTCCACCTCACTACTGTCACGTATGGTACACGTGCTGCGCCATTTCTGGCCATCCGTGTTTTAAATCAACTAGTCCAGGACGAAGGCAAACATTATCCTCTAGCCGTCGATCCTATTACAAAGGGTAGATACGTTGACGATATCATTGGAGGAGCTGATACTCCTCAGCAACTTCATGAGGTTGCACTTCAATTAAATCAACTCTGCATGGCGGGCGGTTTGCCGCTTGCAAAATGGCAATTCAATGATCCCACTTCAATGCAGAAATTCATAAATGACCAGAATATTTCGGCTTCTCGTACAACTTCTTCACTTATGTTTGGGGACTGCACCACTAAAATATTAGGTCTGATTTGGGACCCACTTCAAGATCATTTTACTTTTTCTCTCAAAG
This sequence comes from Mimumesa dahlbomi, assembly GCA_917499265.3. Lineage (NCBI taxonomy): Eukaryota > Metazoa > Arthropoda > Insecta > Hymenoptera > Crabronidae > Mimumesa > Mimumesa dahlbomi. The sequence goes on along the minus strand of OU824126.1, from coordinate 214,570 downwards.
GCTTGACGTCACGTTCAAAGATTTCGAAGCACTCCATACTATCTGAAGTGGCTCAGATTTATGATCCATTAGGTTTCATTTCACCGGTCACAATTCGCGCAAAACTGCTTATGCAAGAGTTGTGGTTGCAAAAATTCAATTGGGACGACACACTTCCTTTGTCTATCTCTAAGAAATGGGTCGAATTCAAACAGGAGTTGTCCGCTTTAGATAAGGCTGTTATTCCAAGGTGGGTTCAGACACTGGGAACCTCTACGTGTGAGCTCCACGGGTTCTCAGATGCCTCTCAACTCGCTATGTCAGCTGTCGTTTATCTCAAAGTCACCTCGCTGTCCGGTGCACATCACACATCTCTTCTTTGCGCAAAGACAAAAGTCGCACCTCTGAAACACCTCACTATCCCGAGGCTGGAACTCGCTGCAGCACTTCTTTTATCTCGACTAATTTCACACGTTCACGCCACATTAGAGTTGAATTTCACTTCCGTGTACCTATGGACAGATTCTTTAGTCACACTCGCATGGATCAGATCTCACCCGTCTAAGTGGAAAGATTTTGTCAGGAACAGAGTTACTCAAATTCAAGAGTTAACTTCATCTTTCGAATGGCTTCATGTTCCTGGGAAGTCTAACCCAGCGGATTGCGCTTCGCGAGGCACCTCCACGCAAAATCTTCTCGACCACTCGCTATGGTGGACGGGACCACCATGGTTGTCCAAATCCACACTTCATTGGCCTGCTCAGCCGACCACTTTCGACGACGTTCCCAGCCACGAAGCTCGTCCAGGAATTTCACATGTCATGATGACTTCAATGAGCAATAATCAATGGGACCTTGTTTCACGGTATTCAACTTTCACGAAACTTCTGCGAGTCACGGCCACTATCATGAAATCATGCGATCGCTTTCAACGAATACCAAGGTCGCCATCAGACAACTTAATTTCCCCGGGTGATTTGGACAGAGCGAACCAGTACTGGGTTCGCTCAACGCAGCAAGCATACTTCACACCAGAGTTAAAACTGATCATTTCAAATCAACGTCTACCTCCACATCACGTAATGAGCAAGCTCACCGCTTTCATTGATGCCAATGGCATCTTGAGAGTAGGCGGCCGGCTTGAGAATTCAACTCTGGACTCTGCTGGGAAACATCCAGCAATACTTCCACGTCACTCGCCATTATCCACACTTATCATTGACCAATTTCACAAAAGAACATTTCATGGAGGAACTCAACTGACACTCGCAGAAATCAGACGTCAGTATTGGATAATTGGTGGAAGGGCCCCAGTACGATCACACATCCTCAAGTGTGTCCGTTGTGCACGTCAGCGGGGAATTGGTGCACAGCAACTTATGGGTCAACTTCCAACTTCACGCGTAACACCGTCAAGACCTTTCCAACATACCGGAGTAGACTATGCTGGTCCACTCACTGTAAAATCGTGGAAAGGGAGAGGCTCCAAGAAACACAAAGCTTGGCTTTGCCTCTTCACCTGCATGACCACTTCAGCTGTTCACCTAGAAGTGGTAACGGATTATGCAACAGATGGATTCATTGCGGCATACCGGAGGTTCACGTCACGAAGAGGAATCTGCCAAGCTCTCTATTCAGATTGTGGGACTAATTTCGTTGGAGCAGATGCTGAATTAAAGAAATTATTTACTCAATCATCTCGAGAACATCAACATATTGCAAACATCATTGTCAATGATCAAACTCAGTGGCACTTCAACCCCCCAGGCGCACCTCACATGGGTGGCAAGTGGGAGGCGGTCGTAAAGTCAGTAAAATATCATCTACGACGAACCATGAGTGAGGAAACGCTCACACTAGAAGAACTCACAACCCTGCTCACACAAATTGAGGGTATTCTCAATTCACGACCGCTGGAGCCACTGAGTGACGACCCAGATGACTTATCAGCTCTGACTCCAGGACACTTCCTTGTCGGGACAGCAATCACAGCCATACCCGAGCCATCGCTCATCGATGTCACAACATCACGACTAAATTCATGGCAATACATCCAGCAAAAACTTCAACAGTTTTGGAAACGATGGTCAACCTCGGTGATCCAACGTCAGCTGGCCACAACTAAGTGGCACCACAAAACAAATGATTTTAAAGTTGGTGCCCTGGTGCTCATCTCTGACGAGCGTTTTCCACCCAGTAAGTGGCCACTGGCTAGGATTACTCAACTTCACCCAGGAAAGGATGGATTAACTCGAGTGGTCACCCTCAAAACATCTAGTACCACTCTCACTAGACCAATCACCAAGCTGGCTCTATTGCCAGTTCACATCACACATGAACCACCTCTACCAACATCTGTCAAGATAATCAGCAATACTGTTGCTGATGGCGGGCGGAAATGTTAAGAATTTCAAACTCGTCTTTATCTCCCGCGCTACTCGAGCGCTACACGTCACGCAGCAAGCGCGCTACGCACGCCACGCGGTCGCCACGTGGCGACGTAGCCTACGCAACTTCCGGTGAATATCGATCTCGATCCTTCTAGAAGGTTCGAGAATGTTCTAGAACGTTCGTTCTCACGCGCTCCATGCGCGTCTCCCGGAAGTTGCCTCACTCTCTGTTTGAATCTCGTGCGTGTCGGACGTGCGGTAGTCCGGTAGTGTACAATTCACACAATCCGATTAATATAATCGGTTCATCGAAGAACGTCAAGAACCACATCGCCTATTAGAAAAGGCAGAACAAATTCAATATCCCGGATCAATAATATCTTAGGACCGAAAACATCACCGGAATTCAACGACGACGTCACACGCGGCCCACGTGGTGCGCATAGGAGAATTTTTGAACACTTCACCTCACACAGGTACACTATTTTCCTCTCATATATTATACTTTTCCTCCGTTTCCTACTTTTTCAACCTTCCGATCTCTACACACTTATTCACCACCCCTTAAAAATTCCGTTGCAGCCTTCACCATCCAGCGCACAGGAAACCGGAACCACCTTCAGTGCAGCGGTGCCATAGAAGCCTAACCTCACAGGTTAGGTTTCAAAACAGTTTGACTCTCTTAAGACGAGCAAGTTAATAACAAAAAATGAACATTAAACAAAATTCAAGCCACAAAACAAACATAAACCTTACACAATGACGAGACTTTCAAATCTAACAAACCTAGACTCACTGGACAGTAATTAACATTCCACATCAAATAATATAAACTAACAAAATAAACTCGGCAGCCCTGGACGCACCTGCAAAAGGCCTAACGCTCCTGATATATACGTCAAACAAAACATAAACAGAACGACTCACCTTCTCGTACCCAACTCACACCCCTCGTAAGGCTTGAAACAAGCCCCGACACTCTCCTCCAAGGCTACAATTTATACAACTTTCCTCACTCATTGAGTTTGATGGAAACACTATGTGCTGATCTTCGTTCGCCACTAGTACAAGGCTCTCTGGTTGCCTCATAAAACCCAGACAAACAATATAACCTACAATACAACAGTTAATGACACTCAACCAAACAAATAGGTATATTAATAGCTCCCTTCACAACATTAAGTTAACATAAAATAAATAAATAAATAAAATAACTACCTAAATACCGGGTACCTCTTGCAACACACCCAATGGCTATCGAGCCAAACCAGTGCAAACCACCACAGAATGGCCGGATCCCGGAAACGCAGCTCAACACTTGTAAATCCTGCAAGCAAATGCAAAATATAACGAAGCCTAGTCAGATTAACGCACAGAATAAGCCACAGGACCAGAACTCTCACAGTGAACGCCACCCTCTACACATATTAGAATACACAACCTCGAAAGTCGATTCACAGGAAATGGCTCAACCAAAACATGGCGTGCTGGAATAACCTAAAACGATCACAACCCTACAAACTCTTAACAAGGCTCCACACAAAAAGCACAGCAGCCCGACAATAACAACCAATGAGGCCTCTTTCCAAGAACCAGCCCTCAAACATACAAGCAACAAAACAGCAGACACACACAAAAAAAAATAAAATATATAAATTTCTCTTATTTTAACCAAGAAGTCAATCAACGGCACTAAAAAGAAGAAACATTACTCACCCAACCACAAAATCAGATAATAATTGACCCACAGCAAGGAGAGTTCCACTACGCCAAGCGCAACACGCCACATACGACACAACCTACAAAACATGCAAAGATATAGCAACCAGTCAACAAATACATCCAACTACAGAACATTACAGCCATAATAACCAACAAATAAACTAATAAGAATAACGGAAGACCATCGACGCACGAGAACAAAATAAACACACGAGATATAAGAAAAAAAGAAAGTAAGACCGCAAAAGTGACAGCACACGCAAGGAACAACAACAGTCATCGAGGTAGAAACACACAGCAAGGCACGCTACGAAAAGAAACAGGCAAGAAACCGCGCCACAGCTCCGCCAGGAGGCGGCACCACACAAAAAATGAAAAAAACGCAAAATGAAAATTACCACAAACTACACATCATATATGAAGACATCAAAAGAAGCAACAAACATTAAACAAACATAAATTACCCCCCTGACCTAGCAACAACAATAACAAACCAACTCGCGACAGATAGCTCTAAAAACCAGAAAATCCCCACCAACAACCACACGATGAGTAGAAGAAATTCTCAAAACAGACACGTAATACATTTGTGTAAACCCATTTACATTTTTATACTGTAAAGAATTAACAAAGTCTCGTCCACTGGTGAAACATAAGGCATGCATTCACTCTAACTTTGAAAAGTGCTCTGCGGTGGGAGCAGGACACCGCTGCGTATGTAATCACTGAGGTGAAGCGGCGCTCGGCGGGCGCACCGGATGGATGGGTGACCGCTGGAAAGTCCGGACTCCCACCCCACCGCCAATGCCCGCTCGCCGCCTCACATTAATTCAAATTATTCGGACAGCGGTGTCAAGAACCACCTCGCTATATAAACCGTTTTTTTTTTTTTTTTTTTGTTTTCCGACAACCTCTTCACAGGCCGTACTCTCTCTCCAAAATTTGTTGCAGAGAAAGGAATGCACATCACCATCCTTACTCAACATACTTTATTCAGAGCTCCAATCTTAACAATACCAAAATTAAGTAATTTATAAACAGACTAACTCGCGACAAAGAACTCTAAAACATTGGAAAATATCCATCAACATCCACACTACGCGAAAAGAAAATCGTTAAAACAGACATGCAATACACTTTTCAATAACTCATTGATATTCCTATGCCAAAAAGAATTAACAAAGCTCCGTCCACTGGTGGATTATAAACAACTAAACAACCTAATCGGTAAAAGTGACCCACGGTAGGAATAGAGCACCGGTATCCTCGGACCAATGCAACACTTAACTAACAACATTCACATCTCTTAATCAGAGAATAAACAGAAATTTAATGTGTCAAAATACATACAAAATAAATAAATATATAAATAATCTCTTAATAAACATAAAAGCATACTTGGAGAACAATTATTACAACGTCTCCACAAGTGCATAAAATGCAAAATCAAATCACCCTTCATAAACATCCAATTGCTAAATACAGTGTGCTACGTTTATAAAACTGGTGCAACAAAAATAATTAGTTTATAATACTTATACGCTTTCTTAAATAACAACGAAGGCTTACATTAGAAAGCAGCAAGAAAACACTCCTGCGACACACAAAATACTAACCAACGTAAAGACCTATCAAAACACAAACGCAACAACAACGCAAAATTCACTAACAAACAATGAACAAATAATACATAAATAAAAACAAATCCTCTATACAAGATACACCATAACCAGACCATAACATTCACACGAACAGAATGCAAAAACGCACCCTAAAACCAGGCAAATACCAACAAGAGAGAACGTTACAATCACGAATCAACACACAGAACTAAACAACACCCCTACAACACGAACATTAAAGTATTAATATGAATACCATCTCTCTTATACACAGATAAGCTAGACCAAAACACTCTGGATTAATTCAAACAAGACATAATACAATAAAAATCACAAACTTACACAGTATAACAACCGAACCGCGCCATGTTCATTCTCCGATCACCGGATGTGTCAATTAACTGGCACATCCGAAGAAAAGGAGAAAGAATAATTCGCGAAAGTCCTCCCGAATCTGCCGGCCCGCATGACCTCTCGCGCGATAAGACGGATCAACTACCATGAGGAACGATAACTTCTCTTGGTAGATGCAAAGCCTGTATGTCTATGACGGTGTGCTCACAGATTCGGTAACAGGAAGTCAAACTACAGAAATATTAAATCAAACCTCGCGGACCGGAAACTACGTCGCAAACGATGCAGTAAATGCCGACGCGTAAAATTATGAACTTTATCTCACAAAGAGATAAATGCAGACCCAGGACGTGGAGGGGAAGAGTGCTTATTCGACTCCCTCCTCAAACACTGACTGGTAGAGATCTATTGATCTATGCCCGCTAATAACCTAGCGGTGGAACTCAACCCGTAAAAAACGGAAAAACCTATACTACGACAAGTATAAAGCTAATACACATTCTCTCACTATAGGAAAGAATGACAATTGAAACTGACAAACTTGCTGATGTACGTGCCCAGTACGTTCCGAGAACGTAGCTGCACTACTCCAAGGCTTGTCAACCCGTTGAGAAATTCACTCCTGTTTGTTATCGGCCCTTGCATATTTGTTCGTACCTAACCTAACTTCGGGCGCGATTTAGAAGGGGGCACCAGGTTCAGCAGCGGTCGGAGGGGGGGCTCACTTCCTTTCTTAACCCAGACGAGGATGTCGGGGCAGCCGGCCCGCAACACCTCTCGCGCGATAAGTCGGAACAATCGGTCGGGGCAGTTTCACTAGATCTCCCCACCGGGCGCAAAGCCTGTACGTGCTTGTCGGTGAGCTCACTGCTCGCGGACAATCCTACGCCTTTGGGTTAAATCGCGTTTTTTTTTTTTTTTTTTTTTTTTCTTCTCCGTCTTCAAAACTTTTTGCCACTAACCACGAAAGAGGGTCGAAGGGCCCGCCTCGGAAAGTCTAACAACACAATTAGCTGTCTTCATCTATCGCTTTTCTACAAACTCCCTTACTATCCGGAAATAACACACTAACGACTACGCATTAGAAGCCTGAACACGATTTCGAGTTTAATAGGTAAAGTCTCGCTTAGTGGGGATGTCAAGAAAAAGGGGAGCGGACGCTTCTCAGTGTCCACTCTCTGAATAGAACAAACAGGATCAAAGTGACTCTCTTCGGTTCCCCGCCAACTCCAGGCGGTATACCTGAATATTCTATCACCAACTCGCCCGACGTAAACCACGGCCGGCGGCCATTAGCTAACAAAGTAGGGAGCATGGCAGTTGGATGAATAAGTCAGCGTACAGTCCCCCGTCGGAAGGTGAAACACTGAGGTTCGAATTCGCGCTATGTGCCTCCTGGAGTAACTGGAAGTCTTAGAGCAATTATGGGTGAGAAAAGCCTCTAGTGGGTATGAACTTACCTAAGGATCTGGTGAGGGGAACCGTCCCCTCACCCCGCCCAACCAACCAACTTACTGCTACTTACTACTACTAGGTTAGGTTAGGTTAGGTTAGGTTAGGTTAGGTTAGGTTAGGGCTCAGGAGCGCGAGAGAGAGTACGCCACACTCGTCTCTTCCTCGCACACATACGAGCAATATTTTCGGTAAACCCAGTAATAAAATCAAATAAGTAATTAATACAAGAAGGCGCACTCGAACCACGACTCTCGTACGCGACCTCAGCAATCTCCAGGGCTCGAATCACGTCACAGTTCCTGCAAAATAATAAATTAAATATAATCTAGTTGGCTTAAATTTAACAAATAGATATGCAACTCCGAACAAATTCATAAATTCAAAATCACCCGCGAACAGACGATTCAAATATCTGCCTCCACGGAACAAGGGCCAATTCACCTCACATCGACGCGTAAATGTAAATAATAAACAACGATCCCTGTACCAAATCAAACCGGAAAAACTGAAACATACATCACAAATCATTATAAATAATAGATTTCTAACAAACTACTCGCGAAACACTACATATTACACAAAAAAAAAAAAAAACTCTAGTATGCCCACACAAAATTCATACATTCGAAAAAAAGAAAAACCCCTAAACCCCTGATAAGTCGTAATAACCGATAGCAAAATTAATTCTCGAACACATACTCAGATCGCGATCCCTCGAACAATTCCCCGACGGCTCTAGGTTTCGCAGGACGCCCCTTGACACTTATAATACCTGAAACAACGAACGAATTAATATCATGTCCATTACACGCATACAAATAAGAATAGAATCACCGGACACATACGATTACCTGAGCTAAATACCTTTCCTCACCGCGCACGGATCAAATTATTCAAAACGGGAGCATACACGACAATAATACTCACTCGTACATACATTCGCTTAAACCGGAACACCTGAAACATACGAATTAGAATCAATTAGAACACGTAATATTATCAAAGATCAATAGTAAGATAACAACAATTAGGTTTCACTATACATCACACGCAAAAGCATTTATTTAATCGGGTACCAACGCCAATACCGTGTCATCGAACCCTCGGAACCGCTTTACAATCTGAAAAAAAAAAAAAATAATATTTATTCAAACAACGCAATTAATAATAACAAACGGGCAATCTAAGAAGAATCCTCAACCAATAAGCTCACATTTTCCCATCGCGAACACGTAAACGGGTTCAATTAATTACACGACACCGCGAATAATAATACGTAAAATCTAACGGTACAAACAATTGACGATCCAAAAACGTACCTTAGCAGAAAAGTCACACCTCGCCCGGATAATTAAAGAAATCAAAAGAAATCAATGAGTTAGAAATCAGAGAAACGAGACGATACATACTTGAAAAATTTTGCCCTTTTTCTCAACCACTCTCAAAATCGCGAAAAACCGTTATAACCCCGGCCGAATAGTTCAATTTTCGATCTTTTACAACCGTTCCTAAAAAATAAGAAAACGCACGCACTCGACCACGGGGGGTACGGGCAAATCCATCGTACGGGTCGAATCGGGAAAGCAGAGAGAAGATACGAACCAGCCGCCATTAACAAGAGTCAGTCCAGGCCCAAGATCGATTTATGGCCCACTCAACGAACGAGAATGACACACGCTCGGCCTGAAGGGTGACCATGCGGAACGTGTAAATCAGCGAACAACAACAAATCCGAAGTCAGCGCACGTGCAGTCATCGTGGCAGGAAACAGGCAGTAAACCACCACCTGTAAATCGACCGCGTTTTTAATACTTAAATAACCGAACAGACCCCCGTAGATCCAACATACTATAAAACCAGAAACTAATAATCTTTAGAAAAATCTACAGAGAAGAAAGTACACCGCGTAACAATCCCACACATAGTAAATTCACGCAACATCAAACTATCAAAACCATAACGAAACACGCGAAATAGATCAAAGACACGCGCATATCAACGACGTATGTAATACACGCGAGCGTGAATTACCCGTAAAGGAGACACACACAGTCCATACAACCAGACACTCACACACACAGTCGACAACGCGATAATACAGTCATCGAAACCGCGAAATTATAACACCAGCATAGAAGAATCTAATCCCCATATAAATCATAAAAATCAATTAAATGATACGTGACACTCGCAACAATCGCTGAAAACACCATCCTCCCTCACACACTTCTCGACCCCCACGCCCTCGAATACAGTATCATAAACGCGAAACTCATAAGAATATTTCTACAAACTACACACACGTATGACTCCAACACCCCACATCTAACAACGAGTAAACATTCTACACAAACCTCGCGTCAACCCACGACCACACTTCCTCACAAAGACAAATAACACATAAGCTGGTCTCTCCTAAATTTAGACAACAACGAACGTACAACGCGGTACAAATAATACAAACGCCAACAAGCACCGAACCATGAATTCAACAATTAACTTATAAAACGCTACATTCTACAATCAAAATTCCACACTTTAAAAACAAGACAGAACGACATACCGACAAACGAACACCTAAAATGTAAACAACTTTAATCAACGAACCAATTATGAAACCCCACACAATCCAAGTAACGCACATACACCCACAAGTATCACAATCTAACTTATCGTACAAAGAACGTCTAAGACATCATCACCTCCAACAACGTCAACTCACCAGAAGCGTTGTAAACACACGAACAAGTCGCCAACTCTAAATACAATCCATAGCTCCTAGTAAGACTATCACGAACAGATTTCCCCGTCAACCACAGAGCACGAACAAAATCATAAGGTTCACGTCCACAGCCATCTCCTAGAAAACAAAATATAATTAGAATCAAGCCAGCCACACGAAATAACATCAAAACACCTACAAAAATTAACGTATACCTTCTTTTACACCAGAAGCCTCACGACAGCTACAACGATCCCCTTCTAACAAAATACAGAAAATTTCTCAGAACATATTTTAACTTTCCTAACGATGACAAAAACTAATCACATTAACGCTTACCTGTAGCATGCACCCTGTATCTCTCAGGACATCCGATCAAGGAGAAGCTCCTCAATCTGACACTCTATCACCCCTTGAATATTCACCGGGTCCGCGGCGGCCGGCAAAATTAACCTCAAAACGAGGCCCGCACTCACGCTTACTCCCGACGGCCCGACAACTCTCGTTCTTACACGCAATCAAGTGCGTAACACCTGCAACATAAGCACAATTAATTCATACTGAAAATCCCCCTCACCTCGCTAAGTAACACACGTAACACAATAAACAAACACAACGCGAAATCACCGACCGCGATCACCGAGCACGCGTCATCGTATTCGCCCTGAAACGCCGCGAAAATTCATATCCAAACCTACGAACCACCCACCTCACACGGAATCCCGGGAAAAACCGCAACCAAATCACCCACACGCGATGAAATGCCTCACCCACGCTATAACGTACGTCCACGTCGAAAGTAGGTCAACACGCGACTCCCGCGTAAATGACCGAACGAGCCAATCGCGACGCGGATTACAGATTCACATAGAAACACGACACCACGCGAACAGGAACAAACGAAACCATCAACGTTCGCGATTATTAATAAACAATCGTAATCGTCGAGCGCACACCACGCGTATACCCCTAAAAAAGATAACCTCGCAACTTTCGTGACACGCACGCCCGCACGCAATCGCCTAAATTCACGCCATACATGAAATCCCATGCCCCTCACGAGAAATGCACCGCCTCTTATCGACACAATTAAACAGCCCGTACTAAAACTAACGCAGTACAATCTACCAAATACCCGGAAAAGATCCAAGACAAATAATAAACAAAATTAAATTCGAATGACCAATTAACCTACGAACAAGATCACAAACATAAAATCGCGAATAGATTCACTCTACCTTAATGAATCGTACAAAACATGACTGCAGCTATCCGACGGCTCGCGAGATCCAACATCAAATCAGATAAAACCGATAAAATGATCCGCGACCGACCGTACACGCGCCCCCTCGCGACGCGGCAAGGTCCACATATCGTACGCGTAACACCGGAAGGACAATGATAATTAATCAATGAACAATATATACATAATATGCCAACAGACACCGCAATCTATGTATTTCACAGGACGCGAACAATACAAACGCGACTCGACCGACGATAATATTAAAATTAAACATAACGCGACCTAAATACTACCCGCGAACGAACAGAAAGAAGCACCTGAAACCGCGAAAAGAACCGCGCTAAAGCGACAACGTCGAGTCGAACTGCACCGAATTATGCTTAATATAAATATCAAAATGTAAAATAAATCGAGGTCGGCCGTGCACGCGCACGCCTTCCACGTGCTCGCCGCAAGGTTGCAAGCACAGCCACGGGCCCGCCTCGCGAACCGATAGAATTCCATCACGATCGTCACAGATCGATAACAACTTTACCAATCAAGCTAGATCCATTATACATAATTACGCGCGATACAGAATCGACAGCATCTCGCGAGCCCCTGACCATAGACTACCGCGTAACAAGATCCGTCCGCGAGCCACTTCGCGCATGCGAACCGGACGTAAACACGCATGTGCATACTCTCTCCTACACACACACACACACACACACACACACACAAGAGAATATCCCCACCAGAACGCCCTCCACCCCCGTAAAACTCACCCCGAGCTTCTCTTGCTTAACGGTCCGCCAAGAACCCGACAGTCAAAAAACGACACCCTCTACGTAACCATCGCCGCTAAATTACGACAAAGATCTCGCGCCGCGTCGAACCCGCGTACGAAACGGTGTACAATCGCAGTTTACAATACGGGAACTATAATACAATAAATACTATTTATTAAAACAAACAATTCAATACAATCACAGTGTTTAATAAAAATACATCCATAACACGCGCCGCGAGTTCAATTAATAAGTGCAAAGACGCAGTGCGACCCACCCTGACGACCACAACCACCCAACACGCAACGTAATACATCGAAATAAGCACCGGTAAAGGTAGGACGGTTAATCAAATTTTACACCGCGCAGGAGAATCTTTAATTCAAACATTCAAACATCACACACCCGAACAATATCGGGCTCAGGTGCGCGAGAGAGAGTACGTTACACTCGTCTCTTCCTCGCACACATACGAGCAATATTTTCGGTAAACCCGGTAATAAAATCAAATAAGTAGTTAATACAAGAAGGCGCACTCGAACAACGACCCTCGAACGCGACCTCAGCAAACTCCAGGGCTCGAATCACGTCACAGTTCCTGTAAAATAATAAATTAAATATAATCTAGCCGGCTTAAATATCACAAGTAGATATGCAATTCCGAACAAATTCTTAAATTTAAAATCACCCGCGAACAGACGATTCAAATACCTGCCTCCACGGAATAAGGGCCAATTCATCTCACAACGACGCGTAAATGTAAATAATAAACAACGATCCCTGTACCAAATCAAACCGGAAAAACTGAAACATACATCACAAATCATTATAAATAATAGATTTCTAACAAACTACTCGCGAAACACTACATATTACACAAAAAAAAAAAAAAAAAAACTCTAGTATGCCCACACAAAATTCATACATTCGAAAAAAAGAAAAACCCCTAAACCCCTGATAAGTCGTAATAACCGATAGCAAAATTAATTCTCGAACACATACTCAGATCGCGATCCCTCGAACAATTCCCCGACGGCTCTAGGTTTCGCAGGACGCCCCTTGACACTTATAATACCTGAAACAACGAACGAATTAATATCATGTCCATTACACGCATACAAATAAGAATAGAATCACCGGACACATACGATTACCTGAGCTAAATACCTTTCCTCACCGCGCACGGATCAAATTATTCAAAACGGGAGCATACACGACAATAATACTCACTCGTACATACATTCGCTTAAACCGGAACACCTGAAACATACGAATTAGAATCAATTAGAACACGTAATATTATCAAAGATCAATAGTAAGATAACAACAATTAGGTTTCACTATACATCACACGCAAAAGCATTTATTTAATCGGGTACCAACGCCAATACCGTGTCATCGAACCCTCGGAACCGCTTTACAATCTGAAAAAAAAAAAAAAATAATATTTATTCAAACAACGCAATTAATAATAACAAACGGGCAATCTAAGAAGAATCCTCAACCAATAAGCTCACATTTTCCCATCGCGAACACGTAAACGGGTTCAATTAATTACACGACACCGCGAATAATAATACGTAAAATCTAACGGTACAAACAATTGACGATCCAAAAACGTACCTTAGCAGAAAAGTCACACCTCGCCCGGATAATTAAAGAAATCAAAAGAAATCAATGAGTTAGAAATCAGAGAAACGAGACGATACATACTTGAAAAATTTTGCCCTTTTTCTCAACCACTCTCAAAATCGCGAAAAACCGTTATAACCCCGGCCGAATAGTTCAATTTTCGATCTTTTACAACCGTTCCTAAAAAATAAGAAAACGCACGCACTCGACCACGGGGGGTACGGGCAAATCCATCGTACGGGTCGAATCGGGAAAGCAGAGAGAAGATACGAACCAGCCGCCATTAACAAGAGTCAGTCCAGGCCCAAGATCGATTTATGGCCCACTCAACGAACGAGAATGACACACGCTCGGCCTGAATGGTGAACATGCGGAACGTGTAAATCAGCGAACAACAACAAATCCGAAGTCAGCGCACGTGCAGTCATCGTGGCAGGAAACAGGCAGTAAACCACCACCTGTAAATCGACCGCGTTTTTAATACTTAAATAACCGAACAGACCCCCGTAGATCCAACATACTATAAAACCAGAAACTAATAATCTTTAGAAAAATCTACAGAGAAGAAAGTACACCGCGTAACAATCCCACACATAGTAAATTCACGCAACATCAAACTATCAAAACCATAACGAAACACGCGAAATAGATCAAAGACACGCGCATATCAACGACGTATGTAATACACGCGAGCGTGAATTACCCGTAAAGGAGACACACACAGTCCATACAACCAGACACTCACACACACAGTCGACAACGCGATAATACAGTCATCGAAACCGCGAAATTATAACACCAGCATAGAAGAATCTAATCCCCATATAAGTCATAAAAATCAATTAAATGATACGTGACACTCGCAACAATCGCTGAAAACACCATCCTCCCTCAAACACTTCTCGACCCCCACGCCCTCGAATACAGTATCATAAACGCGAAACTCATAAGAATATTTCTACAAACTACACACACGTATGACTCCAACACCCCACATCTAACAACGAGTAAACATTCTACACAAACCTCGTGTCTACCCACGACCACACTTCCTCACAAAGCCAAATAACACATAAGCTAGTCTCTCCTAAATTCAGACAACCACGAACTTACAACGCGGTACAAATAATACAAACGCCAACAAGCACCGAACCATGAATTCAACAATTAACTTATAAAACGCTACATTCTACAAACAAAATTCCACACTTTAAAAACAAGACAGAACGACATACCGACAAACGAACACCTAAAATGTAAACAACTTTAACCAACGAACCAATTATGAAACCCCACACAATTCAAGTAACGCACATACACCCACAAGTATCACAATCTAACCTATCGTACAAAGAACGTCTAAGACATCATCACCTCCAACAACGTCAACTCACCAGAAGCGTTGTAAACACACGAACACGTCGCCAACACTAAATACAATCCAAAGCTCCTAGTAAGACTATCACGAACAGATTTCCCCTTCAGCCACAGACCACGAACAAAATCATAAGGTTCACGTCCACAGCCATCTCCTAGAAAACAAAAATATAATTAGAATCAAGCCAGCCACACGAAATAACATCAAAACACCTACAAACGTTAACGTATACCTTCTTTTACACCAGAAGCCTTACGACAGCTACAACGATCCCCTTCTAACAAAATACAGAAAATTTCTCAGAACATATTTTAACTTTCCTAACGATGACAAAAACTCATCACATTAACGCTTACCTGTAGCATGCACCCTGTATCTCTCAGCACATCCGAACAAGGAGAAGCTCCTCAATTTGACACTCTATCATCCCTCGAATATTCACCGGGTCCGCGGCTGCCGGCAAAATTAACCTCAAAACGAGGCCCGCACTCACGCTTACTCCCGACGGCCCGACAACTCTCGTTCTTACACGCAATCAAGTGCGTAATACCTGCAACATAAGCACAATTAATTCATACTGAAAGCCCCCCTCACCTCGCTAAGTGACACACGTAACATAATAAACAAACACAACGCGAAATCACCGACCGCGACCGCCGAGCACGCGTCATCGTATTCGCCCTGAAACGCCGCGAAAATTCATATCCAAACCTACGAACCACCCACCTCACACGGAATCCCGGGAAAAACCGCAACCAAATCACCCACACGCGATCAAATGCCTCACCCACGCTATAACGTACGTCCACGTCGAAAGTAGGTCAAAACGCGACTCCCGCGTAAATGACCGAACGAGCCAATCGCGACGAGGATTACAGATTCACATAGAAACACGACACCACGCGAACAGGAACAAACGAAACCATCAACGTTCACGATTATTAATAAACAATCGTAATCGTCGAGCGCACACCACGCGTATACCCCTAAAAAAGATAACCTCGCAACTCTCGTGACACGCACGCCCGCACGCAATCGCCTAAATTCACGCCATACATGAAATTCCATGCCCCTCACGAGAAATGCACCGCCTCTTATCGACACAATTAAACAGCTCGTACTAAAACTAACGCAGTCCAATCTACCAAATACCCGGAAAAGATCCAAGACAAATAATAAACAAAATTAAATTCGAATCACCAATTAACCTACGAACAAGATCACAAACATAAAATCGCGAATAGATTCACTCTACCTTAACGAATCGTACAAAACATGACTGCAGCTATCCGACGGCTCGCGAGATCCAACATCAAATCAGATAAAACCGATAAAATGATCCGCGACCGGCCGTACACGCGCCCCCTCGCGACGCGGCAAGGGCCACAGATCGTACGCGTAACACCGGAAGGACAACGATAATTAATCAATGAACAATATATACATAATATGCCAACAGACACCGCAATCTATGTATTTCACAGGACGCGAACAATACAAACGCGACTCGACCGACGATAATATTAAAATTAAACATAACGCGACCTAAATACTACCCGCGAACGAACAGAAAGAAGCACCTGAAACCGCGAAAAGAACCGCGCTAAAGCGACAACGTCGAGTCAAACTGCACCGAAGTATGCTTAATATAAATATCAAAATGTAATATAAATCGAGGTCGGCCGTGCACGCGCACGCCTTCCTCCCACGGCCACGTGCTCGCCGCAAGGTTGCAAGCACAGCCATAGGGCCCACCCTCGTTTCAGATAGGATAAAAATCTGATAACGAGGGTGGTAAAGGGGTAAAGCGGCTCCCACCCTCCCGCCGCCAAACCCCTCTGACGACCGCTCGCGGTCCCGAGCTGATATATGGCCCCCGCGAACTTTATAACTGCGATCCCGCGCCTCCGCGAAACCGCGAGATGCCGACTAGCGGGCATCATTGTTACTACACGATAATACAGTGAAGTGCATCAAGATCAGGCCAAAGGATCTACCGATAACAAGAACCCTGCAACGACAACAAAATCTTAGAACACAACACCGGCCCGGGATGCCCACAAATAAATAAGAAGAATTACCCCCGAAGAAGAATGCCAACTAACATGCAACAAAATTATTCTTATCGTAACGTTTGAAAATCTCGAAGCACCTTACATCCGATTACATCCGGATATAATTACGAAATCAGAAGAGTGACGCTCTGAATACCGAACCGACAACGAGCAATGACATAGAACGACATGAAGAGGCGCGACACACAGGGAGGGAAACTCAGACAATCCGACCCGGCTCAGCCAGGAGACGCCACCGCACGGGCTCGGCAAACCAAAGAACTAGCAGCTACCAAAAGAAATATACATACAACGAAGTAATAAATAACGTGGTCTGCTGAATTATCTGTGACACACTGTTCTTATAATAGACCACTATCATCAATAACATTAATAATAAGTAATTCAGAATCTTGGCAGCCCATGTTAGGAAGCACTGTAAGTCGGTAAGGAACAGTGGCCCATCCACGGCGAGAAGTCGATTTTCGATACACAAATAGCTATAAAATACAAACACGGTAAGCCACATTGTCATCTTTGAAGTCACAAAAGACGAAAATTCATTCACTAGCAGAATATGTAAGAACGAAACGACTAAGCGTGTATGCAGAGGCCCGTGGTAGGAGCGGAGCACCGGCGGTCATACGATCACCGAGGTGAAGCGTCGCCCGTCGTGGACACCGATGGGATGGGTGACCGCGCTCGGATGCTCCGCTCCTCCGCCACTGCTTTCCCGCTCCTTCCGCTTCGGACCAGCCACTACTACTGATGCTGCCCCGGGAGGATAAGAGTATACTACAGGGAAACAAGGCAAAGCCCCGATTCACTGCCGAAAATCTCTTTTTACGGTCAAAAAAAAAAAAAAAATTTTGCTCACAGAGGACTTCACCTAGTATTACATGAGCCGCTCAGTGCACACATCGATTAACTCCATAAAACGAAAAGTTGAGAAACGCGACGATGTAATGTATATTGTTTAAAAAAAAAAAAAAAATTCCTCTGATAATATGGATTCAAATATATAATGTAGAATGCATAATTGCAGGTATAGCTTTCTTCTAACGGTATATAAAATTAATAAGATACAATAGCCAACAAACAATCGTCAGTAATGTTACAGTTTTTATGTGACTGGTGGAGTTAATCGATTTGGCAACTGAAAAAAGTAATAAAGTTAAATCTAGTCTTTACATTTTTAAGTTTTTTTTTTTTTTTTTTTTTTTTTTTTTTATTACAGAAAAAGTTAGTTAGTATACATTTTTATCACAGCTTTTCCATAAAAATGAATGTTGGCAGTTCGGTTATAATATAATTTTTGTAATTAATTCATAGCAGCTTTATGCTAGCGGCGTTATTCTGTGGGATGATTCAGCAATATTATAAATAATGTCTTCTTCATCAGCTGTATGCGAGGATTCGTCATTACGATTTGTTGACAAGTTTTTATAGTAATCGTGTTTAACAGGAGGAATGAATTTTAGCAGGTCCATCATGTCTCTCCATTTTTCCTTTGTCACAGTTCTACCTTTAGAATATAATAAAGGCTGATCTATATTTTTCAAACTTTGCGGTCTACCCACTAAAGACTTTCTTATATTAATGGCTTGAAGTTCTGTATCTTCATTATAGTCACACTTGAATTGTATGAGATAGGGTTTGGACCCTTCTAACTTTATCCAGCGTACTTTAAGCCAATTTACTGGAAGCCCTGTGACGGTTACTTTTCTGTTAATGATAGACTGTTCTAAAGGGTTTGTTGCCAAAAAAAAAAAAAATCTTGGTGAGTCATTTGGATTAGATGAAATGGCGCTTTCTTTTTACAGGTTTTGATTATATGGTACCAATCATCTGGTGAAAAAAATGTTTTGAATCATTGGGCAAATAGCTGTGTCCACTTACCAAAAAAAAAAAAATTTTCATGTCAATTGATTCAGCTTTGATTTCCGTGCTTTGAACAAGTTTCAACAAACTTAAGACGGTTTTAATACTTCTGTTTTGCCCGGTACACGATCCCGAATATGTTATTATTTTTCGAACTTTGCAGCGTAAGTCTTTATGTACTTTAGTAGACAAGATGAAATTTCTTGAGACCCACGAGATCCTTCAGTTTCTGGCCAAGCAAACATGTGGCTTTTATTTTTTTTTTATTGAATTCATGACATCCAAAATTATAAACATATGAATTTCGCTTATAATAAGCTACGGATGTGGTCAACTTGGGAAAGGCTAAAGCTTTTACCAAGTCAAAAGAAAATACGAACAATTTTTCTGATGTTGCCATTCGATCGGCAGCCATTTGACTGCGAGCCCGTTCAACGTCTTCTAAGTGAGTTTCCTTTTCAATTTTTGCCATCTTAACTCCCCCATCGTCTGAAGATTAAAATTTTTATTTGAAAAGCATGACAAGTTTGACACGTATCCCTGGATGGTTGTTTAAAATGTAAATTAAATTTTGTAGAGAACACATTATAGTAATATTTTTCTTTCACTGGTGCTACGTTTTCCTTCTCACATTCTGTGACGTATAGTTCATACATCTTCTTAATATTTAAGTCAGGATTTAAATATTGCCGTCTTGGATTATGAACTCTGGTGTAGTGACTACTGTAGGCTGGAAATGACTTTATATGCATTATAACATTTGTATCATCTATTTTATTGCTTGCAACGCGGCCTTTGCGCTTATCAACCAAAGATGTAACTTTTTCTTTAGAACAACAATCGTATATCCTCCCGTCACTCACCTGATAAGTATCTCTAAAATATTTTTACAAACGGGAATATCAAGTCTCTCTTTTCGAAAGTAATATGTGAACGAATGTGATCTTCGTTCCTTAGTTTCATTCGTAGGGCACCTTCTTTTTATTTCGTTAACTTGATACAATCTCTTAAGAAAATACTTTGGTCAAGTTGAGCATGTAAACTATAAAATTCTTTCATGGCAGCCTCTCTCTCATCCGAAAGAATTTTTTGATTGCAATTTTGACGGCATCTGCGTTGTATATCGACAAATGTTTTTGCAGATATTAATTTTCCTCCCCTATTCCTGTATGCCAAACCTTTTATCCTGTTATGCTTTTGTAAATCTCGTATCCATTTAACAGGATTACGACTTCTTTTCCTCCCAATCAATGTGTTTGTTGGGTTTGTACTGTTGCAATCCGATGAATCCGAGGAAAACGATAAACGTCTTCTTGAACCAGACTTTCTGTTGATAAATCGTATTGACGAATCATCACTGTTTTCCTCACTCACATTATTAGTCTCACTCACGTTGATTATAACGGCATAATATTTATTTCTTTAAAAAAAAAAAAAAATCTGGTAGTAATGTTGAAAAGACTAAGAAGTACACAGTAACATTCAGCGTGCGAGATCACTGCTATACTAACTACCGTTTGCATTGTGCTTCTTTTTATCTGTTTACCGATGCGATTTTGTTACGAATATTATTGAGAGGGAGAGAGCATCTTCGGCTGTTTAAAAACAAATAAGCGTCGACGCACGGCCGAAACAGATACAGCGTTACTGAAACGATTTACATTAGAGTATGGAGTTAATCGAAATGACTTCTGAAATAAATTACTTATTATTCAGTGGCCAAAAAAAAAAAAAAAAAAAAAATTGCCATTTAATGGTGCTAATCTTTATTATTCAGGAAAGTTATTATGAATATAAAAAGTAATGACTAGACCAAGGGCTTTGACACTTAAATATAAGATTTTTCAAAAAGTGGAGTTCATCGATGTGTGCATTGAGCGGCTCACATATTGAATATAAGGTAACTAAACACTCTAAAGTGACCCACGGTAGGAATAGAGCACCGTTGCCCTTTTACCAATTTATTTATAACAATGCAACATTTTACTAACAAAATTCATATCTTCTAATTAAAGAAAAACAGAAAGTTAATGTGTGAAATAAATACAAATAAATAAATATATAAAGAACCAGTCAACAAATGTATAAGTATGCTTGAAAAAACAATTATTACAACGTCTTCACAGGCGCATAAATACAAAAATAAATCATCCCTCAAAAGCATCCAATTACTAAAATAAAATGTGCTACAATTATAAAACCAATACTAGGAACATTATAAACATACTAACTCGCGCCAGATAGCTCCAAAAACAACGGGAAATCTCCACCAACATCCGTACGATGTGAAAAAGAAATCCATAAAATAGATATGCAATACACGTTTAGAAACTCTCTTGACACTTTATGCCAAAATTTGACAAAGTATCGTTCACCGGTAGGATATAAGGCAACTAAACACTCTAATGGCTAAAAATGACCCACGGAAGGAATAGAACACCGGTGTCCTTGGACCAATGCAACATTTTACGAACAAAATACATACCTCTTAATCAAAGAACAAACTGAAATTTAATGCGTGTAATAAATACAAAATAAATAAATATGTAACAAATCTGTTAATAAATATAAATGTATGTTTGGAAAACAATCACTACAACGTCACTACAAGTGCATAAAATACAAAATAAACTATCTTCAAAGTCATGCAACTACTAAAGTAAAAGCCACTACTATTGCGATAAACAAATAATTAGCCTATACTACCTAAACGTTTTCTCATATAACAAGGAAGGCCAACATTACAAATGCAGTAAGAAAACACTCGTGCCAATCGCATACTGCGACATACGCAAAATCCTATCAAAACACAAACGCAATAACATTGTGCAATCCACAAATAAGCAATGAACAAATAATACATAAGCATAAACAAATCGTCTATACAAGATACACTATAAGCAGACCATAGCATTCACACGAACATAATGCAAAATGCACCCAAAAAACCTGACAAATATTAACAAGGCAAAACGTTACAATCATAAATCAACACACAGAATTGGAAGAAACACTAAGAACAATTATAAATACCAGCCCTCTCATACACAAGTGGGCAAAACCAAAACAGTCTGGAACTAATTCTAACAAGACATAAAAAAAAAAAAAAAAGAAAAATATTCTCAAATTTACACAACATAACAACTGAACCGCGCCATGTTCACTCTTCGATTACTGAATATGTCAATATATCAGTACATCCGAGGGAACTGTGAACGAATAATTAGCGAAAGTCCTCCCGAATCTGCCGGCCCGCAAGACCTCTCGCGCGATAAGTCGGATCAACTATCAGGAGGAACAAAAATTTCTCCTGGTAGACGCAAAGCCTGTATGTCTCTGACGGGGAGCTCACAGATTCGGTAACAGGAAATTAAAATACAAAAGTATTAAATCAAACCTCGCGGACCGGAAACTACGTCGTAAACGATGCAGTAAATGCCGCCGCGCAAAACTATGAACCTTATCTCACAAAGAGATAAATGAAAGCAAATTCTGAAATTTACACAATATAACAACTGTACCGCGCCATGTTCACTCTCCGATTACTGGATATATCAATATACCAGTACATCCGAGGGAACAGTGAACGAAGAATTAGCGAAAGTCCTCCCGAATCTGCCGGCCCGCATGACCTCTCGCGCGATAAGTCGGATCAACTACCAAGAGGAGTGATAACTTCTCTTGGTGGACGCAAAGCCTGTATGTCTATGACGGTGAGCTCACAGATTCGGTAACAGGAAATTAAAATACAGAAGTATTAAATCAAACCTCGCGGACCGGAAACTACGTCGTAAACGATGCAGTAAATGCCGACGCGTAAAACTATGAACTTTATCTCACAAAGAGATAAATGTATACCCGGGACGTGCAGAGGACGAGTGCTTATCCGACTCGCTCCTCAAACACTGACTGGTAGAGATCTATGGATCTATGCCCGCTAATAACCTAGCGGTGGAACTCAACCCGTAAAAAACGGAAAAACCTATACTACGACAAGTATAAAGCTAATACACATTCTCTCACTACAGGAAAGAATGACAATTGAAACTGACAAACTTGCTGATGTACGTGCCCAGTACGTTCCGAGAACGTAGCTGCACTGCTCCAAGGCTTGTCAACCCGTTGAGAAATACACTCCTGTTTGTTATCGGCCCTTGCATATTTGTTCGTACCTAACCTAACTTCGGGCGCGATTTAGAAGGAGTGCACCAGGTTCAGCAGCGGTCGGAGGGGGGGGGGTCACTTCCTTTCTTAACCCAGACGAGGATGTCGGGGCAGCCGGCCCGCAACACCTCTCGCGCGATAAGTCGGAACAATCGGTCGGGGCAGTTTCACTAGATCTCCCCACCGGGCGCAAAGCCTGTACGTGCTTGTCGGTGAGCTCACTGCTCGCGGACAATCCTACGCCCTTGGGTTAAATCGGTTTTTTTTTTTTTTTTTTTTTTTTTTTCTCTCTACTTCGTCTTCAAAACTTTTTGTCACTAACCACGAGAGAAGGTCGAAGGGCCTTCCTCGGAAAGTCTAACAAAACAAGTCGCTCTCTACATCTATCGCTTTACTACAAACTACCTTGCTATCCGGAAATAACACACTAACAACGACTACGCATTAGAAGCCTGAACACGATTTCGAGTTTAATAGGTAAAGTCTCGCTTAGCGGGGATGTCAAGAAAAAGGGGAGCGGACGCTTCTCAGTGCCCACTTCCTGAATAGAACAAACAGGAACAAAGTGACTCTCTTCGGTTCCCCGTCAATTCCAGGCGGTTACAGCTTGACCATTCTATCACCAACTCGCCCGACGTAAACCACGGCCGACGGCCACTAGCTAACAAAGTAGGGAGCATGGCAGTTGGATGAATGCGTCAGAGTATAGCCCCATGTCGGAAGGTGAAACACTGAGGTTCGAATTCGCGCTATGTGCCTCCTGGAGTAACTGGATGTCTTAGAGCAAACAAGGGTGAGCAAAGCCTCTAGTGGGTATGAATTTACCTAAGGTCCTGGTGAGGGGAACCGTCCCCCTCACCCCCGCCCAACCTGATAACTTACTACTACTACTACTACTAGGTTAGGTTAGGTTAGGTTAGGTTAGGTTAGGTTAGGTTAGGTTAGGTTAGGTTTTCCTGGGGGACTTCAACTCCAAGTCTACGGCTTGGGGGTGCCCCAGGACCGACGCGAGGGGCGACACTGTGCTGGAGTGGGCGGCGGGACTAGACCTCCGATTGCTAAATCGGGGGTCTGTCCCCACGTTCTCGCGGCGTCAGGGAGAATCGATTATCGATCTCTCTTGGGCATTGCCCGCCGCCGCGGGATACGTGACGGGGTGGAGGGTGGCGGAGGAGGTGGAGACGCTGAGCGACCACCTCCACATCCTTATGGATGTATCCGCCACCCGGATGCAGGGCCACCCCGCCCGCCGCCAGACGGGGCGTGAACGACCACGCCGATGGGCGCTTGGCCGCCTCGACGAGGATGCGTTGATGGCCGCAGCTCTCGCCATGTCCTGGGCGGAAACTCCGCCCGGGCCGGTCGACGACGTCGATGCGGAGGCCGAGTGGTTCCGGGGCACGATGACGGCGGTTTGTGACGCCGCTATGCCCCGAGTCCGTAGGCCTCCGCGACGGCCCGTGTACTGGTGGTCGGACGAGATCGCCGCGCTGCGTGCAATCAGCGTGGCGGCCCGACGCCGGTACACGAGGCAACGCAGGAGACGACGTCGCGACCCGGCGAGAGAGGAGGAGCTGTACTTGGCCCATCGCCAGGCTACGGTTGACCTCCAAGCGGCCATCAAAAGGGCCAAGGCCAGAGCCTGGGACGAGCTCCTGGACTCTCTGAACCGCGATCCGTGGGGGCGTCCCTATCGGATCGTGATGGGGCGCCTGCGCCCACCGGCGCCCCCGGTCTCGGAGAGTCTAGACCCCGACGTGCTACAGCGGGTCGTAGATACGCTCTTTCCCGTGGTTCGGGAAGAGCGACGACCCGCCGAGCTGGCGGACCCGTTATTGTGGTCCGCCGATGTCAGGGTCACGGAGGAGGAGCTCGCCGCTGCCGTCCGACGGCTGGGTGCCCGAAATACGGCCCCCGGCCCGGACGGCATACCCGGGACCTATGTGAACTTGGCACCCGACTTTAAAATTTTTTTATTTTCTCGACGGGGTCTGTTTTAGCATCGTTTGTACCTGTTTTTACCGCCTTTTTTTTCGTTTGTACCCTTACGGTTTTCGAAAAAAAAATGGGGTCAAAAAATGGCCAGCACCCCACTTTGAGATATTTGAATTCTGTAAACGGGGTTTGATTCCTTGTCGTTTGTACCCGTTTGTACCACTTTTCATTTTTTTTTTATCTCAAAGGGGGTGGAAGTACGGAATTTTCAAAATTCGTAAAGGGGTAACTCTCCTATTTTTCAAGATATCTGAATTCTGTAAACGGGGCATGATTCAGCATCGTTTGTACTTGATTGTACCACTTTTCATTTCGTTTGTACCTGGCAGGGGGTGGAAATACGGAATTTTCAAAATTCGTCAAGGGGTAACTTTTCTATTTTTCAAGATATCTGGATTCTGTAAACGGGCAATGATTCAGCATCGTTTGTACTTGATTGTACCACTTTTCGTTTCGTTTGTACCTGGAAGGGGGTGGAAATACGGAATTTTCAAAATTCGTCAAGGGGTAACTTTTCTATTTTTCAAGATATTTCAAATCTGTAAACGGGGATTGATCCAGCATCGTTTGTACTTGATGGTACCATCGAAATTTTCGTTTGTACCTTAAAGGAATAGGAGTTATAGCGAAATAAAGTGGAAGTTAGAGCGAAATCGATGTTTCCGGACATTTAGCAGTTAATAACTTTTTTGTTTATTAATATTTTTTCAATTTTCCAACGCGGATCTCTCAAGAATAGTTCCCTGAGGTTTGTACCTTCAATATTTTCGTTTGTACCTTAAAGGAATAGGAGTTATAGCGAAATAAAGTGAAACTAAGAGCGAAATCGATGTTTCCGGACATTTAGCAGTTAATAACTTTTTTGTTTATTAATATTTTTTCAATTTTCCAACGCGGATCTCTCAAGAATAGTTCCCTGAGGTTTGTACCTTCAATAATTTCGTTTGTACCCTAAAGGAATAGGAGTTAGAGCGAAATTGATGTTTCCGGACATTTAGCAGTTAATAACTTTTTTGTTTATTAATATTTTTTCAATATTCCAACGCGGATCTCTCAAGAATAGTTCCCTATCGTTTGTACCTTCAATATTTTCGTTTGTACCTTAAAGGAATAGGAGTTATAGCGAAATAAAGTAGAAGTAAGAGCGAAATCGGTGTTTCCGGACATTTAACAGTTAATAACTTTTTTGTTTATTAATATTTTTTCAATTTTCCAACGCGGATCTCTTAAGAATAGTTCCCTGAGGTTTGTACCTTCAATATTTTCGTTTGTACCCTAAAGGAATAGGAGTTAGAGCGAAATTGATGTTTCCGGACATTTAGCAGTTAATAACTTTTTTGTTTATTAATATTTTTTCAATTTTCCAACGCGGATCTCTTAAGAATAGTTCCCTGAGGTTTGTACCTTCAATATTTTCGTTTGTACCTTAAAGGAATAGGAGTTATAGCGAAATAAGTTGAAGTTAGAGCGAAATCGATGTTTCCGGACATTTAGCAGTTAATAACTTTTTTGTTTATTAATATTTTTTCAATTTTCCAACGCGGATCTCTCAAGAATAGTTCCCTATCGTTTGTACCTTCAATATTTTCGTTTGTACCTTAAAGGAATAGGAGTTATAGCGAAATAAAGTAGAAGTAAGAGCGAAATCGGTGTTTCCGGACATTTAACAGTTAATAACTTTTTTGTTTATTAATATTTTTTCAATTTTCCAACGCGGATCTCTTAAGAATAGTTCCCTGAGGTTTGTACCTTCAATATTTTCGTTTGTACCTTAAAGGAATAGGAGTTATAGCGAAATAAAGTAGAAGTAAGAGCGAAATCGGTGTTTCCGGACATTTAACAGTTAATAACTTTTTTGTTTATTAATATTTTTTCAATTTTCCAACGCGGATCTCTTAAGGATAGTTCCCTGAGGTTTGTACCTTCAATATTTTCGTTTGTACCCTAAAGGAATAGGAGTTAGAGCGAAATTGATGTTTCCGGACATTTAGCAGTTAATAACTTTTTTGTTTATTAATATTTTTTCAATTTTCCAACGCGGATCTCTTAAGAATAGTTCCCTGAGGTTTGTACCTTCAATATATTCGTTTGTACCTTAAAGGAATAGGAGTTATAGCGAAATAAGTTGAAGTTAGAGCGAAATCGATGTTTCCGGACATTTAGCAGTTAATAACTTTTTTGTTTATTAATATTTTTTCAATTTTCCAACGCGGATCTCTTAAGAATAGTTCCCTGAGGTTTGTACCTTCAATATTTTCGTTTGTACCTCAAAGGAATAGGAGTTATAGCGAAATAAGTTGAAGTTAGAGCGAAATCGATGTTTCCGGACATTTAGCAGTTAATAACTTTTTTGTTTATAAATATTTTTTCAATTTTCCAACGCGGATCTCTTAAGGATAGTTCCCTGAGGTTTGTACCTTCAATATTTTCGTTTGTACCTTAAAGGAATAGGAGTTATAGCGAAATAAGTTGAAGTAAGAGCGAAATCGGTGTTTCCGGACATTTAACAGTTAATAACTTTTTTGTTTATTAATATTTTTTCAATTTTCCAACGCGGATCTCTTAAGAATAGTTCCCTGAGGTTTGTACCTTCAATATTTTCGTTTGTACCTTAAAGGAATAGGAGTTATAGCGAAATAAAGTGAAAGTAAGAGCGAAATCGGTGTTTCCGGACATTTAACAGTTAATAACTTTTTTGTTTATTAATATTTTTTCAATTTTCCAACGCGGATCTCTTAAGAATAGTTCCCTGAGGTTTGTACCTTCAATATTTTCGTTTGTACCTTAAAGGAATAGGAGTTATAGCGAAATAAGTTGAAGTTAGAGCGAAATCGATGTTTCCGGACATTTAGCAGTTAATAACTTTTTTGTTTATAAATATTTTTTCAATTTTCCAACGCGGATCTCTTAAGGATAGTTCCCTGAGGTTTGTACCTTCAATATTTTCGTTTGTACCTTAAAGGAATAGGAGTTATAGCGAAATAAGTTGAAGTAAGAGCGAAATCGGTGTTTCCGGACATTTAACAGTTAATAACTTTTTTGTTTATTAATATTTTTTCAATTTTCCAACGCGGATCTCTTAAGAATAGTTCCCTGAGGTTTGTACCTTCAATATTTTCGTTTGTACCTTAAAGGAATAGGAGTTATAGCGAAATAAAGTGAAAGTAAGAGCGAAATCGGTGTTTCCGGACATTTAACAGTTAATAACTTTTTTGTTTATTAATATTTTTTCAATTTTCCAACGCGGATCTCTTAAGAATAGTTCCCTGAGGTTTGTACCTTCAATATTTTCGTTTGTACCTTAAAGGAATAGGAGTTATAGCGAAATAAGTTGAAGTTAGAGCGAAATCGATGTTTCCGGACATTTAGCAGTTAATAACTTTTTTGTTTATAAATATTTTTTCAATTTTCCAACGCGGATCTCTTAAGGATAGTTCCCTGAGGTTTGTACCTTCAATATTTTCGTTTGTACCTTAAAGGAATAGGAGTTATAGCGAAATAAGTTGAAGTAAGAGCGAAATCGGTGTTTCCGGACATTTAACAGTTAATAACTTTTTTGTTTATTAATATTTTTTCAATTTTCCAACGCGGATCTCTTAAGAATAGTTCCCTGAGGTTTGTACCTTCAATATTTTCGTTTGTACCTTAAAGGAATAGGAGTTATAGCGAAATAAAGTGAAAGTAAGAGCGAAATCGGTGTTTCCGGACATTTAACAGTTAATAACTTTTTTGTTTATTAATATTTTTTCAAATTTCCAACGCGGATCTCTTAAGAATAGTTCCCTGAGGTTTGTACCTTCAATATTTTCGTTTGTACCCTAAAGGAATAGGAGTTAGAGCGAAATTGATGTTTCCGGACATTTAGCAGTTAATAACTTTTTTGTTTATTAATATTTTTTCAATTTTCCAACGCGGATCTCTTAAGGATAGTTCCCTGAGGTTTGTACCTTCAATATTTTCGTTTGTACCTTAAAGGAATAGGAGTTATAGCGAAATAAGTTGAAGTAAGAGCGAAATCGGTGTTTCCGGACATTTAACAGTTAATAACTTTTTTGTTTATTAATATTTTTTCAATTTTCCAACGCGGATCTCTCAAGAATAGTTCCCTGAGGTTTGTACCTTCAATAATTTCGTTTGTACCCTAAAGGAATAGGAGTTAGAGCGAAATTGATGTTTCCGGACATTTAGCAGTTAATAACTTTTTTGTTTATTAATATTTTTTCAATATTCCAACGCGGATCTCTCAAGAATAGTTCCCTATCGTTTGTACCTTCAATATTTTCGTTTGTACCTTAAAGGAATAGGAGTTATAGCGAAATAAAGTAGAAGTAAGAGCGAAATCGGTGTTTCCGGACATTTAACAGTTAATAACTTTTTTGTTTATTAATATTTTTTCAATTTTCCAACGCGGATCTCTTAAGAATAGTTCCCTGAGGTTTGTACCTTCAATATTTTCGTTTGTACCCTAAAGGAATAGGAGTTAGAGCGAAATTGATGTTTCCGGACATTTAGCAGTTAATAACTTTTTTGTTTATTAATATTTTTTCAATTTTCCAACGCGGATCTCTTAAGAATAGTTCCCTGAGGTTTGTACCTTCAATATATTCGTTTGTACCTTAAAGGAATAGGAGTTATAGCGAAATAAGTTGAAGTTAGAGCGAAATCGATGTTTCCGGACATTTAGCAGTTAATAACTTTTTTGTTTATTAATATTTTTTCAATTTTCCAACGCGGATCTCTTAAGAATAGTTCCCTGAGGTTTGTACCTTCAATATTTTCGTTTGTACCTCAAAGGAATAGGAGTTATAGCGAAATAAGTTGAAGTAAGAGCGAAATCGGTGTTTCCGGACATTTAACAGTTAATAACTTTTTTGTTTATTAATATTTTTTAAATTTTCCAACGCGGATCTCTTAAGAATAGTTCCCTGAGGTTTGTACCTTCAATATTTTCGTTTGTACCTTAAAGGAATAGGAGTTATAGCGAAATAAGTTGAAGTAAGAGCGAAATCGGTGTTTCCGGACATTTAACAGTTAATAACTTTTTTGTTTATTAATATTTTTTCAATTTTCCAACGCGGATCTCTTAAAAATAGTTCCCTGAGGTTTGTACCTTCAATATTTTCGTTTGTACCTTAAAGGAATAGGAGTTATAGCGAAATAAACTGAAAGTAAGAGCGAAATCGGTGTTTCCGGACATTTAACAGTTAATAACTTTTTTGTTTATTAATATTTTTTCAATTTTCCAACGCGGATCTCTTAAGAATAGTTCCCTGAGGTTTGTACCTTCAATATTTTCGTTTGTACCTTAAAGGAATAGGAGTTATAGCGAAATAAGATGAAGTTAGAGCGAAATCGATGTTTCCGGACATTTAGCAGTTAATAACTTTCTTGTTTATAAATATTTTTTCAATTTTCCAACGCGGATCTCTTAAGAATAGTCCCCTGAGGTTTGTACCTTCAATATTTTCGTTTGTACCCTAAAGGAATAGGAGTTAGAGCGAAATTGATGTTTCCGGACATTTAGCAGTTAATAACTTTTTGTTTATTAATATTTTTTCAATTTTCCAACGCGGATCTCTTAAGAATAGTTCCCTGAGGTTTGTACCTTCAATATTTTCGTTTGTACCTTAAAGGAATAGGAGTTATAGCGAAATAAGTTGAAGTTAGAGCGAAATCGATGTTTCCGGACATTTAGCAGTTAATAACTTTTTTGTTTATTAATATTTTTTCAATTTTCCAACGCGGATCTCTTAAGAATAGTTCCCTGAGGTTTGTACCTTCAATATTTTCGTTTGTACCTTAAAGGAATAGGAGTTATAGCGAAATAAGTTGAAGTAAGAGCGAAATCGGTGTTTCCGGACATTTAACAGTTAATAACTTTTTTGTTTATTAATATTTTTTCAATTTTCCAACGCGGATCTCTTAAAAATAGTTCCCTGAGGTTTGTACCTTCAATATTTTCGTTTGTACCTTAAAGGAATAGGAGTTATAGCGAAATAAACTGAAAGTAAGAGCGAAATCGGTGTTTCCGGACATTTAACAGTTAATAACTTTTTTGTTTATTAATATTTTTTCAATTTTCCAACGCGGATCTCTTAAGAATAGTTCCCTGAGGTTTGTACCTTCAATATTTTCGTTTGTACCTTAAAGGAATAGGAGTTATAGCGAAATAAGATGAAGTTAGAGCGAAATCGATGTTTCCGGACATTTAGCAGTTAATAACTTTCTTGTTTATAAATATTTTTTCAATTTTCCAACGCGGATCTCTTAAGAATAGTCCCCTGAGGTTTGTACCTTCAATATTTTCGTTTGTACCCTAAAGGAATAGGAGTTAGAGCGAAATTGATGTTTCCGGACATTTAGCAGTTAATAACTTTTTGTTTATTAATATTTTTTCAATTTTCCAACGCGGATCTCTTAAGAATAGTTCCCTGAGGTTTGTACCTTCAATATTTTCGTTTGTACCTTAAAGGAATAGGAGTTATAGCGAAATAAGTTGAAGTTAGAGCGAAATCGATGTTTCCGGACATTTAGCAGTTAATAACTTTTTTGTTTATTAATATTTTTTCAATTTTCCAACGCGGATCTCTCAAGAAAAGTTCCCTATCGTTTGTACCTTCAATATTTTCATTTGTACCTTAAAGGAATAGGAGTTATAGCGAAATAAAGTAGAAGTAAGAGCGAAATCGGTGTTTCCGGACATTTAACAGTTAATAACTTTTTTGTTTATTAATATTTTTTCAATTTTCCAACGCGGATCTCTTAAGAATAGTTCCCTGAGGTTTGTACCTTCAATATTTTCGTTTGTACCTTAAAGGAATAGGAGTTATAGCAAAATAAGTTGAAGTAAGAGCGAAATCGATGTTTCCGGACATTTAACAGTTAATAACTTTTTTGTTTATTAATATTTTTTCAATTTTCCAACGCGGATCTCTTAAGAATAGTTCCCTGAGGTTTGTACCTTCAATATTTTCGTTTGTACCTTAAAGGAATAGGAGTTATAGCGAAATAAGTTGAAGTTAGAGCGAAATCGATGTTTCCGGACATTTAGCAGTTAATAACTTTTTTGTTTATTAATATTTTTTCAATTTTCCAACGCGGATCTCTTAAGGATAGTTCCCTGAGGTTTGTACCTTCAATATTTTCGTTTGTACCCTAAAGGAATAGGAGTTAGAGCGAAATTGATGTTTCCGGACATTTAGCAGTTAATAACTTTTTTGTTTATTAATATTTTTTCAATTTTCCAACGCGGATCTCTTAAGAATAGTTCCCTGAGGTTTGTACCTTCAATATATTCGTTTGTACCTTAAAGGAATAGGAGTTATAGCGAAATAAGTTGAAGTTAGAGCGAAATCGATGTTTCCGGACATTTAGCAGTTAATAACTTTTTTGTTTATTAATATTTTTTCAATTTTCCAACGCGGATCTCTTAAGAATAGTTCCCTGAGGTTTGTACCTTCAATATTTTCGTTTGTACCTCAAAGGAATAGGAGTTATAGCGAAATAAGTTGAAGTAAGAGCGAAATCGGTGTTTCCGGACATTTAACAGTTAATAACTTTTTTGTTTATTAATATTTTTTCAATTTTCCAACGCGGATCTCTTAAGAATAGTTCCCTGAGGTTTGTACCTTCAATATTTTCGTTTGTACCTTAAAGGAATAGGAGTTATAGCGAAATAAAGTGAAAGTAAGAGCGAAATCGGTGTTTCCGGACATTTAACAGTTAATAACTTTTTTGTTTATTAATATTTTTTCAATTTTCCAACGCGGATCTCTTAAGAATAGTTCCCTGAGGTTTGTACCTTCAATATTTTCGTTTGTACCTTAAAGGAATAGGAGTTATAGCGAAATAAGTTGAAGTTAGAGCGAAATCGATGTTTCCGGACATTTAGCAGTTAATAACTTTTTTGTTTATAAATATTTTTTCAATTTTCCAACGCGGATCTCTTAAGGATAGTTCCCTGAGGTTTGTACCTTCAATATTTTCGTTTGTACCTTAAAGGAATAGGAGTTATAGCGAAATAAGTTGAAGTAAGAGCGAAATCGGTGTTTCCGGACATTTAACAGTTAATAACTTTTTTGTTTATTAATATTTTTTCAATTTTCCAACGCGGATCTCTTAAGAATAGTTCCCTGAGGTTTGTACCTTCAATATTTTCGTTTGTACCTTAAAGGAATAGGAGTTATAGCGAAATAAAGTGAAAGTAAGAGCGAAATCGGTGTTTCCGGACATTTAACAGTTAATAACTTTTTTGTTTATTAATATTTTTTCAAATTTCCAACGCGGATCTCTTAAGAATAGTTCCCTGAGGTTTGTACCTTCAATATTTTCGTTTGTACCCTAAAGGAATAGGAGTTAGAGCGAAATTGATGTTTCCGGACATTTAGCAGTTAATAACTTTTTTGTTTATTAATATTTTTTCAATTTTCCAACGCGGATCTCTTAAGGATAGTTCCCTGAGGTTTGTACCTTCAATATTTTCGTTTGTACCTTAAAGGAATAGGAGTTATAGCGAAATAAGTTGAAGTAAGAGCGAAATCGGTGTTTCCGGACATTTAACAGTTAATAACTTTTTTGTTTATTAATATTTTTTCAATTTTCCAACGCGGATCTCTCAAGAATAGTTCCCTGAGGTTTGTACCTTCAATAATTTCGTTTGTACCCTAAAGGAATAGGAGTTAGAGCGAAATTGATGTTTCCGGACATTTAGCAGTTAATAACTTTTTTGTTTATTAATATTTTTTCAATATTCCAACGCGGATCTCTCAAGAATAGTTCCCTATCGTTTGTACCTTCAATATTTTCGTTTGTACCTTAAAGGAATAGGAGTTATAGCGAAATAAAGTAGAAGTAAGAGCGAAATCGGTGTTTCCGGACATTTAACAGTTAATAACTTTTTTGTTTATTAATATTTTTTCAATTTTCCAACGCGGATCTCTTAAGAATAGTTCCCTGAGGTTTGTACCTTCAATATTTTCGTTTGTACCCTAAAGGAATAGGAGTTAGAGCGAAATTGATGTTTCCGGACATTTAGCAGTTAATAACTTTTTTGTTTATTAATATTTTTTCAATTTTCCAACGCGGATCTCTTAAGAATAGTTCCCTGAGGTTTGTACCTTCAATATATTCGTTTGTACCTTAAAGGAATAGGAGTTATAGCGAAATAAGTTGAAGTTAGAGCGAAATCGATGTTTCCGGACATTTAGCAGTTAATAACTTTTTTGTTTATTAATATTTTTTCAATTTTCCAACGCGGATCTCTTAAGAATAGTTCCCTGAGGTTTGTACCTTCAATATTTTCGTTTGTACCTCAAAGGAATAGGAGTTATAGCGAAATAAGTTGAAGTAAGAGCGAAATCGGTGTTTCCGGACATTTAACAGTTAATAACTTTTTTGTTTATTAATATTTTTTAAATTTTCCAACGCGGATCTCTTAAGAATAGTTCCCTGAGGTTTGTACCTTCAATATTTTCGTTTGTACCTTAAAGGAATAGGAGTTATAGCGAAATAAGTTGAAGTAAGAGCGAAATCGGTGTTTCCGGACATTTAACAGTTAATAACTTTTTTGTTTATTAATATTTTTTCAATTTTCCAACGCGGATCTCTTAAAAATAGTTCCCTGAGGTTTGTACCTTCAATATTTTCGTTTGTACCTTAAAGGAATAGGAGTTATAGCGAAATAAACTGAAAGTAAGAGCGAAATCGGTGTTTCCGGACATTTAACAGTTAATAACTTTTTTGTTTATTAATATTTTTTCAATTTTCCAACGCGGATCTCTTAAGAATAGTTCCCTGAGGTTTGTACCTTCAATATTTTCGTTTGTACCTTAAAGGAATAGGAGTTATAGCGAAATAAGATGAAGTTAGAGCGAAATCGATGTTTCCGGACATTTAGCAGTTAATAACTTTCTTGTTTATAAATATTTTTTCAATTTTCCAACGCGGATCTCTTAAGAATAGTCCCCTGAGGTTTGTACCTTCAATATTTTCGTTTGTACCCTAAAGGAATAGGAGTTAGAGCGAAATTGATGTTTCCGGACATTTAGCAGTTAATAACTTTTTGTTTATTAATATTTTTTCAATTTTCCAACGCGGATCTCTTAAGAATAGTTCCCTGAGGTTTGTACCTTCAATATTTTCGTTTGTACCTTAAAGGAATAGGAGTTATAGCGAAATAAGTTGAAGTTAGAGCGAAATCGATGTTTCCGGACATTTAGCAGTTAATAACTTTTTTGTTTATTAATATTTTTTCAATTTTCCAACGCGGATCTCTTAAGAATAGTTCCCTGAGGTTTGTACCTTCAATATTTTCGTTTGTACCTTAAAGGAATAGGAGTTATAGCGAAATAAGTTGAAGTAAGAGCGAAATCGGTGTTTCCGGACATTTAACAGTTAATAACTTTTTTGTTTATTAAT
Organism: Mimumesa dahlbomi; assembly: GCA_917499265.3. NCBI lineage: Eukaryota > Metazoa > Arthropoda > Insecta > Hymenoptera > Crabronidae > Mimumesa > Mimumesa dahlbomi. The sequence continues at coordinate 178,790 of OU824126.1, read as the reverse complement.
ATTTTTTCAATTTTCCAACGCGGATCTCTTAAAAATAGTTCCCTGAGGTTTGTACCTTCAATATTTTCGTTTGTACCTTAAAGGAATAGGAGTTATAGCGAAATAAACTGAAAGTAAGAGCGAAATCGGTGTTTCCGGACATTTAACAGTTAATAACTTTTTTGTTTATTAATATTTTTTCAATTTTCCAACGCGGATCTCTTAAGAATAGTTCCCTGAGGTTTGTACCTTCAATATTTTCGTTTGTACCTTAAAGGAATAGGAGTTATAGCGAAATAAGATGAAGTTAGAGCGAAATCGATGTTTCCGGACATTTAGCAGTTAATAACTTTCTTGTTTATAAATATTTTTTCAATTTTCCAACGCGGATCTCTTAAGAATAGTCCCCTGAGGTTTGTACCTTCAATATTTTCGTTTGTACCCTAAAGGAATAGGAGTTAGAGCGAAATTGATGTTTCCGGACATTTAGCAGTTAATAACTTTTTGTTTATTAATATTTTTTCAATTTTCCAACGCGGATCTCTTAAGAATAGTTCCCTGAGGTTTGTACCTTCAATATTTTCGTTTGTACCTTAAAGGAATAGGAGTTATAGCGAAATAAGTTGAAGTTAGAGCGAAATCGATGTTTCCGGACATTTAGCAGTTAATAACTTTTTTGTTTATTAATATTTTTTCAATTTTCCAACGCGGATCTCTCAAGAAAAGTTCCCTATCGTTTGTACCTTCAATATTTTCGTTTGTACCTTAAAGGAATAGGAGTTATAGCGAAATAAAGTAGAAGTAAGAGCGAAATCGGTGTTTCCGGACATTTAACAGTTAATAACTTTTTTGTTTATTAATATTTTTTCAATTTTCCAACGCGGATCTCTTAAGAATAGTTCCCTGAGGTTTGTACCTTCAATATTTTCGTTTGTACCTTAAAGGAATAGGAGTTATAGCAAAATAAGTTGAAGTAAGAGCGAAATCGATGTTTCCGGACATTTAACAGTTAATAACTTTTTTGTTTATTAATATTTTTTCAATTTTCCAACGCGGATCTCTTAAGAATAGTTCCCTGAGGTTTGTACCTTCAATATTTTCGTTTGTACCTTAAAGGAATAGGAGTTATAGCGAAATAAGTTGAAGTTAGAGCGAAATCGATGTTTCCGGACATTTAGCAGTTAATAACTTTTTTGTTTATTAATATTTTTTCAATTTTCCAACGCGGATCTCTTAAGGATAGTTCCCTGAGGTTTGTACCTTCAATATTTTCGTTTGTACCCTAAAGGAATAGGAGTTAGAGCGAAATTGATGTTTCCGGACATTTAGCAGTTAATAACTTTTTTGTTTATTAATATTTTTTCAATTTTCCAACGCGGATCTCTTAAGAATAGTTCCCTGAGGTTTGTACCTTCAATATATTCGTTTGTACCTTAAAGGAATAGGAGTTATAGCGAAATAAGTTGAAGTTAGAGCGAAATCGATGTTTCCGGACATTTAGCAGTTAATAACTTTTTTGTTTATTAATATTTTTTCAATTTTCCAACGCGGATCTCTTAAGAATAGTTCCCTGAGGTTTGTACCTTCAATATTTTCGTTTGTACCTCAAAGGAATAGGAGTTATAGCGAAATAAGTTGAAGTAAGAGCGAAATCGGTGTTTCCGGACATTTAACAGTTAATAACTTTTTTGTTTATTAATATTTTTTCAATTTTCCAACGCGGATCTCTTAAAAATAGTTCCCTGAGGTTTGTACCTTCAATATTTTCGTTTGTACCTTAAAGGAATAGGAGTTATAGCGAAATAAACTGAAAGTAAGAGCGAAATCGGTGTTTCCGGACATTTAACAGTTAATAACTTTTTTGTTTATTAATATTTTTTCAATTTTCCAACGCGGATCTCTTAAGAATAGTTCCCTGAGGTTTGTACCTTCAATATTTTCGTTTGTACCTTAAAGGAATAGGAGTTATAGCGAAATAAGATGAAGTTAGAGCGAAATCGATGTTTCCGGACATTTAGCAGTTAATAACTTTCTTGTTTATAAATATTTTTTCAATTTTCCAACGCGGATCTCTTAAGAATAGTCCCCTGAGGTTTGTACCTTCAATATTTTCGTTTGTACCCTAAAGGAATAGGAGTTAGAGCGAAATTGATGTTTCCGGACATTTAGCAGTTAATAACTTTTTGTTTATTAATATTTTTTCAATTTTCCAACGCGGATCTCTTAAGGATAGTTCCCTGAGGTTTGTACCTTCAATATTTTCGTTTGTACCTTAAAGGAATAGGAGTTATAGCGAAATAAGTTGAAGTAAGAGCGAAATCGGTGTTTCCGGACATTTAACAGTTAATAACTTTTTTGTTTATTAATATTTTTTCAATTTTCCAACGCGGATCTCTTAAGAATAGTTCCCTGAGGTTTGTACCTTCAATATTTTCGTTTGTACCTTAAAGGAATAGGAGTTATAGCGAAATAAAGTGAAAGTAAGAGCGAAATCGGTGTTTCCGGACATTTAACAGTTAATAACTTTTTTGTTTATTAATATTTTTTCAAATTTCCAACGCGGATCTCTTAAGAATAGTTCCCTGAGGTTTGTACCTTCAATATTTTCGTTTGTACCCTAAAGGAATAGGAGTTAGAGCGAAATTGATGTTTCCGGACATTTAGCAGTTAATAACTTTTTTGTTTATTAATATTTTTTCAATTTTCCAACGCGGATCTCTTAAGGATAGTTCCCTGAGGTTTGTACCTTCAATATTTTCGTTTGTACCTTAAAGGAATAGGAGTTATAGCGAAATAAGTTGAAGTAAGAGCGAAATCGGTGTTTCCGGACATTTAACAGTTAATAACTTTTTTGTTTATTAATATTTTTTCAATTTTCCAACGCGGATCTCTCAAGAATAGTTCCCTGAGGTTTGTACCTTCAATAATTTCGTTTGTACCCTAAAGGAATAGGAGTTAGAGCGAAATTGATGTTTCCGGACATTTAGCAGTTAATAACTTTTTTGTTTATTAATATTTTTTCAATATTCCAACGCGGATCTCTCAAGAATAGTTCCCTATCGTTTGTACCTTCAATATTTTCGTTTGTACCTTAAAGGAATAGGAGTTATAGCGAAATAAAGTAGAAGTAAGAGCGAAATCGGTGTTTCCGGACATTTAACAGTTAATAACTTTTTTGTTTATTAATATTTTTTCAATTTTCCAACGCGGATCTCTTAAGAATAGTTCCCTGAGGTTTGTACCTTCAATATTTTCGTTTGTACCCTAAAGGAATAGGAGTTAGAGCGAAATTGATGTTTCCGGACATTTAGCAGTTAATAACTTTTTTGTTTATTAATATTTTTTCAATTTTCCAACGCGGATCTCTTAAGAATAGTTCCCTGAGGTTTGTACCTTCAATATATTCGTTTGTACCTTAAAGGAATAGGAGTTATAGCGAAATAAGTTGAAGTTAGAGCGAAATCGATGTTTCCGGACATTTAGCAGTTAATAACTTTTTTGTTTATTAATATTTTTTCAATTTTCCAACGCGGATCTCTTAAGAATAGTTCCCTGAGGTTTGTACCTTCAATATTTTCGTTTGTACCTCAAAGGAATAGGAGTTATAGCGAAATAAGTTGAAGTAAGAGCGAAATCGGTGTTTCCGGACATTTAACAGTTAATAACTTTTTTGTTTATTAATATTTTTTAAATTTTCCAACGCGGATCTCTTAAGAATAGTTCCCTGAGGTTTGTACCTTCAATATTTTCGTTTGTACCTTAAAGGAATAGGAGTTATAGCGAAATAAGTTGAAGTAAGAGCGAAATCGGTGTTTCCGGACATTTAACAGTTAATAACTTTTTTGTTTATTAATATTTTTTCAATTTTCCAACGCGGATCTCTTAAAAATAGTTCCCTGAGGTTTGTACCTTCAATATTTTCGTTTGTACCTTAAAGGAATAGGAGTTATAGCGAAATAAACTGAAAGTAAGAGCGAAATCGGTGTTTCCGGACATTTAACAGTTAATAACTTTTTTGTTTATTAATATTTTTTCAATTTTCCAACGCGGATCTCTTAAGAATAGTTCCCTGAGGTTTGTACCTTCAATATTTTCGTTTGTACCTTAAAGGAATAGGAGTTATAGCGAAATAAGATGAAGTTAGAGCGAAATCGATGTTTCCGGACATTTAGCAGTTAATAACTTTCTTGTTTATAAATATTTTTTCAATTTTCCAACGCGGATCTCTTAAGAATAGTCCCCTGAGGTTTGTACCTTCAATATTTTCGTTTGTACCCTAAAGGAATAGGAGTTAGAGCGAAATTGATGTTTCCGGACATTTAGCAGTTAATAACTTTTTGTTTATTAATATTTTTTCAATTTTCCAACGCGGATCTCTTAAGAATAGTTCCCTGAGGTTTGTACCTTCAATATTTTCGTTTGTACCTTAAAGGAATAGGAGTTATAGCGAAATAAGTTGAAGTTAGAGCGAAATCGATGTTTCCGGACATTTAGCAGTTAATAACTTTTTTGTTTATTAATATTTTTTCAATTTTCCAACGCGGATCTCTTAAGAATAGTTCCCTGAGGTTTGTACCTTCAATATTTTCGTTTGTACCTTAAAGGAATAGGAGTTATAGCGAAATAAGTTGAAGTAAGAGCGAAATCGGTGTTTCCGGACATTTAACAGTTAATAACTTTTTTGTTTATTAATATTTTTTCAATTTTCCAACGCGGATCTCTTAAAAATAGTTCCCTGAGGTTTGTACCTTCAATATTTTCGTTTGTACCTTAAAGGAATAGGAGTTATAGCGAAATAAACTGAAAGTAAGAGCGAAATCGGTGTTTCCGGACATTTAACAGTTAATAACTTTTTTGTTTATTAATATTTTTTCAATTTTCCAACGCGGATCTCTTAAGAATAGTTCCCTGAGGTTTGTACCTTCAATATTTTCGTTTGTACCTTAAAGGAATAGGAGTTATAGCGAAATAAGATGAAGTTAGAGCGAAATCGATGTTTCCGGACATTTAGCAGTTAATAACTTTCTTGTTTATAAATATTTTTTCAATTTTCCAACGCGGATCTCTTAAGAATAGTCCCCTGAGGTTTGTACCTTCAATATTTTCGTTTGTACCCTAAAGGAATAGGAGTTAGAGCGAAATTGATGTTTCCGGACATTTAGCAGTTAATAACTTTTTGTTTATTAATATTTTTTCAATTTTCCAACGCGGATCTCTTAAGAATAGTTCCCTGAGGTTTGTACCTTCAATATTTTCGTTTGTACCTTAAAGGAATAGGAGTTATAGCGAAATAAGTTGAAGTTAGAGCGAAATCGATGTTTCCGGACATTTAGCAGTTAATAACTTTTTTGTTTATTAATATTTTTTCAATTTTCCAACGCGGATCTCTCAAGAAAAGTTCCCTATCGTTTGTACCTTCAATATTTTCGTTTGTACCTTAAAGGAATAGGAGTTATAGCGAAATAAAGTAGAAGTAAGAGCGAAATCGGTGTTTCCGGACATTTAACAGTTAATAACTTTTTTGTTTATTAATATTTTTTCAATTTTCCAACGCGGATCTCTTAAGAATAGTTCCCTGAGGTTTGTACCTTCAATATTTTCGTTTGTACCTTAAAGGAATAGGAGTTATAGCAAAATAAGTTGAAGTAAGAGCGAAATCGATGTTTCCGGACATTTAACAGTTAATAACTTTTTTGTTTATTAATATTTTTTCAATTTTCCAACGCGGATCTCTTAAGAATAGTTCCCTGAGGTTTGTACCTTCAATATTTTCGTTTGTACCTTAAAGGAATAGGAGTTATAGCGAAATAAGTTGAAGTTAGAGCGAAATCGATGTTTCCGGACATTTAGCAGTTAATAACTTTTTTGTTTATTAATATTTTTTCAATTTTCCAACGCGGATCTCTTAAGGATAGTTCCCTGAGGTTTGTACCTTCAATATTTTCGTTTGTACCCTAAAGGAATAGGAGTTAGAGCGAAATTGATGTTTCCGGACATTTAGCAGTTAATAACTTTTTTGTTTATTAATATTTTTTCAATTTTCCAACGCGGATCTCTTAAGAATAGTTCCCTGAGGTTTGTACCTTCAATATATTCGTTTGTACCTTAAAGGAATAGGAGTTATAGCGAAATAAGTTGAAGTTAGAGCGAAATCGATGTTTCCGGACATTTAGCAGTTAATAACTTTTTTGTTTATTAATATTTTTTCAATTTTCCAACGCGGATCTCTTAAGAATAGTTCCCTGAGGTTTGTACCTTCAATATTTTCGTTTGTACCTCAAAGGAATAGGAGTTATAGCGAAATAAGTTGAAGTAAGAGCGAAATCGGTGTTTCCGGACATTTAACAGTTAATAACTTTTTTGTTTATTAATATTTTTTAAATTTTCCAACGCGGATCTCTTAAGAATAGTTCCCTGAGGTTTGTACCTTCAATATTTTCGTTTGTACCTTAAAGGAATAGGAGTTATAGCGAAATAAGTTGAAGTAAGAGCGAAATCGGTGTTTCCGGACATTTAACAGTTAATAACTTTTTTGTTTATTAATATTTTTTCAATTTTCCAACGCGGATCTCTTAAGAATAGTTCCCTGAGGTTTGTACCTTCAATATTTTCGTTTGTACCTTAAAGGAATAGGAGTTATAGCGAAATAAAGTGAAAGTAAGAGCGAAATCGGTGTTTCCGGACATTTAACAGTTAATAACTTTTTTGTTTATTAATATTTTTTCAATTTTCCAACGCGGATCTCTTAAGAATAGTTCCCTGAGGTTTGTACCTTCAATATTTTCGTTTGTACCTTAAAGGAATAGGAGTTATAGCGAAATAAGTTGAAGTTAGAGCGAAATCGATGTTTCCGGACATTTAGCAGTTAATAACTTTTTTGTTTATTAATATTTTTTCAATTTTCCAACGCGGATCTCTCAAGAATAGTTCCCTATCGTTTGTACCTTCAATATTTTCGTTTCTACCTTAAAGGAATAGGAGTTATAGCGAAATAAAGTAGAAGTAAGAGCGAAATCGGTGTTTCCGGACATTTAACAGTTAATAACTTTTTTGTTTATTAATATTTTTTCAATTTTCCAACGCGGATCTCTTAAGAATAGTTCCCTGAGGTTTGTACCTTCAATATTTTCGTTTGTACCTTAAAGGAATAGGAGTTATAGCAAAATAAGTTGAAGTAAGTGCGAAATCGATGTTTCCGGACATTTAACAGTTAATAACTTTTTTGTTTATTAATATTTTTTCAATTTTCCAACGCGGATCTCTTAAGAATAGTTCCCTGAGGTTTGTACCTTCAATATTTTCGTTTGTACCTTAAAGGAATAGGAGTTATAGCGAAATAAGTTGAAGTTAGAGCGAAATCGATGTTTCCGGACATTTAGCAGTTAATAACTTTTTTGTTTATTAATATTTTTTCAATTTTCCAACGCGGATCTCTTAAGGATAGTTCCCTGAGGTTTGTACCTTCAATATTTTCGTTTGTACCCTAAAGGAATAGGAGTTAGAGCGAAATTGATGTTTCCGGACATTTAGCAGTTAATAACTTTTTTGTTTATTAATATTTTTTCAATTTTCCAACGCGGATCTCTTAAGAATAGTTCCCTGAGGTTTGTACCTTCAATATATTCGTTTGTACCTTAAAGGAATAGGAGTTATAGCGAAATAAGTTGAAGTTAGAGCGAAATCGATGTTTCCGGACATTTAGCAGTTAATAACTTTTTTGTTTATTAATATTTTTTCAATTTTCCAACGCGGATCTCTTAAGAATAGTTCCCTGAGGTTTGTACCTTCAATATTTTCGTTTGTACCTCAAAGGAATAGGAGTTATAGCGAAATAAGTTGAAGTAAGAGCGAAATCGGTGTTTCCGGACATTTAACAGTTAATAACTTTTTTGTTTATTAATATTTTTTAAATTTTCCAACGCGGATCTCTTAAGAATAGTTCCCTGAGGTTTGTACCTTCAATATTTTCGTTTGTACCTTAAAGGAATAGGAGTTATAGCGAAATAAGTTGAAGTAAGAGCGAAATCGGTGTTTCCGGACATTTAACAGTTAATAACTTTTTTGTTTATTAATATTTTTTCAATTTTCCAACGCGGATCTCTTAAGAATAGTTCCCTGAGGTTTGTACCTTCAATATTTTCGTTTGTACCTTAAAGGAATAGGAGTTATAGCGAAATAAAGTGAAAGTAAGAGCGAAATCGGTGTTTCCGGACATTTAACAGTTAATAACTTTTTTGTTTATTAATATTTTTTCAATTTTCCAACGCGGATCTCTTAAGAATAGTTCCCTGAGGTTTGTACCTTCAATATTTTCGTTTGTACCTTAAAGGAATAGGAGTTATAGCGAAATAAGTTGAAGTTAGAGCGAAATCGATGTTTCCGGACATTTAGCAGTTAATAACTTTTTTGTTTATAAATATTTTTTCAATTTTCCAACGCGGATCTCTTAAGGATAGTTCCCTGAGGTTTGTACCTTCAATATTTTCGTTTGTACCTTAAAGGAATAGGAGTTATAGCGAAATAAGTTGAAGTAAGAGCGAAATCGGTGTTTCCGGACATTTAACAGTTAATAACTTTTTTGTTTATTAATATTTTTTCAATTTTCCAACGCGGATCTCTTAAGAATAGTTCCCTGAGGTTTGTACCTTCAATATTTTCGTTTGTACCTTAAAGGAATAGGAGTTATAGCGAAATAAAGTGAAAGTAAGAGCGAAATCGGTGTTTCCGGACATTTAACAGTTAATAACTTTTTTGTTTATTAATATTTTTTCAATTTTCCAACGCGGATCTCTTAAGAATAGTTCCCTGAGGTTTGTACCTTCAATATTTTCGTTTGTACCTTAAAGGAATAGGAGTTATAGCGAAATAAGTTGAAGTAAGAGCGAAATCGGTGTTTCCGGACATTTAACAGTTAATAACTTTTTTGTTTATTAATATTTTTTCAATTTTCCAACGCGGATCTCTTAAGAATAGTTCCCTGAGGTTTGTACCTTCAATATTTTCGTTTGTACCTTAAAGGAATAGGAGTTATAGCGAAATAAAGTGAAAGTAAGAGCGAAATCGGTGTTTCCGGACATTTAACAGTTAATAACTTTGTTGTTTATTAATATTTTTTCAATTTTCCAACGCGGATCTTTTAAGAATAGTTCCCACCCGATTGTACCTTCAATATTATCGTTTGTACCTCAATGCGATGGGAAGTAGATAATTTTGCAAATCGATAAATGGTAATTCCGAAATTTTTGAAATTATTTAAATTATACGAACTGCAGATACAACTAGTAGAATTCCATTATACACATTTTGTTTGTGGTCTCAAATGTAAAGTACCCGATAATAATTATTACGCATGATTTGCTGAAAATTATCCCCTCCCGGATCGCTCGCTTCTTTATCGCGTCATAGACGAGGATGAAAAATAGTGTGTGTGCGCGAGAGAGAACGCGAAAAAACATGGCGGGCCCTATCTGGGTCGGTAATGTCGGTATTTTCAGACGACCGCGGCTAGGGGTGGGGGGCGAAGAAGGGGCTTAAAAACGCGTAATTCTATTATAATAAAATTTGTACCCTCCCCATTAACCAGCTTTTACCATCATCCTCCATCGCGCGGTTGTAAATCCTGTATATCCTGTGTCTTCCAGACCGTGCGGACCCAACGTTCAGCGGCGGTGGAAGGGGTTGTTCGCGTATGCATTAATTACGGACACTGCACGTACACTTCACAAACACTGTATGCACGTCTCACAAACACTGTGTGTACACTGTAATCCAGAAAGGGCGCGCCTACGCGAAATCGCGAGAAATAGCTAATAATATCACGAAACTTTTATGTACGAATTGAATAGAAGCGTTCGCAGGCGAGTTGGACGGAAGACTGAATTCTTCCTTTGTTCCTATTGGCTCGTCAGACGTTCGAAGCTGACGTCAGAGTCAACGGTCCTTCTTTGTGAAGTATCGAATGTCCAATATATACAATGTCCTCGTCCATGAGACTGCGATAAGATGGTGTGCGGATGTAAAGTGGGCTGTACGGTCGTGTTTTCTGCGTCGAAAATAATTTTCCACAATAGTACGCAGAATTAAGGAACGTCTATAACGATTGTTAGACTTACTTCTTATTTATTTCTGTTATTAGCTGACGATGCAATCATTAATTTTTCCACGTAAATAGTCGTAGCTTAAATTGTGATATAATATTACGAAAAATATGCATGCATTTCTAAGATGATGTGTTTCATTGACCCTTTATTTACTGTAGGCGCCAATGGGCGCCGGATTTTGCAACTCTGGTAGTGCTGGCGCCAATGAGCGCTGGACTTACTTTTCTAGGCTGGTAGTGTCGGCGCCAATGGGCGTGTCCGGATTAAATTTCGGCTGCTGCTTATGGTAATGTAGGCCTACAGTGGTAATGTAGATTTCCTATTACGATTAACCTATTTTGGATCACTACCACGAGAGGCGTGTGTAGGAGGTCGGGAAATTTTATCGATCAAAATTGAAATAAATCTTACGTGAAACAGACGTACGTGAATGTGCCCTAACAATTTGAAGCAGAATATTAATAAGTAAATAATATTGCTTTAACGTAATGGAATTCAGTGTTTTGAATACTTTAATATATTTCGTTAAAAATGTGTTACGTCAAAATCTGCCGTCGTAGTGCTTATCGACCGCTAGCCTGTTAATCGGCTTTCGATGTCACAGTCTACAGAATTATTAACACAGCCGTCCGCACGTCTAATTTAGATTTTTTCGTGTCGCGCCGGTAGAACACGCAATATAAACTTTCGTTCTACAGTTTTTAATACCATAATAGAGTTATCGGCGCTTACGCGATAATTTCCGCATGACACCAGCGTGGAGCCACCGGCACTTGCCCGATAGTTTCGCATGGCACCAACGTGGAGCCAGCGGAGCTGGCCCAATGATTTGCGTATGGCACCACCGCGGAGCCACCGGCACTTACCCGATAGTTTTCGCAGAAACGAGAGATAGGATACCCCTTGCACCCTATGGGGGTCCGTGTCACGACACTGAATTACCGACGCGTTGAAATTTCCGGGGATTTACAGCGCCTCCTTGAAGAAAAATGAAAATTATTGGGACTAAGAGTGTATCGAAAATTCAGAAGATGGCAATACACGCCTCCGCCATTCTTGAAGTTGGTTTAAAAGCCCACACGTTGACGACGTTGCCAAGTCTAAGGGGTTTTCGTATTTGGCAACATTGGTTCGAATTCTAGATTCTGCCCTCGCGGTCGTAAATGAATTTCGAGTATCGTATTTGTATTTTTATTCACGAAAGTTTTATCAACATATTCGTGACGTTCTTCTGGTTAAAATGATACCAAACACTATAACATTACCCGGTTTTTACATAATTCTAATAAATTTTAAATGATTCTAATTGTGACACGTTTGGTATCATTTTAATCAGAAGAACCTCGCCAACGTGTTGATATCTGCACGTGGAAAAGTTAGCGATGGACGACGAATTTGGTCCCATGAGACTGTTCGTACAATTTAATTATTCTTCTGCTTGAAATCACGTCGAACACGGTTCGCAGATAGGAAGTTTGGAAAGCAGTCATATGACTCCGCAGGACTGGAATGTCTTAAGAGGTTTCGAATCTGTAAACAGTTTGGGATGAACAAAGCATGGTGGTCCCTACGACTCTGTCGCAGGGCCGACGCGACGCGGGTTCTGCGCGTTCGCCGGGACCCGGCCCCGCGATCTGGGAAAGCTCATCAGACAATTTGCAAGATCCTACAAATAACGTTAACTACGCCAGTAACAGTGGCTTCAGCTGAACGTAGTATCGCACGTTCCAAACTAATAGCAGATTATTTTCGATCATCAATAAGCCAAGACCGATTTCTCGACATTCTGTCAATAGAAAGGGAAGCAGCAAACTCAATCAATTTTGATGAGGTAATTAAATATTTTGCGGCGAAAAAAGCGAGAAACATCATCTAACTTTCACGTTGCAAAAAATATGTAACCTGCCTTTGTGCTCATAATAAATAATTCCTCGTCATGAAAGTTGCGCAAACGAATTGAATGTGTATTCTGGGCCCGCAAAATGTCGCGCCGGCCCTGCTCTATTGTATCGTTTCACTCGTGCATTGGCGAGCACGTGGCGTCGCAACCGTAATGACAACGTGGAAAACAGACCCTTCCGACAAAAATTCTCCTAGCTTTGTTACCGTAAAATATATCACAGGACGAATTGAAGCCTATTTTCAAAACTGCATCATCGGCCTGTTGATTCAAGTTTTTGATTCAAGTTGAACTCTCTGTTTGAATACACGAGTTTTGTAAAAAAAATAATCGGGCGATTTTCACGAAAACGAATTATCGCGTTGCATTTATTAACGCCAGGACGTTCAATTTAGTATTAAGTCGTAGTGGAAAGTCTCCCGAACACACTAGTGTGTACTTTTCTTTGATTGCTTGATTTTGAACGGATGTAAATGTATTTGTCGGCAACACGGTACTTTGCCGCCGCGCGGCCATGTTGTTCGCCTATCTGGACTCGTCAGTGCCGTAGCTACGCGTTACCGACACCGACAGTACCCTATGCGAGAGGCACCTACTTTCCACGTGTTTCACGATCAATTGTTTTTATACATTCTTGAAAAATAAAGGAATCTCAATACCATGGATCCAATAAATATTTTTGCAAAGAATCTGGAGGTACCCTCAGGAACCGTCTGTTAAAAGTATTTAACTATAAATATAAAGGGAAGCAGCAAACTCAATCAATTTTGATGAGGTAATTAAATATTTTGCGGCGAAAAAAGCGAGAAACATCATCTAACTTTCACGTTGCAAAAAATATGTAACCTGCCTTTGTGCTCATAATAAATAATTCCTCGTCATGAAAGTTGCGCAAACGAATTGAATGTGTATTCTGGGCCCGCAAAATGTCGCGCCGGCCCTGCTCTATTGTATCGTTTCACTCGTGCATTGGCGAGCACGTGGCGTCGCAACCGTAATGACAACGTGGAAAACAGACCCTTCCGACAAAAATTCTCCTAGCTTTGTTACCGTAAAATATATCACAGGACGAATTGAAGCCTATTTTCAAAACTGCATCATCGGCCTGTTGATTCAAGTTTTTGATTCAAGTTGAACTCTCTGTTTGAATACACGAGTTTTGTAAAAAAAATAATCGGGCGATTTTCACGAAAACGAATTATCGCGTTGCATTTATTAACGCCAGGACGTTCAATTTAGTATTAAGTCGTAGTGGAAAGTCTCCCGAACACACTAGTGTGTACTTTTCTTTGATTGCTTGATTTTGAACGGATGTAAATGTATTTGTCGGCAACACGGTACTTTGCCGCCGCGCGGCCATGTTGTTCGCCTATCTGGACTCGTCAGTGCCGTAGCTACGCGTTACCGACACCGACAGTACCCTATGCGAGAGGCACCTACTTTCCACGTGTTTCACGATCAATTGTTTTTATACATTCTTGAAAAATAAAGGAATCTCACTACCATGGATCCAATAAATATTTTTGCAAAGAATCTGGAGGTACCCTCAGGAACCGTCTGTTAAAAGTATTTAACTATAAATATCTAAAAAGATAAAATCAGATTGTAACTATTCGTTGTAATTCCGGAATCGGCATCTAACGAGTCCTTGTCGAATGAATGAAAAAAATTAATCATTAAACACATGGAAAGTAGGTGCCCATTGCATAGGGTACTGTCGGAGTCGGTAACGCGTAGCTACGGCACTGGCGAGTCGAGGCGCGCGAACTATGGCTGCTCGGCGGCAAAATACCGTGCGCACGTTGCCGACAAATACATTTACATCCCTTCAAAATCAGACAATTAAAGAAAACTTCACGCTAATACCTTCGGCAAACATTCCCCTATGATTTACGAATTAAATTGAACTCACAGCCTTTCTGGTTTTCACGTAATTATTAATTATTACCGCCTAATTATGTCGCTTGCAACGCTTGCAACATCTCGCGCATATTCCCGTAAACGTTTAATAATGTGCTCCACTACAGTGGTTTAACGCATTAACAATCGATATCAAGATTTAGCAGTACTTACTTTTGCGACTGCGTTACTGCGAACGATTTTCGAAACGAATCGGAATTTTAGCCATATTTTCCAATTCATTCGAAGCGGGTGCAGGTAAATCAGTTTGCTAATCGTATAAAATTTCTAAATTTTGCTCTCGACATTTTCTTTTTCCACACCGGTGGAAAATTATTGCAGCCATTCGACATTCTAATACATTGTCATAGAAAATGGCCTGCCTTGTACATACTTGAGAAGTGACGTCACACGACGAGAAACACTTCAACGTTTTCCTCTCGAAACAAAGACTGTTTTCTTTGCTTTCTTCGGAATCGTTGCGTGAGCTTGAGATCATTCGTGCTTTCGATTGTATCGAGAGCACATCTCATACGAGGAGCAGCTGTCCAAAAGTTTTTATATTTTGTTCGCGGCTCTTTGTTTTTTAGTAGTAGTAAGTAGTAGTTATTATAGTTACTGTAATTTTGATAGTATACTTTACGTATACTATCCACATATTATACGTGTACAGTGATTTGTACACGTATATAGTGCAACGTGTGTTATCACTGTGCCTGGACACGTTGGACGTCGTCGCACTTGTGCTTCCCGGCCTCGCCCCCCGCTATCGCTGCGTCGCAGGTACAGGTAAAGAAGATACCTTTTTAAAATAAAGCAGCAGTATCTATTTTGCGGTGATCCAATTTAAATATTATAGATATCGCGGGTATATATATTCCTACAAATCGTAGTTTGAATATTTTACGGCAATAGAATGCCGCGTGCGCCGATAAAGACAGTAGACGAAATTTATGCAGCCGTCAAAGATTTTAATTTTTTTGACGACAGCAATAATATTCGTCCGTTAAATGATATTGTTTGGGAAAACGCGAGAAAAGCTCTAAATTGCGAGCTTAGTAAAAAATATTTATATCTATACATATCGCAAAATAGAAATGGCATTTTACGCAAACTCGGATTGCGTTCCGATGACGAAATTAATGATAAAACATTGATTTCTGGAAGTAATGATGAAACATTAATTTCAGAAATTAATAATGAATCATTAATTTCGGAAGCTAATGTTAGCAACGAGTCGAATTGGTCGACAAGTTCCCCTATCAATCGTTTGCCTTCTGTACGGACTACTTTTCATATGCCTCGAGATACGTGGAGTAAAATTGAACCCTGCATCGTACAGTATGCAGATAATAGAAATTATAAAGTTTTGAAATCCGGTTGGGCGGATGTTATTAACGTAGAGTTATGGAAAAATCTGAAGTTGCCGTGTTGTTTCAGTTTCAAAAACGCGAAAATTAATGATAGTCCGGGGGAAATATATTTAAAAATCGTTGGTCACTGCGTCGAGTGTTTTACAAATATAAATTTACATTCAATGACCGCAGCAAATGACGACGGTTTGCAAATCCACGTATCCACGAAAGACACACGAGGCATTGCACACGTAAAGAAAAGACATTTACGTGGTCCGGAGCGACGAAATGTCGTGAAAGAAATAAATGCAATGTCTACGTATGCATGGCGACGACAGAAGGCTAACGAAGTAATGGAATTTGGTGATCCGGAACCAGCCCAATTATATTCTGAAGATGTTCTGCGAAAAGCCAAGCAATTAGAAAATGATCGGTGCTTGGGACTTGAGAAAGAGTCCGATCCCATTTTGTCTGTATTAAAAATGAAATACAAAGCAGAATTTGCAGGATATATACGGGAGATTGGAACCGACAAATTCTTTGTTATATATTTTAGTCCTGAGCAAATTTTACTGTACAAAACATACGCGAAAAGCGAGTACAGTAAAATTGGCAGTTTAAGCATCGATGCAACTGGATCTATTGTAAAAAAAATCATAAGACCAGATGGATCGAGCAATCCGATATTCGTGTATCAGGCAGTTGTTCCGTTTTTCGGTAAAATCTTACCTATATTTCAAATGGTATCGGAGAAACACGATACCAATATTTTAACATATTGGATGCGAGAGTGGCTACGTTGCGACGTGCCTCGTCCGACGGAAGTAGTCACAGATTATTCTTTAGCGCTACTAAATGCCGTTAGTCTCGCATTTAACGATTCTAATTTAGATAGATATATCGAGGACTGCCTGATTAGCTTAGAATCGGAGAAACCGGGTAAATTAAAATGTATAGTGCGCATAGACATCGCACACTTAATAAAGTTAGTGTGCCGGTGGAAATGTTTTAAGCACGTACATATGCGCGTTAAAGACTTTTTTGTTCGATGCGTTGGTATTTTAACCAAATGTAAGACCATCGAACGTTTTAAAATTATTTTGTGCAACGTTCTAACCGTGGCATTTTCGGAATCCGAAACTATAGCCGAAACTGGCACGGTGGAACAAAACAATTGTTATACGGCACAGAAAAATCTCATGACATTAATCAAATCCGATAACATCGTGTACGATTTTACGGATTTGAATGATGACGAGAGTAATGTGCTTACGAACTTCGATGAAGAGGGCGACAGCAGAATTAAAACTTTTTTACATTCGATCGTAGCCGAGAGTCAATTAAATTCTGGTATCGGAGATAGAATAAATCCATACCATTGCCCGGAATTTGCTACAAGTTTACTAAAAATAGCTAAACATTTTCCACTCTGGACGGCAGTAATGTCAGAAAACTGTTCTGAGATTGCGTCGTCAGCACGGAGTGAAGAATATTTTCGGGAATTAAAAAGTTTAATTCTTAAAAATTCGAAATGTATACGAATCGATAAATTCTTAGTTCAACATATTCGATCTTTACAAGGAACTATGAAAATATTAAATGCTGCCTCTTCATCGACAGCGGCATGTACGAAAATAGAAAATAAAAATTTCGTACCTGCCGACTGTGAAAATAAATTCGTTCGGCCAAAGACTGCACCAGCAGAATCTATTCTCGCTTCGGACAGCGAGAAAGAAAACCCGCGAAATGAAACGCCGGTAGAAATAGTAGGCGATGCAGAGTTTTTGAATGAAATCGAATGTTGGAAAGGGCAAACTGTACTACCAAAAAAACGCGGTAAATATTTACGAGCTTGTGCGGATGTCGAAAACATTCACAAAAAGCCTAAATTTTGTCTTAACATCCCCTTATTGCGAAACGGCAACTTTTTACAGCCGCAAACAATTAATGGGAAAAAGACCATGGTATACAATACATGCCCATTCGACTCATTTGCACAGTCATTACTAGTCGCGTATCATGACTGGTCGAATTATCATAAATATATTAACGAAACTTCCAACGACATATTCGATTTCATTAAAACACTTTCAATTGCTGGCGCGACTAATAAAATTTACAATGAAAGAGCTCTAATCATGAGCAAAATAATAACGCCCGCCAGTGGCTCAATTAATGCTGCGTGTAATATTAGTACCTTGGTCGGAAAACACCTGTTACCAAGAGAGTACAGTTTTGAAATTTCGCTGCAATGTTCGGATTGCCACCGACGTACGAATCATGCATCCACTGTGTTAGAAATTGATACAACACCATTCTACACCAGTGGCATGCGTATTCTGGAAACAGCTGTTGCTAATCAAGTTGCGAGATTAGCAAAACGCTGCAGATTTTGCCCGAGCGAAAATGTAGTATCTACATTCACGAGCGGGCACCATTTATTTGTAGACATTGAGTGTCTTCAAATACAAAGATTTGCAAAAATGCAAGGGTACCTGGACTGGTCAGGTACATTTACGATTAGTGAGATTCCTACTGGAATCACATTTCTTAACGAACAATATAAACTGCTTGCGGCAATAGAATATGCCGGCAGCGATAACCCTAAGGAAACGGGTCATTATATTGCCTACATTCGAAGAATAACAGGTAGGTGGGAGCTACATAATGACCTTTGTAATAATCAAACGTCATTGCTAGCAACCAAAAGGATATTGTTACAAAAGAGAAAAATATCTCTATTAATTTATATAAAATAAATTATATAAAATAAATTATATAAAATAAATTATATAAATTAAATTCTCGTAACATACCAGGTCTGCAAAATTTACTTTTGCATTAGACTCACGGTCTGCAAAATTTACTTTTGCACTAGACTCCCAGGTCTGCAAAATTTACGTTTGCATTAGACTCACGGTCTGCAAAATTTACTTTTGCACTAGACTCACGGTCTGCAAAATTTACTTTTGCACTAGACTCCCAGGTCTGCAAAATTTACTTTTGCATTAGACTCACGGTCTGCAAAATTTACTTTTGCACTAGACTCCCAGGTCTGCAAAATTTACTTTTGCATTAGACTCACGGTCTGCAAAATTTACTTTTGCACTAGACTCCCAGGTCTGCAAAATTTACTTTTGCACTAGACTCCCAGGTCTGCAAAATTTACTTTTGCACTAGACTCACGGTCTGCAAAATTTACTTTTGCACTAGACCACCCAAACAAATAAACGTCCCAAATAAATCCCCAAATCCTTTTTCATATTCAGTGATGATACTGCAAAGAATCTTAATGATTCAAATGAGTTTGCAATATATCTGAGAATACTCCCTCATTTCATCCTTTCCCAAACAGTACATCTCGGTATACCGGTAGTGACACCGATCGGTTCCCCTATTTTCCCTGTTCGTTCCGTCGCGCTTGCACTTAAATCACGGCTCCCGAACGACAGTGGGGCGCACGTGTGTAAACTGGGCGAAAACATACCTGGACCATCTCAGGGGGTAGTGCGGCGAAGGGATTGATTTTACCTCGCGTGTTTCGATTGTCGCGGCGCGTCTGTCAGTCCCCTCGCCGCACTCCCCCCTGAGATGGTCCAGGTATGTTTTGGCCCAATTTACACTAACCGGCAAAAACGATGACCGGTTAATTCAGTGTATGCTATGGGTTAACCGGTCATCTTTTTTACCGCTTAGTGTACGTGCGGCTTCGCTATCCGCGATAAGGTCTGAATTTGAATATTTATAAATATTTTAGAAAACCATTAACGCTTTTTTATCTTAATTTGATCCCATAGTGTCATTGAATTTTGAATTACATTGAAATAGATTAATAAATGAATATTTTATAATTTTTTGTCCATTGCAAATTATATTCTCGGGTTTCAATATTGTATGAAATTTATTTTGTATTTAATTATTTAATGAGACAAAGTATTAGAGACGGATGAAGTATGTCATCGAAACATTTGTTTACATTTGTACGTTTCGTAGTCATTCTGTAATATCACTCAGGCTTTTTATTGTTTTGTTTTATTCAGAATAATGATTTTCATTATTTTTTTAGCATATATTCGCACGAGTATTTTTGTACTATGGGATCATAATATAACAATCAATATATCTGAATGTATATACGTATATGAATGTCGATCGACCGATATTAGCGGATGCATATGCGTAATACGGCCCGGCGTTCCGAAAAGCGCGAAAATGAAAAAGAATGAAATTTGTTTTTTTACAAACACCGTTAGTTCTGTGATAAACGTGATCAAGGATAAATGTTCAATACATAAGAAGACTGTCGCGGAGTTATGGATCGGATGTTCGACACTGAAACCGGGAAGTAGCAGAAGGAGGCTTATTAGCTTACATGGACCACTTTAGAAACAATGGAGGGAGACCGCGGCAAACTGTAAACGAGCCGGACGAAGCTTTCGCCCTAAAATTCCGCTCGAAAATCATCGTCCAAAGCAACGCATCGACTTTGTGGTGCAGAAAATGGCATGGGGAATTACGCGGGCAAGAACAAAAGAAAATCGAGGTCCGCTTTTATCGAGCACGCTCATATGGCCTGGGCAATACCTGAAGACGTGACCGTCCCGGAAAAGTCGTAAGCCGGCAGGGGTATTGAACGGAAAATAAATGACCACGAAAAGCGGTGGTTCAAGTCCACAGAAGTGGGGCCCATATAGAGGTTCAGGTATGTAGAGTATATAAAACATTCCCTGTTAGTATTTAATGTTAGATGTTATAATATTCATGTATTAATATATTTTGCAGGTATTATCACTAAGTCATGCATTGCATGTCCTGCACAGAATAGTTGTGCTGAAACCGGCCCCCTTACAATTCATGCAAAGAATATGCATATTCTTTATCCTCTAAAAATGAGGATAAGACGGATTTAATTCCGATAAATGTGAGTATTACGTATAGTACAGAATATATAGCAATTTTTTAATCCGTCGTATAATGCGAGATATGTTATTTAATTTTCTACTTTGAATTCTTTTTGTAGATAACCTGAACCTCAACGTGGATTCCGTACCGTCAGTACCCGTGTCTGACCGATGCTTGTTCGAGAAGAACTTGTATATAACGGTAAATGTAGTAAATAGGATATAGATATTCTAAGTTCGGTATTTAATATGTGTGCCTGCTCGATAAACAGCAGACTGACTTCGACGATCCACCACGAAGATGATTTTTCATTGCGCGGTTAATTGTGTCAACTTCAATACCACGAAGTCGACGCGTTGCTATCGATGACGGTTTTCGCGCAAAATTTTCGGACCAATGTTTGGTCCTGCTCCTTTGAAGTTGTCCTAGGACTCCTTCCATTGTTTCTAAAGTGGTCCATGTAAGCTAATAAGCCTCCTTCTGCTACTTCCCGGTTTCAGTGTCGAACATCCGATCCATAACTCCGCGACAGTCTTCTTATGTATTGAACATTTATCCTTGATCACGTTTATCACAGAACTAACGGTGTTTGTAAAAAAACAAATTTCATTCTTTTTCATTTTCGCGCTTTTCGGAACGCCGGGCCGTATTACGCATATGCATCCGCTAATATCTGTCGATCGACATTCATATACGTATATACATTCAGATATATTGATTGTTATATTATGATCCCATAGTACAAAAATACTCGTGCGAATATATGCTAAAAAAATAATGAAAATCATTATTCTGAATAAAACAAAACAATGATATTACAGAATGACTACGAAACGTATAAATGTAAACAAATGTTTCGATGACATACTTCATCCGTCTCTAATACTTTGTCTCATTGAATAATTGATTAACGGTTTGTTGCATAGCAGCAGCTATGTGCGTCGCGATAAGAGCGAAGTCGCGCGTCAAATATCGGCACAGTGGTGCATGAAAATTCATAACTCGAAAACTATTCTTTGGGCGATATTGATCTTTTATATATATCGATCTTTGACGTGAACGCAAAATATATTTTGTTGTATACGATACACGTGTGCCCGACCGTCGTCCGAGAGCCTCGGAAAATTCAAGCCTTGTAATAATTAATTTGATGAGAGATTCAACCAGGTAGAGGACAGCGAAGGAAAGGTTTTCGAAACTGACCATAAAATGTCTAAATCGCTTGCTTTGCCGGTTCCGGTTCGGCAGCGACAATTTCACTTTATGGTTTTATGAGTTTTTTCAATTTCCACGAACTCCTGCATTGGCTTAACACGATCGCGACGGGCTGAACGAAAGGAGGCAAAATTCATGACCCGTCTGTTGCATGAAAAAAACAGAAACATTTCGTGCGAATCACTTACCAATATTATAGAGTATTAATAGGTACAGATTTTTATCTAGCTTTGCAATGTCGTAAATAAGAGGAACAAGCAATAGAAGAAATAAAAAGTTCGAAGTTGAAGTAATGAGAAAAATGATAATTGAAATAAATCACTTCTTTCTCATGTCAATAAGAGTCGACAAATTAATGTTCGTTGCAAATATTAATATCTTTAATACTCAATCTCATTTTTTAAAAGTATTATTAATGGCGAGTTCATATTTTTCATACATTGTCTTACAATCTTTTACAGACGGTCAATTTAACAAATTAAATTTATAAAGGGGTTCTATTTTCAAAATATACTAAATACTTTTATATTATTACGCCTTTTATTTTATTGTTATATAACACTAGATTTTCCGAATCTGTAGTAAGGACGGGATGGAGACTTTTTAATGATTATTAAAATCATCGAAGCACCTTTGTCGGAATTTCTGTCGATTCTTCTTGATGTAGTCTAATGTAGTCTGATATTGTTTATGAAAACTTTGCAACAACTCATTCTGTTTAGGGGTTCAGTACTTTTACTGCTAGTTAATCTCAATCATTTTGTAAATCTAGATACAAATTTCTATTTCATTTATTCACTATATTTACATTTCGTTTTTTATTCGTTATGATATTGGTAATTGACTCGCAAATAAACTGTTTCTGTTAATTTGATGGGGCCCAGGAAGCGAGAGAAAGATTCCCGAAGTGCACACTATACGTCGCTGCTTCGGGACAATTTCTGCAACGAAAAATGTAGTGGGGGTTACGCCGATATAAGGGCCAGTTGGAGGAAACTTGGACATTTGCGTGGAAAAAGTACACCAGAAAGGATGAACCGTAAGTAGAAATGTTGTATATTTAATAGTGTCACTTGTGACTTTACTTTTATAACAAAGACTGATTTCCTTAAGTTATTTTTCTAATAATAACATATACGTCTAATATTTTATCTATTCTTTCTTTGTGTTCAGTTTTTCATTTTTATACATCATTTTTTAAATGTCAGTTAATGCCCACTTTTCCTTTAACGCAATAGGATACTACTTTAACAATTAATTTTTTTCAGAAATGGATGTTGATGGTGTGCCGGAGCAGGAGAGGCCGCAGGAGAGGCCGCAGGAGAGGCCGCAGGAGAGGCCGCAGGCGGAGAGGCCGGAGGTGGAGAGGCCGGAGGTGGAGAGGCCTATGAATTTAACGCTGGGACAGCAGTTCCAGCAGTTAATAGACTATCTAAAAATAAAGGATGCAGAAAATGCGGAGCTCCGGGAGCAGCTCCGCTTGCATCGGGAGGAGGGCTGCCTGCAGCAGGCTGCTGCCAGCGCCTTCAGCTCACGGGGGATCCGTGGGGGCCATAGAGGCCACAACGGCCGCGGACGAGGGACAGGACGCCCTGTACCTACACCTGGCCCTAACCCTGTCCCCGTGGCGGATGTGGCAAGCCCTGGGCCATCCGGGGTGAATAAAAAAGGTAAGCTTAACAATTATAATACTGTTGCTGCGCAATCATTTTCAATGGTCCACGGACCATAAGTGTCTTATGTGAGACGTGTGTGTGTGTGTGTGTGTGTGTTTGTTTGTTTGTTTGTTTGTTTGATTGATTAGTTTCTTGACCTTATATATGCCCATAATTGTGAAAGTGGTCTAAGTCACATATTTCTTGTTTCGAGATATTTAATGAATTGCATTTGAATAAGTTGACAAATATTTTTACATTATGTGACTTTGTAGTTTATAATTTTATTAGTCTTGATTAAGTAATGGAAATTTATTATGAATATAAAATTTGATGTGAATTTCATACGAAAAGGTTGTTTTTAAAGTTTGAACTGACTTAGACCACTTTCATAATTATGTGCACATATATAGGATGGCATGCTTATTCTAGAATCATAATGCGAATCTGATTTATATATTGCATTCATATGTGTTTATAACAAAAATGTTTTGTCTGCATTAGGAAAACAGAAGCCGAACCGCGGCCGTGGCTGGGGGCGCGGAAGGAGCCGGGCGCTTAGGGCCGCCCAGATGAAACTCCGCGGCAGCAAACATGGCGGCTGCTTTTTTCATATAGTCAACAATAATACATAGATTATAATCTAGTTTGTAATATAGTTTTTAATTTAATATAGTTTAGCGTATATTTTAGTTTAATATAGTTAGTTTTATTAGAATAGTTAGTTTTATTTTAGAGTAGTTCTAATTCTTTATTATAATTTTTATTTTTAAGAATAAATATGTATTAAAAAAATTTTATGTAATTCATTTATTGTAGTAATAGAGGAATACTCTATTATTCCCCTCCATAGTGATATTTCAACAAATCATGTCGCAATAACGTTGACGTTAGATATACGGAGGTTGATTATATACCTATTTTTAATGAAGTGAGCCAATTTAGGTACTATTCTCAGATTTATAAAGTTGCGTAGAAAACTGTGCCATTTTATCGTCTTTAGTATTCGCAATTTTAGGTAATTCTTTTCGGTTTTCACATATAATGCGAACCAAAGTAGTTTTCTTTGCAAGTAAAATGTTTGTAATATTTCGGTCACAACCTAAATATCGCTCAGCAAGCTTAGTTACTACCAATTCGCTCAAATATTATAGGTATGTTAGGAATGAAAAATGAAAAAAGAAAAGAATTTCGTGCGAGTTGATTGTTGTCCAGGCCTGATACAGTTTATAAATTTCATGCGTTATACGAATAACTGTTAAATCATTCTATTAGTAAAATTGGCTCACAACTGTAAAAATAGGTATACCACATTCGATAATGCGGAATGAAGGGGACAACGAGGAACAGAAATTTACTTTACATATATTTCATTACTTAACGAAAAACTAACGAATGTATTTAAAAATAATATAAAAGTTTTATACATCAGTACCTATATAGTAATCAAATTTTGAATGAGTCAAATTGGCTCGGTCCGTAAATCTAATGTTAAATCGCAAAGCAGTTTTTTGTGTAAATATTCATCCCGAATGATCCAATTTTTCAATAAAAAATATAATTTACAGTATAAAAGATGTGGACTACTCTTAATATATAATTAGTTAAACAATTGAATAAAAATTTTGCAGAGAATGTTACCCGAATGTATGAATGTGTGTTTTTCTCTAACCCTTTCACTGCTAAAGGCGTATGTGTAATGAATATAAGGCTGCAATAATTTTCCACCGGTGTGGAAAAAGAAAATGTCGAGAACAAATTTTAGAAATTTTATACGATTAGCCAACTGATTTACCTGCACCCGCTTCGAATGAATTGGAAAATATGGCTAAAATTCCGATTCGTTTCGAAAATCGTTCGCAGTAACGCAGTCGCAAAAGTAAGTACTGCTAAATCTTGATATCGATTGTTAATGCGTTAAACCACTGTAGTGGAGCACATTATTAAACGTTTACGGGAATATGCGCGAGATGTTGCAAGCGTTGCAAGCGACATAATTAGGCGGTAATAATTAATAATTACGTGAAAACCAGAAAGGCTGTGAGTTCAATTTAATTCGTAAATCATAGGGGAATGTTTGCCGAAGGTATTAGCGTGAAGTTTTCTTTAATTGTCTGATTTTGAAGGGATGTAAATGTATTTGTCGGCAACGTGCGCACGGTATTTTGCCGCCGAGCAGCCATAGTTCGCGCGCCTCGACTCGCCAGTGCCGTAGCTACGCGTTACCGACTCCGACAGTACCCTATGCAATGGGCACCTACTTTCCATGTGTTTAATGATTAATTTTTTTCATTCATTCGACAAGGACTCGTTAGATGCCGATTCCGGAATTACAACGAATCGTTACAATCTGATTTTATCTTTTTAGATATTTATAGTTAAATACTTTTAACAGACGGTTCCTGAGGGTACCTCCAGATTCTTTGCAAAAATATTTATTGGATCCATGGTAGTGAGATTCCTTTATTTTTCAAGAATGTATAAAAACAATTGATCGTGAAACACGTGGAAAGTAGGTGCCTCTCGCATAGGGTACTGTCGGTGTCGGTAACGCGTAGCTACGGCACTGACGAGTCCAGATAGGCGAACAACATGGCCGCGCGGCGGCAAAGTACCGTGTTGCCGACAAATACATTTACATCCGTTCAAAATCAAGCAATCAAAGAAAAGTACACACTAGTGTGTTCGGGAGACTTTCCACTACGACTTAATACTAAATTGAACGTCCTGGCGTTAATAAATGCAACGCGATAATTCGTTTTCGTGAAAATCGCCCGATTATTTTTTTTACAAAACTCGTGTATTCAAACACAGAGTTCAACTTGAATCAAAAACTTGAATCAACAGGCCGATGATGCAGTTTTGAAAATAGGCTTCAATTCGTCCTGTGATATATTTTACGGTAACAAAGCTAGGAGAATTTTTGTCGGAAGGGTCTGTTTTCCACGTTGTCATTACGGTTGCGACGCCACGTGCTCGCCAATGCACGAGTGAAACGATACAATAGAGCAGGGCCGGCGCGACATTTTGCGGGCCCAGAATACACATTCAATTCGTTTGCGCAACTTTCATGACGAGGAATTATTTATTATGAGCACAAAGGCAGGTTACATATTTTTTGCAACGTGAAAGTTAGATGATGTTTCTCGCTTTTTTCGCCGCAAAATATTTAATTACCTCATCAAAATTGATTGAGTTTGCTGCTTCCCTTTATATTTATAGTTAAATACTTTTAACAGACGGTTCCTGAGGGTACCCCCAGATTCTTTGCAAAAATATTTATTGGATCCATGGTAGTGAGATTCCTTTATTTTTCAAGAATGTATAAAAACAATTGATCGTGAAACACGTGGAAAGTAGGTGCCTCTCGCATAGGGTACTGTCGGTGTCGGTAACGCGTAGCTACGGCACTGACGAGTCCAGATAGGCGAACAACATGGCCGCGCGGCGGCAAAGTACCGTGTTGCCGACAAATACATTTACATCCGTTCAAAATCAAGCAATCAAAGAAAAGTACACACTAGTGTGTTCGGGAGACTTTCCACTACGACTTAATACTAAATTGAACGTCCTGGCGTTAATAAATGCAACGCGATAATTCGTTTTCGTGAAAATCGCCCGATTATTTTTTTTACAAAACTCGTGTATTCAAACAGAGAGTTCAACTTGAATCAAAAACTTGAATCAACAGGCCGATGATGCAGTTTTGAAAATAGGCTTCAATTCGTCCTGTGATATATTTTACGGTAACAAAGCTAGGAGAATTTTTGTCGGAAGGGTCTGTTTTCCACGTTGTCATTACGGTTGCGACGCCACGTGCTCGCCAATGCACGAGTGAAACGATACAATAGAGCAGGGCCGGCGCGACATTTTGCGGGCCCAGAATACACATTCAATTCGTTTGCGCAACTTTCATGACGAGGAATTATTTATTATGAGCACAAAGGCAGGTTACATATTTTTTGCAACGTGAAAGTTAGATGATGTTTCTCGCTTTTTTCGCCGCAAAATATTTAATTACCTCATCAAAATTGATTGAGTTTGCTGCTTCCCTTTCTATTGACAGAATGTCGAGAAATCGGTCTTGGCTTATTGATGATCGAAAATAATCTGCTATTAGTTTGGAACGTGCGATACTACGTTCAGCTGAAGCCACTGTTACTGGCGTAGTTAACGTTATTTGTAGGATCTTGCAAATTGTCTGATGAGCTTTCCCAGATCGCGGGGCCGGGTCCCGGCGAACGCGCAGAACCCGCGTCGCGTCGGCCCTGCGACAGAGTCGTAGGGACCACCATGCTTTGTTCATCCCAAACTGTTTACAGATTCGAAACCTCTTAAGACATTCCAGTCCTGCGGAGTCATATGACTGCTTTCCAAACTTCCTATCTGCGAACCGTGTTCGACGTGATTTCAAGCAGAAGAATAATTAAATTGTACGAACAGTCTCATGGGACCAAATTCGTCGTCCATCGCTAACTTTTCCACGTGCAGATATCAACACGTTGGCGAGGTTCTTCTGATTAAAATGATACCAAACGTGTCACAATTAGAATCATTTAAAATTTATTAGAATTATGTAAAAACCGGGTAATGTTATAGTGTTTGGTATCATTTTAACCAGAAGAACGTCACGAATATGTTGATAAAACTTTCGTGAATAAAAATACAAATACGATACTCGAAATTCATTTACGACCGCGAGGGCAGAATCTAGAATTCGAACCAATGTTGCCAAATACGAAAACCCCTTAGACTTGGCAACGTCGTCAACGTGTGGGCTTTTAAACCAACTTCAAGAATGGCGGAGGCGTGTATTGCCATCTTCTGAATTTTCGATACACTCTTAGTCCCAATAATTTTCATTTTTCTTCAAGGAGGCGCTGTAAATCCCCGGAAATTTCAACGCGTCGGTAATTCAGTGTCGTGACACGGACC
Organism: Mimumesa dahlbomi; assembly: GCA_917499265.3. Taxonomy (NCBI): domain Eukaryota; kingdom Metazoa; phylum Arthropoda; class Insecta; order Hymenoptera; family Crabronidae; genus Mimumesa; species Mimumesa dahlbomi. Next base: position 150,850 of record OU824126.1, on the reverse strand, counting down.
CCCATAGGGTGCAAGGGGTATCCTATCTCTCGTTTCTGCGAAAACTATCGGGTAAGTGCCGGTGGCTCCGCGGTGGTGCCATACGCAAATCATTGGGCCAGCTCCGCTGGCTCCACGTTGGTGCCATGCGAAACTATCGGGCAAGTGCCGGTGGCTCCACGCTGGTGTCATGCGGAAATTATCGCGTAAGCGCCGATAACTCTATTATGGTATTAAAAACTGTAGAACGAAAGTTTATATTGCGTGTTCTACCGGCGCGACACGAAAAAATCTAAATTAGACGTGCGGACGGCTGTGTTAATAATTCTGTAGACTGTGACATCGAAAGCCGATTAACAGGCTAGCGGTCGATAAGCACTACGACGGCAGATTTTGACGTAACACATTTTTAACGAAATATATTAAAGTATTCAAAACACTGAATTCCATTACGTTAAAGCAATATTATTTACTTATTAATATTCTGCTTCAAATTGTTAGGGCACATTCACGTACGTCTGTTTCACGTAAGATTTATTTCAATTTTGATCGATAAAATTTCCCGACCTCCTACACACGCCTCTCGTGGTAGTGATCCAAAATAGGTTAATCGTAATAGGAAATCTACATTACCACTGTAGGCCTACATTACCATAAGCAGCAGCCGAAATTTAATCCGGACACGCCCATTGGCGCCGACACTACCAGCCTAGAAAAGTAAGTCCAGCGCTCATTGGCGCCAGCACTACCAGAGTTGCAAAATCCGGCGCCCATTGGCGCCTACAGTAAATAAAGGGTCAATGAAACACATCATCTTAGAAATGCATGCATATTTTTCGTAATATTATATCACAATTTAAGCTACGACTATTTACGTGGAAAAATTAATGATTGCATCGTCAGCTAATAACAGAAATAAATAAGAAGTAAGTCTAACAATCGTTATAGACGTTCCTTAATTCTGCGTACTATTGTGGAAAATTATTTTCGACGCAGAAAACACGACCGTACAGCCCACTTTACATCCGCACACCATCTTATCGCAGTCTCATGGACGAGGACATTGTATATATTGGACATTCGATACTTCACAAAGAAGGACCGTTGACTCTGACGTCAGCTTCGAACGTCTGACGAGCCAATAGGAACAAAGGAAGAATTCAGTCTTCCGTCCAACTCGCCTGCGAACGCTTCTATTCAATTCGTACATAAAAGTTTCGTGATATTATTAGCTATTTCTCGCGATTTCGCGTAGGCGCGCCCTTTCTGGATTACAGTGTACACACAGTGTTTGTGAGACGTGCATACAGTGTTTGTGAAGTGTACGTGCAGTGTCCGTAATTAATGCATACGCGAACAACCCCTTCAACCGCCGCTGAACGTTGGGTCCGCACGGTCTGGAAGACACAGGATATACAGGATTTACAACCGCGCGATGGAGGATGATGGTAAAAGCTGGTTAATGGGGAGGGTACAAATTTTATTATAATAGAATTACGCGTTTTTAAGCCCCTTCTTCGCCCCCCACCCCTAGCCGCGGTCGTCTGAAAATACCGACATTACCGACCCAGATAGGGCCCGCCATGTTTTTTCGCGTTCTCTCTCGCGCACACACACTATTTTTCATCCTCGTCTATGACGCGATAAAGAAGCGAGCGATCCGGGAGGGGATAATTTTCAGCAAATCATGCGTAATAATTATTATCGGGTACTTTACATTTGAGACCACAAACAAAATGTGTATAATGGAATTCTACTAGTTGTATCTGCAGTTCGTATAATTTAAATAATTTCAAAAATTTCGGAATTACCATTTATCGATTTGCAAAATTATCTACTTCCCATCGCATTGAGGTACAAACGATAATATTGAAGGTACAATCGGGTGGGAACTATTCTTAAAAGATCCGCGTTGGAAAATTGAAAAAATATTAATAAACAACAAAGTTATTAACTGTTAAATGTCCGGAAACATTTATTTCGCTCTAACTCCTATTCCTTTAGGGTACAAACGAAATTATTGAAGGTACAAACCTCAGGGAACTATTCTTAAGAGATCCGCGTTGGAAATTTGAAAAAATATTAATAAACAAAAAAGTTATTAATTGCTAAATGTCCGGAAACACCGATTTCGCTCTTACTTCTACTTTATTTCGCTATAACTCCTATTCCTTTAAGGTACAAACGAAAATATTGAAGGTACAAACCTCAGGGAACTATCCTTAAGAGATCCGCGTTGGAAAATTGACAAAATATTAATAAACATAAAAGTTATTAACTGTTAAATGTCCGGAAACACCGATTTCGCTCTATCTTCTACTTTATTTCGCTATAACTCCTATTCCTTTAAGGTACAAACGAAAATATTGAAGGTACAAACGATAGGGAACTATTCTTGAGAGATCCGCGTTGGAAAATTGAAAAAATATTAATAAACAAAAAAGTTATTAACTGCTAAATGTCCGGAAACATTAATTTCGCTCTAACTCCTATTCCTTTAGGGTACAAACGAAATTATTGAAGGTACAAAGCTCAGGGAACTATTCTTAAGAGATCCGCGTTGGAAATTTGAAAAAATATTAATAAACAAAAAAGTTATTAATTGCTAAATGTCCGGAAACACCGATTTCGCTCTTACTTCTATTTTATTTCGCTATAACTCCTATTCCGTTAAGGTACAAACGAAAATATTGAAGGTACAAACCTCAGGGAACTATCCTTAAGAGATCCGCGTTGGAAAATTGAAAAAATATTAATAAACAAAAAAGTTATTAACTGTTAAATGTCCGGAAACACCGATTTCGCTCTTACTTTCACTTTATTTCGCTATAACTCCTATTCCTTTAAGGTACAAACGAAAATATTGAAGGTACAAACCTCAGGGAACTATTCTTAAGAGATCCGCGTTGGAAAATTGAAAAAATATTAATAAACAAAAAAGTTATTAACTGTTAAATGTCCGGAAACACCGATTTCGCTCTTACTTCTACTTTACTGCTCTCTAACTCTTATTCCTTTAGGGTACAAACGAAAATATTGAAGGTACAAACCTCAGGGAACTATTCTTGAGAGATCCGCGTTGGAAAATTGAAAAAATATTAATAAACAAAAAAGTTATTAACTGCTAAATGTCCGGAAACACCGATTTCGCTCTTACTTCAACTTATTTCGCTATAACTCCTATTCCTTTGAGGTACAAACGAAAATATTGAAGGTACAAACCTCAGGGAACTATTCTTAAGAGATCCGCGTTGGAAAATTGAAAAAATATTAATAAACAAAAAAGTTATTAACTGCTAAATGTCCGGAAACATCGATTTCGCTCTAACTTCAACTTATTTCGCTATAACTCCTATTCCTTTAAGGTACAAACGAAAATATTGAAGGTACAAACCTCAGGGAACTATCCTTAAGAGATCCGCGTTGGAAAATTGACAAAATATTAATAAACATAAAAGTTATTAACTGTTAAATGTCCGGAAACACCGATTTCGCTCTATCTTCTACTTTATTTCGCTATAACTCCTATTCCTTTAAGGTACAAACGAAAATATTGAAGGTACAAACGATAGGGAACTATTCTTGAGAGATCCGCGTTGGAAAATTGAAAAAATATTAATAAACAAAAAAGTTATTAACTGCTAAATGTCCGGAAACATTAATTTCGCTCTAACTCCTATTCCTTTAGGCTACAAACGAAATTATTGAAGGTACAAACCTCAGGGAACTATTCTTAAGAGATCCGCGTTGGAAATTTGAAAAAATATTAATAAACAAAAAAGTTATTAATTGCTAAATGTCCGGAAACACCGATTTCGCTCTTACTTCTATTTTATTTCGCTATAACTCCTATTCCGTTAAGGTACAAACGAAAATATTGAAGGTACAAACCTCAGGGAACTATCCTTAAGAGATCCGCGTTGGAAAATTGAAAAAATATTAATAAACAAAAAAGTTATTAACTGTTAAATGTCCGGAAACACCGATTTCGCTCTTACTTTCACTTTATTTCGCTATAACTCCTATTCCTTTAAGGTACAAACGAAAATATTGAAGGTACAAACCTCAGGGAACTATTCTTAAGAGATCCGCGTTGGAAAATTGAAAAAATATTAATAAACAAAAAAGTTATTAACTGTTAAATGTCCGGAAACACCGATTTCGCTCTTACTTCTACTTTACTGCTCTCTAACTCTTATTCCTTTAGGGTACAAACGAAAATATTGAAGGTACAAACCTCAGGGAACTATTCTTGAGAGATCCGCGTTGGAAAATTGAAAAAATATTAATAAACAAAAAAGTTATTAACTGCTAAATGTCCGGAAACACCGATTTCGCTCTTACTTCAACTTATTTCGCTATAACTCCTATTCCTTTGAGGTACAAACGAAAATATTGAAGGTACAAACCTCAGGGAACTATTCTTAAGAGATCCGCGTTGGAAAATTGAAAAAATATTAATAAACAAAAAAGTTATTAACTGCTAAATGTCCGGAAACATCGATTTCGCTCTAACTTCAACTTATTTCGCTATAACTCCTATTCCTTTAAGGTACAAACGAAAATATTGAAGGTACAAACCTCAGGGAACTATTCTTAAGAGATCCGCGTTGGAAAATTGAAAAAATATTAATAAACAAAAAAGTTATTAACTGTTAAATGTCCGGAAACACCGATTTCGCTCTTACTTTCACTTTATTTCGCTGTAACTCCTATTCCTTTAAGGTACAAACGAAAATATTGAAGGTACAAACCTCAGGGAACTATTCTTAAGAGATCCGCGTTGGAAAATTGAAAAAATATTAATAAACAAAAAAGTTATTAACTGCTAAATGTCCGGAAACATCGATTTCGCTCTAACTTCAACTTATTTCGCTATAACTCCTATTCCTTTAAGGTACAAACGAAAATATTGAAGGTACAAACCTCAGGGAACTATTCTTAAGAGATCCGCGTTGGAAAATTGAAAAAATATTAATAAACAAAAAAGTTATTAACTGTTAAATGTCCGGAAACACCGATTTCGCTCTTACTTCTACTTTACTGCTCTCTAACTCTTATTCCTTTAGGGTACAAACGAAAATATTGAAGGTACAAACCTCAGGGAACTATTCTTGAGAGATCCGCGTTGGAAAATTGAAAAAATATTAATAAACAAAAAAGTTATTAACTGCTAAATGTCCGGAAACACCGATTTCGCTCTTACTTCAACTTATTTCGCTATAACTCCTATTCCTTTGAGGTACAAACGAAAATATTGAAGGTACAAACCTCAGGGAACTATTCTTAAGAGATCCGCGTTGGAAAATTGAAAAAATATTAATAAACAAAAAAGTTATTAACTGCTAAATGTCCGGAAACATCGATTTCGCTCTAACTTCAACTTATTTCGCTATAACTCCTATTCCTTTAAGGTACAAACGAAAATATTGAAGGTACAAACCTCAGGGAACTATTCTTAAGAGATCCGCGTTGGAAAATTGAAAAAATATTAATAAACAAAAAAGTTATTAACTGTTAAATGTCCGGAAACACCGATTTCGCTCTTACTTTCACTTTATTTCGCTATAACTCCTATTCCTTTAAGGTACAAACGAAAATATTGAAGGTACAAACCTCAGGGAACTATTCTTAAGAGATCCGCGTTGGAAAATTGAAAAAATATTAATAAACAAAAAAGTTATTAACTGCTAAATGTCCGGAAACATCGATTTCGCTCTAACTTCAACTTATTTCGCTATAACTCCTATTCCTTTAGGGTACAAACGAAAATATTGAAGGTACAAACCTCAGGGAACTATTCTTAAGAGATCCGCGTTGGAAAATTGAAAAAATATTAATAAACAAAAAAGTTATTAACTGTTAAATGTCCGGAAACACCGATTTCGCTCTTACTTCTACTTTATTTCGCTATAACTCCTATTCCTTTAAGGTACAAACGAAAATATTGAAGGTACAAACGATAGGGAACTATTCTTGAGAGATCCGCGTTGGAAAATTGAAAAAATATTAATAAACAAAAAAGTTATTAACTGCTAAATGTCCGGAAACATCGATTTCGCTCTAACTTCAACTTATTTCGCTATAACTCCTATTCCTTTAAGGTACAAACGAAAATATTGAAGGTACAAACCTCAGGGAACTATTCTTAAGAGATCCGCGTTGGAAAATTGAAAAAATATTAATAAACAAAAAAGTTATTAACTGCTAAATGTCCGGAAACATCAATTTCGCTCTAACTCCTATTCCTTTAGGGTACAAACGAAAATATTGAAGGTACAAACCTCAGGGAACTATTCTTAAGAGATCCGCGTTGGAAAATTGAAAAAATATTAATAAACAAAAAAGTTATTAACTGTTAAATGTCCGGAAACACCGATTTCGCTCTTACTTCTACTTTATTTCGCTATAACTCCTATTCCTTTAAGGTACAAACGAAAATATTGAAGGTACAAACGATAGGGAACTATTCTTGAGAGATCCGCGTTGGAATATTGAAAAAATATTAATAAACAAAAAAGTTATTAACTGCTAAATGTCCGGAAACATCAATTTCGCTCTTACTTCTACTTTATTTCGCTAGAACTCCTATTCCTTTAAGGTACAAACGAAAATATTGAAGGTACAAACGATAGGGAACTATTCTTGAGAGATCCGCGTTGGAATATTGAAAAAATATTAATAAACAAAAAAGTTATTAACTGTTAAATGTCCGGAAACACCGATTTCGCTCTTACTTCTACTTTACTGCTCTCTAACTCTTATTCCTTTAGGGTACAAACGAAATTATTGAAGGTACAAACCTCAGGGAACTATTCTTGAGAGATCCGCGTTGGAAAATTGAAAAAATATTAATAAACAAAAAAGTTATTAACTGCTAAATGTCCGGAAACATCGATTTCGCTCTAACTTCAACTTATTTCGCTATAACTCCTATTCCTTTAAGGTACAAACGAAAATATTGAAGGTACAAACCTCAGGGAACTATTCTTAAGAGATCCGCGTTGGAAAATTGAAAAAATATTAATAAACAAAAAAGTTATTAACTGTTAAATGTCCGGAAACACCGATCTCGCTCTTACTTCTACTTTATTTCGCTAGAACTCCTATTCCTTTAAGGTACAAACGAAAATATTGAAGGTACAAACGATAGGGAACTATTCTTGAGAGATCCGCGTTGGAATATTGAAAAAATATTAATAAACAAAAAAGTTATTAACTGCTAAATGTCCGGAAACATCAATTTCGCTCTAACTCCTATTCCTTTAGGGTACAAACGAAATTATTGAAGGTACAAACCTCAGGGAACTATTCTTGAGAGATCCGCGTTGGAAAATTGAAAAAATATTAATAAACAAGAAAGTTATTAACTGCTAAATGTCCGGAAACATCGATTTCGCTCTAACTTCCACTTTATTTCGCTATAACTCCTATTCCTTTAAGGTACAAACGAAATTATTGAAGGTACAAACCTCAGGGAACTATTCTTAAGAGATCCGCGTTGGAAAATTGAAAAAATATTAATAAACAAAAAAGTTATTAACTGTTAAATGTCCGGAAACACCGATTTCGCTCTTACTTCTACTTTACTGCTCTCTAACTCTTATTCCTTTAGGGTACAAACGAAAATATTGAAGGTACAAACCTCAGGGAACTATCCTTAAGAGATCCGCGTTGAAAAATTGAAAAAATATTAATAAACAAAAAAGTTATTAACTGCTAAATGTCCGGAAACATCGATTTCGCTCTAACTTCCACTTTATTTCGCTATAACTCCTATTCCTTTAAGGTACAAACGAAATTATTGAAGGTACAAACCTCAGGGAACTATTCTTAAGAGATCCGCGTTGGAAAATTGAAAAAATATTAATAAACAAAAAAGTTATTAACTGTTAAATGTCCGGAAACACCGATTTCGCTCTTACTTCTACTTTACTGCTCTCTAACTCTTATTCCTTTAGGGTACAAACGAAAATATTGAAGGTACAAACCTCAGGGAACTATCCTTAAGAGATCCGCGTTGAAAAATTGAAAAAATATTAATAAACAAAAAAGTTATTAACTGCTAAATGTCCGGAAACATCGATTTCGCTCTAACTTCCACTTTATTTCGCTATAACTCCTATTCCTTTAAGGTACAAACGAAATTATTGAAGGTACAAACGATAGGGAACTATTCTTGAGAGATCCGCGTTGGAATATTGAAAAAATATTAATAAACAAAAAAGTTATTAACTGCTAAATGTCCGGAAACATCAATTTCGCTCTTACTTCTACTTTATTTCGCTAGAACTCCTATTCCTTTAAGGTACAAACGAAAATATTGAAGGTACAAACGATAGGGAACTATTCTTGAGAGATCCGCGTTGGAATATTGAAAAAATATTAATAAACAAAAAAGTTATTAACTGTTAAATGTCCGGAAACACCGATTTCGCTCTTACTTCTACTTTACTGCTCTCTAACTCTTATTCCTTTAGGGTACAAACGAAATTATTGAAGGTACAAACCTCAGGGAACTATTCTTGAGAGATCCGCGTTGGAAAATTGAAAAAATATTAATAAACAAAAAAGTTATTAACTGCTAAATGTCCGGAAACATCGATTTCGCTCTAACTTCAACTTATTTCGCTATAACTCCTATTCCTTTAAGGTACAAACGAAAATATTGAAGGTACAAACCTCAGGGAACTATTCTTAAGAGATCCGCGTTGGAAAATTGAAAAAATATTAATAAACAAAAAAGTTATTAACTGTTAAATGTCCGGAAACACCGATCTCGCTCTTACTTCTACTTTATTTCGCTAGAACTCCTATTCCTTTAAGGTACAAACGAAAATATTGAAGGTACAAACGATAGGGAACTATTCTTGAGAGATCCGCGTTGGAATATTGAAAAAATATTAATAAACAAAAAAGTTATTAACTGCTAAATGTCCGGAAACATCAATTTCGCTCTAACTCCTATTCCTTTAGGGTACAAACGAAATTATTGAAGGTACAAACCTCAGGGAACTATTCTTGAGAGATCCGCGTTGGAAAATTGAAAAAATATTAATAAACAAGAAAGTTATTAACTGCTAAATGTCCGGAAACATCGATTTCGCTCTAACTTCCACTTTATTTCGCTATAACTCCTATTCCTTTAAGGTACAAACGAAATTATTGAAGGTACAAACCTCAGGGAACTATTCTTAAGAGATCCGCGTTGGAAAATTGAAAAAATATTAATAAACAAAAAAGTTATTAACTGTTAAATGTCCGGAAACACCGATTTCGCTCTTACTTCTACTTTACTGCTCTCTAACTCTTATTCCTTTAGGGTACAAACGAAAATATTGAAGGTACAAACCTCAGGGAACTATCCTTAAGAGATCCGCGTTGAAAAATTGAAAAAATATTAATAAACAAAAAAGTTATTAACTGCTAAATGTCCGGAAACATCGATTTCGCTCTAACTTCCACTTTATTTCGCTATAACTCCTATTCCTTTAAGGTACAAACGAAATTATTGAAGGTACAAACCTCAGGGAACTATTCTTAAGAGATCCGCGTTGGAAAATTGAAAAAATATTAATAAACAAAAAAGTTATTAACTGTTAAATGTCCGGAAACACCGATTTCGCTCTTACTTCTACTTTACTGCTCTCTAACTCTTATTCCTTTAGGGTACAAACGAAAATATTGAAGGTACAAACCTCAGGGAACTATACTTAAGAGATCCGCGTTGGAAAATTGAAAAAATATTAATAAACAAAAAAGTTATTAACTGCTAAATGTCCGGAAACATCGATTTCGCTCTAACTTCCACTTTATTTCGCTATAACTCCTATTCCTTTAAGGTACAAACGAAATTATTGAAGGTACAAACCTCAGGGAACTATTCTTAAGAGATCCGCGTTGGAAAATTGAAAAAATATTAATAAACAAAAAAGTTATTAACTGTTAAATGTCCGGAAACACCGATTTCGCTCTTACTTTCACTTTATTTCGCTGTAACTCCTATTCCTTTAAGGTACAAACGAAAATATTGAAGGTACAAACCTCAGGGAACTATTCTTAAGAGATCCGCGTTGGAAAATTGAAAAAATATTAATAAACAAAAAAGTTATTAACTGCTAAATGTCCGGAAACATCGATTTCGCTCTAACTTCAACTTATTTCGCTATAACTCCTATTCCTTTAAGGTACAAACGAAAATATTGAAGGTACAAACCTCAGGGAACTATTCTTAAGAGATCCGCGTTGGAAAATTGAAAAAATATTAATAAACAAAAAAGTTATTAACTGTTAAATGTCCGGAAACACCGATTTCGCTCTTACTTCTACTTTACTGCTCTCTAACTCTTATTCCTTTAGGGTACAAACGAAAATATTGAAGGTACAAACCTCAGGGAACTATTCTTGAGAGATCCGCGTTGGAAAATTGAAAAAATATTAATAAACAAAAAAGTTATTAACTGCTAAATGTCCGGAAACACCGATTTCGCTCTTACTTCAACTTATTTCGCTATAACTCCTATTCCTTTGAGGTACAAACGAAAATATTGAAGGTACAAACCTCAGGGAACTATTCTTAAGAGATCCGCGTTGGAAAATTGAAAAAATATTAATAAACAAAAAAGTTATTAACTGCTAAATGTCCGGAAACATCGATTTCGCTCTAACTTCAACTTATTTCGCTATAACTCCTATTCCTTTAAGGTACAAACGAAAATATTGAAGGTACAAACCTCAGGGAACTATTCTTAAGAGATCCGCGTTGGAAAATTGAAAAAATATTAATAAACAAAAAAGTTATTAACTGTTAAATGTCCGGAAACACCGATTTCGCTCTTACTTTCACTTTATTTCGCTATAACTCCTATTCCTTTAAGGTACAAACGAAAATATTGAAGGTACAAACCTCAGGGAACTATTCTTAAGAGATCCGCGTTGGAAAATTGAAAAAATATTAATAAACAAAAAAGTTATTAACTGCTAAATGTCCGGAAACATCGATTTCGCTCTAACTTCAACTTATTTCGCTATAACTCCTATTCCTTTAGGGTACAAACGAAAATATTGAAGGTACAAACCTCAGGGAACTATTCTTAAGAGATCCGCGTTGGAAAATTGAAAAAATATTAATAAACAAAAAAGTTATTAACTGTTAAATGTCCGGAAACACCGATTTCGCTCTTACTTCTACTTTATTTCGCTATAACTCCTATTCCTTTAAGGTACAAACGAAAATATTGAAGGTACAAACGATAGGGAACTATTCTTGAGAGATCCGCGTTGGAAAATTGAAAAAATATTAATAAACAAAAAAGTTATTAACTGCTAAATGTCCGGAAACATCGATTTCGCTCTAACTTCAACTTATTTCGCTATAACTCCTATTCCTTTAAGGTACAAACGAAAATATTGAAGGTACAAACCTCAGGGAACTATTCTTAAGAGATCCGCGTTGGAAAATTGAAAAAATATTAATAAACAAAAAAGTTATTAACTGCTAAATGTCCGGAAACATCAATTTCGCTCTAACTCCTATTCCTTTAGGGTACAAACGAAAATATTGAAGGTACAAACCTCAGGGAACTATTCTTAAGAGATCCGCGTTGGAAAATTGAAAAAATATTAATAAACAAAAAAGTTATTAACTGTTAAATGTCCGGAAACACCGATTTCGCTCTTACTTCTACTTTATTTCGCTATAACTCCTATTCCTTTAAGGTACAAACGAAAATATTGAAGGTACAAACGATAGGGAACTATTCTTGAGAGATCCGCGTTGGAATATTGAAAAAATATTAATAAACAAAAAAGTTATTAACTGCTAAATGTCCGGAAACATCAATTTCGCTCTTACTTCTACTTTATTTCGCTAGAACTCCTATTCCTTTAAGGTACAAACGAAAATATTGAAGGTACAAACGATAGGGAACTATTCTTGAGAGATCCGCGTTGGAATATTGAAAAAATATTAATAAACAAAAAAGTTATTAACTGTTAAATGTCCGGAAACACCGATTTCGCTCTTACTTCTACTTTACTGCTCTCTAACTCTTATTCCTTTAGGGTACAAACGAAATTATTGAAGGTACAAACCTCAGGGAACTATTCTTGAGAGATCCGCGTTGGAAAATTGAAAAAATATTAATAAACAAAAAAGTTATTAACTGCTAAATGTCCGGAAACATCGATTTCGCTCTAACTTCAACTTATTTCGCTATAACTCCTATTCCTTTAAGGTACAAACGAAAATATTGAAGGTACAAACCTCAGGGAACTATTCTTAAGAGATCCGCGTTGGAAAATTGAAAAAATATTAATAAACAAAAAAGTTATTAACTGTTAAATGTCCGGAAACACCGATCTCGCTCTTACTTCTACTTTATTTCGCTAGAACTCCTATTCCTTTAAGGTACAAACGAAAATATTGAAGGTACAAACGATAGGGAACTATTCTTGAGAGATCCGCGTTGGAATATTGAAAAAATATTAATAAACAAAAAAGTTATTAACTGCTAAATGTCCGGAAACATCAATTTCGCTCTAACTCCTATTCCTTTAGGGTACAAACGAAATTATTGAAGGTACAAACCTCAGGGAACTATTCTTGAGAGATCCGCGTTGGAAAATTGAAAAAATATTAATAAACAAAAAAGTTATTAACTGCTAAATGTCCGGAAACATCGATTTCGCTCTAACTTCCACTTTATTTCGCTATAACTCCTATTCCTTTAAGGTACAAACGAAATTATTGAAGGTACAAACCTCAGGGAACTATTCTTAAGAGATCCGCGTTGGAAAATTGAAAAAATATTAATAAACAAAAAAGTTATTAACTGTTAAATGTCCGGAAACACCGATTTCGCTCTTACTTCTACTTTACTGCTCTCTAACTCTTATTCCTTTAGGGTACAAACGAAAATATTGAAGGTACAAACCTCAGGGAACTATCCTTAAGAGATCCGCGTTGAAAAATTGAAAAAATATTAATAAACAAAAAAGTTATTAACTGCTAAATGTCCGGAAACATCGATTTCGCTCTAACTTCCACTTTATTTCGCTATAACTCCTATTCCTTTAAGGTACAAACGAAATTATTGAAGGTACAAACCTCAGGGAACTATTCTTAAGAGATCCGCGTTGGAAAATTGAAAAAATATTAATAAACAAAAAAGTTATTAACTGTTAAATGTCCGGAAACACCGATTTCGCTCTTACTTCTACTTTACTGCTCTCTAACTCTTATTCCTTTAGGGTACAAACGAAAATATTGAAGGTACAAACCTCAGGGAACTATCCTTAAGAGATCCGCGTTGAAAAATTGAAAAAATATTAATAAACAAAAAAGTTATTAACTGCTAAATGTCCGGAAACATCGATTTCGCTCTAACTTCCACTTTATTTCGCTATAACTCCTATTCCTTTAAGGTACAAACGAAATTATTGAAGGTACAAACCTCAGGGAACTATTCTTAAGAGATCCGCGTTGGAAAATTGAAAAAATATTAATAAACAAAAAAGTTATTAACTGTTAAATGTCCGGAAACACCGATTTCGCTCTTACTTCTACTTTACTGCTCTCTAACTCTTATTCCTTTAGGGTACAAACGAAAATATTGAAGGTACAAACCTCAGGGAACTATTCTTGAGAGATCCGCGTTGGAAAATTGAAAAAATATTAATAAACAAAAAAGTTATTAACTGCTAAATATCCGGAAACATCGATTTCGCTCTAACTTCCACTTTATTTCGCTATAACTCCTATTCCTTTAAGGTACAAACGAAAATATTGAAGGTACAAACCTCAGGGAACTATTCTTAAGAGATCCGCGTTGGAAAATTGAAAAAATATTAATAAACAAAAAAGTTATTAACTGCTAAATGTCCGGAAACATCGATTTCGCTCTAACTTCAACTTATTTCGCTATAACTCCTATTCCTTTAAGGTACAAACGAAAATATTGAAGGTACAAACCTCAGGGAACTATTCTTAAGAGATCCGCGTTGGAAAATTGAAAAAATATTAATAAACAAAAAAGTTATTAACTGCTAAATGTCCGGAAACATCGATTTCGCTCTTACTTCTACTTTACTGCTCTCTAACTCTTATTCCTTTAGGGTACAAACGAAAATATTGAAGGTACAAACCTCAGGGAACTATCCTTAAGAGATCCGCGTTGGAAAATTGAAAAAATATTAATAAACAAAAAAGTTATTAACTGCTAAATGTCCGGAAACATCGATTTCGCTCTAACTTCCACTTTATTTCGCTATAACTCCTATTCCTTTAAGGTACAAACGAAAATATTGAAGGTACAAACCTCAGGGAACTATTCTTAAGAGATCCGCGTTGGAAAATTGAAAAAATATTAATAAACAAAAAAGTTATTAACTGTTAAATGTCCGGAAACACCGATTTCGCTCTTACTTCTACTTTACTGCTCTCTAACTCTTATTCCTTTAGGGTACAAACGAAAATATTGAAGGTACAAACCTCAGGGAACTATCCTTAAGAGATCCGCGTTGGAAAATTGAAAAAATATTAATAAACAAAAAAGTTATTAACTGCTAAATGTCCGGAAACATCGATTTCGCTCTAACTTCCACTTTATTTCGCTATAACTCCTATTCCTTTAAGGTACAAACGAAAATATTGAAGGTACAAACCTCAGGGAACTATTCTTAAGAGATCCGCATTGGAAAATTGAAAAAATATTAATAAACAAAAAAGTTATTAACTGTTAAATGTCCGGAAACACCGATTTCGCTCTTACTTCAACTTTATTTCGCTATAACTCCTATTCCTTTAAGGTACAAACGAAAATATTGAAGGTACAAACGATAGGGAACTATTCTTGAGAGATCCGCGTTGGAATATTGAAAAAATATTAATAAACAAAAAAGTTATTAACTGCTAAATGTCCGGAAACATCAATTTCGCTCTAACTCCAATTCCTTTAGGGTACAAACGAAATTATTGAAGGTACAAACCTCAGGGAACTATTCTTGAGAGATCCGCGTTGGAAAATTGAAAAAATATTAATAAACAAAAAAGTTATTAACTGCTAAATGTCCGGAAACATCGATTTCGCTCTAACTTCCACTTTATTTCGCTATAACTCCTATTCCTTTAATGTACAAACGAAAATATTGAAGGTACAAACCTCAGGGAACTATTCTTAAGAGATCCGCGTTGGAAAATTGAAAAAATATTAATAAACAAAAAAGTTATTAACTGTTAAATGTCCGGAAACACCGATTTCGCTCTTACTTCTACTTTACTGCTCTCTAACTCTTATTCCTTTAGGGTACAAACGAAAATATTGAAGGTACAAACCTCAGGGAACTATCCTTAAGAGATCCGCGTTGGAAAATTGAAAAAATATTAATAAACAAAAAAGTTATTAACTGCTAAATGTCCGGAAACATCGATTTCGCTCTAACTTCCACTTTATTTCGCTATAACTCCTATTCCTTTAAGGTACAAACGAAAATATTGAAGGTACAAACCTCAGGGAACTATTCTTAAGAGATCCGCATTGGAAAATTGAAAAAATATTAATAAACAAAAAAGTTATTAACTGTTAAATGTCCGGAAACACCGATTTCGCTCTTACTTCAACTTTATTTCGCTATAACTCCTATTCCTTTAAGGTACAAACGAAAATATTGAAGGTACAAACGATAGGGAACTATTCTTGAGAGATCCGCGTTGGAAAATTGAAAAAATATTAATGAACAAAAAAGTTATTAACTGCTAAATGTCCGGAAACATCGATTTCGCTCTAACTCCTATTCCTTTAGGGTACAAACGAAATTATTGAAGGTACAAACCTCAGGGAACTATTCTTGAGAGATCCGCGTTGGAAAATTGAAAAAATATTAATAAACAAAAAAGTTATTAACTGCTAAATGTCCGGAAACATCGATTTCGCTCTAACTTCCACTTTATTTCGCTATAACTCCTATTCCTTTAAGGTACAAACGAAAATTTCGATGGTACAATCAAGTACAAACGATGCTGGATCAATCCCCGTTTACAGATTTGAAATATCTTGAAAAATAGAAAAGTTACCCCTTGACGAATTTTGAAAATTCCGTATTTCCACCCCCTTCCAGGTACAAACGAAACGAAAAGTGGTACAATCAAGTACAAACGATGCTGAATCATTGCCCGTTTACAGAATCCAGATATCTTGAAAAATAGAAAAGTTACCCCTTGACGAATTTTGAAAATTCCGTATTTCCACCCCCTGCCAGGTACAAACGAAATGAAAAGTGGTACAATCAAGTACAAACGATGCTGAATCATGCCCCGTTTACAGAATTCAGATATCTTGAAAAATAGGAAAGTTACCCCTTGACGAATTTTGAAAATTCCGTACTTCCACCCCCTTTGAGATAAAAAAAAAATGAAAAGTGGTACAAACGGGTACAAACGACAAGGAATCAAACCCCGTTTACAGAATTCAAATATCTCAAAGTGGGGTGCTGGCCATTTTTTGACCCTATTTTTTTTTCGAAAACCGTAAGGGTACAAACGAAAAAAAAGGCGGTACAAACGGGTACAAACGATGCTAAAACAGACCCCGTCGAGAAAATAAAAAAATTTTAAAGTCGGGTGCCAAGTTCACATAGGTATACCCGGGCGTGCCTGGGTCTTGGCCCTGAGCGTCCTCGGGCCCCGCTTCAGGCGTCTGCTAGACGGCTGCCTGATGTGGGGTCGAGTGCCGCGAGCATGGAAGGAGGCGAGGCTCGTCCTTGTCCCGAAGAAGGGGAAGCCCGCGGAGTCGCCCTCCGCGTACCGGCCCATATGTCTGCTGGATGAGGCGGGGAAACTATTCGAGCGCGTGCTCGTTTCCCGCCTCTCCAGGCACCTGTCCGGCGGTGGCGAACACGGCCTGGCCGACACGCAGTTCGGCTTCCGCGAGGGTCGCTCGACGCTAGACGCGATCGAGCACGTGAGGGCCCTCGTGGCCTCTGCGGTGGACCGGGGCGGGGTGGTGTTGGCGATATCCATAGATATCGCCAATGCATTCAACACCCTGCCCTGGGGGAAGGTGAGGGAGGCGCTCCATAAGCACGGAGTGCCCCCCCGCCTTCGAGCCGTGTTCGCAGACTATCTGCAGGACAGGTGCATCACGTATCCGGGCCGGTACGGAATGCTTCGGAGGGAGGTATACTGTGGCGTTCCCCAGGGATCTCCGTCGGGGCCATCGCTCTGGAACTTGGGGTACGACACAGTACTTCGCGGGCCCCTGCCGCATGGCGTCGCCATCGTCTGCTACGCAGACGACACTTTGGTGATCGCTGGCGGTAGGGAGTGGACGAGGACGAGCCGTTTGGGAGAAATGGGGGCGGCCTCGGTCGTCGCCCGGATCCGGGAGTTGGGGTTGCAGGTGTCGCCGCAGAAGACGGAGGCGGTCTGGTTTCACAGACTGCCTCTGACGCGGAAACCTCCCCCGACGCGGATCCGTATAGGAGGAGCCTGGGTCGATGTCCAGAGCCGGTTCAAGTATCTCGGGCTGGACATCGACGGTCGCTGGCGCTTCGAAGGCCACTTCGACCGCTTGGCCCCCCGAGTGGAGGGTGTGGCGACCATGCTTGGTCGTCTTATGCCCAACCTCGGGGGACCGGAAGAGAGGGTGCGCCGCCTCTACGTGGGAGTGGTGCGGGCCATGGCCCTGTACGGCTCTGCCGTATGGGCCGACACCCTGGTGGCATGCCGGCGTAGCCGGTTAATCCTCAGCCGTATAGAGCGGCGGGCAGCCATCAGGGTGATCAGAGGCTATCGCACCGTATCCACGGAGGTGGCGCTGGTCCTGGCGGGGATACTCCCCTTTCATCTCCAGGCGGCTGCCGACGCCGAAGTATATCGGCGTCGGCAGATGTTCCGCCGGACGGGGGAGGACCCGCCGGACCGAGTGGTCGAGGTGTGGAAGCGCCAGTCCAGGCAGCGGGCACGCGAGGAGTGGCGGAGGCAGCTTTTTGCTAGCCCCGCCGCCCGCAAGCCCGTTGTCGGCGCGGTCCTGGCCAACTTTGATGGTTGGCTGGACCGCGGGCATGGCAGGCTCTCCTACCGCCTCACGCAGGTGCTCACCGGGCACGGATGCTTCGGTGAGTACCTGCATAAAGTGGGGGCGGAGGTGACGGCTGAGTGCCATCAGTGCGGCGCCGAGTTTGATTCGGCGCCGCACACGTTGGAGGAGTGCCCGGCCTTTGCTAGACAAAGGCGGGCACTCCGAATGGAGATTGGGTGGGACCTCTCGTTGCCGGCCGTTGTTGCTTCATTGGCTGGCAGCGGGAGGTCGTGGAATGCCGTGGCCTCCTTCTGCGAGGAGGTCATCTCGCTGAAGGAGGCAGACGAGCGGGAGCGGGAGCGTACCAATCCCGCTCGTCAAGAACGTCGACGGGCGAGGCGAAATAGGAGGCGGCGGCCGGTGGCCGTCAGCGCCGCTCCCCTCCCTGGAGGGGACGGTGCAGCGGGGCCACTGGCCCCCATAGCCCCTCGCCAAGCCCGCCAGCCGCCGTAATTACGGCGGCAAAGATGAGGCAACCGGCCCTGAGCGGGGTTACTGTCGCGGTGACCCGCTACGTTTTAAGCTCAGGGCCGGGGGACCGAGACGGCCGGCGGTAGGTGCGCCGCCGTCTCCGCGATCGGTCCCAGAGGTTGAGAGCGCTGGAGCGTGGCCCTCCGGCGCTGATATGCTGGTGGTAGGGGGCAGCAGTACACGCCCCCTCCGCGATGTGCCCCCTGTTGTGGGGGGCGCTGGGTGCGGCGGTCGCGGTGGTGTGCTTCTGCGTTCCCGCGGCCGCCGAATCACCCGATGGAGGCTACCGGGGAGTTTTTAGTGGGTACACCCGCGGGTGGGCGGTTGCTCACCCACGGGGAGTCCCACACTACCCGGCGGTTGCCCTACCGCCGCCGGGTGTGCGTAATGCATTTTCTCCCCGTTACAAAAAAAAAAAAAAAAAAAAAGGTTCCCCCCCCCCCTCCCCCTCGATGGTCCACCACCTTGTCGTGGTGAGGGGGCTTGGCTCCGATGATCTCTTCTGGCTATACCGGCGGGTTCCTTGAACCTGGCAGCTACTAGCATGCCGGGAAGGCAGACGAGTGAGGGCCGTACTAAGAGTGGACCCGGGATGAATGTGTGTGTGTGTGTGTGTGTGAGTCAGCTGCGGCCAGTACTTGATGGATATTCCTGTCAGACTAACCACGGGGGGCATAGTTGCCCCCCAACCGGAGCGTGCATCGATGTCAAGTACCTGACCTCTGTGGGAGTAATAAGGGAGAATGTAAGTCCGCTTGTCGGCAAAGTTCCCGTGAAACCACATGTTCAACGTGGGAAGGACCGCTCGATGCATTGCTGACTGGAGCCTATAACAGGGTTGAAGTCTTGGTTCTGGGCGCAGGTATGGCGGGGCGACCTGGTCAGTCTCCCTGCATACCCTGAGTGGTGGGGGGTAAACCATCACACCGTCTAGCCTGAGGTGTGTGTTAGGCGTCGGTTCGGGTCCGGCGTCGCACACACGATAGGGGTGACGTTAAACCTTTTGCATCAACTATGGCGCGGGCCTATCCCGTAATATTTTTTCGTAGAGTCATTAGGGATCGATAGGGTGTGACCGCCTGACACGGCCGCTTCTCGGCCTTCGGTTCACTTAACTAGGGTTTTTCATTACCGCTGGAAGTACCCCCACCGCGGTGGGGGTCCCATGATGGGCGAAGGCGAAGAATAACAACAATATAATATGGCACATTCAACAAGAACAACGCGAAGGATTATGTCAGAGGAGGAAGGCGACAAGAGGAGCTCCCCTTGCGCCGAACAGGTGGAGGCATCTCCACCTTTCTCCACACACAGCAGTGTGGAGATGTTAGGTGCGTCGGACGCTGCCCCCAGGCCATCTGGCCTGTGTGCCGGCAGCGCGGCGGCGCCATCCAAACTAGCCGTTGTGCGCGTTGAACGCGTACAACTGGCCGCCAACACACCACGTCGGAGGGTGGTCAGGCAATGTGCCTCGCTCCCGGTCAGCGGGGACGAGAGCGACGGATCTGTCGCCTCGTCGCGATCTGTACGATCGACCCGCTCGACCTATACCGCCACAAAGGGTAAGGCGGGGAGGAAGCGGGGCCGGCCACTGACGACGGGGGATTCTGTAGGCCTGGCCGAGGCCAAGCGGAAAGCCGTCGAGGCAGCTCTCCAGGAGAAAGACTTGGAGCGGGAGCGGATGGTGATGGACACATCCATCATGGCGCCACCCGTGTCCCGCAAGTGTAAGCCTCTCCCGAGAGAGGAGGAGTTGGCGGAGCAAATGAGATATGCTCCGACGCCTGACCTCGGCGCGGTCATTTTTGACCACGTCGGGATAATCGAGAAGGTGGCGTCCAGCTCAAACAATTTAAAGGGGACATATGTCCGACTGCTCCGCGAGGCGGCGCTTTTCATAAAGCACGCCGCCGTGGAGCAGGGTAAGCGGACCACTTCTTCATCACGTGAGGAGGACCTTGATCGTACGGTAGGGTTGCTAAGGTCCAGGGTCAGCGACCTAGAGGACCTGCTCCGCCGCCGACGACCCGCTGGCTCCCCGGGGCGTGCGCCCGTGCAGACATCTCTGCCATCCGCCGTGCCGCATCCCCCATCTCACACGACTCCACGTACGGAGGAGGAGTTGGACATGGAGCCACCCTCGGCGATGCGATCGCCGGCGCCGAGATCGCCGCCGGTATTGCGGCGACGCCCATCGCCACGACCGGTCAATGCAGCAGATACGAGGGAGTGCCTGCAGCTGCAGCCTCCTCCTCCTCCACCGTCGTCGACCCCGGCGCGAGGTCTCACGCTCGACGATGTCGAGGGCCTCGTTCGCCGGGTGTGCGGCGAGGTGGAGGCGCGATTAAGGTTCAGCCTGAGCTGTCCCGTGGAGGGGGGGCGGCCAAAAAGCTGCAGCAGCGTCGTCCGGGACTGTCACGCTGCTCCGGCTGTGAGAACGGAGAGTGCTCCCCAGCCGCCCGCCGCTGCGGGTGAGTCAGAGGGAAATACAAAGAAGCGCCACAGGGCTGGGCGCAAACATCGCCGTAAGACGAAGGTGCCGTCTGAGGTGGCAGCGGCGCAGCAGGCGCAGCAGACCTGCCCCCAGACACAGCGACAGCTTCGTCAGGGGAAGGCACCGGCTCCACCTGCAACGAGCCAGGGGCGATCAGCAGTAGCGGCTGCCCCCCTGGCCCTTCAACTGCCGCCTGCGCAGAAAGCGGCCCCGGCTTCGTCGGAGACGTGGGCCACTGTGGTGGGGCGAAAGGAGCGGCGTGCGGCGGTAAATACCGCCTCCTCCTCCACCGCCACGGCCCCTGTGGGCAACACGCCTGCTGCTGCTGGTAACAGGCAGCAGAAGGTGGCGCCTGTTAAGGGTCAAGCGCAGACACCAAAGGGCGACGCCCAGAGGGGTGTACCTGCGGCGAAGCCGCGCCCGCCTCGCGCTCCCAAGCGTGCCGCTGTCACATTGACCGTGGCAGATGGGAGCTCCACGTCCTATGTGGACGTGTGGAGGCGGGCCACCTCCGCTGTACGGCTAGAGGATGCCGGAATAACCGACATCCTCTACCGAAGGGGACAAACGGGCGCCTCGATAATCGAGGTCCCTGGCCCGGAAAGTGCCGCCAAAGCGGACAAGCTGGCGGCACTCCTCGAAGAGGCGTTCCGGGGCTCGGACATCCGCGTCGCCAGGCCGACCAAGTGTGCGGAAATCCGCATCAACGGCCTCGACGACGCGGCGAGCCCTGAGGCCGTGGCGGAGGCAGTAGCTGCTGCCGGCGGATGTACGGCTGCGGAGGTTAAGGCCGGCGAGGTTAGGCGGAACGCCTCTGGCGTCGGTAGTGCCTGGGTCCGCCTGCCGGCCTCCGCTGCGGCCAAGTTGGCCTCAGCCGGGAGGGTAAAGGTGGGCTGGGTGTCCGCCAGGGTGGAATCTCTGGCGGCCCGCCCCCTCAGGTGCTACCGCTGCCTTGAGACGGGTCACGTCCGGCAGCGGTGCACCTGCGAGAGTGACCGTGGGAGCCGCTGCTACGCTTGCGGCGGTGCAGACCACAAGGCACGGGAGTGTACGGCACCCCCGAAGTGCCCGGTCTGCACCGACCTTGGGCGGCCCTCCGGTCACCGCTTGGGGGCGAAGGGCTGTGCTCCTCCGCCTTCCAGGCGCAAGAGGGCGCAGCGGACAGCGCAGGCTGCCAGTGCAGCTAAGGGTCTGCCGCCTCTAGCTGCACAGGTGGGTTCTCGGGATGTTCCCGTGACGCAGGGAGCGTCTACGGCCACCGAAGGTTTGAGGCAGGAGCCGCAGGAGCAGCTGCGTGCGCCTCCCTCAGCTGGGGCGACTGAGAATGGGCCCGCGGGCGGGGAGGCCATGGAAACAGCCTAAATGGCTACTCCGTGCCCCCTTGCCGTGCGGGTCCTCCAGGGCAACCTCAACCACGCAGCTCGTGCCCAGGACCTGTTCGTCCACACAGTGGCTGAGCTGCGGGTGGGGTTGGCCGTGGTCGCGGAGCCCTACCGCGTCCCCGATCGCCCGGACTGGGCGGGGGACGTGCTAGGCTCCGTGGCCATAATGAACCGTGGGGCCGCTCCCTTTAGTGTATTAGCTAGGGGGAGCGGATATGTCGCGGCACTCCGCGGCGGCCTGGCAGTGGTCGGCGTTTACGCCCCGCCCAACCTACCCCTCGCGTCTTTCGAGGAGTTGTTGGACCGGGTCCGGAACTGCGTTCAGCTCCACTGTGGGACCCGGCCAACTCTGGTCCTGGGGGACTTCAACTCCAAGTCTACGGCTTGGGGGTGCCCCAGGACCGACGCGAGGGGCGACACTGTGCTGGAGTGGGCGGCGGGACTAGACCTCCGATTGCTAAATCGGGGGTCTGTCCCCACGTTCTCGCGGCGTCAGGGAGAATCGATAATCGATCTCTCTTGGGCATTGCCCGCCGCCGCGAGATACGTGACGGGGTGGAGGGTGGCGGAGGAGGTGGAGACGCTGAGCGACCACCTCCACATCCTTATGGATGTATCTGCCACCCGGATGCAGGGCCACCCCGCCCGCCGCCAGACGGGGCGTGAACGACCACGCCGATGGGCGCTTGGCCGCCTCGACGAGGATGCGTTGATGGCCGCAGCTCTCGCCATGTCCTGGGCGGAAACTCCGCCCGGGCCGGTCGACGACGTCGATGCGGAGGCCGAGTGGTTCCGGGGCACGATGACGGCGGTTTGTGACGCCGCTATGCCCCGAGTCCGTAGGCCTCCACGACGGCCCGTGTACTGGTGGTCGGACGAGATCGCCGCGCTGCGTGCAATCAGCGTGGCGGCCCGACGCCGGTACACGAGGCAACGCAGGAGACGACGTCGCGACCCGGCGAGAGAGGAGGAGCTGTACTTGGCCCATCGCCAGGCTACGGTTGACCTCCAAGCGGCCATCAAAAGGGCCAAGGCCAGAGCCTGGGACGAGCTCCTGGACTCTCTGAACCGCGATCCGTGGGGGCGTCCCTATCGGATCGTGATGGGGCGCCTGCGCCCACCGGCGCCCCCGGTCTCGGAGAGTCTAGACCCCGACGTGCTACAGCGGGTCGTAGATACGCTCTTTCCCGTGGTTCGGGAAGAGCGACGACCCGCCGAGCTGGCGGACCCGTTATTGTGGTCCGCCGATGTCAGGGTCACGGAGGAGGAGCTCGCCGCTGCCGTCCGACGGCTGGGTGCCCGAAATACGGCCCCCGGCCCGGACGGCATACCCGGGCGTGCCTGGGTCTTGGCCCTGAGCGTCCTCGGGCCCCGCTTCAGGCGTCTGCTAGACGGCTGCCTGATGTGGGGTCGAGTGCCGCGAGCATGGAAGGAGGCGAGGCTCGTCCTTGTCCCGAAGAAGGGTAAGCCCGCGGAGTCTCCCTCCGCGTACCGGCCCATATGTCTGCTGGATGAGGCGGGGAAACTATTCGAGCGCGTGCTCGTTTCCCGCCTCTCCAGGCACCTGTCCGGCGGTGGCGAACACGGCCTGGCCGACACGCAGTTCGGCTTCCGCGAGGGTCGCTCGACGCTAGACGCGATCGAGCACGTGAGGGCCCTCGCGGACTCTGCGGTGGACCGGGGCGGGGTGGTGTTGGCGATATCCATAGATATCGCCAATGCATTCAACACCCTGCCCTGGGGGAAGGTGAGGGAGGCGCTCCATAAGCACGGAGTGCCCCCCCGCCTTCGAGCCGTGTTCGCAGACTATCTGCAGGACAGGTGCATCACGTATCCGGGCCGGTACGGAATGCTTCGGAGGGAGGTATACTGTGGCGTTCCCCAGGGATCCCCGTCGGGGCCATCGCTCTGGAACTTGGGGTACGACACAGTGCTTCGCGGGCCCCTGCCGCATGGCGTCGCCGTCGTCTGCTACGCAGACGACACTTTGGTGATCGCCGGCGGTAGGGAGTGGACAAGGACGAGCCGTTTGGGAGAAATGGGGGCGGCCTCGGTCGTCGCCCGGATCCGGGAGTTGGGGTTGCAGGTGTCGCCGCAGAAGACGGAGGCGGTCTGGTTTCACAGACTGCCTCTGACGCGGAAGCCTCCCCCGACGCGGATCCGAATAGGAGGAGCCTGGGTCGATGTCCAGAGCCGGTTCAAGTATCTCGGGCTGGACATCGACGGCCGCTGGCGCTTCGAAGGCCACTTCGACCGCTTGGCCCCCCGAGTGGAGGGTGTGGCGACCATGCTTGGTCGCCTTATGCCCAACCTCGGGGGACCGGAAGAGAGGGTGCGCCGCCTCTACGTGGGAGTGGTGCGGGCCATGGCCCTGTACGGCTCTGCCGTATGGGCCGACACCCTGGTGGCATGCCGGCGTAGCCGGTTAATCCTCAGCCGTATACAGCGGCGGGCAGCCATCAGGGTGATCAGAGGCTATCGCACCGTATCCACGGAGGTGGCGCTGGTCCTGGCGGGGATACTCCCCTTTCATCTCCAGGCGGCTGCCGACGCCGAAGTATATCGGCGTCGGCAGATGTTCCGCCGGACGGGGGAGGACCCGCCGGACCGAGTGGTCGAGGTGTGGAAGCGCCAGTCCAGGCAGCGGGCACGCGAGGAGTGGCGGAGGCAGCTTTTAGCTAGCCCCGCCGCCCGCAAGCCCGCTGTCGGCGCGGTCCTAGCCAACTTTGATGGTTGGCTGGACCGCGGGCATGGCAGGCTCTCCTACCGCCTCACGCAGGTGCTCACCGGGCACGGATGCTTCGGTGAGTACTTGCATAAAGTGGGGGCGGAGGTGACGGCTGAGTGCCATCAGTGCGGCGCCGAGTTTGATTCGGCGCCGCACACGTTGGAGGAGTGCCCGGCCTTTGCTCGACAAAGGCGGGCACTCCGAATGGAGATAGGGTGGGACCTCTCGTTGCCGGCCGTTGTTGCTTCATTGGCTGGCAGCGGGAGGTCGTGGAATGCGGTGGCCTCCTTCTGCGAGGAGGTCATCTCGCAGAAGGAGGCAGACGAGCGGGAGCGGGAGCGCACCGATCCCGCTCGTCAAGAACGTCGACGGGCGAGGCGAAATAGGAGGCGGCGGCCGGTGGCCGTCAGCGCCGCTCCCCTCCCTGGAGGGGACGGTGCAGCGGGGCCACTGGCCCCCATAGCCCCTCGCCAAGCCCGCCAGCCGCCGTAATTACGGCGGCAAAGAGGAGGCAACCGGCCCTGAGCGGGGTTAGTGTCGCGGTGACCCGCTACGTTTTAAGCTCAGGGCCGGGGGACCGAGACGGCCGGCGGTAGGTGCGCCGCCGTCTCCGCGATCGATCCCAGAGATTGAGAGCGCCGGAGCGTGGCCCTCCGGCGCTGATATGATGGTGGTAGGGGGCAGGAATTTATGCCCCCTCCGCGATGTGCCCCCTGTTGTGGGGGGCGCTGGGTGCGGCGGTCGCGGTGGTGTGCTTCTGCGTTCCCGCGGCCGCCGAATCACCCGATGGAGGCTACCGGGGAGTTTTTAGTGGGTACACCCGCGGGTGGGCGGTTGCTCACCCACGGGGAGTCCCACACTACCCGGCGGTTGCCCTACCGCCGCCGGGTGTGCGTAATGCATTTTCTCCCCGTTACAAAAAAAAAAAAAAAAAAAGGTTAGGTTCCCCCTCGATGGTCCACCACCTTGTCGTGGTGAGGGGGCTTGGTTCCGATGATCTCTTCTGGCTATACCGGCGGGTTCTTTGAACCTGGCAGCTACTAGCATGCCGGGAAGGCAGAAGAGTGAGGGCCGTACTAAGAGTGGACCCGGGATGAATGTGTGTGTGTGTCAGCTGCGGTCAGTCCTTGATGGATATTCCTGTCAGACTAACCACGGGGGGCATAGTTGCCCCCCAACCGGAGCGTGCATCGATGTCAAGTACCTGACCTCTGTGGGAGTAATAAGGGAGAGTGTAAGTCCGCTTGTCGGCAAAGTTCCCGTGAAATCACATGTTCAACGTGGGAAGGACCGCTCGATGCATTGCTGACTGGAGCCTATGACAGGGTTGAAGTCTTGGTTCTGGGCGCAGGTATGGCGGGGCGACCTGGTCAGTCTCCCTGCATACCCTGAGTGGTGGGGGGTAAACCATCACACCGTCTAGCCTGAGGTGTGTGTTAGGCGTCGGTTCGGGTCCGGCGTCGCACACACGATAGGGGTGACGTTAAACCTTTTGCATCACATATCGTAACCCTTTTCTTAGAGTCGTTTGGGGTGGATAGGCTGGACCGGCTGATAAACCGCTTCTCGGTTTTCACCTCCGTAACTAGGTTTCTCTTCCGGCGGGGATAGTAGCCCTACTGCGGTAGGGCTCCCATGATGGGCGAACCGTCGTTAACTTAAATCCTGATGTACCATGAACAATGACGGCAAACTAAACATAAATTCTACGAAATCTAAAAGAAAGGACGACGCAAACGCAACACTGACGAGACTTGACAGTAACGACGAGGTCTGGCTCTCCTCCTGCCCTCCTGGCCTGTCGCACCCCAGTTCGGAGAACGATGTCACCATCATACACGATGAAGACACCTCGTCCTCCACTGATACGGAGTACCACTGGGCGAAAGATGCTTTCTCCCCGCCCCGCACGGCGGTACCGGACGCGCGGACTCACCGTGCATTGGTGCAAGCTAAGCGTATGGAACAGGCAGAGAACACTGCCTTCCAATCTCTCTCCCGTACGATGACCGACCTTGCTGAACTTGCGAAAGCGAGGACAGTAAGGTCCGAGATCAAAATTGCGATACATACGGCCACCAAGCAGCTACGCGTCTTGATGGAGTACCGGGAGGCACGGTGTGCGGCTACGGCGGCGTGCTATCGCGACCTGCTACACATGAAAGCAACCATGAGCGGCCCAACCCCGGCGAAAAGAACTCTGGCCTCGACTTTTGCGCAGACGTCCCCGTCAGGGCACGACTCTGCAACCCAGGTGAGTCCTGGATTTATTCAACTCCAACTGGGACACGGCGATACGTCGAAGAGGAAAAAGGTGTCCCCCTCTCCTCCTAGCGGAGATATGAACAAAAGGAGGCGCAAGGCCCCCAGGAAAGCAGTGCCGGAAATTTCGAACCATGAGACCGCGAGTGTCTCAGACTCCGAGACATGGGCGACAGTTGTGTCTAGGAACGCCCGTAGGCGTAGTAAGTAGTAGTAGTAGTAAGTTATCAGTTTGGGCGGGGTGAGGAGACGGTTCCCCTCACCAGATCCTTAGGTAAGTTCATACCCACTAGAGGCTTTGCTCACCCTTAATTGCTCTAAGACATCCAGTTACTCCAGGAGGCACATAGCGCGAATTCGAACCTCAGTGTTTCACCTTCCGACGGGGGACTGTACGCTGACTTATTCATCCAACTGCCATGCTCCCTACTTTGTTAGCTAATGGCCGTCGGCCGTGGTTTACGTCGGGCGAGTTGGTGATAGAATATTCAGGTATACCGCCTGGAGTTGGCGGGGAACCAAAGAGAGTCACTTTGATCCTGTTTGTTCTATTCAGAGAGTGGACACTGAGAAGCGTCCGCTCCCCTTTTTCTTGATATCCCCACTAAGCGAGACTTTACCTATTAAACTCGAAATCGTGTTCAGGCTTCTAACGCTTGGATATTGTTAGTGTGTTATTTCCGGATAGCAAGGTAGTTTGTAGTAAAGCGATAGATGTAGAAAGCTAATTGTGTTGTTAAACTTTCCGAGGAGGGCCCTTCGGCCTTCTCTCGTGGTTAGTAGCAAAAAGTTTTGAAGACGGAGGAAAAGAAAAAAAAAAAAAAAAAAAAAAAAAAAAAAAAAAAAAAAAAACGCGATTTAACCCAAGGGCGTAGGATTGTCCGCGAGCAGTGAGCTCACCGACAAACACGTACAGGCTTTGCGCCCGGTGGGGAGATCTAGTGATACTGCCCCGACCGATTGTTCCGACTTATCGCGCGAGAGGTGTTGCGGGCCGGCTGCCCCGACATCCTCGTCTGGGTTAAGAAAGGAAGTGAGCCCCCCCTCCGACGGTTGCTGAACCTGGTACCCCCCTTCTAAATCGCGCCCGAAGTTAGGTTAGGTACGAACAAATATGCAAGGGCCGATAACAAACAGGAGTGAATTTCTCAACGGGTTGACAAGCCTTGGAGCAGTGCAGCTACGTTCTCGGAACGTACTGGGCACATACATCAGCAAGTTTGTCAGTTTTTAATTATCATTCTCTCCTGTAGTGAGAGAAAGTATATTAGCTTTTATACTAGTGGTAGTATACGTTTTTCCGTGTTTTACGGGTTGAATTACTCCGCTTGGTTATTAGCGGGCATAGGTCCGTGGATCTCTACCAGTCAGTGTTTGAGGAGCGAGTCGGATAAGCACTCGTCCTCTGCACGTCCTGGGTATACTTTTATCTCTTTGTGAGATAAAGTTCATAGTTTTACGCGTCGGCATTTACTGCATCGTTTACGACGTAGTTTCCGGTCCGCGAGGTTTGATTTAATACTTCTGTATTTTAATTTCCTGTTACCGAATCTGTGAGCTCACCGTCATAGACATACAGGCTTTGCGTCCACCAAGAGAAGTTATCGCTCCTTTTGGTAGTTGATCCGACTTATCGCGCGAGAGGTCTTGCGGGCCGGCAGATTCGGGAGGACTTTCGCTAGTTATTCGTTCACTGTTTCCTCGGATATACTGGTATGTTTGCCTATCCAGTAATCGGAGAGTGAACAAGGCGCGGTTCAGTTGTTATATTGTGTAAATTTCAGAATTTGCTTTCATTTATCTCTTTGTGAGATAAGGTTCATAGTTTTGCGCGGCGGCATTTACTGCATCGTTTACGACGTAGTTTCCGGTCCGCGAGGTTTGATTTAATACATTTGTATTTTAATTTCCTGTTACCGAATCTGTGAGCTCACCGTCATAGACATACAGGCTTTGCGCCCACCAAGAGAAGTTATCGCTCCTCTTGGTAGTTGATCCGACTTATCGCGCGAGAGGTCATGCGGGCCGGCAGATTCGGGAGGACTTTCGCTAGTTATTCGTTCACTGTTTCCTCGGATATACTGGTATGTTTGCCTATCCAGTAATCGGAGAGTGAACAAGGCGCGGTTCAGTTGTTATATTGTGTGAATTTTGAGAATTTGCTTTCATTTATCTCTTTGTGAGATAAGGTTCATAGTTTTGCGCGGCGGCATTTACTGCATCGTTTACGACGTAGTTTCCGGTCCGCGAGGTTTGATTTAATACATTTGTATTTTAATTTCCTGTTACCGAATCTGTGAGCTCACCGTCATAGACATACAGGCTTTGCGCCCACCAAGAGAAGTTATCGCTCCTCTTGGTAGTTGATCCGACTTATCGCGCGAGAGGTCATGCGGGCCGGCAGATTCGGGAGGACTTTCGCTAGTTATTCGTTCACTGTTTCCTCGGATATACTGGTATTTTTGCCTATCCAGTAATCGGAGAGTGAACAAGGCGCGGTTCAGTTGTTATATTGTGTGAATTTTGAGAATTTGCTTTCATTTATCTCTTTGTGAGATAAAGTTCATAGTTTTGCGCGCCGTTATTTACTGCATCGTTTACGACGTAGTTTCCGGACCGCGAGGTTTTGATTTAATATTTCTGTATTTTGACTTCCTGTTACCGAATCTGTGAGCACACCGTCATAGACATACAGGCTTTGCGTCTACCAAGAGAAGTTATCGTTCCTCATGGTAGTTGATCCGACTTATCGCGCGAGAGGTCATGCGGGCCGGCAGATTCGGGAGGACTTTCGCTAATTATTCGTTCACAGTTCCCTCGGATGTACTGATATATTGACATATTCAGTAATCGAAGAGTGAACATGGCGCGGTTCAGTTGTTATGTTGTGTAAATTTGAGAATATTTTTTTTTTTTTCTTTTTTGTTATGTCTTGTTAGAATTAGTTCCAGACTGTTTTGGTTTTGCCCACTTTTGTATGAGAGGGCTGATATTTATAATTGTTCTTAGTGTTTCTTCTAATTCTGTGTGTTGATTTATGATTGTAACGTTTTGCCTTGTTAATATTTGTCAGGTTTTTTGGGTGCATTTTGCATTATGTTCGTGTGAATGCTATGGTCTGGTTATAGTGTATCTTGTATAGACGATTTGTTTATGCTTATGTATTATTTGTTCATTGCTTATTTGTGGATTGCACAATGTTATTGCGTTTGTGTTTTGATAGGATTTTGCGTATGTCGCAGTATGCGATTGGCACGAGTGTTTTCTTACTGCATTTGTAATGTTGGCCTTCCTTGTTATTTGAGAAAACGTTTAGGTAGTATAGGCTAATTATTTGTTTATCGCAATAGTAGTGGCTTTTATTTTAGTAGTTGCATGACTTTGAAGATAGTTTATTTTGTATTTTATGCACTTGTAGTGACGTTGTAGTGATTGTTTTCCAAACATACATTTATATTTATTAATAGATTTGTTACATATTTATTTATTTTGTATTTATTACACGCATTAAATTTCAGTTTGTTCTTTGATTAAGAGGTATGTATTTTGTTCGTAAAATGTTGCATTGGTCCAAGGACACCGGTGTTCTATTCCTTCCGTGGGTCATTTTTAGCCATTAGAGTGTTTAGTTGCCTTATATCCTACCGGTGAACGATACTTTGTCAAATTTTGGCATAAAGTGTCAAGAGAGTTTCTAAACGTGTATTGCATATCTATTTTATGGATTTCTTTTTCACAACGTACGGATGTTGGTGGAGATTTCCCGTTGTTTTTGGAGCTATCTGGCGCGAGTTAGTATGTTTATAATGTTCCTAGTATTGGTTTTATAATTGTAGCACATTTTATTTTAGTAATTGGATGCTTTTGAGGGATGATTTATTTTTGTATTTATGCGCCTGTGAAGACGTTGTAATAATTGTTTTTTCAAGCATACTTATACATTTGTTGACTGGTTCTTTATATATTTATTTATTTGTATTTATTTCACACATTAACTTTCTGTTTTTCTTTAATTAGAAGATATGAATTTTGTTAAAATGTTGCATTCTTATAAATAAATTGGTAAAAGGGCAACGGTGCTCTATTCCTACCGTGGGTCACTTTAGAGTGTTTAGTTACCTTATATTCAATATGTGAGCCGCTCAATGCACACATCGATGAACTCCACTTTTTGAAAAATCTTATATTTAAGTGTCAAAGCCCTTGGTCTAGTCATTACTTTTTATATTCATAATAACTTTCCTGAATAATAAAGATTAGCACCATTAAATGGCAATTTTTTTTTTTTTTTTTTTGGCCACTGAATAATAAGTAATTTATTTCAGAAGTCATTTCGATTAACTCCATACTCTAATGTAAATCGTTTCAGTAACGCTGTATCTGTTTCGGCCGTGCGTCGACGCTTATTTGTTTTTAAACAGCCGAAGATGCTCTCTCCCTCTCAATAATATTCGTAACAAAATCGCATCGGTAAACAGATAAAAAGAAGCACAATGCAAACGGTAGTTAGTATGGCAGTGATCTCGCACGCTGAATGTTACTGTGTACTTCTTAGTCTTTTCAACATTACTCCCAGATTTTTTTTTTTTTTTTTAAAGAAATAAATATTATGCCGTTATAATCAACGTGAGTGAGACTAATAATGTGAGTGAGGAAAACAGTGATGATTCTTCAATACGATTTATCAACAGAAAGTCTGGTTCAAGAAGACGTTTATCGTTTTCCTCGGATTCATCGGATTGCAACCGTACAAACCCAACAAACACATTGATTGGGAGGAAAAGAACTCGTAATCCTGTTAAATGGATACGAGATTTACAAAAGCATAACAGGATAAAAGGTTTGGCATACAGGAATAGGGGAGGAAAATTAATACCTGCAAAAACATTTGTCGATATACAATGCAGATGCCGTCAAAATTGCAATCAAAAAAATTCTTTCGGATGAGAGAGAGGCTGTCATGAAAGAGTTTTATAGTTTACATAGTCAACTTGACCAAAATATTTTCTTAAGAGATTGTATCAAAGTTAACGAAATAAAAAGAAGGCGCCCTACGAATGAAACTAAAGAACGAAGATCACATTCGTTTACATATTACTTTCGAAAAGAGAGACTTGATATTCCCGTTTGTAAAAAATATTTTAGAGACACTTATCAGGTGAGTGACGGGAGGATATACGATTGTTGTTCTAAAGAACAAGTTACATCTTTGGTTGATAAGCGCAAAGGCCGCGTTGCAAGCAATAAAATGGATGATACAAATGTTATAATGCATATAAAGTCATTTCCAGCCTACAGTAGTCACTACACCAGAGCTCATAATCCAAGACGACAATATTTAAATCC
Source organism: Mimumesa dahlbomi (assembly GCA_917499265.3). Classification (NCBI taxonomy): domain Eukaryota; kingdom Metazoa; phylum Arthropoda; class Insecta; order Hymenoptera; family Crabronidae; genus Mimumesa; species Mimumesa dahlbomi. Next base: position 118,111 of record OU824126.1, on the reverse strand, counting down.
TGACTTAAATATTAAGAAGATGTATGAACTATACGTCACAGAATGTGAAAAGGAAAACGAAGCACCAGTGAAAGAAAAATATTACTATAATGTGTCCTCTACAAAATTTAATTTACATTTTAAACAACCATCAAAGGATACGTGTCGAACTTGTGATATTTTCAAATAAGAATTTCAATCTTCAGACGATGAGGGAATTAAGATGGCAAAGATTGAAAAGGAAACTCACTTGGAAGACGTTGAACGGGCTCGCAGTCAAATGGCTGCCGATCGAATGGCAACATCGGAAAAATTGTTCGTATTTTCTTTTGACTTGGAAAAAGCTTTAGCCTTTCCCAAGTTGACCACATCCGTAGCTTATTATAAGCGAAATTTATATGTTTATAATTTTGGATGTCATGAATTCAATAAAAATATAAGCCACATGTTTGCTTGGCCAGAAACTGAAGAATCTCGTGGGTCTCAAGAAATTTCATCTTGTCTAATAAAGTACCTAAAGACTTACGCTGCAAACTTCGAAAAAATAATAACATATTCGGGTTCGTGTACCGGGCAAAGCAGAAGTATTAAAACCGTCTTAAGTTTGTTGAAACTTGTTCAAAGCACGGAAATCAAAGCTGAATCAATTGACATGAAATTTTTTTTTTTTTTTTTTGGTAAGTGAACACAGCTATTTGCCCAATGATTCAAAACATTTTTTTCACCAGATGATTGGTACCATATAATCAAAACCTGTAAAAAGAAAGCGCCATTTCATCTAATCCAAATGACTCATCAAGATTTTTTTTGGCAACAAACCCTTTAGAACAGTCTATCATTAACAGAAAAGTAACCGTCACAGGGCTTCCAGTAGATTGGCTTAAAGTACGCTGGATAAAGTTAGAAGGGTCCAAACCCTATCTCATACAATTCAAGTGTGACTATAATGAAGATACAGAATTTCAAGCCATTAATATAAGAAAATCATTAGTGGGTAGACCGCAAAGTTTGAAAAATATAGATCAGCCTTTATTATATCCTAAAGGTAGGACTGTGACAAGGAAAAATGGAGAGGCATGATGGATCTGCTAAAATTCATTCCTTCTGTTAAACATGATTACTATAAGAACTTGTCAACAAATCGAAATGACGAATCCTCGCATACAGCTGATGAAGAGGACATTATTTATAATATTGCTGAATCATCCCAAAGAATAATGCCGCTAACATAAAGCTGCTATGAATTAATTACAAAAATTTTATTATAACCGAACTGCCAACATTCATTTTTATGGAAAAGCTGTGATAAAAATGTATAATAACTAACTTTTTCTGTAATAAAAACTTAAAAATTTTAAAGACTGAATTTAGCTTTATTACTTTTTTCAGTTGCCAAATCGATTAACTCCACCAGTCACATAAAAACTGTAACATTACTGACGATTGTTTGTTGGCTATTCTTTCTTATTAATTTTATATACCGTTAGATGAAAGCTATATCTGCAATTATGCATTCTACATTATATATTTGAATTCATATTTTCAGAGGAATTTTTTTTTTTTTTTTAAACAATATACATTACATCGTCGCGTTTCTCAACTTTTCGTTTTATGGAGTTAATCGATGTGTGCACTGAGCGGCTCATGTAATACTAGGTGAAGTCCTCTGTGAGCAAAATTTTTTTTTTTTTTTTGACCGTAAAAAGAGATTTTCGGCAGTGAATCGGGGCTTTGCCTTGTTTCCCTGTAGTATACTCTTATCGTCCCGGGCCAGCATCAGTAGTAGTGGCTGGTCCGAAGCGGAAGGAGCGGGAAAACAGTGGCGGAGGAGCGGAGCATCCGAGCGAGCGGTCACCCATCCCATCGGTGTCCACGACGGGCGACGCTTCACCTCGGTAATCGTACGACCGCCGGTGCTCCGCTCCTACCACGGGCCTCTGCTTACACGTTTAGTCGTTTAGTTCTTACATATTCTGCTAGTAAATGAATTTTCCCCTTTTCCGACTTCAAAGATGACAATGTGGCTTACCGTGTTTGTATTTTATAGCTATTTGTGTATCGAAAATCGACTTCTCGCCGTGGATAGGACACTGTTCCTTACCGACTTACAGTGCTTCCTAACATGGGCTACCAAGATCCTGAATTACTTATTATTAATGTTATTAATGATAGTGGTCTATTATAAGAACAGTGTGTCACAGATAATTCAGCAGGCCACGTTATTTATTACTTCGTTGTATTTATATTTCTGTTGGTAGCTGCTAGTTCTTTGGGTTGCCGAGCCCGTGCGGTGGCGTCTCCTGGCTGAGCCGGGTCGCATTGTCTGAGTTTCCCTCCCTGTGTGTCGCGCCTCTTCATGTCGTTCTATGTCATTGCTCGTTGTCGGTTCGGTATTCAGAGCGTCATTCTTCTGGTTTCGTAATTATATCCGGATGTAATCGGATGTGAGGTTCTTCGCGATTTTCAAAGGTTACGATAAGAATAATTTTGTTACATGTAGGTTGGCATTCTTCTTCGGGGGGTAATTCTTCTTATTTATTTATGGGTATCCCGGTTCGGTGTTGTGTTCTAGGATTTTGTTGTCGTTGCAGGGTTCTTGTTATCGGTAGATCCTTTGGCCTGATCTTGATGCACTTCACTGTATTATCGTGTAGTAACAATGATGCCCGCTAGTCGGCATCTCGTGGTTTCGCGGAGGCGCGGAGTCGCAGCCAAAAAGTTCGCGGGGGCCGTATATCTGCTCGGGGACCGCGAGTTCTCGTCAGCGGGGTTTGGCGGCGGGAGGGTGGGAGCCGCCTTACCCCTTTACCACCCTCGTTATCAGATTTGTGTATCCTATCTGAAACGAGGGTGGGCCCTATGGCTGTGCTTGCAACCTTGCGGCGAGCACGTGGCCGTGGGAGGAAGGCGTGCGCGTGCACGGCCGACCTCGATTTATTTTACATTTTGATATTTATATTAAGCATAATTCGGTGCAGTTTGACTCGACGTTGTCGCTTTAGCGCGGTTCTTTTCGCGGTTTCAGGTGCTTCTTTCTGTTCGTTCGCGGGTAGTATTTAGGTCGCGTTATGTTTAATTTTAATATTATCGTCGGTCGAGTCGCGTTTGTATTGTTCGCGTCCTGTGAAATACATAGATTGCGGTGTCTGTTGGCATATTATGTATATATTGTTCATTGATTAATTATCATTGTCCTTCCGGTGTTACGCGTACGATATGTGGACCTTGCCGCGTCGCGAGGGGGCGCGTGTACGGTCGGTCGCGGATCATTTTATCGGTTTTATCTGATTTGATGTTGGATCTCGCGAGCCGTCGGATAGCTGCAGTCATGTTTTGTACGATTCATTAAGGTAGAGTGAATCTATTCGCGATTTTATGTTTGTGATCTTGTTCGTAGGTTAATTGGTCATTCGAATTTAATTTTGTTTATTATTTGTCTTGGATCTTTTCCGGGTATTTGGTAGATTGTACTGCGTTAGTTTTAGTACGGGCTGTTTAATTGTGTCGATAAGAGGCGGTGCATTTCTCGTGAGGGGCATGGGATTTCATGTATGGCGTGAATTTAGGCGATTGCGTGCGGGCGTGCGTGTCACGAAAGTTGCGAGGTTATCTTTTTTAGGGGTATACGCGTGGTGTGCGCTCGACGATTACGATTGTTTATTAATAATCGCGAACGTTGATGGTTTCGTTTGTTCCTGTTCGCGTGGTGTCGTGTTTCTATGTGAATCTGTAATCCGCGTCGCGATTGGCTCGTTCGGTCATTTACGCGGGAGTCGCGTGTTGACCTACTTTCGACGTGGACGTACGTTATAGCGTGGGTGAGGCATTTCATCGCGTGTGGGTGATTTGGTTGCGGTTTTTCCCGGGATTCCGTGTGAGGTGGGTGGTTCGTAGGTTTGGATATGAATTTTCGCGGCGTTTCAGGGCGAATACGATGACGCGTGCTCGGTGATCGCGGTCGGTGATTTCGCGTTGTGTTTGTTTATTGTGTTACGTGTGTTACTTAGCGAGGTGAGGGGGATTTTCAGTATGAATTAATTGTGCTTATGTTGCAGGTGTTACGCACTTGATTGCGTGTAAGAACGAGAGTTGTCGGGCCGTCGGGAGTAAGCGTGAGTGCGGGCCTCGTTTTGAGGTTAATTTTGCCGGCCGCCGCGGACCCGGTGAATATTCAAGGGGTGATAGAGTGTCAGATTGAGGAGCTTCTCCTTGATCGGATGTCCTGAGAGATACAGGGTGCATGCTACAGGTAAGCGTTAATGTGATTAGTTTTTGTCATCGTTAGGAAAGTTAAAATATGTTCTGAGAAATTTTCTGTATTTTGTTAGAAGGGGATCGTTGTAGCTGTCGTGAGGCTTCTGGTGTAAAAGAAGGTATACGTTAATTTTTGTAGGTGTTTTGATGTTATTTCGTGTGGCTGGCTTGATTCTAATTATATTTTGTTTTCTAGGAGATGGCTGTGGACGTGAACCTTATGATTTTGTTCGTGCTCTGTGGTTGACGGGGAAATCTGTTCGTGATAGTCTTACTAGGAGCTATGGATTGTATTTAGAGTTGGCGACTTGTTCGTGTGTTTACAACGCTTCTGGTGAGTTGACGTTGTTGGAGGTGATGATGTCTTAGACGTTCTTTGTACGATAAGTTAGATTGTGATACTTGTGGGTGTATGTGCGTTACTTGGATTGTGTGGGGTTTCATAATTGGTTCGTTGATTAAAGTTGTTTACATTTTAGGTGTTCGTTTGTCGGTATGTCGTTCTGTCTTGTTTTTAAAGTGTGGAATTTTGATTGTAGAATGTAGCGTTTTATAAGTTAATTGTTGAATTCATGGTTCGGTGCTTGTTGGCGTTTGTATTATTTGTACCGCGTTGTACGTTCGTTGTTGTCTAAATTTAGGAGAGACCAGCTTATGTGTTATTTGTCTTTGTGAGGAAGTGTGGTCGTGGGTTGACGCGAGGTTTGTGTAGAATGTTTACTCGTTGTTAGATGTGGGGTGTTGGAGTCATACGTGTGTGTAGTTTGTAGAAATATTCTTATGAGTTTCGCGTTTATGATACTGTATTCGAGGGCGTGGGGGTCGAGAAGTGTGTGAGGGAGGATGGTGTTTTCAGCGATTGTTGCGAGTGTCACGTATCATTTAATTGATTTTTATGATTTATATGGGGATTAGATTCTTCTATGCTGGTGTTATAATTTCGCGGTTTCGATGACTGTATTATCGCGTTGTCGACTGTGTGTGTGAGTGTCTGGTTGTATGGACTGTGTGTGTCTCCTTTACGGGTAATTCACGCTCGCGTGTATTACATACGTCGTTGATATGCGCGTGTCTTTGATCTATTTCGCGTGTTTCGTTATGGTTTTGATAGTTTGATGTTGCGTGAATTTACTATGTGTGGGATTGTTACGCGGTGTACTTTCTTCTCTGTAGATTTTTCTAAAGATTATTAGTTTCTGGTTTTATAGTATGTTGGATCTACGGGGGTCTGTTCGGTTATTTAAATATTAAAAACGCGGTCGATTTACAGGTGGTGGTTTACTGCCTGTTTCCTGCCACGATGACTGCACGTGCGCTGACTTCGGATTTGTTGTTGTTCGCTGATTTACACGTTCCGCATGGTCACCCTTCAGGCCGAGCGTGTGTCATTCTCGTTCGTTGAGTGGGCCATAAATCGATCTTGGGCCTGGACTGACTCTTGTTAATGGCGGCTGGTTCGTATCTTCTCTCTGCTTTCCCGATTCGACCCGTACGATGGATTTGCCCGTACCCCCCGTGGTCGAGTGCGTGCGTTTTCTTATTTTTTAGGAACGGTTGTAAAAGATCGAAAATTGAACTATTCGGCCGGGGTTATAACGGTTTTTCGCGATTTTGAGAGTGGTTGAGAAAAAGGGCAAAATTTTTCAAGTATGTATCGTCTCGTTTCTCTGATTTCTAACTCATTGATTTCTTTTGATTTCTTTAATTATCCGGGCGAGGTGTGACTTTTCTGCTAAGGTACGTTTTTGGATCGTCAATTGTTTGTACCGTTAGATTTTACGTATTATTATTCGCGGTGTCGTGTAATTAATTGAACCCGTTTACGTGTTCGCGATGGGAAAATGTGAGCTTATTGGTTGAGGATTCTTCTTAGATTGCCCGTTTGTTATTATTAATTGCGTTGTTTGAATAAATATTATTTTTTTTTTTTTTCAGATTGTAAAGCGGTTCCGAGGGTTCGATGACACGGTATTGGCGTTGGTACCCGATTAAATAAATGCTTTTGCGTGTGATGTATAGTGAAACCTAATTGTTGTTATCTTACTATTGATCTTTGATAATATTACGTGTTCTAATTGATTCTAATTCGTATGTTTCAGGTGTTCCGGTTTAAGCGAATGTATGTACGAGTGAGTATTATTGTCGTGTATGCTCCCGTTTTGAATAATTTGATCCGTGCGCGGTGAGGAAAGGTATTTAGCTCAGGTAATCGTATGTGTCCGGTGATTCTATTCTTATTTGTATGCGTGTAATGGACATGATATTAATTCGTTCGTTGTTTCAGGTATTATAAGTGTCAAGGGGCGTCCTGCGAACCCTAGAGCCGTCGGGGAATTGTTCGAGGGATCGCGATCTGAGTATGTGTTCGAGAATTAATTTTGCTATCGGTTATTACGACTTATCAGGGGTTTAGGGGTTTTTCTTTTTTTCGAATGTATGAATTTTGTGTGGGCATACTAGAGTTTTTTTTTTTTTTTGTGTAATATGTAGTGTTTCGCGAGTAGTTTGTTAGAAATCTATTATTTATAATGATTTGTGATGTATGTTTCAGTTTTTCCGGTTTGATTTGGTACAGGGATCGTTGTTTATTATTTACATTTACGCGTCGTTGTGAGATGAATTGGCCCTTATTCCGTGGAGGCAGGTATTTGAATCGTCTGTTCGCGGGTGATTTTAAATTTAAGAATTTGTTCGGAATTGCATATCTACTTGTGATATTTAAGCCGGCTAGATTATATTTAATTTATTATTTTACAGGAACTGTGACGTGATTCGAGCCCTGGAGTTTGCTGAGGTCGCGTTCGAGGGTCGTTGTTCGAGTGCGCCTTCTTGTATTAACTACTTATTTGATTTTATTACCGGGTTTACCGAAAATATTGCTCGTATGTGTGCGAGGAAGAGACGAGTGTAACGTACTCTCTCTCGCGCACCTGAGCCCGATATTGTTCGGGTGTGTGATGTTTGAATGTTTGAATTAAAGATTCTCCTGCGCGGTGTAAAATTTGATTAACCGTCCTACCTTTACCGGTGCTTATTTCGATGTATTACGTTGCGTGTTGGGTGGTTGTGGTCGTCAGGGTGGGTCGCACTGCGTCTTTGCACTTATTAATTGAACTCGCGGCGCGTGTTATGGATGTATTTTTATTAAACACTGTGATTGTATTGAATTGTTTGTTTTAATAAATAGTATTTATTGTATTATAGTTCCCGTATTGTAAACTGCGATTGTACACCGTTTCGTACGCGGGTTCGACGCGGCGCGAGATCTTTGTCGTAATTTAGCGGCGATGGTTACGTAGAGGGTGTCGTTTTTTGACTGTCGGGTTCTTGGCGGACCGTTAAGCAAGAGAAGCTCGGGGTGAGTTTTACGGGGGTGGAGGGCGTTCTGGTGGGGATATTCTCTTGTGTGTGTGTGTGTGTGTGTGTGTGTGTGTAGGAGAGAGTATGCACGTGCGTGTTTACGTCCGGTTCGCATGCGCGAAGTGGCTCGCGGACGGATCTTGTTACGCGGTAGTCTATGGTCAGGGGCTCGCGAGATGCTGTCGATTCTGTATCGCGCGTAATTATGTATATGGATCTAGCTTGATTGGTAAAGTTGTTATCGATCTGTGACGATCGTGATGGAATTCTATCGGTTCGCGAGGCGGGCCCGTGGCTGTGCTTGCAACCTTGCGGCGAGCACGTGGAAGGCGTGCGCGTGCACGGCCGACCTCGATTTATTTTACATTTTGATATTTATATTAAGCATAATTCGTTGCAGTTCGACTCGACGTTGTCGCTTTAGCGCGGTTCTTTTCGCGGTTTCAGGTGCTTCTTTCTGTTCGTTCGCGGGTAGTATTTAGGTCGCGTTATGTTTAATTTTAATATTATCGTCGGTCGAGTCGCGTTTGTATTGTTCGCGTCCTGTGAAATACATAGATTGCGGTGTCTGTTGGCATATTATGTATATATTGTTCATTGATTAATTATCATTGTCCTTCCGGTGTTACGCGTACGATATGTGGACCTTGCCGCGTCGCGAGGGGGCGCGTGTACGGTCGGTCGCGGATCATTTTATCGGTTTTATCTGATTTGATGTTGGATCTCGCGAGCCGTCGGATAGCTGCAGTCATGTTTTGTACGATTCATTAAGGTAGAGTGAATCTATTCGCGATTTTATGTTTGTGATCTTGTTCGTAGGTTAATTGGTCATTCGAATTTAATTTTGTTTATTATTTGTCTTGGATCTTTTCCGGGTATTTGGTAGATTGGACTGCGTTAGTTTTAGTACGGGCTGTTTAATTGTGTCGATAAGAGGCGGTGCATTTCTCGTGAGGGGCATGGGATTTCATGTATGGCGTGAATTTAGGCGATTGCGTGCGGGCGTGCGTGTCACGAAAGTTGCGAGGTTATCTTTTTTAGGGGTATACGCGTGGTGTGCGCTCGACGATTACGATTGTTTATTAATAATCGCGAACGTTGATGGTTTCGTTTGTTCCTGTTCGCGTGGTGTCGTGTTTCTATGTGAATCTGTAATCCGCGTCGCGATTGGCTCGTTCGGTCATTTACGCGGGAGTCGCGTGTTGACCTACTTTCGACGTGGACGTACGTTATAGCGTGGGTGAGGCATTTCATCGCGTGTGGGTGATTTGGTTGCGGTTTTTCCCGGGATTCCGTGTGAGGTGGGTGGTTCGTAGGTTTGGATATGAATTTTCGCGGCGTTTCAGGGCGAATACGATGACGCGTGCTCGGTGATCGCGGTCGGTGATTTCGCGTTGTGTTTGTTTATTGTGTTACGTGTGTTACTTAGCGAGGTGAGGGGGATTTTCAGTATGAATTAATTGTGCTTATGTTGCAGGTGTTACGCACTTGATTGCGTGTAAGAACGAGAGTTGTCGGGCCGTCGGGAGTAAGCGTGAGTGCGGGCCTCGTTTTGAGGTTAATTTTGCCGGCCGCCGCGGACCCGGTGAATATTCAAGGGGTGATAGAGTGTCAGATTGAGGAGCTTCTCCTTGATCGGATGTCCTGAGAGATACAGGGTGCATGCTACAGGTAAGCGTTAATGTGATTAGTTTTTGTCATCGTTAGGAAAGTTAAAATATGTTCTGAGAAATTTTCTGTATTTTGTTAGAAGGGGATCGTTGTAGCTGTCGTGAGGCTTCTGGTGTAAAAGAAGGTATACGTTAATTTTTGTAGGTGTTTTGATGTTATTTCGTGTGGCTGGCTTGATTCTAATTATATTTTGTTTTCTAGGAGATGGCTGTGGACGTGAACCTTATGATTTTGTTCGTGCTCTGTGGTTGACGGGGAAATCTGTTCGTGATAGTCTTACTAGGAGCTATGGATTGTATTTAGAGTTGGCGACTTGTTCGTGTGTTTACAACGCTTCTGGTGAGTTGACGTTGTTGGAGGTGATGATGTCTTAGACGTTCTTTGTACGATAAGTTAGATTGTGATACTTGTGGGTGTATGTGCGTTACTTGAATTGTGTGGGGTTTCATAATTGGTTCGTTGATTAAAGTTGTTTACATTTTAGGTGTTCGTTTGTCGGTATGTCGTTCTGTCTTGTTTTTAAAGTGTGGAATTTTGATTGTAGAATGTAGCGTTTTATAAGTTAATTGTTGAATTCATGGTTCGGTGCTTGTTGGCGTTTGTATTATTTGTACCGCGTTGTACGTTCGTTGTTGTCTAAATTTAGGAGAGACCAGCTTATGTGTTATTTGTCTTTGTGAGGAAGTGTGGTCGTGGGTTGACGCGAGGTTTGTGTAGAATGTTTACTCGTTGTTAGATGTGGGGTGTTGGAGTCATACGTGTGTGTAGTTTGTAGAAATATTCTTATGAGTTTCGCGTTTATGATACTGTATTCGAGGGCGTGGGGGTCGAGAAGTGTGTGAGGGAGGATGGTGTTTTCAGCGATTGTTGCGAGTGTCACGTATCATTTAATTGATTTTTATGATTTATATGGGGATTAGATTCTTCTATGCTGGTGTTATAATTTCGCGGTTTCGATGACTGTATTATCGCGTTGTCGACTGTGTGTGTGAGTGTCTGGTTGTATGGACTGTGTGTGTCTCCTTTACGGGTAATTCACGCTCGCGTGTATTACATACGTCGTTGATATGCGCGTGTCTTTGATCTATTTCGCGTGTTTCGTTATGGTTTTGATAGTTTGATGTTGCGTGAATTTACTATGTGTGGGATTGTTACGCGGTGTACTTTCTTCTCTGTAGATTTTTCTAAAGATTATTAGTTTCTGGTTTTATAGTATGTTGGATCTACGGGGGTCTGTTCGGTTATTTAAGTATTAAAAACGCGGTCGATTTACAGGTGGTGGTTTACTGCCTGTTTCCTGCCACGATGACTGCACGTGCGCTGACTTCGGATTTGTTGTTGTTCGCTGATTTACACGTTCCGCATGGTCACCCTTCAGGCCGAGCGTGTGTCATTCTCGTTCGTTGAGTGGGCCATAAATCGATCTTGGGCCTGGACTGACTCTTGTTAATGGCGGCTGGTTCGTATCTTCTCTCTGCTTTCCCGATTCGACCCGTACGATGGATTTGCCCGTACCCCCCGTGGTCGAGTGCGTGCGTTTTCTTATTTTTTAGGAACGGTTGTGAAAGATCGAAAATTGAACTATTCGGCCGGGGTTATAACGGTTTTTCGCGATTTTGAGAGTGGTTGAGAAAAAGGGCAAAATTTTTCAAGTATGTATCGTCTCGTTTCTCTGATTTCTAACTCATTGATTTCTTTTGATTTCTTTAATTATCCGGGCGAGGTGTGACTTTTCTGCTAAGGTACGTTTTTGGATCGTCAATTGTTTGTACCGTTAGATTTTACGTATTATTATTCGCGGTGTCGTGTAATTAATTGAACCCGTTTACGTGTTCGCGATGGGAAAATGTGAGCTTATTGGTTGAGGATTCTTCTTAGATTGCCCGTTTGTTATTATTAATTGCGTTGTTTGAATAAATATTATTTTTTTTTTTTTTCAGATTGTAAAGCGGTTCCGAGGGTTCGATGACACGGTATTGGCGTTGGTACCCGATTAAATAAATGCTTTTGCGTGTGATGTATAGTGAAACCTAATTGTTGTTATCTTACTATTGATCTTTGATAATATTACGTGTTCTAATTGATTCTAATTCGTATGTTTCAGGTGTTCCGGTTTAAGCGAATGTATGTACGAGTGAGTATTATTGTCGTGTATGCTCCCGTTTTGAATAATTTGATCCGTGCGCGGTGAGGAAAGGTATTTAGCTCAGGTAATCGTATGTGTCCGGTGATTCTATTCTTATTTGTATGCGTGTAATGGACATGATATTAATTCGTTCGTTGTTTCAGGTATTATAAGTGTCAAGGGGCGTCCTGCGAAACCTAGAGCCGTCGGGGAATTGTTCGAGGGATCGCGATCTGAGTATGTGTTCGAGAATTAATTTTGCTATCGGTTATTACGACTTATCAGGGGTTTAGGGGTTTTTCTTTTTTTCGAATGTATGAATTTTGTGTGGGCATACTAGAGTTTTTTTTTTTTTTTTTTTTGTGTAATATGTAGTGTTTCGCGAGTAGTTTGTTAGAAATCTATTATTTATAATGATTTGTGATGTATGTTTCAGTTTTTCCGGTTTGATTTGGTACAGGGATCGTTGTTTATTATTTACATTTACGCGTCGTTGTGAGATGAATTGGCCCTTATTCCGTGGAGGCAGGTATTTGAATCGTCTGTTCGCGGGTGATTTTAAATTTAAGAATTTGTTCGGAATTGCATATCTACTTGTGATATTTAAGCCGGCTAGATTATATTTAATTTATTATTTTACAGGAACTGTGACGTGATTCGAGCCCTGGAGTTTGCTGAGGTCGCGTTCGAGGGTCGTTGTTCGAGTGCGCCTTCTTGTATTAACTACTTATTTGATTTTATTACCGGGTTTACCGAAAATATTGCTCGTATGTGTGCGAGGAAGAGACGAGTGTAACGTACTCTCTCTCGCGCACCTGAGCCCGATATTGTTCGGGTGTGTGATGTTTGAATGTTTGAATTAAAGATTCTCCTGCGCGGTGTAAAATTTGATTAACCGTCCTACCTTTACCGGTGCTTATTTCGATGTATTACGTTGCGTGTTGGGTGGTTGTGGTCGTCAGGGTGGGTCGCACTGCGTCTTTGCACTTATTAATTGAACTCGCGGCGCGTGTTATGGATGTATTTTTATTAAACACTGTGATTGTATTGAATTGTTTGTTTTAATAAATAGTATTTATTGTATTATAGTTCCCGTATTGTAAACTGCGATTGTACACCGTTTCGTACGCGGGTTCGACGCGGCGCGAGATCTTTGTCGTAATTTAGCGGCGATGGTTACGTAGAGGGTGTCGTTTTTTGACTGTCGGGTTCTTGGCGGACCGTTAAGCAAGAGAAGCTCGGGGTGAGTTTTACGGGGGTGGAGGGCGTTCTGGTGGGGATATTCTCTTGTGTGTGTGTGTGTGTGTGTGTGTGTGTGTAGGAGAGAGTATGCACGTGCGTGTTTACGTCCGGTTCGCATGCGCGAAGTGGCTCGCGGACGGATCTTGTTACGCGGTAGTCTATGGTCAGGGGCTCGCGAGATGCTGTCGATTCTGTATCGCGCGTAATTATGTATAATGGATCTAGCTTGATTGGTAAAGTTGTTATCGATCTGTGACGATCGTGATGGAATTCTATCGGTTCGCGAGGCGGGCCCGTGGCTGTGCTTGCAACCTTGCGGCGAGCACGTGGAAGGCGTGCGCGTGCACGGCCGACCTCGATTTATTTTACATTTTGATATTTATATTAAGCATAATTCGTTGCAGTTCGACTCGACGTTGTCGCTTTAGCGCGGTTCTTTTCGCGGTTTCAGGTGCTTCTTTCTGTTCGTTCGCGGGTAGTATTTAGGTCGCGTTATGTTTAATTTTAATATTATCGTCGGTCGAGTCGCGTTTGTATTGTTCGCGTCCTGTGAAATACATAGATTGCGGTGTCTGTTGGCATATTATGTATATATTGTTCATTGATTAATTATCATTGTCCTTCCGGTGTTACGCGTACGATATGTGGACCTTGCCGCGTCGCGAGGGGGCGCGTGTACGGTCGGTCGCGGATCATTTTATCGGTTTTATCTGATTTGATGTTGGATCTCGCGAGCCGTCGGATAGCTGCAGTCATGTTTTGTACGATTCATTAAGGTAGAGTGAATCTATTCGCGATTTTATGTTTGTGATCTTGTTCGTAGGTTAATTGGTCATTCGAATTTAATTTTGTTTATTATTTGTCTTGGATCTTTTCCGGGTATTTGGTAGATTGGACTGCGTTAGTTTTAGTACGGGCTGTTTAATTGTGTCGATAAGAGGCGGTGCATTTCTCGTGAGGGGCATGGGATTTCATGTATGGCGTGAATTTAGGCGATTGCGTGCGGGCGTGCGTGTCACGAAAGTTGCGAGGTTATCTTTTTTAGGGGTATACGCGTGGTGTGCGCTCGACGATTACGATTGTTTATTAATAATCGCGAACGTTGATGGTTTCGTTTGTTCCTGTTCGCGTGGTGTCGTGTTTCTATGTGAATCTGTAATCCGCGTCGCGATTGGCTCGTTCGGTCATTTACGCGGGAGTCGCGTGTTGACCTACTTTCGACGTGGACGTACGTTATAGCGTGGGTGAGGCATTTCATCGCGTGTGGGTGATTTGGTTGCGGTTTTTCCCGGGATTCCGTGTGAGGTGGGTGGTTCGTAGGTTTGGATATGAATTTTCGCGGCGTTTCAGGGCGAATACGATGACGCGTGCTCGGTGATCGCGGTCGGTGATTTCGCGTTGTGTTTGTTTATTGTGTTACGTGTGTTACTTAGCGAGGTGAGGGGGATTTTCAGTATGAATTAATTGTGCTTATGTTGCAGGTGTTACGCACTTGATTGCGTGTAAGAACGAGAGTTGTCGGGCCGTCGGGAGTAAGCGTGAGTGCGGGCCTCGTTTTGAGGTTAATTTTGCCGGCCGCCGCGGACCCGGTGAATATTCAAGGGGTGATAGAGTGTCAGATTGAGGAGCTTCTCCTTGATCGGATGTCCTGAGAGATACAGGGTGCATGCTACAGGTAAGCGTTAATGTGATTAGTTTTTGTCATCGTTAGGAAAGTTAAAATATGTTCTGAGAAATTTTCTGTATTTTGTTAGAAGGGGATCGTTGTAGCTGTCGTGAGGCTTCTGGTGTAAAAGAAGGTATACGTTAATTTTTGTAGGTGTTTTGATGTTATTTCGTGTGGCTGGCTTGATTCTAATTATATTTTGTTTTCTAGGAGATGGCTGTGGACGTGAACCTTATGATTTTGTTCGTGCTCTGTGGTTGACGGGGAAATCTGTTCGTGATAGTCTTACTAGGAGCTATGGATTGTATTTAGAGTTGGCGACTTGTTCGTGTGTTTACAACGCTTCTGGTGAGTTGACGTTGTTGGAGGTGATGATGTCTTAGACGTTCTTTGTACGATAAGTTAGATTGTGATACTTGTGGGTGTATGTGCGTTACTTGAATTGTGTGGGGTTTCATAATTGGTTCGTTGATTAAAGTTGTTTACATTTTAGGTGTTCGTTTGTCGGTATGTCGTTCTGTCTTGTTTTTAAAGTGTGGAATTTTGATTGTAGAATGTAGCGTTTTATAAGTTAATTGTTGAATTCATGGTTCGGTGCTTGTTGGCGTTTGTATTATTTGTACCGCGTTGTACGTTCGTTGTTGTCTAAATTTAGGAGAGACCAGCTTATGTGTTATTTGTCTTTGTGAGGAAGTGTGGTCGTGGGTTGACGCGAGGTTTGTGTAGAATGTTTACTCGTTGTTAGATGTGGGGTGTTGGAGTCATACGTGTGTGTAGTTTGTAGAAATATTCTTATGAGTTTCGCGTTTATGATACTGTATTCGAGGGCGTGGGGGTCGAGAAGTGTGTGAGGGAGGATGGTGTTTTCAGCGATTGTTGCGAGTGTCACGTATCATTTAATTGATTTTTATGATTTATATGGGGATTAGATTCTTCTATGCTGGTGTTATAATTTCGCGGTTTCGATGACTGTATTATCGCGTTGTCGACTGTGTGTGTGAGTGTCTGGTTGTATGGACTGTGTGTGTCTCCTTTACGGGTAATTCACGCTCGCGTGTATTACATACGTCGTTGATATGCGCGTGTCTTTGATCTATTTCGCGTGTTTCGTTATGGTTTTGATAGTTTGATGTTGCGTGAATTTACTATGTGTGGGATTGTTACGCGGTGTACTTTCTTCTCTGTAGATTTTTCTAAAGATTATTAGTTTCTGGTTTTATAGTATGTTGGATCTACGGGGGTCTGTTCGGTTATTTAAGTATTAAAAACGCGGTCGATTTACAGGTGGTGGTTTACTGCCTGTTTCCTGCCACGATGACTGCACGTGCGCTGACTTCGGATTTGTTGTTGTTCGCTGATTTACACGTTCCGCATGGTCACCCTTCAGGCCGAGCGTGTGTCATTCTCGTTCGTTGAGTGGGCCATAAATCGATCTTGGGCCTGGACTGACTCTTGTTAATGGCGGCTGGTTCGTATCTTCTCTCTGCTTTCCCGATTCGACCCGTACGATGGATTTGCCCGTACCCCCCGTGGTCGAGTGCGTGCGTTTTCTTATTTTTTAGGAACGGTTGTAAAAGATCGAAAATTGAACTATTCGGCCGGGGTTATAACGGTTTTTCGCGATTTTGAGAGTGGTTGAGAAAAAGGGCAAAATTTTTCAAGTATGTATCGTCTCGTTTCTCTGATTTCTAACTCATTGATTTCTTTTGATTTCTTTAATTATCCGGGCGAGGTGTGACTTTTCTGCTAAGGTACGTTTTTGGATCGTCAATTGTTTGTACCGTTAGATTTTACGTATTATTATTCGCGGTGTCGTGTAATTAATTGAACCCGTTTACGTGTTCGCGATGGGAAAATGTGAGCTTATTGGTTGAGGATTCTTCTTAGATTGCCCGTTTGTTATTATTAATTGCGTTGTTTGAATAAATATTATTTTTTTTTTTTTTCAGATTGTAAAGCGGTTCCGAGGGTTCGATGACACGGTATTGGCGTTGGTACCCGATTAAATAAATGCTTTTGCGTGTGATGTATAGTGAAACCTAATTGTTGTTATCTTACTATTGATCTTTGATAATATTACGTGTTCTAATTGATTCTAATTCATATGTTTCAGGTGTTCCGGTTTAAGCGAATGTATGTACGAGTGAGTATTATTGTCGTGTATGCTCCCGTTTTGAATAATTTGATCCGTGCGCGGTGAGGAAAGATATTTAGCTCAGGTAATCGTATGTGTCCGGTGATTCTATTCTTATTTGTATGCGTGTAATGGACATGATATTAATTCGTTCGTTGTTTCAGGTATTATAAGTGTCAAGGGGCGTCCTGCGAAACCTAGAGCCGTCGGGGAATTGTTCGAGGGATCGCGATCTGAGTATGTGTTCGAGAATTAATTTTGCTATCGGTTATTACGACTTATCAGGGGTTTAGGGGTTTTTCTTTTTTTCGAATGTATGAATTTTGTGTGGGCATACTAGAGTTTTTTTTTTTTTTTTTTTTGTGTAATATGTAGTGTTTCGCGAGTAGTTTGTTAGAAATCTATTATTTATAATGATTTGTGATGTATGTTTCAGTTTTTCCGGTTTGATTTGGTACAGGGATCGTTGTTTATTATTTACATTTACGCGTCGTTGTGAGATGAATTGGCCCTTATTCCGTGGAGGCAGGTATTTGAATCGTCTGTTCGCGGGTGATTTTAAATTTAAGAATTTGTTCGGAATTGCATATCTACTTGTGATATTTAAGCCGGCTAGATTATATTTAATTTATTATTTTACAGGAACTGTGACGTGATTCGAGCCCTGGAGTTTGCTGAGGTCGCGTTCGAGGGTCGTTGTTCGAGTGCGCCTTCTTGTATTAACTACTTATTTGATTTTATTACCGGGTTTACCGAAAATATTGCTCGTATGTGTGCGAGGAAGAGACGAGTGTAACGTACTCTCTCTCGCGCACCTGAGCCCGATATTGTTCGGGTGTGTGATGTTTGAATGTTTGAATTAAAGATTCTCCTGCGCGGTGTAAAATTTGATTAACCGTCCTACCTTTACCGGTGCTTATTTCGATGTATTACGTTGCGTGTTGGGTGGTTGTGGTCGTCAGGGTGGGTCGCACTGCGTCTTTGCACTTATTAATTGAACTCGCGGCGCGTGTTATGGATGTATTTTTATTAAACACTGTGATTGTATTGAATTGTTTGTTTTAATAAATAGTATTTATTGTATTATAGTTCCCGTATTGTAAACTGCGATTGTACACCGTTTCGTACGCGGGTTCGACGCGGCGCGAGATCTTTGTCGTAATTTAGCGGCGATGGTTACGTAGAGGGTGTCGTTTTTTGACTCCCCGTAGGCGTAACCCTCAAGTTACGCCTACACCTGTTGAGAATCAGGTGGGGAAAGGCATCCCCAAGCCGCCTGCGTCGGTATCAGGAAGACCGGCAGCTCTACCACCGGAAGACGCATTTATCGTCCGCCCAGTCGGAGACTACACGTGCGCGGACATCCTCAGAGACCTGCGCCAAAACCCTCGGTTCATGGAGTCTTCCAACATAAACATGATGAGGAAAACGGCGAAGGGTGACCTCCTCATTAAGGTTAGCCCTGACGAGAAGGGGGGTGCCGCTGTGTTCAGGGAACTGATCTCTGAATCCCTTGGTAGCCGCGCTACCACGATCCATCTGGAACCATCCGTTGATATCGAGATCCGGGATATGGACGGTCTCTCCACTTGGGAGGAGGTCGAGTCGGCCTTAGAGAAGCTGGCACCGGGCGCTGCTGGCCTGGTCCGCGCTAAGCGGATGTGGACGGGCTTTGGAGATATGAGGGCGGCCCGCGTTACTCTCCCGCACTCTACTGCCTGGAAGCTCGCGAACCTGCGAAGAATCAGGGTCGGATTTGTCAACTGCCGTGTCAGGGCAGTTCCACACGTCGCGAAATGTTACAGGTGTCATGCCGTCGGTCACCTGGCTAATAAATGTTCCCTCCCCCCAGACGTGCAGACGTGTCGCAAATGCGGAGCTACGGGACATGACGGGAAGTCCTGCACCCAACAGCCGGTCTGTGCGACGTGCAAATTGAGCGGCGTTACTGACACAGCCAAGCTCAACCACGTGTCCGGCACCGAAGCATGTCCTAAAGTTGCCGTAATCCGGCGGAAATTTGACAAAGTACGGAGGACTGAAATGAAGACGATTCTGTAATGGCCGAGATTAGGATTCTTCAAGCAAATATGAATAGATCGACCCTGGCGCAGGACTTAATCGAACAGCAGTTACTTGCCTCGCAAAACCAACATCCTCATTGCCTCGGAGCCGCACCACCTGCCCCAAGGATGGCAGGGTTCTACCTCTGGAGGCGCGGCCATCTCCTACTGGCTCGGCAATTCTCTCTCCTGCTCTGGGGAACGTGTTCGCGGTTCTTGTTTTGTTGGCACTCGCATCGACAACATCCTATTTGTGAGTTGCTACCTCCCTCCGAATGACTCCTTGACACAATTTCAGGAGCAACTTGAGGAGATCGAAACTGCTGTCTCGGGCCAGACGGCCAGTCTCTTCCTAGCAGGAGACTTTAATGCGAAGGCCTATGCGTGGGCTTCTCGGGTGGAGGATGCCAGAGGCAGGCTCCTCTCCTCTCTTGCGGCGCGGCTTGGGCTTACCCCCGTGGACACCTCCGGAAGGCCCACCCTTGTGCGACACAATGGATCGTCTGTCATCGACATCGCCCTATGTGGCCCAAATATCTTCAGGAGGGGAATTACGATGACGCACTCCTCCTCGTATAACCCCTCGGACCACATACCCTTGGAGTACCTTCTGGCACCCACGAGACGCTGCACCACCCCAACCTCGGTTGGCGGCTGGTGTGTCAATAATGCTGATTGGGAGCTCTTCACTGCCTCCCTGAACGCCGCCACTCCTCAGCTCCTGCACAAACGTGGTCTTGACGCTGCGCTCGCGGGGGTTGACGAGATAACGAAGTCTCTCGACACCGCTGCTCAACGGAAAAAACTCCAGTCGAAGGGCCGCACGTCTAAATACTGGTGGAATGTGGAAGTGGCTGAGGCGCGTGCTGCCTGCCACAAGCTTCGCAGGAGACTGCAGCGTACCAGACGTGCGGCCACAACTACGATACATGCCGCCCATGAGGAATACAGGCTGTCCCGGAGTACCCTGAAGAGAGTGATTTATCAGAGTAAGAAAAAGGCCTGGGAGAAGCTCTGTCTGGCCGTCGACTCCGACCCATGGGGCAAGCCCTACAAGACGGTCATGAAGACTATGATGCAGTCTTCGGGTCCTTCATCACTCTCCATGCGGGACATGGAAGCACAGATCAATAAACTGTTCCTGCTCTCCCCGTTACCGTCAGAAGAGCCCACTTTCGACGCGGAATGGATGGCTTCCCCTGAAGCTCCCCCTCCCCCGTTCTCTGAGGAGGAGATACGAGCGGCATTAAGTAGGCTGAGGGCTAAGGGCGCCCCTGGACCTGATGGCATCCCTGCCCTAGCCATCAAGTGGGCTGGGAACACCCCTCTCCTTGGACACATCTTTAACCAGTGTCTATCTGCGCGGGCCTTTCTTCCTCAGTGGAAGACACAGCGCCTTGTACTCATCCCCAAGAGTGCCGAGGATGGGGCACCTAAAGGATTCAGACCCTTGTGCATCCTTGATCATATTTCGAAGGTCTACGAGTATCTACTCCTGACGCGAATACAAAGTGTCCACAAAGGCCACCATGACGCCCAGTACGGCTTCCGCAAGGGGCGATCTACTATGGATGCAATCCAGCGGATTCTGGACCTCTCCCGCTCAGCTGCCAACTCTAAGCAGATTGCCCTGCTCGTCACTCTCGACGTCAAGAATGCATTCAATTCTCTCCGCTGGCCGGACATTATCAAGGCGCTTCGATGCATTGGAACCCCGGCTTACCTGGTAGATTTATTTAGTAACTATCTCACAGACCGGCTGATCATCGCTGACTGCCCTGACGGTACGGTCTCGAAGCAAGTCTTCGCGGGGGTCCCACAGGGCTCCGTACTCGGCCCGTTCCTGTGGAACCTCGTATACGATGATCTCCTTGAGCACATACACCAGTGCGACATCTACCCGGTTGCCTACGCGGATGACCTGGCAATTTTAGCTACAGCCCCCACGGAGCCAACCCTTCTTAGGGCTCTGACACGCACGCTGGACGCTGTCTCTAATTGGATGAGAAGAAGAAACCTCGAACTTGCGCACCATAAGACAGAGGCTGTCCAACTTACGGCATGGAAATCCACCCCCATGACATCGTTCCCATTCCACGGGCACCAAATCGAGATCGCCAACTCCATTAAATATCTGGGGCTGCACATCGACAGAGGTAAGACGTTTAGGCCACACGTTAAAGATGCTGTCAAAAGGGCGAGTAAGGTCGTCTCCTGCCTAGGACGCCTTATGCCAAGGATTGGCGGCCCCCGCGAATCTTCTAGGAAATTAATCCTTTCCGTGGCGCGATCAGTGGTCTTATACGCGGCCCCCAACTGGGCCCACAAACTCTCCACGGGTAACACGGCTGCCATTAACACTGCCCTCCGGCAGATGGATAAGGTCGCACTCATTAGAGCCGCGTCCGCATATAAGAGAGCCTCCTATGAAGCCCTGGCGGTAATTCTCGGGGTGCTTCCCATCGATCTTGAGGCGTACCGGAGAGCCAGAACTTACTGGGACAAGAAGAGAGTTGTAGCTGGTAGTAACCGATCTCATAGGAACCCTCTTCCCCTGGGGCCCACTTTACTTGAAATTGAGGAACTATGGAAGAAGCGCTGGGCGACATCCCCACACGGTACATGGACTAAGTCCTTGATCGCGGATCCAGTAACATGGCGCAAGTCAAGGAAGGGCCAACTGGACTACTATCTCACCCAGTTCCTCACTGGTTGTGGATGTTTTGGAAAGTTCCTGCACACCATCAAGAAGGAACGCTCTCCGGCGTGCTGGTTCTGCGAAGCCGAGGTAGACGATGCAGAACATACCTTTTTCCACTGCCCAAGATGGGCTGGCGAGAGACTTGAGTTCACCCTACGCACTGGTGTGCCACTTAGTGTCGCAACCCTTGCGCACACCATGTGTACTTCCACCGACACATGGCAGTCAACGACCTTACTCGCACGGGCTATCCTGCGACAGAAGGAGGAAGAGGAGCGGCGACGTGAGAACGCGGGCCTTCGCGGACCTACTGGACGAAGGTTACCCTGACACATACTGACGGACCTGACTACTCTTATCATGTCTCTATCTATTTATTTATTTATTTATTTATTTATTTATCTATTCATCTATGTGATGCTGTCTATTTATTTTGTCATGACTATGCAGGTATGTATGTATTTATTTATTTATTTCCGGGCGTTATTTGACTAATGCACACCGGGTGCTTAGTCTATTATATTTTGTCGCGACTATGACCCACTAGGGGTCCTTCTTCACGTCTCGTGATACGGGTACTTTACCCAGCGGTGTGGAACTTTTTGCCCTTCTGGCAAAGGGATTGTAACACTGCGGTCCTGAACCCCAATCCTCCATATTTTGGTGGTGGGGACGTAGGGAAATGCCGCTAACAGGCGTGGAAGCACTGGCTGCATCCCCTGAGCAATACTCGCACAGAGTGGTCCGAAAAAAAAAAAAAAAAAAAAAAAAAAAAAGGTTAGGTTAGGTTAGGTTAGGTTAGGTTAGGTTAGGAACCGTCCCCTCACCCCGCCCAACCAACCAACTTACTACTACTACTACTACTAGGTTAGGTTAGGTTAGGTTAGGTTAGGTTAGGTTAGGTTAGGTTACCCCTCTTCGGTCTGCCACCTTGTCGTGGTAGAGGGGCTCGTGGGTCCTCTGCTCCGGCGGGACGTGGTTGGCTGGCCTCTGCGGCTGCCAGCCTCGGCTTCCTGTTGGGGTGGGTGACCTTCGCTAAGAGCAGACCACACACACTCTCCATTTTCATTTACATACACTCTAACACACATTTACTCACACATACACACTCACATACACACACACATACATACATACATACACACACTACACGCGCGCACTCACACGCACACACACACACACACACACACACACACACACACACATCATAATCATCATCTTTCATCTTACAGGTATGAATGGGTGTCTGAATGGGATGCGGTCGTTGCTCCATGGATATTCCTCGTAGACTAATCAAAGGGGGACTAGTAATCCCTCTGACCGGGGCTCTCGGGATGTGGCAAGTACCTGACCTCTGTGTTAGTAATAAGCGGGTATATAAGTCCTCTCGACTGAGGCAAAAACCGCGTGAAAGCACATGTTCAACGTGGGAACCCCCTCTCGGGGTAAGTGCCTGGAGCCTATGCGAGGGTTGAAATGGAGTTTATACGGGCGCATGTATGGAGGATTACCCTGGTCAGGTATTTCCTCATAGGCCCCGGCCGTATCGGGTCACGAGAAAAGATGCGTGCCGTCTAGCCTGAAACAGAGGTGAGCCCTGTCTTCGGATGTCCGGCAGTAGGCCCTCTGGACTAGGGGTGACGTTAAACCTTTAGCATCATATTTTGCAACCTTTTTTCTTAGAATCGCTTGGGGTGGATAGGCTGGACCGGCTGATAAACTGCTTCTCGGTTTCCACTCCCGTAACTAGCTTCCTTTCTTTCGGCGGGGATAGTAGCCCTACTGCGGTAGGGCTCCCATGATGGGCGAACCGTCGTTACATCTATTTGTTATACATATGGCTACGATTTCCAAGAACACGACGACCAATACGACGACTGTTGCCGAACGGAACGACAACGACAGGGTTCCTAAATCCTCCCTAAAGCGTGCAACTCGCGGCGCTGGCACCGATGCAGACCCATGGGAGGACACTATTACTCTGGATGAGGGTGAAAGTACGTCCTCCGACTCGGATTTCCAACTCGCTCGTGGAACCCCTCCGCGTCCTCCCAGAGCCTCGATGGATCCGCGAACCCAACGAGCCCTGGCGCAAGCCAAGGAGATGGAGCTATCGGAGAATGCCGCTTACGATTCTTTGTGTCGTACGATCACGGACCTCTCTGAATTTGCCAAGGTGAAGAGCACACGGGTCGAAATCAAGATGCTGATCTATACGGCCACAAAACAGATCCGTCAACTAACGGACTACCGTGAGGCGCGTTGCGCTGCCACTGCTTCGTGCGTTCGTGACCTGCTGGCCCTTGTACCAGCACAGGGTGAACCAAATCCAGCCATGGCGCGGATGAAGATGTGCACATCGGCAGCGGTCCAGACTTCTCCCAAGGACACTTTCAATCGGGACACTCAAGTGAGCCCCAGCCTGACCCCAGTCCAACAAACACTGGGTGATTCGTCTAAGAGGAAGACACCTTTCCCCTCCCCTCCGAGTCGCGATGTTACCCGTAAGAAAAGGAAGGCTGTTAGCAGGGCCACAGCCGCAAACGCAGTAGGACAGCAGCCCCAGGATCTGGAAAGCCTCCTTGATCCACCACAGACATGGGCGACTGTTGTGGCTAAGAAGAATAAGAGGCGCGATGTCGTGAGCACGCCCCAGTCATCTGGAATGGCGGACCGGGAGACGGTGAGGAGAGTGGCTCCTCCGCCTCCACCTGAAGACACGATTCTGGTCCACCCCACCGGCGAACACACTTATATGGAAATTCTTAAAGAAATGAGACAACACCCCCGTTTTGTCAACATCAAGAACATCCATATGACTAGGAAGACCCTGAAAGGGGACCTTTTAATCAAGTTTCGTCCAGATGTAAACTGTGGAGCCTCTGACTTTAGAGACTTAGTCACTGAGACTCTTGGCAGCCGGGTTACAACCACCCTACTCGAACCATCTGTCGACCTGGAGATTCGCGACTTGGACGAGTTAACTACGTGGGAGGAGATAGCAGATGCCCTTGACAGGGAGGTCCCCGGTGCTTCTAGCCAGGTCCGTACGAAACGTGTGTGGACAGGCTTTGGTAATATGAAGATGGCGCGTGTTACATTACCTAGCAGCACCGCCCTGAGAATAACTGATTTACGTAGGATTAGGGTAGGTTTTGTTAACTGCCGTATTAGAGCCGTACCGTACGTGCCGATTTGCTACCGATGCCACTCCATCGGCCACCTAGCAAACAAATGCTCGCGCCCTGCGGATGTCATGTCCTGCAGGAAATGTGGAGAGACTGGCCATGAGGCCAGAGCGTGTACCCAGCAACCGGTCTGTGCTACGTGTGTTTTAAGTGGCATCAAGGACCCAAGAAAAACCAGCCACATTTCTGGCACTGAAGCATGTCCTAAGGTGGCGGCCATCCGACGTAAATTCCAGGAGACCCTGAGAGCGAGATCTAAAGATAACGTGTAATGGCGAAGATAAAGATCCTACAAGCGAATGTAAACAGGTTCACTTTGGCACAGGACCTTATAGAGCAGCAATTTCTATCCACGGACTCGAACGTGCTACTGTTATCGGAGTACCACCACCTCCAACAGGGGTGGATAGGGTCAACTTCTCGAGGCGCGGCACTGGGTTACAGGCTGGCTAGAGATCACACCTACAATGGGGAATTCTACGTCGGTTCCTGTTTTACCGGGGTACGGATTGATGATATCACTTTTGTTAGCTGCTACCTTCCTCCTAATGACCCCATGGAGCAGTTCCGGAAGCAGCTGGATGAGATTGAGTCCTCCTTTGCAAGTCATGCATCCTCCTTATTTCTGGCTGGTGATTTCAACGCCAAGTCCTTCACCTGGGCCTCTCGGGTCGAAGACTCGCGAGGGAAACTACTGGCGCTGCTGGCGGCCAAACTTGGGCTCACTCCGGTGGACACTTCCGGTAGACCAACGTTGTTTCGCCATAATGGCTCGTCAGTAATAGATATCGCGCTATGCGGTCCATCCATTTTCCGCAGGGGAGTACAGGTGAAACATTCTACCGCCTATAACCCCTCCGACCATGTTCCGCTGGAATACGTCGTTGATGCTGCTGGGACTATGCACCCTCCGCCCTCCGTACAGGGTTGGTCCATTGGGAAGGCTGACTGGGCCTTGTTCACATCAACTCTTCAGGCGGCGGTCCCAGGGTTAATCCAGAAAACGGGACTCGAGGCTGCTCAATCGGCCGTGGATGCAATGTGTGCAGCTCTGGACATTGCTGCGCATCGCAAGTGCCTTCTGAAGAAAGGCCATACTTCTAAATATTGGTGGAATGAGGAAGTAGCGGAGGCACGGGTCAGCTGCCATAGGCTACGCAGGAAAGTCCAACGGGCCAGGCGGGTGTCCTCTGATCGGATGGACGAAGTTCTGATTGCATACCGGCAAGCCCGTAGTGTCCTGAAAAAAGTTATCTTTCGCAGTAAGAAGTCGGCGTGGGGGACTCTGTGCAGATCAGTCGACACGGATCCGTGGGGCAGACCCTACCGTATGGTCATAAAAGAAGTAGCCCAGGCCTCGGGACCTACAGCCCTCTCCATGCAAGAAGTTGAGGCCCAGATTTCAAAGCTATTCCTGATCAACCCAGTCCAGGAATCTAGCCGGCTGATGGCATCAGGAAGCGCCTCCCTTGATGCAGAACCACATCCTCCGCCTTTCTCGGACAACGAGATCCGTGCTGCGCTAAAACGACTTAAACCCAGGGGAGCCCCGGGCCCTGACCTTGTCCCAGCTCCTGCAGTCAAACGGGCTGGAGAGACATCCCTCCTGAGCGTGCTCTACAACCAGTGCTTGGCCGAACGGGCGTTTCTACCACAGTGGAAGGTACAACGCCTAGTACTAATCCCGAAATCAAACGGGGGCGGTCCGACCAGGAGCTTCCGTCCTTTGTGTATCCTTGACCACACCTCCAAGGTTTTCGAGTACCTGCTCCTTGCCCGGCTCCAAGGGATCCACAAGGGTCATCATGAGGCACAATTTGGATTCCGCAAGGCTAGGTCCACCATAGACGCGATCCAGCGCGTACTGGACCTTGCCCGCACTGCTGCTAGCCGGGGGAATATTGCGCTTCTTGTTATCCTAGATGTTAAAAACGCTTTCAACACGCTTCGATGGGAGAGCATTATTGCGGCCCTCATGAAAATTGGTGCTCCTCGATATTTAACCGACATTATCCACAACTATTTATCTGACAGGTTCATAGTGGCTGAATGCCCAGATGGCACTGTCACGAAGGAGGTGTTTGCTGGCGTACCGCAGGGATCTGTTCTGGGACCCTTCTTTTGGAACATCGTCTATGATGACCTCCTAGGCTGTATAAAACGCCGCGGAATCCATCTCATCGCATATGCGGATGACCTGGCGGTTCTTGCCACGGCGAACAGTGAGAGCACGCTGCGGGAAACTCTGACCCAGACCTTGGAGGATATTTCGAACTGGATGGAGAGCATGTGTCTACAACTGGCACACCACAAAACTGAGGTAGTGCAGCTTGCGGGATGGAAGAAAACCCCAATCGCTTCGGTGGAGTTCCGAGGGAATACGATCCGTACCTCGGATGAAGTTAAGTACTTAGGATTGGTTATTGACAAGGCTAAGACTTTCAAGCCGCATTCCAAGCAGATTGCGGTCAGAGCAAACAAAATTGTATCGTGTCTAGGCCGGCTGATGCCGACAATAGGAGGCCCGAGGGAATCGACCCGCTGGCTGCTTCTTTCTGTGGCTAGATCCGTACTTTTGTACGCCGCCCCTAACTGGGCCCAGAAGCTCTTCCGAGGGAGTAACACCCACGTTGGAACGGTATTACGTGAGGCAGACAAGGCTGCTCTCGTCAGAGCTGCTACATCTTACAGGACAGCATCGTATAATGCCCTTGCTGTAATTCTTGGAGTCCTCCCCATCGAGCTTGAGGCACTTAGACGTTTCAACTCGTTCTGGCACAGGAGAAAGCAACGACCTCCTGGAGGTAGTCCCGGGAGTAGCACACAAGCGATTGGATTGGTTACCCCAGAGGTGAAATGAAAATTCATTTACAAGCAGAATATGTAAGAACTAAACGACTAAACGTGTAAGCAGAGGCCCGTAGTAGGAGCGGAGCACCGGCGGTCGTACGATTACCGAGGTGAAGCGTCGCCCGTCGTGGACACCGATGGGATGGGTGACCGCGCTCTCGGATGCTCCGCTCCTCCCGCCACTGTTTTCCCATTCTTTCCGCTTCGGACCAGCCACTACTACTGATGCTGGACCGGGACGATAAGAGTATACTACAGGGAAACCAGGCAAAGCCCCCGATTCACGTCCAAAAAATCTCTTTTTACGGTCAAAATTTTTTTTTTTTTTTTTTTTTTTTTTTTTTTTTTTTCTCGCACGTGACTCAATAATGGCAAAATCTGAGTCATTGGGAAAATAGCTGTGTCCACTTACCAAAAATTTCATGTCAATTGATTCAGCTTTGATTTCCGTGTTTTGAACAAGTTTCAATAAACTTAAGACGGTTTTAATATTTCTGCTTTGCCCGGTACACGAATCCGAAAATGTTATTATTTTTTCGAAGTTTGCAGCGTAAGTCTTTATGTACTTTATTAGACAAGATGAAATTTCTTGAGACCCACGAGATCCTTCAGTTTCTGACCAAGCAAACATGTGGCTTATATTTTTATTGAATTCATGACATCCAAAATTATAAACATATAAATTTCGCTTATAATAAGCTACGGATGTGGTCAACTTGGGAAAGGCTAAAGCTTTTTCCAAGTCAAAAGAAAATACGAACAATTGTTCCGACGTTGCCATTCGATCGGCAGCCATTTGACTGCGAGCCCGTTCAGCCTCTTCTAAGTGAGTTTCCTTTTCAAATTTTTGCCATCTTAATTCCCTCATCGTCTGAAGATTAAATTATTATTTGAAAAGCATCACAAGTTTGACACGTATTCTTTGATGGTTGCTTAAAATGTAAATTAAATTTTGTAGAGAACACATTATAGTAATATTTTTCTTTCACTGGTGCTACGTTTTCCTCTTCACATTCTGTGACATATTGTTCATACATCTTCTCAATATTTAAGTCAGGATTGAAATAGTGTCGTCTTGGATTATGAGCTCTGGGGTAGTGACTACTGTAGGCTGGAAATGACTTTATATGCTTTATAACATTTGTATCATCTATTTTATTGATTGCAACGCGGCCTTTGCGCTTATCAACCAAAGATATAACTTGTTCTTTAGAACAACAATCGTATATCCTCCCGCCACCCACCTGATAAGTGTCTTTAAAATACTTTTTTTTTACAAACGGGAATATCAAGTCTCTCTTTTCGAAAGTAATATGTAAACGAATGCGATCTTCGTTCTTTAGCTTCATTCGTAGGGCGCCTTCTTTTTATTTCGTTAACTTTGATACAATCTCTTAAGAAAATATTTTGGTCAAGTTGACTATGTAAACTATAAAATTCTTTCATGGCAGCCTCTCTCTCATCCGAAAAAATTTTTTGATTGCAATTTTGACGGCATCTGCATTGTATTACGACAAATGTTTTTGCAGGTATAAATTTTCCTCCGCTATTCCTGTATGCCAAACCTTTTATCCTGTTATGCTTTTGTAAATTTGGTATCCATTTAACAGGATTACGACTTCTTTTCCTCCCAATCAATGTGTTTGTTGGGTTTGTACTGTTGCAATCCGATGAATCCGAGGAAAACGATAAACGTCTTCTCGAACCAGACTTTCTGTTGATAAATCGTATTGAAGAATCATCACTGCTTTCCTCACTCACATTATTAGTCTCACTCATCTTGATTATAACGGCATAATATTTACATCTTTTAAAACAGAAAAAAAAAAAAAAAAATCTGGGAGTAATGTTGAAAAGACTAAGAAGTACACAGTAACATTCAGCGTGCGAGACCACTGCTATACTAACTACCGTGTGCATTGTCCTTCTTTTTATCTGTTTACCGATGCGATTTTGTTACGAATATTATTGAGAGGGAGAGAGCATCTTCGGCTGTTTAAAAACAAATAAGCGTCGACGCACGGCCAGAACAGATACAGCGTTACTGAAACGATTTACATTAGAGTATGGAGTTAATCGAAATGGCTGTTGAAATAAATTACTTATTATTCAATGGCCCAAAAAAAAAAAAAAAAAAAAAAATTGCCATTTAACGGTGCTAATCTTTATTATTCAGGAAAGTTATTATAAATATAAAAAGTAATGACTAGACCAATGGCTTTGACACTTAAATATAAAATTTTTCAAAAAGTGGAGTTCATTGATGTGTGCATTGAGCGGCTCACATATCGAATATAAGGTAACTAAACACTCTAAAGTGACCCACGGTAGGAATAGAGCACCGTTGCCCTTGTACCAATTTATTTATAACAATGCAACATTTTACTAACAAAATTCATATCTTCTAATTAAAGAAAAACAGAAAGTTAATGTGTGAAATAAATACAAATAAATAAATATATAAAGAACCAGTCAACAAATGTATAAGTATGCTTGAAAAAACAATTATTACAACGTCTTCACAGGCGCATAAATACAAAAATAAATCATCCCTCAAAAGCATCCAATTACTAAAATAAAATGTGCTACAATTATAAAACCAATACTAGGAACATTATAAACATACTAACTCGCGCCAGATAGCTCCAAAAACAACGGGAAATCTCCTCCAACATCCGTACGATGTGAAAAAGAAATCCATAAAATAGATACGCAATACACGGTTAGAAACTCTCTTGACATTTTATGCCAAAAATTTGACAAAGTACCGTTCACCGGTAGGATATAAGGCAACTAAACACTCTAATGGCTAAAAATGACCCACGGAAGGAATAGAACACCGGTGTCCTTGGACCAATGCAACATTTTACGAACAAAATACATACCTCTTAATCAAAGAACAAACTGAAATTTAATGCGTGTAATAAATACAAAATAAATAAATATGTAACAAATCTGTTAATAAATATAAATGTATGTTTGGAAAACAATCACTACAACGTCACTACAAGTGCATAAAATACAAAATAAACTATCTTCAAAGTCATGCAACTACTAAAATAAAAGCCACTACTATTGCAATAAACAAATAATTAGCCTATACTACCTAAACGTTTTCTCAAATAACAAGGAAGGCCAACATTACAAATGCAGTAAGAAAACACTCGTGCCAATCGCATACTGCGACATACGCAAAATCGTATCAAAACACACACGCAATAACATTGTGCAAACCACAAATAAGCAATGAACAAATAATACATAAGCATAAACAAATCGTCTATACAAGATACACTATAACCAGACCATAGCATTCACACGAACATAATGCAAAATGCACCCAAAAAACCTGACAAATATTAACAAGGCAAAACGTTACAATCATAAATCAACACACAGAATTAGAAGAAACACTAAGAACAATTATAAATACCAGCCCTCTCATACACAAGTGGGCAAAACCAAAACAGTCTGGAACTAATTCTAACAAGACATAACAAAAAAGAAAAAAAAAAAAAAAAAATATTCTCAAATTTACACAACATAACAACTGAACCGCGCCATGTTCACTCTTCGATTACTGAATATGTCAATATATCAGTACATCCGAGGGAACTGTGAACGAATAATTAGCGAAAGTCCTCCCGAATCTGCCGGCCCGCAAGACCTCTCGCGCGATAAGTCGGATCAACTATCAGGAGGAACAAAAATTTCTCCTGGTAGACGCAAAGC
This sequence comes from Mimumesa dahlbomi, assembly GCA_917499265.3. NCBI lineage: Eukaryota > Metazoa > Arthropoda > Insecta > Hymenoptera > Crabronidae > Mimumesa > Mimumesa dahlbomi. The sequence goes on along the minus strand of OU824126.1, from coordinate 87,146 downwards.
CTGTATGTCTCTGACGGGGAGCTCACAGATTCGGTAACAGGAAATTAAAATACAAAAGTATTAAATCAAACCTCGCGGACCGGAAACTACGTCGTAAACGATGCAGTAAATGCCGCCGCGCAAAACTATGAACCTTATCTCACAAAGAGATAAATGAAAGCAAATTCTGAAATTTACACAATATAACAACTGTACCGCGCCATGTTCACTCTCCGATTACTGGATATATCAATATACCAGTACATCCGAGGGAACAGTGAACGAATAATTAGCGAAAGTCCTCCCGAATCTGCCGGCCCGCATGACCTCTCGCGCGATAAGTCGGATCAACTACCAAGAGGAGTGATAACTTCTCTTGGTGGACGCAAAGCCTGTATGTCTATGACGGTGAGCTCACAGATTCGGTAACAGGAAATTAAAATACAAAAGTATTAAATCAAACTTCGCGGACCGGAAACTACGTCGAAAACGATGCAGAAAATGCCGCCGCGCAAAACTATGAACCTTATCTCACAAAGAGATAAATGAAAGCAATTTCTGAAATTTACACAATATAACAACTGTACCGCGCCATGTTCACTCTCCGATTACTGGATATGTTAATATACTAGTACATCCGAGGGAACAGTGAACGAATAATTAGTGAAAGTCCTCCTGAATCTGCCGGCCCGCAAGACCTCTCGCGCGATAAGTCGGATCAACTACCAAGAGGAGCGATAACTTCTCTTGGTGGACGCAAAGCCTGTATGTCTATGACGGTGAGCTCACAGATTCGGTAACAGGAAATTAAAATACAGAAGTATTAAATCAAACCTCGCGGACCGGAAACTACGTCGTATACGATGCAGTAAATGCCGACGCGTAAAACTATGAACTTTATCTCACAAAGAGATAAATGTATACCCGGGACGTGCAGAGGACGAGTGCTTATCCGACTCGCTCCTCAAACACTGACTGGTAGAGATCTATGGATCTATGCCCGCTAATAACCTAGCGGTGGAACTCAACCCGTAAAAAACGGAAAAACCTATACTACGACAAGTATAAAGCTAATACACATTCTCTCACTACAGGAAAGAATGACAATTGAAACTGACAAACTTGCTGATGTACGTGCCCAGTACGTTCCGAGAACGTAGCTGCACTGCTCCAAGGCTTGTCAACCCGTTGAGAATTTCACTCCTGTTTGTCATCGGCCCTTGCATATTTGTTCGTACCTAACCTAACTTCGGGCGCGATTTAGAAGGCGGGCACTAGGTTCAGCAGCGGTCGGAGGGGGGGTTCACTTCCTTTCTTAACCCAGACGAGGATGTCGGGGCAGCCGGCCCGCAACACCTCTCGCGCGATAAGTCGGAACAATCGGTCGGGGCAGTTTCACTAGATCTCCCCACCGGACGCAAAGCCTGTACGTGCTTGTCGGTGAGCTCACTGCTCGCGGACAATCCTACGCCCTTGGGTTAAAATCGCGTTTTTTTTTTTTTTTTTTTTTTTCTCGTCTTCAAAACTTTTTGCCACTAACCACGAGAGAGGGTCGAAGGGCCCGCCTCGGAAAGTCTAACAACACAATTAGCTGTCTTCATCTATCGCTCTTCTACAAACTCCCTTACTATCCGGAAATAACACACTAACAACGACTACGCATTAGAAGCCTGAACACGATTTAGAGTTTAATAGGTAAAGTCTCGCTTAGTGGGGATGTCAAGAAAAAGGGGAGCGGACGCTTCTCAGCGTTCACTCCCTGAATAGAACAAACAGGAACAAAGTGACTCTCTTCGGTTCCCCGTCAACTCCAGGCGGTTACAGCTTGACCATTCTATCACCAACTCGCCCGACGTAAACCACGGCCGACGGCCACTAGCTAACAAAGTAGGGAGCATGGCAGTTGGATGAATGCGTCAGAGTATAGCCCCATGTCGGAAGGTGAAACACTGAGGTTCGAATTCGCGCTATGTGCCTCCTGGAGTAACTGGATGTCTTAGAGCAATTAAGGGTGAGCAAAGCCTCTAGTGGGTATGAATTTACCTAAGGTCCTGGTGAGGGGAACCGTCCCCTCACCCCGCCCAACCTGATAACTTACTACTACTTACTACTACTACTACTACCCCAGAGGTGGAACAGCAATGGCAGAAGCGGTGGAATGAGTCCAAACATGGAGCTTGGACTAGGACCCTCATCCCCATCCCTTCACAGTGGAGGACAGGAAGAAAAGGGGAGCTGGATTTTTATTCCACCCAGATGCTGACAGGTCACGGGTGTTTCAGCACGTACCTCAACAGGATCAAGAAAGAATCTTCCCCTCGATGTTGGTTTTGCGGCGCAGAAGAAGACGACTCTGAGCACACTTTCTTCGTGTGCCCTGAGTGGAACGGTCTTAGAGAGGAAGTGGTCCGCTCTACTGGGGAGACACTTCGGGTGGATAACTTGGCCCGCATTATGTGCACATCCGTGGAGTCGTGGAAGACTGTAGCCAGATTCGCACGAGTTGTCCTGCGCACCAAGGAGGAAGAGGAGAGGCGACGCGAGAGGGAAGGCATACGACAACCTAGGACCAGGACTGCAACAGCTTGACCTGGAGCAATCCTCGGCACACTGCTCTTATTTATTTATTTATTTATTTATTTATTTATTTATTTATTTTAATTTATTTTCGTGCGACTCTATTTGTGATCTATGGGGGCGGTGCTCTTTGTGCCGCGTACCCATGGTGTCTTCCTTGTTAGCTATCTACATATTCATTTACGCATTTATCTATTTATTTATTTGACGACGATTTTGTAACGTATCTAATAATTTATCGATCCGTTTTCTTTGTCCGGGCACTTCGCCCTTGGCGCGACCTCCGCCCTTCCTGGCGGCAGGTGTAGAGATACTGCGGTCCTGAACCCCAGTCCTCCATATTTTGGGGGTGGGGACGTAGGGAAATGCCGCTAACAGGCGTGGTAGCACTGGCTGCACCCCCCGAGCAATACTCGTGCAGAGTGGTCCAGGGGGGCAGCGGAGAGGTGGATGGTGGGAAAAAAAAAAAAAAAAAAAAAAAAAAAAAAAAAAAAAGTTAGGTTAGGTTAGGTTAGGTTACCGAAAGGTTGCCCACAAGGAGGTATATTATCACCACTACTATGGTGTTTCGCGGTGGATTCGCTAATACACATGCTCGAAGACTGCGCAGTGGAAGTACAGGTATACGCTGACGACATCTCCATCCTAGCATGTGGAGAATCTCTCCGAGAGGAGAAACGAAATATGCAGGCCGCCATAGACATGATGCAAGGATGGTGCGAGAGTACTGGCCTCTCAGTCAACCCGAGTAAAACCGAAGTCATGATTTTCACTAGAAAGCTGAAAATAGAAAAGGTAAGCAAACTCAAAATGTACAAAAAAGAAATTGACTATAAAGAAGAAATTAGGTACCTAGGACTGCAGTTTACTCCAGACCTCCGATGGAGTAAACATATAAATAAACAAACGGCAAAAGCTGGCAATTACTTGGCGGCACTCTGCAGAGTAGCTGGTCCAACCTGGGGCCTTGAACCCAAAATTATAAAGTGGATGTATGACGCCATAGTCCAACCAAGAATCCTTTTTGGCGCAGTTATATGGTGGAAAGACGCACAACTCATCAGAGTAAAAAGAAAATTAAGCTCAATCCAAAACAGAGCCCTACGTAAAATCCTAGGTGCTATCAGAACTATGCCAACAAAAGGTATGGAAGTTCTTCTAAACGAAACCCCGCTGGAAATAAAAGCCACGGAGGTAGCAATCAGAACTGCACACAGGATAAACACCTGGGGCATGTGGAAGGAATCACAAAACCACAAATCACATGCGTACATATTAAAATACGCAGGCCCGATTCTGGAGGGAACACAATACGTACCCTCGGACAGCATGACGGCCCAACATGAGTTCGGGAAAAAATTCAACCGTCTACACACCACCAGGGAAGACTGGGCAACGAAAAAGATGCCACCAAGGTACGTATACGACCAGATCTGGTATACTGATGGCTCTGTTACAGGCAACGGAGTAGGAGCCTCCTGGACAACAGAGAACGGCAACAACTCCGATTATATTACCCTGTGGGGAGGGTCAACAATATTCCAGGCTGAAATAACAGCCATCATCGGATGCGTGGAATCACTAACCAACAAGAATACCTGCAACCAAAAAATCCTGATCTGCTCAGATAGCCAATCTGTCCTCACAGCAGTGGAGGGCCCAGTATTTACATCCAGACTGGCACATAACTGTTACCTTAAATTAAACATTCTAGCCTCCAAGGGGAACAAAATCTCGCTGGCATGGGTACCTGGACACAGAGGCATCCCAGGCAACGAGAAAGCAGACGAACTGGCCAAACAAGGAGCCAGCAACACCTACATCGGTCCACAAGCCACCACAGGCCTTGCAATGGCCACATTCAAAAGACTGCTGAGGAAGAGAAGTGCGGCGGCACTAGAGGAAGCCTGGAACAATGTACCAGACTGTGCGCAGGCAAAAACCCTGTTGGGAATGAAACTTGATACAGGAAGAGCCAATAAACTAATGAAATACAACAAAGACGAAACCAAAAAACTCTCTACAATGCTAACAGGGCACGGTTACCTGGGTAACATGATGCACCACATGAACATGATAGACTCCCCCTTCTGCATCCACTGCAAACAGGAAAACGTCAAAGAAACCGCAACACATATCATCGGCAACTGCGAAGCTTTCATGAACACCAGGCACCTAACATTAGGCAGCTTCATCATTCCAGATGACGAATTGAAAAACCTGGAACTAAGCTCGGTATGGAATTTCATCCGGAAATCGAAACCATTCCGTGAAATTTAATATTGGTCCACACAGACCCAACAACACACCTGAACAGACAAAGAAAACACAAAATTGACATACACATGTCTAAAAACAACCCATCGAGAAACCGATGTAAAACAAAAAAAAAAAAAAAAAAAAAAAAAAAAAATCTTCAACATAACAGCAGAAAATCAAACCCAACAACATAACCTCTCCCACCCCAGCCTACGTAAACTCACAATATAACCACACAAACGACATATACAAACAACAACCACATACATTAGGTTACAATCAGAAAACAGCAAATTACCAATGAAGTTAGGGTTATGTGAACATACATAACATAACCCACTAACTAACACTGGCACAACTTCTCCAATTTTAAATAATTTATACTTAAACCAACAAATGCAAAACTAAATAAACTTAAATAAATTTAACCATTCATCCATTAAACAATCAATAATCATACACATTAATATACTCAAAGCTTAACACACACACGCGTCAAATAACCAAAACTTAAAAAGACAACCCAACGACACAGAAAACTCACATTAGCTACCCACACGTCGCAACCTATAGACACCCACAACAATCCATAACACACAAACAAAACACACAAAATCACATATCCTACCACACACAGCTTCTACTATATCCAGCCCGTCCCTCACAACACAAAAACCCCAGATCCACAAATACAACAAACAACATCCGACACACCCACAGGACAGACAGAGCAGGACACAGCAGGAGGGCGGGGCAAATCAGAGTAACCGCAACAACACTTATAAGCGAACCACCAAACCAAGTACAAACAACGCAAACAACAGGACAGGGACACAGGTACCATTAGAACAGGCCACACCAACCACACCAACACCATCATGACCAAACAACAACATGGTGACAATAACGCGGAGGACCAAACAAGCACAGGCCAGAAGTCCAACAACATCCGGTGAGTCAAACAACAAACAATATAACATACTAAACAAACTCTAATCAAAATAAAGACCATGAATATAACATAAAATACCATAAGGTACCATACTTACAATAATGATAGAACAAAAGTCCAACAAAATAGAAACCGGCACAAACAAGCCACACATATATCCAATCAAACTGCTTAAATACGGACGAACATCAGCAACCCAACTCTCATGCATAACCAACAAGTATACAATAAATAATATGCATTCACTACGACACTCACAATCTAACGGCACAAGATATACAAAACCCAAACCCACCCGACAAACATCAAACACTCTCCACCAAAACAACAGACCTTATTGCATCTGGTCCACATATTCTCTTAAATTTATCCCAGTAAGGTGGACCAGCCGTAATATCCAATGGCCATCCCAAGATACTGACACACAGCCATTAACCTACAAATATACAAATACTAAATAATACAACAAAATCAAAGTACATACATAAAGAATAATAATCACATTGTACACTACAATTTACTGCCCTTTATCCGTAACAAGGAGAATCCAACCAGATCAGACACCGCAATGATTTAACCTAAAAAAAAAAAAAAAAAAAAGAGAAACATCACAAGTGATACAAAATCGATTTAGCAAATACACCAGAGGTCCATAACAAATCAAATATACACCCGGAAACAACAAATACCGGTAATCTAATACATAAACAAACTAAACAATAAACACGGAATATAATTGCGAAACCATAAGAACGACGCTAGGAATACCGAATCGACAACGAGCTATGACATAGAACGTAACGAAGAGGTGCGACACACAGGGAGGAAGACATAGACAGGGCGACTAAACTCCGCCAGGAGACGCCACCGCGTGGGCTCAGTAAACCGGGGAACTGACAGACACCAACAGAATATACACACAACAAAGCAAATAACGCAGCTCGATGAATTACCTAAGCCACACTGATACTATATATAAAAAAAAAAAAAAAAGATCAATAGCAGCAAACACACTAACAACAAGAAATCTAGCAGCATGACAGCCCATGTTAGAAAATACTGTAAGATCGCAGACTGTGTAACAACTAAACGGCTAAACATATAAACAGGGGCCTGTGGTAGGAGCGGAGCATCGGAGGCTATTCGATCACCGAGGTGAAACGTCGCCCGTTGCGAACACCGAATGGGATGGGTGACCGGCTCGAATGCCCACTCCGATCCCGCTGCTGTTCACTCCACGCTATTACCGTTTCACACCAGCATCTACTACTGGATGCTGCCCGGGAAGATAAGAGTGTACTACAGGGAAACAAGGCAAAGACCCGACTCACTTCGAAATATAATAATAAAATCTTTTTTACGGTCAAAAAAAAAAAAAAAAACTTTTTGCTCTCAGAGGACCTCACCTCATACCACACAACCGCTAAACTTTATTAAGACAAGCCCGTCTATATTTTAAAACCACAAAACTCTCAAAAAACAAAAAAGAAACACTAGAAAGCATCGCTGAATAATCATAAAACTCCTCCCACCGATACATATCGGTATGTACAACCAGCAAATTGTTATGTTTAAGCCACTAAAGATGACAAAATCACTCACTAACAAAATGTGAATAACAAAACAAGCTAAACACATAAGCAGAGGCCCGCGGTAGGAGCGGAGCACCGGAGGCTATTCTATCACCGAGGTGAAGCGTCGCCCGCCGCGGACACCGATGGGATGGGTGACCGCTCGGATGCCCCCGCTCCTCCCGCCGTAGCTTTCCCACTCTTACCACTTTACACCAGCCACGACTACTGATGCTGGCCCGGGACGAAAGCACATACCACAGGGAAACAAGGAAAAGCCCGATTCACTTCGAAATATAATAATAAAATCTTTTTTACGGTCAAAAAAAAAAAAAAAAAATACTTCTTGCACACAGAGGACTTCACCTAGAACCACATAACTGTTATATATTGTTAAGACAGGCCCACCAAATTTTAGGGTCACAAAACTCTAAAATAGAACAAACAACATCAATAAAAAGAACGAAATAGTAGACACCCACGATGATAAACTATAAAACGAAAACTTCTCTCACAGCTACATATCAGGCTATATCACTAGCACAATGTCAATTTCGAACCAAACTCGCAACGAACACACTAATCAAAACCTGTAAAACATCTATAAGATAATACAATCGCACAACAAACACAAGCACTAATTACAACAGATTGTCACTCTTCAATTCAAAATCAAGTCCAAATCACCCTGGAATTAACGCAAACCAGATGGAAATCAATAATAATGCCAAACTTACAAATATATATACAAAACCAGTACCGCACGATGTTCACCTCCTGACCCCAAGATGTGACAAACACAACCGAAGGAACAGTGAATAAATAATTAGCGAAAGTCCTCCCGAATCTGCCGGCCCGCAAGACCTCTCGCGCGATAAGTCGGATCAACTACCAGGAGGAGGAAAAAATTTCTCCTGGTAGGCGCAAAGCCTGTATGTCTATGACGGTGAGCTCACAGTTTCGGTAACAGGAAGTCCAAATACAATAGTATTAAATCAAACCTCGCGGACCGGAAACTGCGTCGGAAACGATGCAGTAAATGCCGACGCGTAAAATTATGAACCTTATCTCACAAAGAGATAAATGAAAGCAAATTCTGAAATTTACACAATATAACAACTGTACCGCGCCATGTTCACTCCCCGATTACTGGATATACCAATATACCAGTACATCCGAGGGAACAGTGAACGAATAATTAGCGAAAGTCCTCCCGAATCTGCCGGCCCGCATGACCTCTCGCGCGATAAGTCGGATCAACTACCAAGAGGAGTGATAACTTCTCTTGGTGGACGCAAAGCCTGTATGTCTATGACGGTGAGCTCACAGATTCGGTAACAGGAAATTAAAATACAAAAGTATTAAATCAAACTTCGCGGACCGGAAACTACGTCGTAAACGATGCAGTAAATGCCGACGCGTAAAACTATGAACTTTATCTCACAAAGAGATAAATGTATACCCGGGACGTGCAGAGGACGAGTGCTTATCCGACTCGCTCCTCAAACACTGACTGGTAGAGATCTATGGATCTATGCCCGCTAATAACCTAGCGGTGGAACTCAACCCGTTAGAAACGGAAAAACCTATACAACGACAAGTATAAAGCTAATACACATTCTCTCACTACAGGAAAGAATGACAATTGAAACTGACAAACTTGCTGATGTACGTGCCCAGTACGTTCCGAGAACGTAGCTGCACTGCTCCAAGGCTTGTCAACCCGTTGAGAAATTCACTCCTGTTTGTTATCGGCCCTTGCATATTTGTTCGTACCTAACCTAACTTCGGGCGCGATGTAGAAGGAGGGTACCAGGTTCAGCAGCGGTCGGAGGGGGGGGTTGACTTCCTTTCTTAACCCAGACGAGGATGTCGGGGCAGCCGGCCCGCAACACCTCTCGCGTGATAAGTCGGAACAATCGGTCGGGGCAGTTTCACTAGATCTCCCCACCGGGCGCAAAGCCTGTACGTGCTTGTCGGTGAGCTCACTGCTCGCGGACAATCCTACGCCCTTGGGTTAAATCGCGTTTTTTTTTTTTTTTTTTTTTTTTTTTTCTCTCTTCCCTTCGTCTTCAAAACTTTTGCCACTAACCACGAGAGAGGGTCGAAGGGCCCGCCTCGGAAAGTCTAACAACACAATTAGCTGTCTACATCTATCACTTTTCTACAAACTCCCTTGCTATCCGGAAATAACACACTAACAACGACTACGCATTAGAAGCCTGAACACGATTTCGAGTTTAATAGGTAAAGCCTCGCTTAGTGGGGATGTCAAGAAAAAGGGGAGCGGACGCTTCTCAGTGTCCACTCCCTGAATAGAACAAACAGGAACAAAGTGACTCTCTTCGGTTACCCATCAACTCCAGGCGGTTACAGCTTGACCATTCTATCACCAACTCGCCCGACGTAAACCACGGCCGACGGCCAGTAGCTAACAAAGTAGGGAGCATGGCAGTTGGATGAATGCGTCAGAGTATAGCCCCATGTCGGAAGGTGAAACACTGAGGTTCGAATTCGCGCTATGTGCCTCCTGGAGTAACTGGATGTCTTAGAGCAATTAAGGGTGAGCAAAGCCTCTAGTGGGTATGAATTTACCTAAGGTCCTGGTGAGGGGAACCGTCCCCTCACCCCGCCCAACCTGATAACTTACTACTACAACTTACTACTACTAGGTTAGGTTAGGTTAGGTTAGGTTAGGTTAGGTTAGGTTAGGTTAGGTTAGGTTAGACAACAACCCCCTCGATGGTCCACCACCTTGTCGTGGTGAGGGGGCTTGGTTCCGATGATCTCTTCTGGCTATACCGGCGGGTTCTTTGAACCTGGCAGCTACTAGCATGTCGGGAAGGCAGAAGAGTGAGGGCCGTACTAAGAGTGGACCCGGGATGAATGTGTGTGTGTGTGTGTGTGTGAGTCAGCTGCGGCCAGTCCTTGATGGATATTCCTGTCAGACTAACCACGGGGGGCGTAGTCGCCCCCCAACCGGAGCGTGCATCGATGTCAAGTACCTGACCTCTGTGGGAGTAATAAGGGAGAATGTAAGTCCGCCTGTCGGCAAAGTTCCCGTGAAACCACATGTTCAACGTGGGAAGGACCGCTCGATGCATTGCTGACTGGAGCCTATGACAGGGTTGAAGTCTTGGTTCTGGGCGCAGGTATGGCGGGGCGACCTGGTCAGTCTCCCTGCATACCCTGAGTGGTGGGGGGTAAACCATCACACCGTCTAGCCTGAGGTGTGTGTTAGGCGTCGGTTCGGGTCCGGCGTCGCACACACGATAGGGGTGACGTTAAACCTTTTGCATCAAGTATGGCGCGGGCCTATCCCGTAATATTTTTTCGTAGAGTCATTAGGGATCGATAGGGTGTGACCGCCTGACAAGGCCGCCTCTCGGCCTTCGGTTCATTTAACTAGGGTTTTCATTACCGCTGGAAGTACCCCCACCGCGGTGGGGGTCCCATGATGGGCGAAGGCGAAGAATAACAACAATATAATATGGCACATTCAACAAGAACAACGCGGAGGATTATGTCAGAGGAGGAAGGCGACAAGGGGAGCTCCCCATGCGCCGAACAGGTGGAGGCATCTCCACCTTTCTCCACACACAGCAGTGTGGAGATGTTAGATGCGTCGGCCGCTGCCCCCGGGCCATCTGGCCTGTGTGCCGGCAGCGCGGCGGCGCCATCCAAATTAGCCGTTGTGCGCGTTGAACGCGTACAACTGGCCGCCAACACACCACGTCGGAGGGTGGTCAGGCAATGTGCCTCGCTCCCAGTCAGCGGGGACGAGAGCGACGGATCTGTCGCCTCGTCGCGATCTGTACGATCGACCCGCTCGACCTATACCACCACAAAGGGTAAGGCGGGGAGGAAGCGGGGCCGGCCACTGACGACGGGGGATTCTGTAGGCCTGGCCGAGGCCAAGCGGAAAGCCGTCGAGGTAGCTCTCCAGGAGAAAGACTTGGAGCGGGAGCGGATGGTGATGGACACATCCATCAGGGCGCCACCCGTCTCCCGCAAGTGTAAGCCTCTCCCGAGAGAGGAGGAGTTGGCGGAGCAAATGAGATATGCTCCGACGCCTGACCTCGGCGCGGTCATTTTTGACCACGTCGGGATAATCGAGAAGGTGGCGTCCAGCTCAAACAATTTAAAGGGGACATATGTCCGACTGCTCCGCGAGGCGGCGCTTTTCATAAAGCACGCCGCCGTGGAGCAGGGTAAGCGGACCACTTCTTCCTCACGTGAGGAGGACCTTGATCGTACGGTAGGGTTGCTAAGGTCCAGGGTCAGCGACCTAGAGGACCTGCTCCGCCGCCGACGACCCGCTGGCTCTCCGGGGCGTGCGCCCGTGCAGACATCTCTGCCATCCGCCGTGCCGCATCCCCCATCTCACACGACTCCACGTACGGAGGAGGAGTTGGACGTGGAGCCACCCTCGGCGATGCGATCGCCGGCGCCGAGATCGCCGCCGGTATTGCGGCGACGCCCATCGCCACAACCGGTCAATGCAGCAGATACGAGGGAGTGCCTGCAGCTGCAGCCTCCTCCTCCTCCACCGTCGTCGACCCCGGCGCGAGGTCTCACGCTCGACGATGTCGAGGGCCTCGTTCGCCGGGTGTGCGGCGAGGTGGAGGCGCGATTAAGGCTCAGCCTGAGCTGTCCCGTGGAGGGGGGGCGGCCAAAAAGCTGCAGCAGCGTCGTCCGGGACTGTCACGCTGCTCCGGCTGTGAGAACGGAGAGTGCTCCCCAGCCGCCCGCCGCTGCGGGTGAGTCAGAGGGAAATACAAAGAAGCGCCACAGGGCTGGGCGCAAACATCGCCGTAAGACGACGGTGCCGTCTGAGGTGGCAGCGGCGCAGCAGACCTGCCCGCAGTCACAGCGACAGCTTCGTCAGGGGAAGGCACCGGCTCCACCTGCAACGAGCCAGGGGCGAACAGCGGTAGCGGCTGCCCCCCTGGCCCTTCAAGTGCCGCCTGCGCAGAAAGCGGCTCCGGCTTCGGCGGAGACGTGGGCCACTGTGGTGGGGCGAAAGGAGCGACGTGCGGCGGTAAATACCGCCACGGCCCCTGTGCGCAACACGCTTGCTGCTGCTGGCAGCAGGCAGCAGAAGGTGGCGCCTGTTAAGGGTCAGGCGCAGACACCAAAGGGCGACGCTCAGAGGGAGGCACCTGCGGCGAAGCCGCGCCCGCCTCGCGCTCCCAAGCGTGCCGCTGTCACATTGACCGTGGCTGATGGGAGCTCCACGTCCTATGTGGACGTGTGGAGGCGGGCCACCTCCGCTGTACGGCTAGAGGATGCCGGAATAACCGACATCCTCTACCGAAGGGGACAAACGGGCGCCTCGATAATCGAGGTCCCTGGCCCGGAAAGTGCCGCCAAAGCGGACAAGCTGGCGGCACTCCTCGAAGAGGCGTTCCGGGGCTCGGACATCCGCGTCGCCAGGCCGACCAAGTGTGCGGAAATCCGCATCATCGGCCTCGACGACGCGGCGAGCCCTGAGGCCGTGGCGGAGGCAGTAGCTGCTGCCGGCGGATGTAATGCCGCGGAGGTTAAGGCCGGCGAAGTTAGGCGGACCGCCTCAGGCGTCGGTAGCGCCTGGGTCCGCCTGCCGGCCTCCGCTGCGGCTAAGTTGGCCTCAACCGGGAGGGTAAAGGTGGGCTGGGTGTCCGCCAGGGTGGAATCCCTGGCGGCCCGCCCCCTCAGGTGCTATCGCTGCCTTGAGACGGGTCACGTCCGGCAGCGGTGCACCTGTGAGAGTGACCGTGGGAGCCGCTGCTACGCTTGCGGCGGTGCAGACCACAAGGCACGGGAGTGTACGGCACCCCCGAAGTGCCCAGTCTGCACCGACCTTGGGCGGCCCTCCGGTCACCGCTTGGGGGCGAAGGGCTGTGCTCCTCCGCCCTCCAGGCGCAAGAGGGCGCAGCGGACAGCGCAGGCTGCCAGTGCAGCTAAAGAACTGCTGCCTGTTGCTGCACAGGTGGGTTCTCGGGACGTTCCCGTGACTCAGGGAGCGTCCACGACCACCGAAGGTTTGAGGCAGGAGCCGCAGGAGCAGCTGCGTGCGCCTGCCTCATCTGGGGCGTCTGAGGATGGGCCCGCGGGCGGGGGGGCCATGGAAACAGCCTAAATGGCTACTCCGTGCCCCCTTGCCGTGCGGGTCCTCCAGGGCAACCTCAACCACGCAGCTCGTGCCCAGGACCTGCTCGTCCATACAGTGGCTGAGCTGCGGGTGGGGTTGGCCGTGGTCGCGGAGCCCTACCGCGTCCCCGATCGCCCGGACTGGGCGGGGGACGTGCTAGGCTCCGTGGCCATAATGAACCGTGGGGCCGCTCCCTTTAGTGTGTTAGCTAGGGGGAGCGGATATGTCGCGGCACTCCGCGGCGGCCTGGCAGTGGTCGGCGTTTACGCCCCGCCCAGCCTACCCCTCGCGTCTTTCGAGGAGTTGTTGGACCGGGTCCGGAACTGCGTTCAGCTCCACTGTGGGACCCGGCCAACTCTCGTCCTGGGGGACTTCAACTCCAAGTCTACGGCTTGGGGGTGCCCCGGGACCGACGCGAGGGGCGACACTGTGCTGGAGTGGGCGGCGGGACTAGACCTCCGATTGCTAAATCGGGGGTCTGTCCCCACGTTCTCGCGGCGTCAGGGAGAATCGATTATCGATCTCTCTTGGGCATTGCCCGCCGCCGCGAGATACGTGACGGGGTGGAGGGTGGCGGAGGAGGTGGAGACGCTGAGCGACCACCTCCACATCCTTATGGATGTATCCGCCACCTGGATGCAGGGCCACCCCGCCCGCCGCCAGACGGGGCGTGAACGACCACGCCGATGGGCGCTTGGCCGCCTCGACGAGGATGCGTTGATGGCCGCAGCTCTCGCCATGTCCTGGGCGGAAACTCCGCCCGGGCCGGTCGACGACGTCGATGCGGAGGCCGAGTGGTTCCGGGGCACGATGACGGCGGTTTGTGACGCCGCTATGCCCCGAGTCCGTAGGCCTCCGCGACGGCCCGTGTACTGGTGGTCGGACGAGATCGCCGCGCTGCGTGCAATCAGCGTGGCGGCCCGACGCCGGTACACGAGGCAACGCAGGAGACGACGTCGCGACCCGGCGAGAGAGGAGGAGCTGTACTTGGCCCATCGCCAGGCTACGGTTGACCTCCAAGCGGCCATCAAAAGGGCCAAGGCCAGAGCCTGGGACGAGCTCCTGGACTCTCTGAACCGCGATCCGTGGGGGCGTCCCTATCGGATCGTGATGGGGCGCCTGCGCCCACCGGCGCCCCCGGTCTCGGAGAGTCTAGACCCCGACGTGCTACAGCGGGTCGTAGATACGCTCTTTCCCGTGGTTCGGGAAGAGCGACGACCCGCCGAGCTGGCGGACCCGTTATTGTGGTCCGCCGATGTCAGGGTCACGGAGGAGGAACTCGCCGCTGCCGTTCGACGGCTGGGTGCCCGAAATACGGCCCCCGGCCCGGACGGCATACCCGGGCGTGCCTGGGTCTTGGCCCTGAGCGTCCTCGGGCCCCGCTTCAGGCGTCTGCTAGACGGCTGCCTGATGTGGGGTCGAGTGCCGCGAGCATGGAAGGAGGCGAGGCTCGTCCTTGTCCCGAAGAAGGGTAAGCCCGCGGAGTCGCCCTCCGCGTACCGGCCCATATGTCTGCTGGATGAGGCGGGGAAACTATTCGAGCGCGTGCTCGTTTCCCGCCTCTCCAGGCACCTGTCCGGCGGTGGCGAACACGGCCTGGCCGACACGCAGTTCGGCTTCCGCGAGGGTCGCTCGACGCTAGACGCGATCGAGCACGTGAGGGCCCTCGCGGACTCTGTGGTGGACCGGGGCGGGGTGGTGTTGGCGATATCCATAGATATCGCCAATGCGTTCAACACCCTGCCCTGGAGGAGGGTGAGGGAGGCGCTCCATAAGCACGGAGTGCCCCCCCGCCTTCGGGCCGTGTTCGCAGACTATCTGCAGGACAGGTGCATCACGTATCCGGGCCGGTACGGAATGCTTCGGAGGGAGGTATACTGTGGCGTTCCCCAGGGTTCCCCGTCAGGGCCAACCCTCTGGAACTTGGGGTACGACACAGTGCTTCGCGGGCCTCTGCCGCATGGCGTTGCCGTCGTCTGCTACGCAGACGACACTTTGGTGATCGCCGGCGGCAGGGAGTGGACAAGGACGAGCCGTTTGGGAGAAATGGGGGCGGCCTCGGTCGTCGCCCGGATCCGGGAGTTGGGGTTGCAGGTGTCGCCGCAGAAGACGGAGGCGGTCTGGTTTCACGGACTGCCTCTGACGCGGAAGCCTCCCCCGACGCGGATCCGAATAGGAGGAGCCTGGGTCGATGTCCAGAGCCGGTTCAAGTATCTCGGGCTGGACATCGACGGCCGCTGGCGCTTCGAAGGCCATTTCGACCGCTTGGCCCCCCGAGTGGAGGGTGTGGCGACCATGCTGGGTCGCCTTATGCCCAACCTCGGGGGACCGGAAGAGAGGGTGCGCCGCCTCTACGTGGGAGTGGTGCGGGCCATGGCCCTGTACGGCTCTGCCGTGTGGGCCGACACCCTGGTGGCATGCCGGCGTAGCCGGCTAATGCTCAGCCGCATACAGCGGCGGGCAGCCATCAGGGTGATCAGAGGCTATCGCACCGTATCCACGGAGGTGGCGCTGGTCCTGGCGGCGATACTCCCCTTTCATCTCCAGGCGGCTGCCGACGCCGAAGTTTATCGGCGTCGGCAGATGTTCCGCCGGACGGGGGAGGACACGCCGGACCGAGTGGTCGAGGTGTGGAAGCGCCAGTCCAGGCAGCGGGCACGCGAGGAGTGGCGGAGGCAGTTTTTAGCTAGCCCCGCCGCCCGCAAGCCCGCTGTCGGCGCGGTCCTGGCCAACTTTGATGGTTGGCTGGACCGTGGGCATGGCAGGCTCTCCTACCGCCTCACGCAGGTGCTCACCGGGCACGGATGCTTCGGTGAGTACCTGCATAAAGTGGGGGCGGAGGTGACGGCTGAGTGCCATCAGTGCGGCGCCGAGTTTGATTCGGCGCCGCACACGTTGGAGGAGTGCCCGGCCTTTGCTCGACAAAGGCGGGCACTCCAAATGGAGATAGGGTGGGACCTCTCGTTGCCGGCCGTTGTTGCTTCATTGGCTGGCAGCGCGAGGTCGTGGAATGCGTTGGCCTCCTTCTGCGAGGAGGTCATCTCGCTGAAGGAGGCAGACGAGCGGGAGCGGGAGCGTACCGATCCCGCTCGTCAAGAACGTCGACGGGCGAGGCGATATAGGAGGCGGCGGCCGGTGGCCGTCAGCGCCGCTCCCCTCCCTGGAGGGGACGGTGCAGCGGGGCCACTGGCCCCCATAGCCCCTCGCCAAGCCCGCCAGCCGCCGTAATTACGGCGGCAAAGAGGAGGCAACCGGCCCTGAGCGGGGTTAGTGTCGCGGTGACCCGCTACGTTTTAAGCTCAGGGCCGGGGGACCGAGACGGCCGGCGGTAGGTGCGTCGCCGTCTCCGCGATCGGTCCCAGAGATTGAGAGCGCCGGAGCGTGGCCCTCCGGCGCTGATATGATGGTGGTAGGGGGCAGGAATTTATGCCCCCTCCGCGATGTGCCCCCTGTTGTGGGGGGCGCTGGGTGCGGCGGTCGCGGTGGTGTGCTTCTGCGTTCCCGCGGCCGCCGAATCACCCGATGGAGGCTACCGGGGAGTTTTTAGTGGGTACACCCGCGGGTGGGCGGTTGCTCACCCACGGGGAGTCCCACACTACCCGGCGGTTGCCCTACCGCCGCCGGGTGTGCGTAATGCATTTTCTCCCCGTTACAAAAAAAAAAAAAAAAAAAAAAAAAAAAAAGGTTAGACAACAAAATCTTAGAACACTACACCGGACCGGGATGCCCATAAATAAATAAGAAGAATTACCCCCCGAAGAAGAATGCCAACCAACATGCAACAAAATTATTCTTATCGTAACCTTTGAAAATCGCGAAGCACCTTACATCCGATTACATCCGGATATAATTACGAAATCAGAAGAGTGACGCTCTAAATACCGAACCGACAACGAGCAATGACATAGAACGACATGAAGAGGCGCGACACACAGGGAGGGAAACTCAGACAATGCGACCCGGCTCAGCCAAGAGACGCCACCGTACGGGCTCGGCAAACCAAAGAACTAGCAGCTACCAACAGAAATATACATACAACGAAGTAATAAATAACGTGGTCTGCTGAATTATCTGTGACACACTGTTCTTATAATAGACCACTATCATCAATAACATTAATAATAAGTAATTCAGAATCTTGGCAGCCCATGTTAGGAAGCACTGTAAGTCGGTAAGGAACAGTGGCCCATCCACGGCGAGAAGTCGATTTTCGATACACAAATAGCTATAAAATACAAACACGGTAAGCCACATTGTCATCTTTGAAGTCACAAAAGACGAAAATTCATTCACTAGCAGAATATGTAAGAACGAAACGACTAAGCGTGTATGCAGAGGCCCGTGGTAGGAGCGGAGCACCCCGGCGGTCATACGATCACCGAGGTGAAGCGTCGCCCGTCGTGGACACCGATGGGATGGGTGACCGCTCGGATGCTCCGCTCCTCCGCCACTGTTTTCCCGCTCCTTCCGCTTCGGACGAGCCACTACTACTGATGCTGGACCGGGACGATAAGAGTATACTACAGGGAAACAAGGCAAAGCCCCGATTCACTGCCGAAAATCTCTTTTTACGGTCAAAAAAAAAAAAAAAAAAATTTTTGCTCACAGTGGACTTCACCTAGTATTACATGAGCCGCTCAGTGCACACATCGATTAACTCCATAAAACGAAAAGTTGAGAAAGCGATGATGTAATGTATATTGTTTAAAAAAAAAAAAAAAGAAAAATTCCTCTGATAATATGGATTCAAATATATAATGTAGAATGCATAATTGCAGATATAGCTTTCTTCTACCTGTATATAAAATTAATAAGATACAATAGCCAACAAACAATCGTCAGTAATGTTACAGTTTTTATGTGACTGGTGGAGTTAATCGATTTGGCAACTGAAAAAAGTAATAAAGTTAAATCTAGTCTTTACATTTTTAAGTTTTTTTTTTTTTTTTTTTTTTTTTTTTTTTTTTTTTATTACAGAAAAAGTTAGTTAGTATACATTTTTATCACAGCTTCTCCATAAAAATGAATGTTGGCAGTTCGGTTATAATATAATTTTTGTAATTAATTCATAGCAGCTTTATGCTAGCGGCGTTATTCTGTGGGATGATTCAGCAATATTATAAATAATGTCTTCTTCATCAGCTGTATGCGAGGATTCGTCATTTCGATTTGTTGACAAGTTTTTATAGTAATCGTGTTTAACAGGAGGAATGAATTTTAGCAGGTCCATCATGTCTCTCCATTTTTCCTTTGTCACAGTTCTACCTTTAGAATATAATAAAGGCTGATCTATATTTTTCAAACTTTGCGGTCTACCCACTAAAGACTTTCTTATATTAATGGCTTGAAGTTCTGTATCTTCATTATAGTCACACTTGAATTGTATGAGATAGGGTTTGGACCCTTCTAACTTTATCCAGCGTACTTTAAGCCAATTTACTGGAAGCCCTGTGACGGTTACTTTTCTGTTAATGATAGACTGTTCTAAAGGGTTTGTTGCCAAAAAAAAAAAAAAAAATTCTTGGTGAGTCATTTGGATTAGATGAAATGGCGCTTTCTTTTTACAGGTTTTGATTATACGGTACCAATCATCTGGTGAAAAAAATGTTTTGAGTCATTGGGCAAATAGCTGTGTCCACTTACCAAAAAAAAAAAAAAAAAAATTTTATGTCAATTGATTCAGCTTTGATTTCCGTGCTTTGAACAAGTTTCAACAAACTTAAGACGGTTTTAATACTTCTGTTTTGCCCGGTACACGAACCCGAATATGTTATTATTTTTCGAACTTTGCAGCGTAAGTCTTTATGTACTTTAGTAGACAAGATGAAATTTCTTGAGACCCACGAGATCCTTCAGTTTCTGGCCAAGCAAACATGTGGCTTATATTTTTATTGAATTCATGACATCCAAAATTATAAACATATGAATTTCGCTTATAATAAGCTACGGATGTGGTCAACTTGGGAAAGGCTAAAGCTTTTTCCAAGTCAAAAGAAAATACGAACAATTTTTCCGATGTTGCCATTCGATCGGCAGCCATTTGACTGCGAGCCCGTTCAACGTCTTCTAAGTGAGTTTCCTTTTCAATTTTTGCCATCTTAACTCCCCCATCGTCTGAAGATTAAAATTTTTATTTGAAAAGCATGACAAGTTTGACACGTATCCCTGGATGGTTGTTTAAAATGTAAATTAAATTTTGTAGAGAACACATTATAGTAATATTTTTCTTTCACTGGTGCTACGTTTTCCTTCTCACATTCTGTGACGTATAGTTCATACATCTTCTTAATATTTAAGTCAGGATTTAAATATTGCCGTCTTGGATTATGAACTCTGGTGTAGTGACTACTGTAGGCTGGAAATGACTGTATATGCATTATAACATTTGTATCATCTATTTTATTGCTTGCAACGCGGCCTTTGCGCTTATCAACCAAAGATGTAACTTTTTCTTTAGAACAACAATCGTATATCCTCCCGTCACTCACCTGATAAGTATCTCTAAAATATTTTTACAAACGGGAATATCAAGTCTCTCTTTTCGAAAGTAATATGTGAACGAATGTGATCTTCGTTCCTTAGTTTCATTCGTAGGGCGCCTTCTTTTTATTTCGTTAACTTGATACAATCTCTTAAGAAAATACTTTGGTCAAGTTGCGCATGTAAACTATAAAATTCTTTCGTGGCAGCCTCTCTCTCATCCGAAAAAATTTTTTGATTGCAATTTTGACGGCATCTGCATTGTATATCGACAAATGTTTTTGCAGGTATTAATTTTCCTCCCCTATTCCTGTATGCCAAACCTTTTATCCTGTTATGCTTTTGTAAATCTCGTATCCATTTAACAAGATTACGACTTCTTTTCCTCCCAATCAATGTGTTTGTTGGGTTTGTACTGTTGCAATCCGATGAATCCGAGGAAAACGATAAACGTCTTCTTGAACCAGACTTTCTGTTGATAAATCGTATTGAAGAATCATCACTGTTTTCCTCACTCACATTATTAGTCTCACTCACGTTGATTATAACGGCATAATATTTATTTCTTTAAAAAAAAAAAAAAAATCTGGGAGTAATGTTGAAAAGACTAAGAAGTACACAGTAACATTCAGCGTGCGAGATCACTGCTATACTAACTACCGTTTGCATTGTGCTTCTTTTTATCTGTTTACCGATGCGATTTTGTTACGAATATTATTGAGAGGGAGAGAGCATCTTCGGCTGTTTAAAAACAAATAAGCGTCGACGCACGGCCGAAACAGATACAGCGTTACTGAAACGATTTACATTAGAGTATGGAGTTAATCGAAATGACTTCTGAAATAAATTACTTATTATTCAGTGGCCAAAAAAAAAAAAAAAATTTGCCATTTAATGGTGCTAATCTTTATTATTCAGGAAAGTTATTATGAATATAAAAAGTAATGACTAGACCAAGGGCTTTGACACTTAAATATAAGATTTTTCAAAAAGTGGAGTTCATCGATGTGTGCATTGAGCGGCTCGCATATTGAATATAAGGTAACTAAACACTCTAAAATGACCCACGGTAGGAATAGAGCACCGTTGCCCTGGTACCAATTTATTAATAACAATGCAACATTTTACTAACAAAATTCATATCTCCTAACTAAAGAAAAATAGAAATTTAATGTGTGAAATAAATACAAATAAATAAATACACAAAAAACCTGTCAACAAATGTATAAGTATGTTTGGAAAAACAATTATTACAACGTCTTCACAGGCGCATAAATACAAAAATAAATCATCCTTCAAAAGCAACCAATTACTAAAATAAAATGTGCTACATTTATAAAACCAATATTAGGAACATTATAAACATACTAACTCGCGCCAGATAGCTCCAAAAACAATGGGAAATCTCCACCAACATCCGTACGATGTGAAAAAGAAATCCATAAAATAGATATGCAATACACGTTTAGAAACTCTCTTGACATTTTATGCCAAAATTTGACAAAGTATCGTTCACCGGTAGAATATAAGACAACTAAACACTCTAATATTTAAAAATGACCCACGGAAGGAATAGAACACCGGTGTCCTTGGACCAATGCAACATTTTACGAACAAAATACATACCTCTTAATCAAAGAACAAACTGAAATTTAATGTGTGTAATAAATACAAATTAAATAAATATGTAAAAAATCTGTTAATAAATATAAATGTATGTTTGGAAAACAATCACTACAACGTCTCTACAAGTGCATAATATACAAAATAAACCATCCTTCAAAGGCATCCAATTACTAAAATAAAAGCGACTACTGTTGCAATAAACTAATAATTAGCTTACACTACCTAAACGTTCTCTCAAATAACAAGGAAGGCCTATGTTACAAATGCAGTAAGAAAACACTCGTGCCAATCATATACTGCGACACACGAACGCAATAACATTGTGCAAGTCACAAATAAGCAAGGAACAAATTATACATAAACAAAACCAAATCGTCTATACAAGATACACCATAACCAGACCATAGCATTCACACGAACATAATGCCTAAGCACCCTAAAACCCTGGCAAAAACTAACAAGGCAAAACGTTACAATCACAAATCAACACACAGAATTAAAACAAACATTAACAACAACTATAAATACCAGCTCTCCCATAAACAAACAGGCAAGACCAAAACATTCTGGAATTAATTCAAACAAGACATAACAGAATAAAAATCTCAAATTTACAATATATAACAACTGAACCGCGCCATGTTCACTCTCCGACTACTGGATAGGTAAATATACCAGTACATCCGAGGGAACAGTGAACGAATAATTAGCGAAAGTCCTCCCGAATCTGCCGGCCCGCATGACCTCTCGCGCGATAAGTCGGATCAACTACCAAGAGGAGCGATAACTTCTCTTGGTGGGCGCAAAGCCTGTATGTCTATGACGGTGAGCTCACAGATTCGGTAACAGGAAATTAAAATACAAAAGTATTAAATCAAACCTCGCGGACCGAAAACTACGTCGTAAACGATGCAGTAAATGCCGCCGCGCAAACTATGAACCTTATCTCACAAAGAGATAAATGAAAGCAAATTCTCAAATTTACAATATATAACAACTGTACCGCGCCATGTTCACTCTCCAATTACTGGATATGTTAATATACTAGTACATCCGAGGGAACAGTGAACGAATAATTAGCGAAAGTCCTCCTGAATCTGCCGGCCCGCAAGACCTCTCGCGCGATAAGTCGGATCAACTACCAAGAGGAGCGATAACTTCTCTTGGTGGACGCAAAGCCTGTATGTCTATGACGGTGAGCTCACAGATTCGGTAACAGGAAATTAAAATACAGAAGTATTAAATCAAACCTCGCGGACCGGAAACTACGTCGTATATAAATAAAAACAAATCCTCTATACAAGGTACACCATAACCAGACCATAACATTCACACGAACAGAATGCAAAAACGCACCCTAAAAACCAGGCAAATACCAACAAGGCAGAACGTTACAATCACGAATCAACACACAGAACTAAACAACACCCCTACAACACGAACATTAAAATACTAATATGAATACCATCTCTCTTATACACAGATAAGCAAGACCAAAACACTCTGGATTAATTCAAACAAGACATAATACAATAAAAATCACAAACTTACACAGTATAACAACCGAACCGCGCCATGTTCATTCTCCGATCACCGGATGTGTCAATTAACTGGCACATCCGAAGAAAAGGAGAAAGAATAATTCGCGAAAGTCCTCCCGAATCTGCCGGCCCGCATGACCTCTCGCGCGATAAGTCGGATCAACTACCATGAGGAACGTTAACTTCTCTTGGTAGACGCAAAGCCTGTATGTCTATGACGGTGTGCTCACAGATTCGGTAACAGGAAGTCAAAATACAGAAATATTAAATCAAAACCTCGCGATCCGGAAACTACGTCGTAAACGATGCAATAAATATCGGCGCGCAAAACTATGAACCTATCTCACAAAAAGATAAATGAAAGCAAATTCTCAAATTCACACAATATAACAACTGAACCGCACCATGTTCACTCTCCGATTACTGGAATATGTCAATATACCAGTACATCCGAGGAAAAGTGAACGAATAATTAGCGAAAGTCCTCCCGAATCTGCCGGCCCGCATGACCTCTCGCGCGATAAGTCGGATCAATTATCAAGAGGAGCGAAAACCTCTCTTGGTAGACGCAAAGCCTGTATGTCTATGACGGTGAGCTCACAGATTCGGCAAGAGGAAGTAAAAGTACAGAAGTATTAAATCAAACCTCGCGGACCGGAAACTACGTCGTAAATGATGCAGTAAATACTGACGCGCAAAACTACGAACTTTATCTCACAAAGAGATAAATGCAGGCCCAGGACGTGGAGGGGAAGAGTGCTTATTCGACTCGCTCCTCAAACACTGACTGGTAGAGATCCACGGATCTATGCCCGCTAATAACCTAGCGGTGGAACTTAACCCGTAAAAAACGGAAAAAACGTATACTACGACAAGTATAAAAGTAAAACACATTCTCTCACTACAGGAAAGAATGACAATTGAAACTGACAAACTTGCTGATGTACGTGTCCAGTACGTTCCGAGAACGTAGCTGCACTACTCCAAGGCTTGTCAACCCGTTGAGAAATTCACTCCTGTTTGTTATCGGCCCTTGCATATTTGTTCGTACCTAACCTAACTTCGGGCGCGATTTAGAAGGGGGGTACCAGGTTCAGCAGCGGTCGAAGGGGGGGGCTCACTTCCTTTCTTAACCCAGACGAGGATGTCGGGGCAGCCGGCCCGCAACACCTCTCGCGCGATAAGTCGGAACAATCGGTTGGGGCAGTCTCACTAGATCTCCCCACCGGGCGCAAAGCCTGTACGTGCTTGTCGGTGAGCTCACTGCTCGCGGACAATCCTACGCCCTTGGGTTAAATCGCGTTTTTTTTTTTTTTTTTTTTTTTTTTTTTCTTTCTCTCCGTCTTCAAAACTTTTTGCCACTAACCACGAGAGAGGGTCGAAGGGCCCGCCTCGGAAAGTCTAACAACACAATTAGCTGTCTTCATCTATCGCTTTTCTACAAACTCCCTTACTATCCGGAAATAACACACTAACAACGACTACGCATTAGAAGCCTGAACACGATTTCGAGTTTAATAGGTAAAGTCTCGCTTAGTGGGGATGTCAAGAAAAAAAGGGGAGCGGACGCTTCTCAGTGTTCACTCTCTGAATAGAACAAATAGGATCAAAGTGACTCTCTTCGGTTCCCCGCCAACTCCAGGCGGTATACCTGAATATTCTATCACCAACTCGCCCGACGTAA
This sequence comes from Mimumesa dahlbomi, assembly GCA_917499265.3. NCBI lineage: Eukaryota > Metazoa > Arthropoda > Insecta > Hymenoptera > Crabronidae > Mimumesa > Mimumesa dahlbomi. Next base: position 62,344 of record OU824126.1, on the reverse strand, counting down.
ACCACGGCCGACGGCCATTAGCTAACAAAGTAGGGAGCATGGCAGTTGGATGAATAAGTCAGCGTACAGTCCCCCGTCGGAAGGTGAAACACTGAGGTTCGAATTCGCGCTATGTGCCTCCTGGAGTAACTGGATGTCTTAGAGCAATTAAGGGTGAGCAAAGCCTCTAGTGGGTATGAACTTACCTAAGGATCTGGTGAGGGGAACCGTCCCCTCACCCCGCCCAACCAACCAACTTACTACTACTACTACTACTAGCTAGGGGGAGCGGATATGTCGCGGCACTCCGCGGCGGCCTGGCAGTGGTCGGCGTTTACGCCCCGCCCAGCCTACCCCTCGCGTCTTTTGAGGAGTTGTTGGACCGGGTCCGGAACTGCGTTCAGCTCCACTGTGGGACCCGGCCAACTCTCGTCCTGGGGGACTTTAACTCCAAGTCTACGGCTTGGGGGTGCCCCAGGACCGACGCGAGGGGCGACACTGTGCTGGAGTGGGCGGCGGGACTAGACCTCCGATTGCTAAATCGGGGGTCTGTCCCCACGTTCTCGCGGCGTCAGGGAGAATCGATAATCGATCTCTCTTGGGCATTGCCCGCCGCCGCGAGATATGTGACGGGGTGGAGGGTGGCGGAGGAGGTGGAGACGCTGAGCGACCACCTCCACATCCTTATGGATGTATCCGCCACCCGGATGCAGGGCCACCCCGCCCGCCACCAGACGGGGCGTGAACGACCACGCCGATGGGCGCTTGGCCGCCTCGACGAGGATGCGTTGATGGCCGCAGCTCTCGCCATGTCCTGGGCGGAAACTCCGCCCGGGCCGGTCGACGACGTCGATGCGGAGGCCGAGTGGTTCCGGGGCACGATGACGGCGGTTTGTGACGCCGCTATGCCCCGAGTCCGTAGGCCTCCGCGACGGCCCGTGTACTGGTGGTCGGACGAGATCGCCGCGCTGCGTGCAATCAGCGTGGCGGCCCGACGCCGGTACACGAGGCAACGCAGAAGACGACGTCGCGACCCGGCGAGAGAGGAGGAGCTGTACTTGGCCCATCGCCAGGCTACGGTTGACCTCCAAGCGGCCATCAAAAGGGCCAAGGCCAGAGCCTGGGACGAGCTCCTGGACTCTCTGAACCGCGATCCGTGGGGGCGTCCCTATCGGATCGTGATGGGGCGCCTGCGCCCACCGGCGCCCCCGGTCTCGGAGAGTCTAGACCCCGACGTGCTACAGCGGGTCGTAGATACGCTCTTTCCCGTGGTTCGGGAAGAGCGACGACCCGCCGAGCTGGCGGACCCGTTATCGTGGTCCGCCGATGTCAGGGTCACGGAGGAGGAGCTCGCCGCTGCCGTCCGACGGCTGGGTGCCCGAAATACGGCCCCCGGCCCGGACGGCATACCCGGGCGTGCCTGGGTCTTGGCCCTGAGCGTCCTCGGGCCCCGCTTCAGGCGTCTGTTAGACGGCTGCCTGATGTGGGGTCGAGTGCCGCGAGCATGGAAGGAGGCGAGGCTCGTCCTTGTCCCGAAGAAGGGTAAGCCCGCGGAGTCTCCCTCCACGTACCGGCCCATATGTCTGCTGGATGAGGCGGGGAAACTATTCGAGCGCGTGCTCGTTTCCCGCCTCTCCAGGCACCTGTCCGGCGGTGGCGAACACGGCCTGGCCGACACGCAGTTCGGCTTCCGCGAGGGTCGCTCGACGCTAGACGCGATCGAACACGTGAGGGTCCTCGCGGAGTCTGCGGTGGACCGGGGCGGGGTGGTGTTGGCGATATCCATAGATATCGCCAATGCATTCAACACCCTGCCCTGGGGGAAGGTGAGGGAGGCGCTCCATAAGCACGGAGTGCCCCCCCGCCTTCGAGCCGTGTTCGCAGACTATCTGCAGGACAGGTGCATCACGTATCCGGGCCGGTACGGAATGTTTCGGAGGGAGGTATACTGTGGCGTTCCCCAGGGATCCCCGTCGGGGCCATCCCTCTGGAACTTGGGGTACGACACAGTGCTTCGCGGGCCCCTGCCGCATGGCGTCGCCGTCGTCTGCTATGCAGACGACACTTTGGTGATCGCCGGCGGTAGGGAGTGGACCAGGACGAGCCGTTTGGGAGAAATGGGGGCGGCCTCGGTCGTCGCCCGGATCCGGGAGTTGGGGTTGCAGGTGTCGCCGCAGAAGACGGAGGCGGTCTGGTTTCACAGACTGCCTCTGACGCGGAAGCCTCCCCCAACGCGGATCCGAATAGGAGGAGCCTGGTTCGATGTCCAGAGCCGGTTCAAATATCTCGGGCTGGACATCGACGGCCGCTGGCGCTTCGAAGGCCACTTCGACCGCTTGGCCCCCCGAGTGGAGGGTGTGGCGACCATGCTGGGTCGCCTTATGCCCAACCTCGGGGGACCGGAAGAGAGGGTGCGCCGCCTCTACGTGGGAGTGGTGCGGGCCATGGCCCTGTACGGCTCTGCCGTGTGGGCCGACACCCTGGTGGCATGCCGGCGTAGCCGGCCAATGCTCAGCCGCATACAGCGGCGGGCAGCCATCAGGGTGATCAGAGGCTATCGCACCGTATCCACGGAGGTGGCGCTTGTACTGGCGGGGATACTCCCCTTTCATCTCCAGGCGGCTGCCGACGCCGAAGTATATCGGCGTCGGCAGATGTTCCGCCGGACGGGGGAGGACCCGCCGGACCGAGTGGTCGAGGTGTGGAAGCGCCAGTCCAGGCAGCGGGCACGCGAGGAATGGCGGAGGCAGCTTTTAGCTAGCCCCGCCGCCCGCAAGCCCGCTGTCGGCGCGGTCCTGGCTAACTTTGATGGTTGGCTGGACCGCGGGCATGGCAGGCTCTCCTACCACCTCACGCAGGTGCTCACCGGGCACGGGTGCTTCGGTGAGTACCTGCATAAAGTGGGGGCGGAGGTGACGGCTGAGTGCCATCAGTGCGGCGCCGAGTTTGATTCGGCGCCGCACACGTTGGAGGAGTGCCCGGCCTTTGCTCGACAAAGGCGGGCACTCCGAATGGAGATAGGGTGGGACCTCTCGTTGCCTGCCGTTGTTGCATCATTGGCTGGCAGCGGGAGGTCGTGGAATGCGGTGGCCTCCTTCTGCGAGGAGGTCATCTCGCAGAAGGAGGCAGACGAGCGGGAGCGGGAGCGTACCGATCCCGCTCGTCAAGAACGTCGACGGGCGAGGCGAAATAGGAGGCGGCGGCCGGTGGCCGTCAGCGCCGCTCCCCTCCCTGGAGGGGTCGGTGCAGCGGGGCCACTGGCCCCCATAGCCCCTCGCCAAGCCCGCCAGCCGCCTTAATTAGGTCGGCAAAGAGGAGGCAGCCGGTCATGAGCGGGGTTAGTGTCGCGGTGACCCGCTACATTTTTCGCTCATGGCCGGGGGACCGAGACGGCCGGCGGTAGGTGTGCCGCCGTCTCTGCGATCGGTCCCAGAGGTTGAGAGCGCCGGAGCGTGGCCCTCCGGCGGTGATATGATGGTGGTAGGGGCAGGAATTTATGCCCCCTCCGCGATGTGCCCCCTGTTGTGGGGGGCGCTGGGTGTGGCGGTCGCGGTGGTGTGCTTCTGCGTTCCCGCGGCCGCCGAATCACCCGATGGAGGCTACCGGGGAGTTTTTAGTGGGTATACCCGCGGGTGGACGACTGCTCACCCACGGGGAGTCCCACACTACCCGGCGGTTGCCCTACCGCCGCCGGGTGTGCGTAATGCATTTTCTCCCCGTTACAAAAAAAAAAAAAAAAAAAAAAAAAAAAAAAAAAAAGGTTCCCCCTCGATGGTCCATCACCTTGTCGTGGTGAGGGGGCTTGGTTCCAATGATCTCTTCTGGCTATACCGGCGGGTTCCTTTGAACCTGGTAGCCACTGGCATGCCGGGAAGGCGGAAGAGTGAGGACCGTACTAAGAGTGGACCCGGGATGAATGTGTGTGTGTGTGTGTGTAAGTCAGCTGCGGTCAGTCCTTGATGGATATTCCTGTCAGACTAACCACGGGGGGCGTAGTTGCCCCCCAACCGGAGCGTGCATCGATGTCAAGTACCTGACCTCTGTGGGAGTAATAAGGGAGAATGTAAGTCCGCTTGTCGGCAAAGTTCCCGTGAAACCACATGTTCAACGTGGGAAGGACCGCTCGATGCATTGCTGACTGGAGCCTATGGCAGGGTTGAAGTCTTGGTTCTGGGCGCAGGTATGGCGGGGCGACCTGGTCAGTCTCCCTGCATACCCTGTGTGGTGGGGGGTAAACCATCACACCGTCTAGCCTGAGGTGTGTGTTAGGCGTCGGCTCGGATCTGGCGTCGCACACACGATAGGGGTGACGTTAAACCTTTCTCATCATATATTTTAACCTTTTTCTTAGAGTCATTTGGGGTGGATAGGCTGGACCGGCTGATAAACCGCTTCTCGGTTTCCACCTCTGTCACTAGGTTTCTCTTTCCGGCGGGGATAGTGGCCCTACTGCGGTAGGGCTCCCATGATGGGCGAACCGTCGTTAAACAAGCACCGACGTATCATGAGCACTCTTGACCATAATAAATTCACTCGAATGAAAAGAAGAGACGAAAGAACTACGACACAGACGATACCCGGCAGTGACGACGAAGCGTGGCTCTCCTCCCGTACTGCCTGCCAGCTACTCCCTTCATCGGAGAATGATGAAACAATCACTCTGGAAGAGGACGCCTCGACATCCTCCGACTCGGAGTTTCTCCCGGCGAAAGAGGCTATCTCTCCGCCCCGTATGTCAGATACGGATGCACGGACTCAACGCGCTCTGGCCCAAGCTAAGCGCATGGAGCAGGCGGAGGACATTGCCTTCCAGTCCCTGTCTCGGACTATGTCTGACCTCGCCGACCTGGCAAAGGCGAGAACTGTTAGGTCCGAGATTAAGATCTCGATCCTTGCTGCAACCAAGCATTTGCGAGATCTGATGGAATATCGTGAAGCTCGATGCACAGCCACCGCTGCGTGTATACGTGACATACTTCACATGCAAGCAACCGAGCGCACCGCTACCCCCACCAATAGGACTCTGGCCTCGACCTGCGTGCAGACGTCCCCTTCAGGACACGACTCTTCCACCCAGGTGAGTCCTGGTCTCATCCAACACCAACAGGGCCACGGCGATTACACGAAGAGGAAAAAGATGTCTCCCTCTCCTCCAAGCGGTGACGTCAATAAAAGGAGACGCAAGGCTCCCAGGAGAGCAGTGTCGGGGACCCTGAATCCTGAGTCTGCGAGTGTTTCGGCAGCAGATACGTGGGCTACGGTCGTGTCCAGGAACGCACGCAAGCGCAACCCCCAGATCATGTATACTTCGGATACGAACCGGGTGGGGAACGTCCCCAAGCCTACGTTACCGGTCATAGAACGAGCCCCTGCTCCACCTCCGGAGGATGCGTTCATAATCCGCCCAGTCGGGGATTATACTTGCGCGGACATCCTCAGGGACCTGCGCCAGAGCACACGACTCATGGAGACCTCTAGGGTCAATATGATGAGGAAAACGGCGAAGGGTGACCTTCTCATTAAAGTCAGCCCAGATGAAAAGGAGGGAGTGTCCGTGTTCAGGGATTTACTCGCTGAATCCCTCGGCGCCCGCGCTACCACCATACACCTGGAGCCGTCCGTCGACATCGAGATCCGGGACATGGACGGCCTCTCCACGTGGGAGGAGGTCGAAGCAGCCGTAGACAAGCAGGTTCCGGGCGCTTCTGGCATGGTCCGCGCCAAGCGGATGTGGACGGGCTTTGGAGATATGAGGGCCGCCCGCGTTACCCTCCCGCACTCCACTGCCTGGAAGCTTGCGAACCTGCGAAGAATCAGGGTCGGATTCGTCAACTGCCGTGTTAGGGCAGTTCCTCACGTTGCGAAATGCTACAGGTGCCATGCCGTCGGTCACCTAGCTAACAAATGCTCCCTCCCCCCTGATGTACAGACGTGTCGCAAGTGTGGAGCTACGGGACATGACGGGAAGGCCTGCAACCAACTGCCCGTCTGTGCGACGTGCAAATTGAGCGGCGTTACGGATACTGCCAAGCTCAACCATGTGTCTGGCACTGAAGCGTGCCCTAAAGTTGCCACAATCCGGCGGAAATTTGACAAGGTACGGAGGGCTGAATTGAAAACGATCCCATAATGGCCCAGATTAGGATTCTTCAAGCAAACTTGAATAGATCTTCCCTGGCGCAAGACCTAATCGAACAGCAGCTACTTGCCTCACGAATGAATATTCTCATAGCCTCGGAGCCGCACCACCTGGCTCAAGGATGGCAGGGTTCTACATCTGGAGGGGCAGCCATCTCGTACTGGCTTGGCAACTCCCTAACCTGCTCTGGGGTACTCATTCGCGGTTCTTGCTTCGTTGGCACTCGCGTCGACAACATTTTGTTTGTGAGTTGCTATCTCCCCCCGAATGACTCCTTGGCGCAATTCCAGGAACAGCTTGAGGAGATCGAAACTGCTGTCACGGATCAAAAGGCCAGCCTCTTCCTAGCAGGGGACTTTAATGCGAAGGCTTATGCGTGGGCCTCTCGGGTAGAGGATGCCAGAGGCAGACTTCTTTCCTCTCTGGCGGCGCGACTTGGGCTCACCCCCGTGGACACCTCCGGAAGGCCCACCCTTGTGCGGCATAACGGATCGTCAGTCATCGACATCGCCCTATGTGGCCCAAATATCTTCAGGAGGGGCGTTACAATGACGCGTTCCTCTTCGTACAACCCCTCGGATCACATACCCTTGGAGTACCTACTGGCACCCATGACAGGCCGCACCACCCCAACCTCGGTTGTCGGCTGGTGTGTTGACAAGGCCGACTGGGAGCTATACTCTGCTTCCCTGAACGCTGCTACTTCCCAGCTCCTGCACAAACGGGGTCTTGACGCTGCGCTCGCGGGGGTTAACGAAATTACAAAGTCCCTGGACATTGCCGCCCAACGGAAAAAGCCTCAATCGAAGGGCCGCACGTCGAAATACTGGTGGAACGTGGAAGTAGCCGAGGCGCGCGCTGCCTGCCACAAGCTACGTAGGAGACTGCAGCGTGCCAGACGTGCGGCTACAAACACGGTTCATGCCGCGCATGAGGAGTACAGGCAGTCCAGGTCCACCTTGAAGAGACTTATATATCAGAGCAAAAAGAAGGCATGGGAAGAGCTCTGTCTGGCCGTTGACTCTGACCCATGGGGTAAGCCGTACAAGATGGTCATGAAGACCATGACGCAGTCAGCGGGCCCAGCATCACTCGCCATGCGGGACATGGAGAGCCAGATGAGTAAACTGTTCGTGGTCTCCCCGTCTACGTCAGGAGAGCCTAAATTCGACGCGGTACCGATTGCCTCCGCTGAAACTCCCCCTCCTCCGTTCTCTGAGGAGGAGATACGAGCGGCACTAGGCAAGCTAAAGGCTAAGGGCGCCCCTGGACCTGATGGTATCCCTGCCTCCGCCGTCAAGAGGGCTGGAATCACTCTTCTTGGGCACATTTTTAACCAGTGCCTAGCTGCACGTGCCTTCCTCCCCCAATGGAAGTCACAACGCCTGGTACTCATCCCCAAGAGCGCAGAGGGTGGGGCTCTCAAAGGATTCAGACCCCTGTGTATTCTTGACCACGTCTCGAAGGTCTTTGAGTACCTCCTGCTGGCGCGGATACAAAACGCACATAAAGGCCACCACAACGCCCAGTACGGCTTCCGCAAGGGGCGATCTACGATAGACGCAATCCAGCGGATTCTGGACCTCTCCCGCTCAGCTGCCAACTCCAAGCTGATTACCCTGCTCGTTACGTTGGACGTCAGGAACGCATTCAACTCCCTCCGCTGGCCGGATATTATTAAGGCGCTTCGACAAATTGGCACTCCGGCCTACCTCGTAGACGTAATTAGCAATTACCTCGCAAACCGGCTCATCATCGCGGACTGCCCCGACGGTACGGTCTTGAAACAAGTCTTCGCTGGGGTTCCTCAGGGCTCCGTACTCGGTCCGTTCCTGTGGAACCTCGTCTACGACGATCTCCTAGGACGTATCCACCAGTGCGGCATCTACCCGGTTGCTTACGCGGATGACCTGGCAATTCTGGCGACAGCACCCTCGGTGCCAGCTCTTCTTAGGACTCTGTCACGCACGCTGGACGCTGTCTCTGATTGGATGAGAAGGAAAAGTCTTGAACTTGCGCATCATAAGACAGAGGCGGTTCAACTCACGGCATGGAAATCCTCCCCCATGGCATCGTTCTCTTTCCACGGACACCAAATCGAGATAGCCAACTCCATCAAGTACCTGGGGCTGCACATCGACAAAGCTAAGACGTTCCTGCCACACGTTAAGGATGCTGCCAAAAGGGCGAGTAAGGTTGCCTCTTGCTTAGGTCGACTTATGCCAAGAATCGGCGGTCCCCGCGAAGCTACCAGGAAACTAATCCTCTCCGTGGCGCGATCGGTGGCCTTATACGCGGCCCCCAACTGGGCCCATAAACTCTCGACGGGCAACACGGCTGGCACCAACACTGCCCTCCGGCGGATGGACAAAATCGCGCTCATTAGAGCGGCGTCCGCGTATAAGAGAGCTTCATACGAAGCCCTGGCGGTCATCCTCGGGGTGCTTCCCATCGACCTAGAGGCGCACCGAAGATCTAGAACATACTGGGATAAGAGGAGGTCGGTAGCAGTCAGTGGTCGACCTCATACTAACTCTCTTCCCCTGGGTCCTACCATACTTGAAATTGAGGACCTCTGGAGGAAGCGGTGGGCGACATCCCCACACGGTATATGGACTAGGCGCTTGATCGCGGACCCCGTAACGTGGTGCACGTCAAGGAAAGGGCAACTCGATTACTATCTCACTCAGTTCCTCACGGGCTGTGGATGTTTCGGAAAGTTCCTGCACACGATTAAGAAGGAACACTCTCCGGCGTGCTGGTTTTGCGAGGCCGAAGTAGATGATGCGGAACACACCTTCTTCCACTGCCGGAGATGGGCTGGCGAGAGACTGGAGTTCACCCTATGCACCGGTGCAGCACTCAGTGTGACGACCCTCGCGCATACCATGTGCACTTCCACTGACACATGGCACGCAACGGCCATACTCGCACGGGCTATCCTGCGACAGAAGGAGGTAGAGGAACGGCGACGTGAGAGAGAGGGCCTTCGCAGACTGACTGGACGAAACTTACTCTAAGACTAATTGACGGACCTAACTACTGTTAGTACGACTGTCTATTTATTTGTGTATTTACTTATATGTATGAGATTGACTACTTTCTTGACATGACTATGCGGCTATCAATGCCTTCATCTAAATATTTATTTACTTATTTATTTATTTATCTCCGGGCGTTAGCTGACTAACGTACACCGGGTTCTTAGCCAATCCTCGCGATACGGGTACTTTACCCAGCGGTGTGGTACTCATGCCCTTCTGGCGAAGAACTGCGACACCGCGGTCCTGAACCCCAATCCTCCATATTTTGGGGGTGGGGACGTAGGGAAATGCCGCAAACAGGCGTGGTAGCACTGGCTGCACCTCCTGTGCAATACTCGTGCAGAGTGGTCCGGGAGGTGCAGTGGAGAGGTGGATGGTGGGAAAAAAAAAAAAAAAAAAAAAAAAAGGTTAGGTTAGGTTAGGTTAGGTTAGGTTAGGTTAGGTTAGGTTATTCTCGCTGCGAGCCCTGAGGCCGTGGCGGAGGCAGTAGCTGCTGCCGGCGGATGTACGGCCGCGGAGGTTAAGGCCGGCGAGGTTAGGCGGAACGCCTCTGGCGTCGGTAGTGCCTGGGTCCGCCTGCCGGCCTCCGCTGCGGCCAAGTTGGCCTCAGCCGGGAGGGTAAAGGTGGGCTGGGTGTCCGCCAGGGTGGAATCCCTGGCGGCCCGCCCCCTCAGGTGCTACCGCTGCCTTGAGACGGGTCACGTCCGGCAGCGGTGCACCTGCGAGAGTGACCGTGGGAGCCGCTGCTACGCTTGCGGCGGTGCAGACCACAAGGCACGGGAGTGTACGGCACCCCCGAAGTGCCCGGTCTGCACCGACCTTGGGCGGCCCTCCGGTCACCGCTTGGGGGCGAAGGGCTGTGCTCCTCCGCCTTCCAGGCGCAAGAGGGCGCAGCGGACAGCGCAGGCTGCCAGTGCAGCTAAGGGTCTGCCGCCTCTAGCTGCACAGGTGGGTTCTCGGGATGTTCCCGTGACTCAGGGAGCGTCTACGGCCACCGAAGGTTTGAGGCAGGAGCCGCAGGAGCAGCTGCGTGCGCCTCCCTCAGCTGGGGCGACTGAGAATGGGCCCGCGGGCGGGGAGGCCATGGAAACAGCCTAAATGGCTACTCCGTGCCCCCTTGCCGTGCGGGTCCTCCAGGGCAACCTCAACCACGCAGCTCGTGCCCAGGACCTGCTCGTCCACACAGTGGCTGAGCTGCGGGTGGGGTTGGCCGTGGTCGCGGAGCCCTACCGCGTCCCCGATCGCCCGGACTGGGCGGGGGACGTGCTAGGCTCCGTGGCCATAATGAACCGTGGGGCCGCTCCCTTTAGTGTATTAGCTAGGGGGAGCGGATATGTCGCGGCACTCCGCGGCGGCCTGGCAGTGGTCGGCGTATACGCCCCGCCCAGCCTACCCCTCGCGTCTTTCGAGGAGTTGTTGGACCGGGTCCGGAACTGCGTTCAGCTCCACTGTGGGACCCGGCCAACTCTGGTCCTGGGGGACTTCAACTCCAAGTCTACGGCTTGGGGGTGCCCCAGGACCGACGCGAGGGGCGACACTGTGCTGGAGTGGGCGGCGGGACTAGACCTCCGATTGCTAAATCGGGGGTCTGTCCCCACGTTCTCGCGGCGTCAGGGAGAATCGATAATCGATCTCTCTTGGGCATTGCCCGCCGCCGCGAGATACGTGACGGGGTGGAGGGTGGCGGAGGAGGTGGAGACGCTGAGCGACCACCTCCACATACTTATGGATGTATCTGCCACCCGGATGCAGGGCCACCCCGCCCGCCGCAAGACGGGGCGTGAACGACCACGCCGATGGGCGCTTGGCCGCCTCGACGAGGATGCGTTGATGGCCGCAGCTCTCGCCATGTCCTGGGCGGAAACTCCGCCCGGGCCGGTCGACGACGTCGATGCGGAGGCCGAGTGGTTCCGAGGCACGATGACGGCGGTTTGTGACGCCGCTATGCCCCGAGTCCGTAGGCCTCCACGACGGCCCGTGTACTGGTGGTCGGACGAGATCGCCGCGCTGCGTGCAATCAGCGTGGCGGCCCGACGCCGGTACACGAGGCAACGCAGGAGACGACGTCGCGACCCGGCGAGAGAGGAGGAGCTGTACTTGGCCCATCGCCAGGCTACGGTTGACCTCCAAGCGGCCATCAAAAGGGCCAAGGCCAGAGCCTGGGACGAGCTCCTGGACTCTCTGAACCGCGATCCGTGGGGGCGTCCCTATCGGATCGTGATGGGGCGCCTGCGCCCACCGGCGCCCCCGGTCTCGGAGAGTCTAGACCCCGACGTGCTACAGCGGGTCGTAGATACGCTCTTTCCCGTGGTTCGGGAAGAGCGACGACCCGCCGAGCTGGCGGACCCGTTATTGTGGTCCGCCGATGTCAGGGTCACGGAGGAGGAGCTCGCCGCTGCCGTCCGACGGCTGGGTGCCCGAAATACGGCCCCCGGCCCGGACGGCATACCCGGGCGTGCCTGGGTCTTGGCCCTGAGCGTCCTCGGGCCCCGCTTCAGGCGTCTGCTAGACGGCTGCCTGATGTGGGGTCGAGTGCCGCGAGCATGGAAGGAGGCGAGGCTCGTCCTTGTCCCGAAGAAGGGTAAGCCCGCGGAGTCTCCCTCCGCGTACCGGCCCATATGTCTGCTGGATGAGGCGGGGAAACTATTCGAGCGCGTGCTCGTTTCCCGCCTCTCCAGGCACCTGTCCGGCGGTGGCGAACACGGCCTGGCCGACACGCAGTTCGGCTTCCGCGAGGGTCGCTCGACGCTAGACGCGATCGAGCACGTGAGGGCCCTCGCGGACTCTGCGGTGGACCGGGGCGGGGTGGTGTTGGCGATATCCATAGATATCGCCAATGCATTCAACACCCTGCCCTGGGGGAAGGTGAGGGAGGCGCTCCATAAGCACGGAGTGCCCCCCCGCCTTCGAGCCGTGTTCGCAGACTATCTGCAGGACAGGTGCATCACGTATCCGGGCCGGTACGGAATGCTTCGGAGGGAGGTATACTGTGGCGTTCCCCAGGGATCCCCGTCGGGGCCATCGCTCTGGAACTTGGGGTACGACACAGTGCTTCGCGGGCCCCTGCCGCATGGCGTCGCCGTCGTCTGCTACGCAGACGACACTTTGGTGATCGCCGGCGGTAGGGAGTGGACAAGGACGAGCCGTTTGGGAGAAATGGGGGCGGCCTCGGTCGTCGCCCGGATCCGGGAGTTGGGGTTGCAGGTGTCGCCATAGAAGACGGAGGCGGTCTGGTTTCACAGACTGCCTCTGACGCGGAAGCCTCCCCCGACGCGGATCCGAATAGGAGGAGCCTGGGTCGATGTCCAGAGCCGGTTCAAGTATCTCGGGCTGGACATCGACGGCCGCTGGCGCTTCGAAGGCCACTTCGACCGCTTGGCCCCCCGAGTGGAGGGTGTGGCTACCATGCTTGGTCGCCTTATGCCCAACCTCGGGGGACCGGAAGAGAGGGTGCGCCGCCTCTACGTGGGAGTGGTGCGGGCCATGGCCCTGTACGGCTCTGCCGTATGGGCCGACACCCTGGTGGCATGCCGGCGTAGCCGGTTAATCCTCAGCCGTATACAGCGGCGGGCAGCCATCAGGGTGATCAGAGGCTATCGCACCGTATCCACGGAGGTGGCGCTGGTCCTTGCGGGGATACTCCCCTTTCATCTCCAGGCGGCTGCCGACGCCGAAGTATATCGGCGTCGGCAGATGTTCCGCCGGACGGGGGAGGACCCGCCGGACCGAGTGGTCGAGGTGTGGAAGCGCCAGTCCAGGCAGCGGGCACGCGAGGAGTGGCGGAGGCAGCTTTTAGCTAGCCCCGCCGCCCGCAAGCCCGCTGTCGGCGCGGTCCTGGACAACTTTGATGGTTGGCTGGACCGCGGGCATGGCAGGCTCTCCTACCGCCTCACGCAGGTGCTCACCGGGCACGGATGCTTCGGTGAGTACCTGCATAAAGTGGGGGCGGAGGTGACGGCTGAGTGCCATCAGTGCGGCGCCGAGTTTGATTCGGCGCCGCACACGTTGGAGGAGTGCCCGGCCTTTGCTCGACAAAGGCGGACACTCCGATTGGAGATAGGGTGGGACCTCTCGTTGCCGGCCGTTGTTGCTTCATTGGCTGGCAGCGGGAGGTCGTGGAATGCGGTGGCCTCCTTCTGCGAGGAGGTCATCTCGCAGAAGGAGGCAGACGAGCGGGAGCGGGAGCGCACCGATCCCGCTCGTCAAGAACGTCGACGGGCGAGGCGAAATAGGAGGCGGCGGCCGGTGGCCGTCAGCGCCGCTCCCCTCCCTGGAGGGGACGGTGCAGCGGGGCCACTGGCCCCCATAGCCCCTCGCCAAGCCCGCCAGCCGCCGTAATTACGGCGGCAAAGAGGAGGCAACCGGCCCTGAGCGGGGTTAGTGTCGCGGTGACCCGCTACGTTTTAAGCTCAGGGCCGGGGGACCGAGACGGCCGGCGGTAGGTGCGCCGCCGTCTCCGCGATCGGTCCCAGAGATTGAGAGCGCCGGAGCGTGGCCCTCCGGCGCTGATATGATGGTGGTAGGGGGCAGGAATTTATGCCCCCTCCGCGATGTGCCCCCTGTTGTGGGGGGCGCTGGGTGCGGCGGTCGCGGTGGTGTGCTTCTGCGTTCCCGCGGCCGCCGAATCACCCGATGGAGGCTACCGGGGAGTTTTTAGTGGGTACACCCGCGGGTGGGCGGTTGCTCACCCACGGGGAGTCCCACACTACCCGGCGGTTGCCCTACCGCCGCCGGGTGTGCGTAATGCATTTTCTCCCCGTTACAAAAAAAAAAAAAAAAAAAAAAAAAAAAGGTTAGGTTATTCTACACAAACCTCGTGTCTACCCACGACCACACTTCCTCACAAAGCCAAATAACACATAAGCTAGTCTCTCCTAAATTCAGACAACCACGAACTTACAACGCGGTACAAATAATACAAACGCCAACAAGCACCGAACCATGAATTCAACAATTAACTTATAAAACGCTACATTCTACAAACAAAATTCCACACTTTCAAAACAAGACAGAAGGACATACCGACAAACGAACACCTAAAATGTAAACAACTTTAACCAACCAACCAATTATGAAACCCCACACAATTCAAGTAACGCACATACACCCACAAGTATCACAATCTAACCTATCGTACAAAGAACGTCTAAGACATCATCACCTCCAACAACGTCAACTCACCAGAAGCGTTGTAAACACACGAACACGTCGACAACACTAAATACAATCCAAAGCTCCTAGTAAGACTATCACGAACAGATTTCCCCTTCAGCCACAGACCACGAACAAAATCATAAGGTTCACGTCCACAGCCATCTCCTAGAAAACAAAAATATAATTAGAATCAAGCCAGCCACACGAAATAACATCAAAACACCTACAAACGTTAACGTATACCTTCTTTTACACCAGAAGCCTTACGACAGCTACAACGATCCCCTTCTAACAAAATACAGAAAATTTCTCAGAACATATTTTAACTTTCCTAACGATGACAAAAACTCATCACATTAACGCTTACCTGTAGCATGCACCCTGTATCTCTCAGGACATCCGATCAAGGAGAAGATCCTCAATCTGACACTCTATCACCCCTCGAATATTCACCGGGTCCGCGGCTGCCGGCAAAATTAACCTCAAAACGAGGCCCGCACTCACGCTTACTCGCGACGGCCCGACAACTCTCGTTCTGACACGCAATCAAGCGCGTAATACCTGCAACATAAGCACAATTAATTCATACTGAAAATCCCCCTCACCTCGCTAAGTGACACACGTAACATAACAAACAAACACAACGCGAAATCACCGACCGCGACCGCCGAGCACGCGTCATCGTATTCGCCCTGAAACGCCGCGAAAATTCATATCCGAACCTACGAACCACCCACCTCACACGGAATCCCGGGAAAAACCGCAACCAAATCACCCACACGCGATCAAATGCCTCACCCACGCTATAACGTACGTCCACGTCGAAAGTAGGTCAAAACGCGACTCCCGCGTAAATGACCGAACGAGCCAATCGCGACGCGGATTACAGATTCACATAGAAACACGACACCACGCGAACAGGAACAAACGAAACCATCAACGTTCGCGATTATTAATAAACAATTGTAATCGTCGAGCGCACACCACGCGCATACCCCTAAAAAAAGATAACCTCGCAACTCTCGAGACACGCACGCCCGCACGCAATCGCCTAAATTCACGCCATACATGAAATCCCATGCCCCTCACGAGTAATGCACCGCCTCTTATCGACACAATTAAACAGCCCGTACTAAAACTAACGCAGTCCAATCTACCAAATACCCGGAAAAGATCCAAGACAAATAATAAACAAAATTAAATTCGAATGTCCAATTAACCTACGAACAAGATCACAAACATAAAATCGCGAATAGATTCACTCCACCTTAACGAATCGTACAAAGCATGACAGCAGCTATCCGACGGCTCGCGAGATCCAACATCAAATCAGATAAAACCGATAAAATGATCCGCGACCGGCCGTACACGCGCCCCCTCGCGACGCGGCAAGGGCCACAAATCGTACGCGTAACACCGGTAGGACAACGATAATTAATTAATGAACAATATGTACATAATATGCCAACAGACACCGCAATCTATGTATTTCACAGGACGCGAACAATACAAACGCGACTCGACCGACGATAATATTAAAATTAAATATAACGCGACCTGAATACTACCCGCGAACGAACAGAAAGAAGCACCTGAAACCGCGAAAAGAACCGCGCTAAAGCGACAACGTCGAGTCAAACTGCACCGAATTATGCTTAATATAAATATCAAAATGTAAAATAAATCGAGGTCGGCCGTGCACGCGCGCGCCTTCCTCCCACGGCCACGTGCTCGCCGCAAGGTTGCAAGCACAGACACAGGGCCCGCCTCGCGAACCGATAGAATTCCATCACGATCGTCACAGATCGATAACAACTTTACCAATCAAGCTAGATCCATATACATAATTACGCGCGATACAGAATCGACAGCATCTCGCGGGCCCCTGACCATAGACTACCGCGTAACAAGATCCGTCCGCGAGCCACTTCGCGCATGCGAACCGGACGTAAACACGCACGTGCATACTCTCTCCTACACACACACACACACACACTCACGAGAATATCCCCACCAGAACGCCTTCCACCCCCGTAAAACTCACCCCGAGCTTCTCTTGCTTAACGGTCCGCCAAGAACCCGACAGTCAAAAAACGACACCCTCTACGTAACCATCGCCGCTAAATTACGACAAAGATCTCGCGCCGCGTCGAACCCGCGTACGAAACGGTGTACAATCGCAGTTTACAATACGGGAACTATAATACAATAAATACTATTTATTAAAACAAACAATTCAATACAATCACAGTGTTTAATAAAAATACATCCATAACACGCGCCGCGAGTTCAATTAATAAGTGCAAAGACGCAGTGCGACCTACCCTGACGACCACAACCACCCAACACGCAACGTAATACATCGAAATAAGCACCGGTAAAGGTAGGACGGTTAATAAAATTTTACACCGCGCAGGAGAATCTTTAATTCAAACATTCAAACATCACACACCCGAACAATATCGGGCTCAGGTGCGCGAGAGAGAGTACGTCACACTCGTCTCTTCCTTGCACACATACGAGCAATATTTTCGGTAAACTCGGTAACAAAATCAAATAAGTAGTTAATACAAGAAGGCGCACTCGAACTACGACCCTCGAACGCGACCTCAGTAAACTCCAGGGCTCGAATCACGTCACAGATCCTGTAAAATAATTTAAATATAACCTAGCAGGCTTAAATATAACAAGTAGATATGCAATTCCGAGAAATTCTTAAAGTTAAAATCACCCGCGAACAGACGATTCAAATACCTGCCTCCACGGAACAAGGGCCAATTCACCTCACACCGACGCGTAAATGTAAATAATAATTAACGATCCTTGCACCAAATCAAACCGGAACAACTGAAACATACAAAACAAATCATTATAAATAATAGACTTCCAACAAACTACTCACGTAACACTACATATTACACACAAAAAACGCGAGTATGCCCACACAAAATACATACATTCGAGAAAAAAAAAGAAAAAACCCCTAAATCCCTGATAAATCGTAATAACCGATAGCAAAATTAATTCTCGAGCACATACTCAGATCGCGATTCCTCGAACAATTCCCCGCCGGCTCTAGGGTTCGCAGGACGCCTCTTGACACTTATAATACCTGAAACAACGAACGAATTAATACCATGTCCATTACACGCATACAAATAAGACTAGAATCACCAGACACATACGATTACCTGAGCTAAATACCTTTTCTCACCGCGCACGGATCAAATTATTCAAAACGGGAGCATATACGACAATAATACTCACTCGTACATACATTCGCTTAAACCGGAACACCTGAAACATACGAATTAGAATCAATTACAACACGTAATATTATCAAAGATCGATAGTAAGATAACAACAATTAGGTTTCACTATACATCACACGCAAAAGCATTTATTTAATCGGGTACCAACGCCAACACCGTGTCATCGAACCCTCGGAACCGCCTTACAATCTGAAAAAAAAAAAAATAATAATATATATTCAAACAACGCAATTAATAATAACAAACGGGCAATCTAAGAAAAATCCTCAACCAATAAGCTCACATTTTCCCATCGCGAACACGTAAGCGGGTTCAATTAACTACACGACACCGCGAATAATAACACGTAAAATCTAACGGTACAAACAATTGACGATCCAAAAACGTACCTTAGCAGAAAAGTCACACCTCGCCCGGATAATTAAAGAAATCAAAAGAAATTAATGAGTTAGAAATCAGAGAAACGAGACGATACATACTTGAAAAATTTTGCCCTTTTTCTCAACCACTCTCAAAATCGCGAAAAACCGTTAGAACCCCGGCCGAATAGTTGAATTTACGATCTTTTACAACCGTCCCTAAAAAATAAGAAAACGCACGCACTCGACCACGGGGGGTACGGGCAAATCCATCGTACGGGTCGAATCGGGAAAGCAGAGAGAAGATACGAACCAGCCGCCATTAACAAGAGTCAGTCCAGGCCCAAGATCGATTTATGGCCCACTCAACGAACGAGAATGACACACGCTCGGCCAGAAGGGTGACCATGCGGAACGTGTAAATCAGCGAACAACAACAAATCCGAAGTCAGCGCACGTGCAGTCATCGTGACAGGAAACAGGCAGTAAACCACCACCTGTAAATCGACCGCGTTTTTAATGTTTAAATAACCGAACAGACCCCCGTAGATCCAACATACTATAAAACCAGAAACTAATAATCTTTAGAAAATCTACAGAAAAGAAAGTACACCGCGTAACAATCCCACACATAGTAAATTCACGCAACATCAAACTATCAAAACCATAACGAAACACGCGAAATAGATCAAAGACACGCGCATATCAACGACGTATGTAATACACGCGAGCGTGAATTACCCGTAAAGGAGACACACACAGTCCATACAACCAGACACTCACACACACAGTCGACAACGCGATAATACAGTCATCGAAACCGCGAAATTATAACACCAGCATAGAAGAATCTAATCCCCATATAAGTCATAAAAATCAATTAAATGATACGTGACACTCGCAACAATCGCTGAAAACACCATCCTCCCTCAAACACTTCTCGACCCCCACGCCCTCGAATACAGTATCATAAACGCGAAACTCATAAGAATATTTCTACAAACTACACACACGTAGGACTCCAACACCCCACATCGAACAACGAGTAAACATTCTACACAAACCTCGTGTCTACCCACGACCACACTTCCTCACAAAGCCAAATAACACATAAGCTAGTCTCTCCTAAATTCAGACAACCACGAACTTACAACGCGGTACAAATAATACAAACGCCAACAAGCACCGAACCATGAATTCAACAATTAACTTATAAAACGCTACATTCTACAAACAAAATTCCACACTTTCAAAACAAGACAGAACGACATACCGACAAACGAACACCTAAAATGTAAACAACTTTAACCAACCAACCAATTATGAAACCCCACACAATTCAAGTAACGCACATACACCCACAAGTATCACAATCTAACCTATCGTACAAAGAACGTCTAAGACATCATCACCTCCAACAACGTCAACTCACCAGAAGCGTTGTAAACACACGAACACGTCGACAACACTAAATACAATCCAAAGCTCCTAGTAAGACTATCACGAACAGATTTCCCCTTCAGCCACAGACCACGAACAAAATCATAAGGTTCACGTCCACAGCCATCTCCTAGAAAACAAAAATATAATTAGAATCAAGCCAGCCACACGAAATAACATCAAAACACCTACAAACGTTAACGTATACCTTCTTTTACACCAGAAGCCTTACGACAGCTACAACGATCCCCTTCTAACAAAATACAGAAAATTTCTCAGAACATATTTTAACTTTCCTAACGATGACAAAAACTCATCACATTAACGCTTACCTGTAGCATGCACCCTGTATCTCTCAGGACATCCGATCAAGGAGAAGATCCTCAATCTGACACTCTATCACCCCTCGAATATTCACCGGGTCCGCGGCTGCCGGCAAAATTAACCTCAAAACGAGGCCCGCACTCACGCTTACTCGCGACGGCCCGACAACTCTCGTTCTGACACGCAATCAAGCGCGTAATACCTGCAACATAAGCACAATTAATTCATACTGAAAATCCCCCTCACCTCGCTAAGTGACACACGTAACATAACAAACAAACACAACGCGAAATCACCGACCGCGACCGCCGAGCACGCGTCATCGTATTCGCCCTGAAACGCCGCGAAAATTCATATCCGAACCTACGAACCACCCACCTCACACGGAATCCCGGGAAAAACCGCAACCAAATCACCCACACGCGATCAAATGCCTCACCCACGCTATAACGTACGTCCACGTCGAAAGTAGGTCAAAACGCGACTCCCGCGTAAATGACCGAACGAGCCAATCGCGACGCGGATTACAGATTCACATAGAAACACGACACCACGCGAACAGGAACAAACGAAACCATCAACGTTCGCGATTATTAATAAACAATTGTAATCGTCGAGCGCACACCACGCGCATACCCCTAAAAAAAGATAACCTCGCAACTCTCGAGACACGCACGCCCGCACGCAATCGCCTAAATTCACGCCATACATGAAATCCCATGCCCCTCACGAGTAATGCACCGCCTCTTATCGACACAATTAAACAGCCCGTACTAAAACTAACGCAGTCCAATCTACCAAATACCCGGAAAAGATCCAAGACAAATAATAAACAAAATTAAATTCGAATGTCCAATTAACCTACGAACAAGATCACAAACATAAAATCGCGAATAGATTCACTCCACCTTAACGAATCGTACAAAGCATGACAGCAGCTATCCGACGGCTCGCGAGATCCAACATCAAATCAGATAAAACCGATAAAATGATCCGCGACCGGCCGTACACGCGCCCCCTCGCGACGCGGCAAGGGCCACAAATCGTACGCGTAACACCGGTAGGACAACGATAATTAATTAATGAACAATATGTACATAATATGCCAACAGACACCGCAATCTATGTATTTCACAGGACGCGAACAATACAAACGCGACTCGACCGACGATAATATTAAAATTAAATATAACGCGACCTGAATACTACCCGCGAACGAACAGAAAGAAGCACCTGAAACCGCGAAAAGAACCGCGCTAAAGCGACAACGTCGAGTCAAACTGCACCGAATTATGCTTAATATAAATATCAAAATGTAAAATAAATCGAGGTCGGCCGTGCACGCGCGCGCCTTCCTCCCACGGCCACGTGCTCGCCGCAAGGTTGCAAGCACAGACACAGGGCCCGCCTCGCGAACCGATAGAATTCCATCACGATCGTCACAGATCGATAACAACTTTACCAATCAAGCTAGATCCATATACATAATTACGCGCGATACAGAATCGACAGCATCTCGCGGGCCCCTGACCATAGACTACCGCGTAACAAGATCCGTCCGCGAGCCACTTCGCGCATGCGAACCGGACGTAAACACGCACGTGCATACTCTCTCCTACACACACACACACACACACTCACGAGAATATCCCCACCAGAACGCCTTCCACCCCCGTAAAACTCACCCCGAGCTTCTCTTGCTTAACGGTCCGCCAAGAACCCGACAGTCAAAAAACGACACCCTCTACGTAACCATCGCCGCTAAATTACGACAAAGATCTCGCGCCGCGTCGAACCCGCGTACGAAACGGTGTACAATCGCAGTTTACAATACGGGAACTATAATACAATAAATACTATTTATTAAAACAAACAATTCAATACAATCACAGTGTTTAATAAAAATACATCCATAACACGCGCCGCGAGTTCAATTAATAAGTGCAAAGACGCAGTGCGACCTACCCTGACGACCACAACCACCCAACACGCAACGTAATACATCGAAATAAGCACCGGTAAAGGTAGGACGGTTAATAAAATTTTACACCGCGCAGGAGAATCTTTAATTCAAACATTCAAACATCACACACCCGAACAATATCGGGCTCAGGTGCGCGAGAGAGAGTACGTCACACTCGTCTCTTCCTTGCACACATACGAGCAATATTTTCGGTAAACTCGGTAACAAAATCAAATAAGTAGTTAATACAAGAAGGCGCACTCGAACTACGACCCTCGAACGCGACCTCAGTAAACTCCAGGGCTCGAATCACGTCACAGATCCTGTAAAATAATAAATTAAATATAACCTAGCAGGCTTAAATATAACAAGTAGATATGCAATTCCGAGAAATTCTTAAAGTTAAAATCACCCGCGAACAGACGATTCAAATACCTGCCTCCACGGAACAAGGGCCAATTCACCTCACACCGACGCGTAAATGTAAATAATAATTAACGATCCTTGCACCAAATCAAACCGGAACAACTGAAACATACAAAACAAATCATTATAAATAATAGACTTCCAACAAACTACTCACGTAACACTACATATTACACACAAAAAACGCGAGTATGCCCACACAAAATACATACATTCGAAAAAAAAAAAAGAAAAAACCCCTAAATCCCTGATAAATCGTAATAACCGATAGCAAAATTAATTCTCGAGCACATACTCAGATCGCGATTCCTCGAACAATTCCCCGCCGGCTCTAGGGTTCGCAGGACGCCTCTTGACACTTATAATACCTGAAACAACGAACGAATTAATACCATGTCCATTACACGCATACAAATAAGACTAGAATCACCAGACACATACGATTACCTGAGCTAAATACCTTTTCTCACCGCGCACGGATCAAATTATTCAAAACGGGAGCATATACGACAATAATACTCACTCGTACATACATTCGCTTAAACCGGAACACCTGAAACATACGAATTAGAATCAATTAGAACACGTAATATTATCAAAGATCGATAGTAAGATAACAACAATTAGGTTTCACTATACATCACACGCAAAAGCATTTATTTAATCGGGTACCAACGCCAACACCGTGTCATCGAACCCTCGGAACCGCCTTACAATCTGAAAAAAAAAAAAAATAATAATATATATTCAAACAACGCAATTAATAATAACAAACGGGCAATCTAAGAAAAATCCTCAACCAATAAGCTCACATTTTCCCATCGCGAACACGTAAGCGGGTTCAATTAACTACACGACACCGCGAATAATAACACGTAAAATCTAACGGTACAAACAATTGACGATCCAAAAACGTACCTTAGCAGAAAAGTCACACCTCGCCCGGATAATTAAAGAAATCAAAAGAAATTAATGAGTTAGAAATCAGAGAAACGAGACGATACATACTTGAAAAATTTTGCCCTTTTTCTCAACCACTCTCAAAATCGCGAAAAACCGTTAGAACCCCGGCCGAATAGTTGAATTTACGATCTTTTACAACCGTCCCTAAAAAATAAGAAAACGCACGCACTCGACCACGGGGGGTACGGGCAAATCCATCGTACGGGTCGAATCGGGAAAGCAGAGAGAAGATACGAACCAGCCGCCATTAACAAGAGTCAGTCCAGGCCCAAGATCGATTTATGGCCCACTCAACGAACGAGAATGACACACGCTCGGCCAGAAGGGTGACCATGCGGAACGTGTAAATCAGCGAACAACAACAAATCCGAAGTCAGCGCACGTGCAGTCATCGTGACAGGAAACAGGCAGTAAACCACCACCTGTAAATCGACCGCGTTTTTAATGTTTAAATAACCGAACAGACCCCCGTAGATCCAACATACTATAAAACCAGAAACTAATAATCTTTAGAAAATCTACAGAAAAGAAAGTACACCGCGTAACAATCCCACACATAGTAAATTCACGCAACATCAAACTATCAAAACCATAACGAAACACGCGAAATAGATCAAAGACACGCGCATATCAACGACGTATGTAATACAGGCGAGCGTGAATTACCCGTAAAGGAGACACACACAGTCCATACAACCAGACACTCACACACACAGTCGACAACGCGATAATACAGTCATCGAAACCGCGAAATTATAACACCAGCATAGAAGAATCTAATCCCCATATAAGTCATAAAAATCAATTAAATGATACGTGACACTCGCAACAATCGCTGAAAACACCATCCTCCCTCAAACACTTCTCGACCCCCACGCCCTCGAATACAGTATCATAAACGCGAAACTCATAAGAATATTTCTACAAACTACACACACGTAGGACTCCAACACCCCACATCGAACAACGAGTAAACATTCTACACAAACCTCGTGTCTACCCACGACCACACTTCCTCACAAAGCCAAATAACACATAAGCTAGTCTCTCCTAAATTCAGACAACCACGAACTTACAACGCGGTACAAATAATACAAACGCCAACAAGCACCGAACCATGAATTCAACAATTAACTTATAAAACGCTACATTCTACAAACAAAATTCCACACTTTCAAAACAAGACAGAACGACATACCGACAAACGAACACCTAAAATGTAAACAACTTTAACCAACCAACCAATTATGAAACCCCACACAATTCAAGTAACGCACATACACCCACAAGTATCACAATCTAACCTATCGTACAAAGAACGCCTAAGACATCATCACCTCCAACAACGTCAACTCACCAGAAGCGTTGTAAACACACGAACACGTCGCCAACACTAAATACAATCCAAAGCTCCTAGTAAGACTATCACGAACAGATTTCCCCTTCAGCCACAGACCACGAACAAAATCATAAGGTTCACGTCCACAGCCATCTCCTAGAAAACAAAAATATAATTAGAATCAAGCCAGCCACACGAAATAACATCAAAACACCTACAAACGTTAACGTATACCTTCTTTTACACCAGAAGCCTTACGACAGCTACAACGATCCCCTTCTAACAAAATACAGAAAATTTCTCAGAACATATCTTAACTTTCCTAACGATGACAAAAACTCATCACATTAACGCTTACCTGTAGCATGCACCCTGTATCTCTCAGGACATCCGATCAAGGAGAAGATCCTCAATCTGACACTCTATCACCCCTCGAATATTCACCGGGTCCGCGGCTGCCGGCAAAATTAACCTCAAAACGAGGCCCGCACTCACGCTTACTCCCGACGGCCCGACAACTCTCGTTCTGACACGCAATCAAGCGCGTAACACCTGCAACATAAGCACAATTAATTCATACTGAAAATCCCCCTCACCTCGCTAAGTGACACACGTAACATAACAAACAAACACAACGCGAAATCACCGACCGCGACCGCCGAGCACGCGTCATCGTATTCGCCCTGAAACGCCGCGAAAATTCATATCCGAACCTACGAACCACACACCTCACACGGAATCCCGGGAAAAACCGCAACCAAATCACCCACACGCGATCAAATGCCTCACCCACGCTATAACGTACGTCCACGTCGAAAGTAGGTCAAAACGCGACTCCCGCGTAAATGACCGAACGAGCCAATCGCGACGCGGATTACAGATTCACATAGAAACACGACACCACGCGAACAGGAACAAACGAAACCATCAACGTTCGCGATTATTAATAAACAATTGTAATCGTCGAGCGCACACCACGCGTATACCCCTAAAAAAGATAACCTCGCAACTCTCGAGACACGCACGCCCGCACGCAATCGCCTAAATTCACGCCATACATGAAATCCCATGCCCCTCACGAGTAATGCACCGCCTCTTATCGACACAATTAAACAGCTCGTACTAAAACTAACGCAGTCCAATCTACCAAATACCCGGAAAAGATCAAAGACAAATAATAAACAAAATTAAATTCGAATGTCCAATTAACCTACGAACAAGATCACAAACATAAAATCGCGAATAGATTCACTCCACCTTAACGAAAAGTACAAAGCATGACAGTAGCTATCCGACGGCTCGCGAGATCCAACATCAAATCAGATACAACCGATAAAATGATCCGCGACCGGCCGTACACGCGCCCCCTCGCGACGCGGCAAGGGCCACAGATCGTACGCGTAACACCGGTAGGACAACGATAATTAATTAATGAACAATATGTACATAATATGCCAACAGACCCCGCAATCTATGTATTTCACAGGACGCGAACACTACAAACGCGACTCGACCGACGATAATATTAAAATTAAACATAACGCGACCTAAATACTACCCGCGAACGAACAGAAAGAAGCACCTGAAACCGCGAAAAGAACCGCGCTAAAGCGACAACGTCGAGTCAAACTGCACCGAATTATGCTTAATATAAATATCAAAATGTAATATAAATCGAGGTCGGCCGTGCACGCGCACGCCTTCCTCCCACGGCCACGTGCTCGCCGCAAGGTTGCAAGCACAGCCATAGGGCCCACCCTCGTTTCAGATAAAATAGAAATCTGATAACGAGGGTGGTGAAGGGGTAAGGCGGCTCCCACCCTCCCGCCGCCAAACCCCGCTGACGAGAGCTCGCGGTCCCCGAGCAGATATATGGCTTCCGCGAACTCTTTGGCTGCGACTCCGCGCCTCCGCGAAACCGCGAGATGCCGACTAGCGGGCATCACTGTCACTACACGATAATACAGCGGAGCGCATCAAGATCATGCCAAAGGATTTATCGATAACAAGAACCCTGCAACGACAACAAAATCTTAGAACACAACACCGGACCGGGATGCCCATAAATAAATAAGAAGAATTACCCCCGAAGAAGAATGCCAACTAACATGCAACAAAATTATTCTTATCGTAACCTTTGAAAATCTCGAAGCATCTTACATCCGATTACATCCGGATATAATTACGAAATCAGAAGAGTGACGCTCTGAATACCGAACCGACAACGAGCAATGACATAGAACGACATGAAGAGGCGCGACACACAGGGAGGGAAACGCAGACAATGCTACCCGGCTCAGCCAAGAGACGCCACCGTACGGGCTCGGCAAACCAAAGAACTAGCAGCTACCAACAGAAATATACATACAACGAAGTAATAAATAACGTGGTCTGCTGAATTATCTGTGACACACTGTTCTTATAATAGACCACTATCATCAATAACATTAATAATAAGTAATTCAGAACCTTGGCAGCCCATGTTAGGAAGCACTGTAAATCGGTAAAGAACAGTGGCCCATCCACGGCGAGAAGTCGATTTTTGATACACAAATAGCTATAAAATACAAACACGGTAAGCCACATTGTCATCTTTGAAGTCACAAAAGACGAAAATTCATTCACTAGCAGAATATGTAAGAACTAAACGACTAAACGTGTAAGCAGAGGCCCGTGGTAGGAGCGGAGCACCGGCGGTCGTACGATTACCGAGGTGAAGCGTCGCCCGTCGTGGACACCGATGGGATGATGGGTGACCGCGCTCTCGGATGCTCCGCTCCTCCCGCCACTGTTTTCCCATTCTTTCCGCTTCGGACCAGCCACTACTACTGATGCTGGACCGGGACGATAAGAGTATACTACAGGGAAACAAGGCAAAGCCCCCGATTCACGTCCAAAAAATCTCTTTTTACGGTAAAAAAAAAAAAATTTTTTTTTTTTTTTCTCGCACGTGACTCAATAATGGCAAAATCTGAGTCATTGGGCAAATAGCTGTGTCCACTTACCAAAAATTTCATGTCAATTGATTCAGCTTTGATTTCCGTGTTTTGAACAAGTTTCAATAAACTTAAGACGGTTTTAATATTTCTGCTTTGCCCGGTACACGAATCCGAAAATGTTATTATTTTTTCGAAGTTTGCAGCGTAAGTCTTTATGTACTTTATTAGACAAGATGAAATTTCTTGAGACCCACGAGATCCTTCAGTTTCTGACCAAGCAAACATGTGGCTTATATTTTTATTGAATTCATGATATCCAAAATTATAAACATATAAATTTCGCTTATAATAAGCTACGGATGTGGTCAACTTGGGAAAGGCTAAAGCTTTTTCCAAGTCAAAAGAAAATACGAACAATTGTTCCGACGTTGCCATTCGATCGGCAGCCATTTGACTGCGAGCCCGTTCAGCCTCTTCTAAGTGAGTTTCCTTTTCAATTTTTGCCATCTTAATTCCCTCATCGTCTGAAGATTAAATTATTATTTGAAAAGCATCACAAGTTTGACACGTATTCTTTGATGGTTGCTTAAAATGTAAATTAAATTTTGTAGAGAACACATTATAGTAATATTTTTCTTTCACTGGTGCTACGTTTTCCTCTTCACATTCTGTGACGTATTGTTCATACATCTTCTCAATATTTAAGTCAGGATTTAAATAGTGTCGTCTTGGATTATGAGCTCTGGGGTAGTGACTACTGTAGGCTGGAAATGACTTTATATGCTTTATAACATTTGTATCATCTATTTTATTGATTGCAACGCGGCCTTTGCGCTTATCAACCAAAGATGTAACTTGTTCTTTAGAACAACAATCGTATATCCTCCCGCCACCCACCTGATAAGTGTCTCTAAAATACTTTTTTTTTACAAACGGGAATATCAAGTCTCTCTTTTCGAAAGTAATATGTAAACGAATGCGATCTTCGTTCTTTAGTTTCATTCGTAGGGCGCCTTCTTTTTATTTCGTTAACTTTGATACAATCTCTTAAGAAAATATTTTGGTCAAGTTGACTATGTAAACTATAAAATTCTTTCATGGCAGCCTCTCTCTCATCCGAAAAAATTTTTTTGATTGCAATTTTGACGGCATCTGCATTGTATATCGACAAATGTTTTTGCAGGTATTAATTTTCCTCCGCTATTCCTGTATGCCAAACCTTTTATCCTGTTATGCTTTTGTAAATTTGGTATCCATTTAACAGGATTACGACTTCTTTTCCTCCCAATCAATGTGTTTGTTGGGTTTGTACTGTTGCAATCCGATGAATCCGAGGAAAACGATAAACGTCTTCTCGAACCAGACTTTCTGTTGATAAATCGTATTGAAGAATCATCACTGCTTTCCTCACTCACATTATTAGTCTCACTCATCTTGATTATAACGGCATAATATTTATATCTTTTAAAAAAGAAAAAAAAAAAAAAAAAATATCTGGGAGTAATGTTGAAAAGACTAAGAAGTACACAGTAACATTCAGCGTGCGAGACCACTGCTATACTAACTACCGTGTGCATTGTCCTTCTTTTTATCTGTTTACCGATGCGATTTTGTTACGAATATTATTGAGAGGGAGAGAGCATCTTCGGCTGTTTAAAAACAAATAAGCGTCGACGCACGGCCAGAACAGATACAGCGTTACTGAAACGATTTACATTAGAGTATGGAGTTAATCGAAATGGCTTCTGAAATAAATTACTTATTATTCAATGGCCAAAAAAAAAAAAAAAAAAAAAAAAAAAAAAAAAAAAAAAAAAAAAATTGTTTGCCATTTAATGGTGCTAATCTTTATTATTCAGGAAAGTTATTATAAATATAAAAAGTAATGACTAGACCAAGGGCTTGGACACTTAAATATAAAATTTTTCAAAAAGTGGAGTTCATTGATGTGTGCATTGAGCGGCTCACATATCGAATATAAGGTAACTAAACACTCTAAAGTGACCCACGGTAGGAATAGAGCACCGTTGCCCTTGTACCAATTTATTTATAACAATGCAACATTTTACTAACAAAATTCATATCTTCTAATTAAAGAAAAACAGAAAGTTAATGTGTGAAATAAATACAAATAAATAAATATATAAAGAACCTGCTAACAAAGGTATAAGTATGCTTGGAAAAACAATTATTACAACGTCTTCACAGGCGCATAAATACAAAAATAAATCATCCCTCAAAAGCATCCAATTACTAAAATAAAATGTGCTACAATTATAAAACCAATACTAGGAACATTATAAACATACTAACTCGCGCCAGATAGCTCCAAAAACAACGGGAAATCTCCTCCAACATCCGTACGATGTGAAAAAGAAATCCATAAAATAGATACGCAATACACGGTTAGAAACTCTCTTGACATTTTATGCCAAAAATTTGACAAAGTACCGTTCACCGGTAGGATATAAGGCAACTAAACACTCTAATGGCTAAAAATGACCCACGGAAGGAATAGAACACCGGTGTCCTTGGACCAATGCAACATTTTACGAACAAAATACATACCTCTTAATAAAAGAACAAACTGAAATTTAATGCGTGTAATAAATACAAAATAAATAAATATGTAACAAATCTGTTAATAAATATAAATGTATGTTTGGAAAACAATCACTACAACGTCACTACAAGTGCATAAAATACAAAATAAACTATCCTTCAAAGGCATCCAATTACTAAAATAAAAGCGACTACTGTTGCAATAAACTAATAATTAGCTTACACTACCTAAACATTCTCTCGAATAACAAGGAAGGCCAACATTACAAATGCAGTAAGAAAACACTCGTGCCAATCGCATACTGCGACATACGCAAAATCCTATCAAAACACAAACGCAATAACATTGTGCAATCCACAAATAAGCAATGAACAAATAATACATAAGCATAAACAAATCGTCTATACAAGATACACTATAACCAGACCATAGCATTCACACGAACATAATGCAAAATGCACCCAAAAAACCTGACAAATATTAACAAGGCAAAACGCTACAATCATAAATCAACACACAGAATTAGAACAAACATTAAGAACAATTATAAATACCAGCCCTCTCATACACAAGTGGGCAAAACCAAAACAGTCTGGAATTAATTCTAACAAGACATAAAAAAAAAAAAAAATTCTTAAATTTACACAACATAACAACTGAACCGCGCCATGTTCACTCTTCGATTACTGAATATGTCAATATATCAGTACATCCGAGGGAACTGTGAACGAATAATTAGCGAAAGTCCTCCCGAATCTGCCGGCCCGCATGACCTCTCGCGCGATAAGTCGGATCAACTACCATGAGGAACGATAACTTCTCTTGGTAGACGCAAAGCCTGTATGTCTATGACGGTGTGCTCACAGATTCGGTAACAGGAAGTCAAAATACAGAAATATTAAATCAAAACCTCGCGGTTCGGAAACTACCTCGTAAACGATGCAGTAAATAACGGCGCGCAAAACTATGAACTTTATCTCACAAAGAGATAAATGAAAGCAAATTCTCAAAATTCACACAATATAACAACTGAACCGCGCCTTGTTCACTCTCCGATTACTGGATAGGCAAACATACCAGTATATCCGAGGAAACAGTGAACGAATAACTAGCGAAAGTCCTCCCGAATCTGCCGGCCCGCATGACCTCTCGCGCGATAAGTCGGATCAACTACCAAGAGGAGCGATAACTTCTCTTGGTGGACGCAATGCCTGTATGTCTATGACGGTGTGCTCACAGATTCGGTAACAGGAAGTCAAAATACAGAAATATTAAATCAAAACCTCGCGGTCCGGAAACTACGTCGTAAACGATGCAGTAAATATCGGCGCGCAAAAACTATGAACTTTATCTCACAAAGAGATAAATGAAAACAAATTCTCAATTTACACAATATAACAACTGTACCGCGCCATGTTCACTCTCCGATTACTGGATATGTTAATATACTAGTACATCCGAGGGAACAGTGAACGAATAATTAGCGAAAGTCCTCCTGAATCTGCCGGCCCGCAAGACCTCTCGCGCGATAAGTCGGATCAATTACCAAGAGGAGCGATAACTTCTCTTGGTGGACGCAAAGCCTGTATGTCTATGACGGTGAGCTCACAGATTCGGTAACAGGAAATTAAAATACAGAAGTATTAAATCAAACCTCGCGGACCGGAAACTACGTCGTAAACGATGCAGTAAATGCCGACGCGTAAAACTATGAACTTTATCTCACAAAGAGATAAATGTATACCCAGGACGTGCAGAGGACGAGTGCTTATCCGACTCGCTCCTCAAACACTGACTGGTAGAGATCCACGGACCTATGCCCGCTAATAACCAAGCGGAGTAATTCAACCCGTAAAACACGGAAAAACGTATACTACCACTAGTATAAAAGCTAATATACTTTCTCTCACTACAGGAGAGAATGATAATTAAAAACTGACAAACTTGCTGATGTATGTGCCCAGTACGTTCCGAGAACGTAGCTGCACTGCTCCAAGGCTTGTCAACCCGTTGAGAAATTCACTCCTGTTTGTTATCGGCCCTTGCATATTTGTTCGTACCTAACCTAACTTCGGGCGCGATTTAGAAGGGGGTTACCAGGTTCAGCAGCGGTCGGAGGGGGGGGGGCTCACTTCCTTTCTTAACCCAGACGAGGACGTCGGGGCAGCCGGCCCGCAACACCTCTCGCGCGATAAGTCGGAACAATCGGTCGGGGCAGTTTCACTAGATCTCCCCACCGGGCGCAAAGCCTGTACGTGCTTGTCGGTGAGCTCACTGCTCGCGGATAATCCTACGCCTTTGGGTTAAATCGCGTTTTTTTTTTTTTTTTTTTTTTTTTTTTTTTTTTTTTTTTCTTTTTTTTTTTTCTTTCTCCGTCTTCAAAACTTTTTGCTACTAACCACGAGAGAAGGTCGAAGGGCCTTCCTCGGAAAGTCTAACAAAACAATTAGCTTTCTACATCTATCGCTTTACTACAAACTACCTTGCTATCCGGAAATAACACACTAACAATATCCACGAGTTAGAAGCCTGAACACGATTTCGAGTTTAATAGGTAAAGTCTCGCTTAGTGGGGATGTCAAGAAAAAGGGGAGCGGACGCTTCTCAGTGTCCACTCTCTGAATAGAACAAACAGGATCAAAGTGACTCTCTTCGGTTCCCCGCCAACTCCCGGCGGTATACCTGAATATTCTATCACCAACTCGCCCGACGTAAACCACGGCCGACGGCCACTAGCTAACAAAGTAGGGAGCATGGCAGTTGGATGAATAAGTCAGCGTACAGTCCCCCGTCGGAAGGTGAAACACTGAGGTTCGAATTCGCGCTATGTGCCTCCTGGAGTAACTGGATGTCTTAGAGTAATCAAGGGTGAGCAAAGCCTCTAGTGGGTATGAATTTACCTAAGGTCCTGGTGAGGGGAACCGTCCCCTCACCCCGCCCAACCTGATAACTTACTACTTACTACTACTACTAGGTTAGGTTAGGTTAGGTTAGGTTAGGTTAGGTTAGGTTAGGTTAGGTTAGGTTCCCCCTCGATGGTCCACCACCTTGTCGTGGTGAGGGGGCTTGGTTCCGATGATCTCTTCTGGCTATACCGGCGGGTTCTTTGAACCTGGCAGCTACTAGCATGCCGGGAAGGCAGAAGAGTGAGGGCCGTACTAAGAGTGGACCCGGGATGAATGTGTGTGTGTGTGTGTGTGTGTGAGTCAGCTGCGGCCAGTCCTTGATGGATATTCCTGTCAGACTAACCACGGGGGGCATAGTTGCCCCCCAACCGGAGCGTGCATCGATGTCAAGTACCTGACCTCTGTGGGAGTAATATGGGAGAATGTAAGTCCGCTTGTCGGCAAAGTTCCCGTGAAACCACATGTTCAACGTGGGAAGGACCGCTCGATGCATTGCTGACTGGAGCCTATGACAGGGTTGAAGTCTTGGTTCTGGCCGCAGGTATGGCGGGGCGACCTGGTCAGTCTCCCTGCATACCCTGAGTGGTGGGGGGTAAACCATCACACCGTCTAGCCTGAGGTGTGTGTTAGGCGTCGGTTCGGGTCCGGCGTCGCACACACGATAGGGGTGACGTTAAACCTTTTGCATCAACTATGGCGCGGGCCTATCCCGTAATATTTTTTCGTAGAGTCATTAGGGATCGATAGGGTGTGACCGCCTGACACGGCCGCTTCTCGGCCTTCGGTTCACTTAACTAGGGTTTTCATTACCGCTGGAAGTACCCCCACCGCGGTGGGGGTCCCATGATGGGCGAAGGCGAAGAATAACAACAAGATAATATGGCACATTCAACAAGAACAACGCGGAGGATTATGTCAGAGGAGGAAGGCGACAAGGGGAGCTCCCCATGCGCCGAACCGGTGGAGGCATCTCCACCTTTCTCCACACACAGCAGTGTGGAGATGTTAGATGCGTCGGACGCTGCCCCCGGGCCATCTGGCCTGTGTGCCGGCAGCGCGGCGGCACCATCCAAACTAGCCGTTGTGCGCGTTGAACGCGTACAACTGGCCGCCAACACACCACGTCGGAGGGTGGTCAGGCAATGTGCCTCGCTCCCGGTCAGCGGGGACGAGAGCGACGGATCTGTCGCCTCGTCGCGATCTGTACGATCGACCCGCTCGACCTATACCGCCACAAAGGGTAAGGCGGGGAGGAAGCGGGGCCGGCCACTGACGACGGGGGATTCTGTAGGTCTGGCAGAGGCCAAGCGGAAAGCCGTCGAGGCAGCTCTCCAGGAGCAAGACTTGGAGCGGGAGCGGATGGTGATGGACACATCCATCAAGGCGCCGCCCGTCTCCCGCAAGAGCAAACCTCTCCCAAGAGAGGAGGAGTTGGCGGAGCAAATGCGATATGCTCCAACGCCTGACCTCGGCGCGGTCATTTTTGATCGCGTCGGCGTAATAGAGAAGGTGGCGACCAGCTCCAATAATTTGAAGGGGACGTATGTCCGCCTGCTCCGCGAGGCGGCGCTTTTCATAAAGCACGCCGCCGTGGAGCAGGGTAAGCGGACCACCGTTTCCTCACGTGAGGAGGACCTTGATCGTACGGTAGGGTTGCTAAGGTCCAGGGTCAGCGACCTAGAGGACCTGCTCCGCCGCCGACGTCCTGCCGGCTCTCCGGCGCGTGCGCCCGTGCAGACATCTCTGCCATCCGCCGTGGCGCTTCCCCCATCTCCCACGACTCCACGTACGGAGGAGGAGCTGGACGTGGAGCCGCCCTCGGCGACACGATCGCCGGCGCCGAGATCGCCGCCGGTATTGCGGCGACGCCCATCGCCGCGACCGGTCAATGTGGCAGGTACGAGGGAGTGCCTGCAGCTGCAGCCTCCTCCTCCTCCACCGTCGTCGACCCCGGCGCGAGGTCTCACGCTCGACGATGTCGAGGGCCTCGTTCGCCGGGTGTGCGGCGAGGTGGAGGCGCGATTAAGGCTCAGCCTGAGCTGTCCCGTGGAGGGGGGACGGCCAAAAAGCTGCGGCAGCGACGTCCGGGACTGTCACGCTGCTCCGGCTGTGAGAACGGAGAGTGCTCCACAGCCGCCCGCCGCTGCGGGTGAGTCAGAGGGAAATACTAAGAAGTGCCACAGGGCTGGGCGCAAACATCGCCGTAAGACGACGGTGCCGTCTGAGGTGGCAGCGGCGCAGCAGACCTGCCCGCAGCCACAGCGACAGCTTCGTCAGGGGAAGGCACCGGCTCCACCTGCAACGAGCCAGGAGCGAACAGCGGTAGCGGCTGCCCCCCTGGCCCTTCAAGTGCCGCCTGCGCAGAAAGCGGCTCCGGCTTCGGCGGAGACGTGGGCCACTGTGGTGGGGCGAAAGGAGCTACGTGCGGCGGTAAATACCGCCTCCTCCTCCACCGCCACGGCCCCTGTGCGCAAAACGCTTGCTGCTGCTGGCAGCAGGCAGCAGAAGGTGGCGCCTGTTAAGGGTCAGGCGCAGACACCAAAGGGCGACGCTCAGAGGGAGGCACCTGCGGCGAAGCCGCGCCCGCCTCGCGCTCCCAAGCGTGCCGCTGTCACATTGACCGTGGCTGATGGGAGCTCCACGTCCTATGTGGACGTGTGGAGGCGGGCCACCTCCGCTGTACGGCTAGAGGATGCCGGAATAACCGACATCCTCTACCGAAGGGGACAAACGGGCGCCTCGATAATCGAGGTCCCTGGCCCGGAAAGTGCCGCCAAAGCGGACAAGCTGGCGGCACTCCTCGAAGAGGCGTTCCGGGGCTCGGACATCCGCGTCGCCAGGCCGACCAAGTGTGCGGAAATCCGCATCATCGGCCTCGACGACGCGGCGAGTCCTGAGGCCGTGGCGGAGGCAGTAGCTGCTGCCGGCGGATGTAAGGCCGCGGAGGTTAAGGCCGGCGAAGTTAGGCGGAACGCCTCAGGCGTCGGTAGCGCCTGGGTCCGCCTGCCGGCCTCCGCTGCGGCTAAGTTGGCCTCAGCCGGGAGGGTAAAGGTGGGCTGGGTGTCCGCCAGGGTGGAATCCCTGGCGGTCCGCCCCCTCAGGTGCTACCGCTGCCTTGAGACGGGTCACGTCCGGCAGCGGTGCACCTGCGAGAGTGACCGTGGGAGCCGCTGCTACGCTTGCGGCGGTGCAGACCACAAGGCACGGGAGTGTACGGCACCCCCGAAGTGCCCAGTCTGCACCGACCTTGGGCGGCCCTCCGGTCACCGCTTGGGGGCGAAGGGCTGTGCTCCTCCGCCCTCCAGGCGCAAGAGGGCGCAGCGGACAGCGCAGGCTGCCAGTGCAGCTAAAGAACTGCTGCCTGTTGCTGCACAGGTGGGTTCTCGGGACGTTCCCGTGACTCAGGGAGCGTCCACGGCCACCGAAGGTTTGAGGCAGGAGCCGCAGGAGCAGCTGCGTGCGCCTCCCTCAGCTGGGGCTTCTGAGAATGGGCCCGCGGGCGGGGAGGCCATGGAAACAGCCTAAATGGCTACTCCGTGCCCCCTTGCCGTGCGGGTCCTCCAGGGCAACCTCAATCACGCAGCTCGTGCCCAGGACCTGCTCGTCCATACAGTGGCTGAGCTGCGGGTGGGGTTGGCCGTGGTCGCGGAGCCCTACCGCGTCCCCGATCGCCCGGACTGGGCGGGGGACGTGCTTGGCTCCGTGGCCATAATGAACCGTGGGGCCGCTCCCTTTAGTGTGTTAGCTAGGGGGAGCGGATATGTCGCGGCACTCCGCGGCGGCCTGGCAGTGGTCGGCGTTTACGCCCCGCCCAGCCTACCCCTCGCGTCTTTTGAGGAGTTGTTGGACCGGGTCCGGAACTGCGTTCAGCTCCACTGTGGGACCCGGCCAACTCTCGTCCTGGGGGACTTCAACTCCAAGTCTACAGCTTGGGGGTGCCCCAGGACCGACGCGAGGGGCGACACTGTGCTGGAGTGGGCGGCGGGACTAGACCTCCGATTACTAAATCGGGGGTCTGTCCCCACGTTCTCGCGGCGTCAGGGAGAATCGATAATCGATCTCTCTTGGGCATTGCCCGCCGCCGCGAGATATGTGACGGGGTGGAGGGTGGCGGAGGAGGTGGAGACGCTGAGCGACCACCTCCACATCCTTATGGATGTATCCGCCACCCGGATGCAGGGCCACCCCGCCCGCCACCAGACGGGGCGTGAACGACCACGCCGATGGGCGCTTGGCCGCCTCGACGAGGATGCGTTGATGGCCGCAGCTCTCGCCATGTCCTGGGCGGAAACTCCGCCCGGGCCGGTCGACGACGTCGATGCGGAGGCCGAGTGGTTCCGGGGCACGATGACGGCGGTTTGTGACGCCGCTATGCCCCGAGTCCGTAGGCCTCCGCGACGACCCGTGTACTGGTGGTCGGACGAGATCGCCGCGCTGCGTGCAATCAGCGTGGCGGCCCGACGCCGGTACACGAGGCAACGCAGAAGACGACGTCGCGACCCGGCGAGAGAGGAGGAGCTGTACTTGGCCCATCGCCAGGCTACGGTTGACCTCCAAGCGGCCATCAAAAGGGCCAAGGCCAGAGCCTGGGACGAGCTCCTGGACTCTCTGAACCGCGATCCGTGGGGGCGTCCCTATCGGATCGTGATGGGGCGCCTGCGCCCACCGGCGCCCCCGGTCTCGGAGAGTCTAGACCCCGACGTGCTACAGCGGGTCGTAGATACGCTCTTTCCCGTGGTTCGGGAAGAGCGACGACCCGCCGAGCTGGCGGACCCGTTATTGTGGTCCGCCGATGTCAGGGTCACGGAGGAGGAGCTCGCCGCTGCCGTCCGACGGCTGGGTGCCCGAAATACGGCCCCCGGCCCGGACGGCATACCCGGGCGTGCCTGGGTCTTGGCCCTGAGCGTCCTCGGGCCCCGCTTCAGGCGTCTGTTAGACGGCTGCCTGATGTGGGGTCGAGTGCCGCGAGCATGGAAGGAGGCGAGGCTCGTCCTTGTCCCGAAGAAGGGTAAGCCCGCGGAGTCTCCCTCCGCGTACCGGCCCATATGTCTGCTGGATGAGGCGGGGAAACTATTCGAGCGCGTGCTCGTTTCCCGCCTCTCCAGGCACCTGTCCGGCGGTGGCGAACACGGCCTGGCCGACACGCAGTTCGGCTTCCGCGAGGGTCGCTCGACGCTAGACGCGATCGAGCACGTGAGGGCCCTCGCGGAGTCTGCGGTGGACCGGGGCGGGGTGGTGTTGGCGATATCCATAGATATCGCCAATGCATTCAACACCCTGCCCTGGGGGAAGGTGAGGGAGGCGCTCCATAAGCACGGAGTGCCCCCCCGCCTTCGAGCCGTGTTCGCAGACTATCTGCAGGACAGGTGCATCACGTATCCGGCCCGGTACGGAATGCTTCGGAGGGAGGTATACTGTGGCGTTCCCCAGGGATCCCCGTCGGGGCCATCCCTCTGGAACTTGGGGTACGACACAGTGCTTCGCGGGCCCCTGCCGCATGGCGTCGCCGTCGTCTGCTACGCAGACGACACTTTGGTGATCGCCGGCGGTAGGGAGTGGATGAGGACGAGCCGTTTGGAAGAAATGGGGGCGGCCTCGGTCGTCGCCCGGATCCGGGAGTTGGGGTTGCAGGTGTCGCCGCAGAAGACGGAGGCGGTCTGGTTTCACAGACTGCCTCTGACGCGGAAGCCTCCCCCAACGCGGACCCGAATAGGAGGAGCCTGGGTCGATATCCAGAGCCGGTTCAAATATCTCGGGCTGGACATCGACGGCCGCTGGCGCTTCGAAGGCCACTTCGACCGCTTGGCCCCCCGAGTGGAGGGTGTGGCGACCATGCTGGGTCGCCTTATGCCCAACCTCGGGGGACCGGAAGAGAGGGTGCGCCGCCTCTACGTGGGAGTGGTGCGGGCCATGGCCCTGTACGGCTCTGCCGTGTGGGCCGACACCCTGGTGGCATGCCGGCGTAGCCGGCTAATGCTCAGCCGCATACAGCGGCGGGCAGCCATCAGGGTGATCAGAGGCTATCGCACCGTATCCACGGAGGTGGCGCTTGTCCTGGCGGGGATACTCCCCTTTCATCTCCAGGCGGCTGCCGACGCCGAAGTATATCGGCGTCGGCAGATGTTCCGCCGGACGGGGGAGGACCCGCCGGACCGAATGGTCGAGGTGTGGAAGCGCCAGTCCAGGCAGCGGGCACGCGAGGAGTGGCGGAGGCAGCTTTTAGCTAGCCCCGCCGCCCGCAAGCCCGCTGTCGGCGCGGTCCTGGCCAACTTTGATGTTTGGCTGGACCGCGGGCATGGCAGGCTCTCCTACAGCCTCACGCAGGTACTCACCGGGCACGGATGCTTCGGTGAGTACCTGCATAAAGTGGGGGCGGAGGTGACGGCTGAGTGCCATCAGTGCGGCGCCGAGTTTGATTCGGCGCCGCACACGTTGGAGGAGTGCCCGGCCTTTGCTCGACAAAGGCGGGCACTCCAAATGGAGATAGGGTGGGACCTCTCGTTGCCGGCCGTTGTTGCTTCATTGGCTGGCAGCGGGAGGTCGTGGAATGCGGTGGCCTCCTTCTGCGAGGAGGTTATCTCGCAGAAGGAGGCAGACGAGCGGGAGCGGGAGCGCACCGATCCCGCTCGTCAAGAACGTCGACGGGCGAGGCGAAATAGGAGGCGGCGGCCGGTGGCCGTCAGCGCCGCTCCCCTCCCTGGAGGGGACGGTGCAGCGGGGCCACTGGCCCCCATAGCCCCTCGCCAAGCCCGCCAGCCGCCGTAATTACGGCGGCAAAGAGGAGGCAACCGGCCCTGAGCGGGGTTAGTGTCGCGGTGACCCGCTACGTTTTAAGCTCAGGGCCGGGGGACCGAGACGGCCGGCGGTAGGTGCGCCGCCGTCTCCGCGATCGGTCCCAGAGATTGAGAGCGCCGGAGCGTGGCCCTCCGGCGCTGATATGATGGTGGTAGGGGGCAGGAATTTATGCCCCCTCCGCGATGTGCCCCCTGTTGTGGGGGGCGCTGGGTGCGGCGGTCGCGGTGGTGTGCTTCTGCGTTCCCGCGGCCGCCGAATCACCCGATGGAGGCTACCGGGGAGTTTTTAGTGGGTACACCCGCGGGTGGGCGGTTGCTCACCCACGGGGAGTCCCACACTACCCGGCGGTTGCCCTACCGCCGCCGGGTGTGCGTAATGCATTTTCTCCCCGTTACAAAAAAAAAAAAAAAAAAAAAAGGTTAGGTTCCCCCTCGATGGTCCACCACCTTGTCGTGGTGAGGGGGCTTGGCTCCGATGATCTCTTCTGGCTATACCGGCGGGTTCTTTGAACCTGGCAGCTACTAGCATGCCGGGAAGGCAGAAGAGTGAGGGCCGTACTAAGAGTGGACCCGGGATGAATGTGTGTGTGTGTGTGTGTGTGTGTCAGCTGCGGTCAGTCCTTGATGGATATTCCTGTCAGACTAACCACGGGGGGCATAGTTGCCCCCCAACCGGAGCGTGCATCGATGTCAAGTACCTGACCTCTGTGGGAGTAATAAGGGAGAGTGTAAGTCCGCTTGTCGGCAAAGTTCCCGTGAAACCACATGTTCAACGTGGGAAGGACCGCTCGATGCATTGCTGACTGGAGCCTATGACAGGGTTGAAGTCTTGGTTCTGGGCGCAGGTATGGCGGGGCGACCTGGTCAGTCTCCCTGCATACCCTGAGTGGTGGGGGGTAAACCATCACACCGTCTAGCCTGAGGTGTGTGTTAGGCGTCGGCTCGGATCCGGCGTCGCACACACGATAGGGGTGACGTTAAACCTTTCGCATCATATATCTTAACCCTTTTCTTAGAGTCACTTGGGGTGGATAGGCTAGACCGGCTGATAAACCGCTTCTCGGTTTCCGCCTCCGTAACTAGGTTTTTCTTTCCGGCGGGGATAGTAGTCCTACTGCGGTAGGGCTCCCATGATGGGCGAACCGTCGTAAGTTTCCTCTTTATACTTAACATGAGTACGAATTTAACAACACTACATTCTAGGACACGTAAAAAAGACGACGCTACGAAGACAAGGTCCATACGTGACAGCGACGAGGACTCTTGCCTTATCTCTCGCTTCCCTGACCCGTCTCACTCCTCCTCCGATAACGACGATACTATTACCCTGGAAGAGGATGAGAACTCTTCATCGACTGATTCGGAGTTTGTTCCGGCTAAGGAGGTTATCACCCCGCCTGCTCGGCAGCCCGTGACGGATGCCAGGACACAGCGTGCTCTTGCGCAGGCAAAAAGGATGGAAGAGGCTGAGGACATCGCTTTCCAGTCCTTGTCGAAGACTCTGACTGATCTGGCTGAACTTACTAAGGCCAGGACGGTCAGATCGGAAATTAAACTTGCTGTCTTTGGGGTTACCAAACAACTACGGAACCTCATGGAGTACCGAGAAGCAAGATGTGCTGCCACCGCTGCCTGTTATAGGGACTTGGTTCAACTGCAGGCTACTGTTTCCAGTCCAACACCCGCGAAGAGGAACCTCTCTTCCTCCGCTGTACAGACATCTCCGGTGGGTCGGGACAACTTTACCCAGGTGAGTCCCACTTTGCTCCACCTTTTGCAAGGCCCTTCCGACTCCTCAAAAAGGAAGAAGGTGTCTCCGTCGCCACCGAGCGGTGACATCGACAAGAGGAGGCGTAAGGCCCCTAGAAGAGCCGCCCAGGGTGTACCTGCTCCTGGTACCCTGCAACCTGCCGAACAGGAGACGTGGGCCACGGTTGTGTCGCGTAACACCCGTAAACGCAATCTTGGAAGCTCTCCTTCCACCGGCCCTGCTTTGACTGCTGATAATAGTGCGCCTAAGTCCAAGAACTCGGGACCGGGCAGCCCTCCTGCCCAGCCGCCGCAAGAAACCTACCTTATTCGCCCTACCGCTGATGCTTCCTGCGCTGACATCTTACGTGAGCTCCGCCAGAACCCACGCTTTGTGGAGACTTCACGAGTGAACCTCATGAGGAAAACGGCCAAGGGTGACTTGCTCATTAAGTCATCTCCTGACACTAATGGTGAACTTCCTCCACTTAAGGACCTTCTCTCTGAGTCCCTCGGATCACGTGCCACGATCGTCCATCTGGAACCGTCTATAGATATTGAAATTAGGGACATGGACAGTCTCTCCTCCTGGGAGGAGGTCGAAGCCGCTCTTGAGAGGACGATCCCTGGAGTCACTAATCTGGTTCGCTCCAAGCGAATGTGGAGCGGATTTGGTGACATGAAGGCTGCTCGAGTCACGTTACCCCACTCGGCCGCTTGGAAGTTGGCCAACCTTAGGAGAATTAGAATTGGCTTTGTCAACTGTCGGATCAGGGCTGTCCCACATATACCGAGATGCTTCCGGTGCCATGCGATTGGTCATCTGGCGAGCAAATGCTCTCTTCCTCCAGACTCACAGACGTGCCGTAAGTGCGGTGTCTCAGGCCACGACGCCAGGGCCTGCACGCAGCCCCCTGTCTGCGCCACGTGCAAACTCGGTGGAATCACCGACCCCAATCTACTCAAGCACGTGTCTGGCTCGGAGTCATGCCCGAAGGTCGCCACCATAAGAAGGAAATTCGATCTAGTGCGGAGGACTGAGCTTAAGAATCTCCTGTAATGGCTCCAATTAGAGTTATACAAGCTAATCTCAATAGGTCCACCTTGGCCCAGGACCTTATCGAACAACAGTTTGTTTCCTCCAACTCAAACGTTCTCCTGGTCTCGGAGCCCCACCACTTGCCTCAAGGATGGACGGCATCTACAACGGGGGGCGCAGCCATTGCGCACTGGCTAGGCAACAATCTTACCTGCTCGGGAGATGTTATTCGGGGTACGTGCTTCGTTGGGTCTCGTATTGGCGGCATCCTCTTCGCCAGCTGTTATCTTCCCCCGAACGACTCTCTTCAACAATATAAAGATCAACTTGAAGAAATCGAGGCGGCGTTTACGGGAAGGACAGACCACCTTTTCCTGGCGGGGGATTTCAACGCCAAGGCCTACGCGTGGGGCTCCCGGATAGAGGACATCAGGGGCAGACTCCTTTCCTCGCTTGCTGCCCGCCTCTGCCTTACCCCCGTGGATAGCTCAGGCAGACCTACTCTAGTCAGGCACAACGGTTCCTCCGTTATAGATATTGCCCTGTGCGGACGAAATATCTTTAGGCGGGGTATTAGAGTCTCCCACTCTACGGTGTACAACCCCTCGGATCACATCCCCCTGGAGTACCTTATAGCGCCCATCAGTTCATTCGCTTCTTCCACCGCGGCTCCTGGCTGGAACACCAACAAGGCGGATTGGAACCTTTTCGCGGCCGCCCTCGGTGCAGCCTCTGTGGACCTCACGCAGAAACATGGACTCGACGCTGCCCT
The DNA here is from genome assembly GCA_917499265.3 of Mimumesa dahlbomi. Taxonomy (NCBI): domain Eukaryota; kingdom Metazoa; phylum Arthropoda; class Insecta; order Hymenoptera; family Crabronidae; genus Mimumesa; species Mimumesa dahlbomi. The sequence continues at coordinate 19,180 of OU824126.1, read as the reverse complement.
TTCTGGGGTGGAAATGATTACCTCGGCCTTGGACACTGCTGTTCCACACAAGAACACCCTTCGCAAGACCCGTCCACCTAAACCCTGGTGGAACCCAGAGGTTGCCAAAGCGCGTGCGGTTTGCCTTCAGCGTCGCAGAAGGCTACAGCGCGCCAGAAGAGGTGCCCTTCCTCACGCACAGGCTGCCCATGAAGAATATAGGCTGGCGCGGAATGGCCTAAAGAAGATTATCCACGACAGTAAACGGAAGGCGTGGGAGGAACTTTGTCGTAAAGTCGACCTTGATCCATGGGGCAAGCCGTATAAGGCGGTAATGCGGACAGTCATGAAGTCTCTGGGCCCCACCGCCCTTTCATGCCAAGATATGGAGGTCCAGATGGATAACTTATTCTTGACCTCCCCTGCATCAAATGTCGAACACACCTCGGACATTACATGGATGTCTTCTCATGAGGAGCCTCCCCCACCCTTTACAGAGGCGGAGATTCTGACAGCGATAGGGAGGCTGCGCCCCAAAGGTGCGCCTGGGCCGGATGGTATCCCAGCGCTTGCAGTCAAACGCGCTGCGTATACCCCAATTGTTGGGCTCATTATGAACCAATGCCTCTCTGCACGAGCCTTCCTCCCGCAGTGGAAGACCCAGCGGCTGGTTCTGATCCCAAAGAGTTCTGAGGGCGGTACGCTAAAGGGTTACAGGCCACTATGCATACTGGACCATTTATCTAAGGTCTTCGAATATCTCCTCCTGGCACGAATACAGGGCTTTCATGGGGGTCATCATGCATCACAGTTTGGTTTCCGCAAGGGGCGATCCACGCTGGACGCTATCCAGTGTATCCTTGACCGGACTCGATCAGCCAACCACTCTAAGCTGATTACGTTATTAATCACCTTAGACGTAAAGAATGCCTTCAACTCTCTTCGGTGGAGTGACATCATCAGGGCGCTCCTTAGGAACAACATTCCCAGGTACTTGGTGGACATTATTCGAAACTACCTGTCGGACAGACTTATTGTGGCCGACTGCCCTGATGGCTCGGCTACCAGGTATGTCTACGCTGGGGTTCCACAGGGCTCCGTCCTAGGGCCCTTCCTGTGGAACCTGGTGTATGACGACCTCCTGGACTACGTCACCCACCCGGATATGTTCCCAGTCGCATACGCCGATGACCTGGCCCTTTTGGCGACAGCACCCACGGTACCTGCCCTAACCAGGGCCCTGACGCACACCCTGGACATGGTCTCGGATTGGATGTCCAAACGGGGCTTAGAACTGGCCCATCATAAAACCGAGGCTGTGCAACTCACCTCGTGGAAGAACACTCCGGTAGGCAGCCTCTCGTACCGAGGACATTGTATTACTGTGTCGAACACCATCAAGTACCTGGGCCTGACCATCGACAGAGGCAAGTCGTTTACCCACCATGCAAAGGAGGCGGCCCAAAGGGCTAGCAAGGTGGTAGCCTGCCTGGGAAGGCTGATGCCCCGCGTCGGCGGTCCTCGGGAGGCATCGAGGAAACTTCTCCTTTCGGTGGCCCGCTCAGTGGCCTTATACGCGGCTCCAAACTGGGCACACAAACTTAGTGCGGGGAACACGGCCCTCATCAACCTTACCTTCAAGCGCATGGACAAGTCCGCGCTGATACGTGCGGCGTCCGCTTACCGCAATGCCGCGTATGAAGCCCTTGCCGTCATCCTGGGAATCCTCCCTATCGATCTGGAGGCCCAGCGCAGAGCCAAACTATACTGGCTCAAACGTAGACAACCGTCTTCCAGCTCTCTCTCCGCATCTACCATCTCCGCCGAAATAGATGAGCTGTGGAGAGCACGGTGGACATCCTCCCAGCATGGCCTATGGACTAGGACCCTGATCCCAGACCCCATCACCTGGATAAACAATAAGAAAGGGCAGTTGGACTACCATCTTACCCAACTCCTCACTGGATGTGGCTGTTTCGCCAAATTTCTACACACTATACGGAAGGAGCATTCACCGGCCTGCTGGTTCTGTGATGGCGGAGAAGACGATGTGCTGCACACCTTTTTTCATTGCCAAAGGTGGGCCGCTGAAAGGCAAGCTTTTACTCAGAGCACTGGAGTGTCTTTGGAAGTAACCACGCTTGCTCCCACCATGTGCACTTCCCCCGCTACCTGGGAAGCGGTGGCTATATTAGCCCGGAACATCCTTCGGCAGAAGGAAGAGGAGGAGCGGCGTCGGGAGCGAGAGGGCCTCCGGGGACTGCCTGGACATGGGACTACCGCACCACTACCTGACGGACAGGACTAGACATGACATTGACGCAATGCAGGTACGTACCTTCTCCTTTTAGTACTTAACCTAACCTAATACTGCGGTCCTGAACCCCAATCCTCCATATTTTGGGGGTGGGGACGTAGGGAAATGCCGCTAACAGGCGTGGTAGCACTGGCTGTACCTCCTGTGTAATACTCGAGCAGAGTGGTCCGGGAGGTGCAGTGGAGAGGTGGATGGAGGGTAAAAAAAAAAAAAAAAAAAAAGGTTAGGTTAGGTTAGGTTAGGTTAGGTTAGGTTAGGTTAGGTTAGGTTAGGTTAGGTTAGGTTAGGTTAGGTTAGGTTAGGTTAGGTTACGGCAGCCCCGGACGCACCTGCAAAAGGCCTAACGCTCCTGATATATACGTCAAACAAAACATAAACAGAACGACTCACCTTCTCGTACCCATCTCACACCCCTTGTAAGGCTTGAAACAAGCCCCGACACTCTCCTCCAAGGCTACAATTTATACAACTCTCCTCACTCATTGAGTTTGATGGAAACACTATGTGCTGATCTTCGTTCGCCACTAATACAAGGCTCTCTGGGTGCCTCATAAAACCCAGACAAACAATATAACCTACAATACAACAGTTAATGACACTCAACCAAACAAATAAGTATATTAATAGCTCCCTTCACAACATTAAGTTAACATAAAATAAATAAAGAAATAAAATAACTACCTAAATACCGGGTACCTCTTGCAACACACCCAATGGCTATCGAGCCAAACCAGTGCAAACCACCACAGAATGGCCGGATCCCGGAAACGCAGCTCAACACCTGTAAATCCTGCAAGCAAATGCAAAATATAACGAAGCCTAGTCAGATTAACGCACAGAATAAGCCACAGGACCAGAACTATCACAGTGAACGCCACCCTCTACACATATTAGAATACACAACCTCGAAAGTCGATTCACAGAAATGGCTCAACCTAAAAAAAAAAAAAAATAAATAAAATATATAAACTTCTCTTACTTTAACCAAGAAGTCAATCAACGGCACTAAAAAGAAGAAACATTACTCACCCAACCACAAAATCAGATAATAATTGACCCACAGCAAGGAGAGTTCCACTACGCCAAGCGCAGCACGCCACATACGACACAACCTACAAAACACGCAAAGATATAGCAACCAGTCAACAAATACATCCAACTACAGAACATTACAGCCGTAATAACCAACAAATAAACTAATAAGAATAACGAAAGACCATCGACGCACGAGAACAAAATAAACACACGAGGTATAAGAAGAAAAAAGAAAAAAAAAAAAAGAAAGTAAGACCGCAAAAGTGACAGCACACGCAAGGAACAACAACAGTCATCGAGGTAGAAACACACAGCAAGGCACGCTATGAAAAGAAAGAAACAGACAAGAAACCGCGCCACAGCTCCGCCAGGAGGCGGCACCACACGAAAAATGAAGAACGCAAAATGAAAATTACCACAAACAACACATCATATACGAAGACATCAAAAGAAGCAACAAACATTAAACAAACATAAAATTACCCTCCTGACCTAGCAACAACAATAACAAACCAACTCGCGACAGATAGATCTAAAAGCCAGAAAATCCCCACCAACAACCACACGATGAATAGAAGAAATTCTCAAAACAGACACGTAATACATTTGCGTAAACCCATCTACATTTTTATACTGTAAAGAATTAACAAAGTCTCGTCCACTGGTGAAACATAGGGCATGCATTCACTCTAACTTTCAAAAGTGCTCTGCGGTGGGAGCAGGACACCGCTGCGTATGTAATCACTGAGGTGAAGCGGCGCTCGGCGGGCGCACTGGGTGGATGGGTGACCGCTCGAAAGTCCGGACTTCCACCCCACCGCCAATGCCCGCTCACCGCCTCACATTAATTCAAATTATTCGGACAGCGGTGTCAAGAACCACCTCGCTATATAAGCCGTTTTTTTTTTTTTTTTTTTTTTTTTTTTTTTTTTTTTTTTTTTTTTTTAGACAGCCTCTTCACAGGCCGTACTCTCTCTCCAAAACCTGTTGCAGAGAAAGGAATGCACACCACCATCCTTACTCAACATACCTTATTCAGAACTCCAATCTTAACAATACCAAAATTAAGTAATTTATAAACAAACTAACTCGCGACAAATAACTCTAAAACATTGGAAAATATCCATCAACATCCACACGACGCGAAAAGAAAATCGTTAAAACAGACATGCAATACACTTTTCAATAACTCAGTGATATTCCTATGCCAAAAAGAATTAACAAAGCTTCGTCCACTGGTAGATTATAAACAACTAAACAACCTAATGGGTAAAAGTGACCCACGGTAGGAATAGAGCACCGGTATCCTCGGACCAATGCTACACTTAACTAACAACATTCACATCTCTTAAATCAGAGAATAAACAGAAATTTAATGTGTCAAAATACATACAAAATAAATAAATATATAAATAATCTGTTAACAAACATAAAAGCATGCTTGGAGAACAATTATTACAGCGTCTCCACAAGTGCATAAAATGCAAAATCAAATCACCCTTCATAAGCATCCAATTGCCAAATACAGTGTGCTACGTTTATAAAACTGGTGCAACAAATAATTAATCTATAATACTTATACGTTTTCTTAAATAACAACGGAGGCTTACATTAGAAAGTCTTAACTAACAACATTCACATCTCTTAAATCAGAGAATAAACAGAAATTTAATGTGTCAAAATACATACAAAATAAATAAATATATAAATAATCTGTTAATAAACATAAAAGCATGCTTGGAGAACAATTATTACAGCATCTCCACAAGTGCATAAAATGCAAAATCAAATCACCCTTCATAAGCACCCAATTGCCAAATACAGTGTGCTACGTTTATAAAACTGGTGCAACAAATAATTAATCTATAATACTTATACGCTTTCTTAAATAACAACGGAGGCTTACATTAGAAAGCAGCAAGAAAACACTCCTGCGACACACAAAATACTAACCAACGTAAAGACCTATCAAAACACAAATGCAACAACGTAAAATTAAAAAAAAAAAAAAAAAATTACACTAACAAACAATGAACAAATAACACATAAATAAAAACAAATCCTCTATACAAGGTACACCATAACCAGACCATAACATTCACACGAACAGAATGCAAAAACGCACCCTAAAAACCAGGCAAATACCAACAAGGCAGAACGCTACAATCACGAATCAACGCACAGAACTAAACAACACCCCTACAACACGAACATTAAAATACTAATATGAATACCATCTCTCTTATACACAGATAAGCAAGACCAAAACACTCTGGATTAATTCAAACAAGACATAATACAATAATAATCACAAACTTACACAGTATAACAACCGAACCGCGCCATGTTCATTCTCCGATCACCGGATGTGTCAATTAACTGACACATCCGAAGAAAAGGAGAAAGAATAATTCGCGAAAGTCCTCCCGAATCTGCCGGCCCGCATGACCTCTCGCGCGATAAGTCGGATCAACTACCATGAGGAACGTTAACTTCTCTTGGTAGACGCAAAGCCTGTATGTCTATGACGGTGTGCTCACAGATTCGGTAACAGGAAGTCAAAATACAGAAATATTAAATCAAAACCCCGCGATCCGGAAACTACGTCGTAAACGATGCAGTAAATATCGGCGCGCAAAACTATGAACCTATCTCACAAAAAGATAAATGAAAGCAAATTCTCAAATTCACACAATATAACAACTGAACCGCACCATGTTCACTCTCCGATTACTGGAACATGTCAATATACCAGTACATCCGAGGAAAAGTGAACGAATAATTAGCGAAAGCCCTCCCGAATCTGCCGGCCCGCATGACCTCTCGCGCGATAAGTCGGATCAATTACCAAGAGGAGCGAAAACCTCTCTTGGTAGACGCAAAGCCTGTATGTCTATGACGGTGAGCTCACAGATTCGGCAAGAGGAAGTAAAAGTACAGAAATCTTAAAAACAAACCTCGCGGACCGGAAACTACGTCGTAAATGATGCAGTAAATACCGACGCGCAAAACTACGAACTTTATCTCACAAAGAGATAAATGCAGGCCCAGGACGTGGAGGGGGAGAGTGCTTATTCGACTCGCTCCTCAAACACTGACTGGTAGAGATCCACGGATCTATGCCCGCTAATAACCTAGCGGTGGAACTTAACCCGTAAAAAACGGAAAAAACGTATACTACGACAAGTATAAAAGTAAAACACATTCTCTCACTACAGGAAAGAATGACAATTGAAACTGACAAACTTGCTGATGTACGTGTCCAGTACGTTCCGAGAACGTAGCTGCACTACTCCAAGGCTTGTCAACCCGTTGAGAAATTCACTCCTGTTTGTTATCGGCCCTTGCATATTTGTTCGTACCTAACCTAACTTCGGGCGCGATTTAGAAGGGGGGTACCAGGTTCAGCAGCGGTCGAAGGGGGGGGCTCACTTCCTTTCTTAACCCAGACGAGGATGTCGGGGCAGCCGGCCCGCAACACCTCTCGCGCGATAAGTCGGAACAATCGGTCGGGGCAGTCTCACTAGATCTCCCCACCGGGCGCAAAGCCTGTACGTGTTTGTCGGTGAGCTCACTGCTCGCGGACAATCCTACGCCCTTGGGTTTAATCGCGTTTTTTTTTTTTTTTTTTTTTTTCTCTTCGTCTTCAAAACTTTTTGCTACTAACCACGAGAGAAGGCCGAAGGGCCCTCCTCGGAAAGTTTAACAACACAATTAGCTTTCTACATCTATCGCTTTACTACAAACTACCTTGCTATCCGGAAATAACACACTAACAATATCCACGCGTTAGAAGCCTGAACACGATTTCGAGTTTAATAGGTAAAGTCTCGCTTAGTGGGGATGTCAAGAAAAAGGGGAGCGGACGCTTCTCAGTGTCCACTCTCTGAATAGAACAAACAGGATCAAAGTGACTCTCTTCGGTTCCCCGCCAACTCCAGGCGGTATACCTGAATATTCTATCACCAACTCGCCCGACGTAAACCACGGCCGACGGCCATTAGCTAACAAAGTAGGGAGCATGGCAGTTGGATGAATAAGTCAGCGTACAGTCCCCCGTCGGAAGGTGAAACACTGAGGTTCGAATTCGCGCTATGTGCCTCCTGGAGTAACTGGATGTCTTAGAGCAATTAAGGGTGAGCAAAGCCTCTAGTGGGTATGAATTTACCTAAGGTCCTGGTGAGGGGAACCGTCCCCTCACCCCGCCCAACCTGATAACTTACTACTACTACTACTACTAGGTTAGGTTAGGTTAGGTTAGGTTAGGTTAGGTTAGGTTAGGTTAGGTTAGGTTAGGTTAGGTTAGGTTAGGTTAGGTTAGGTTAGGTTAGGTTAGGTTAGGTTAGGTTAGGTTAGGTTAGGTTAGGTTAGGTTAGGTTAGGTTAGGTTAGGTTAGGTTCCCCCTCGATGGTCCATCACCTTGTCGTGGTGAGGGGGCTTGGTTCCGATGATCTCTTCTGGCTATACCGGCGGGTTCCTTTGAACCTGGTAGCCACTGGCATGCCGGGATGGCAGAAGAGTGAGGACTGTACTAAGAATGGACCTGGAATGAATGTGAGTGTGTGTGTGTGAGTCAGCTGCGGCCAGTCCTTGATGGATATTCCTGTCAGACTAACCACGGGGGGCGTAGTTGCCCCCCAACCGGAGCATGCATCGATGTCAAGTACCTGACCTCTGTGGGAGTAATAAGGGAGAATGTAAGTCCGCTTGTCGGCAAAGTTCCCGTGAAACCACATGTTCAACGTGGGAAGGATCGCTCGATGCATTGCTGACTGGAGCCTATGACAGGGTTGAAATCTTGGTTCTGGGCGCAGGTATGGCGAGGCGACCTGGTCAGTCTCCTTGCATACCCTGTGTGGTGGAGGGTAAACCATCACACCGTCTAGCCTGAGGTGTGTGTTAGGCGTCGGTTCGGGTCTGGCGTCGCACACACGATAGGGGTGACGTTAAACCTTTTGCATCACTTAATGTAACCTTTTTCTTAGAGTCGCTTGGGGTGGATAGGCTGGACCGGCTGATAAACCGCTTCTCGGTTTCCACCTCCGTAACTAGGTTTCTCTTACCGGCGGGGATAGTAGCCCTACTGCGGTAGGGCTCCCATGATGGGCGAACCGTCGTTAACTCTAAACTCGATGCAACATGAATAACGATGACAAACACACCAATACTAGATTTAAAAGAAAAGACGGCGCAACTTCGACACCAACGACGCTGGACAGCGATGACGATGCTTGGCTGTCCCCAGACCCTTCTGGTTTGTCGACCCCCAATACGGAGAATGATGTTACAATCACACTAGAGGAAGACACTTCGTCCTCTACTGATATGGAGTTCCATCAGGCCAAAGAGATCATCTCCCCGCCCCGCAAGGGAGTCCCGGATGCGCGGACCCAGCGTGCAATAGCACAGGCTAAACGCATGGAACAGGCGGAAAATATTGCTCTCGAATCTCTATTGCGTACGATTTCCGACCTCGCCGAGCTTACGAAAGCGAGGACGGTGAGATCCGAAATCAAACTGGCGTCCTTTGCGGCGACCAAGCAACTCCGCGACCTCATGGAATACCGGGAGGCTCGATGTGCGGCGACTGCGGCTTGCTTCCGAGATTTGATTCACTTTCAAGAGAGCATGAACGTGCCCACTCCCGCGAAACGAACCGTGGCCACGACCTTCGTACAGACGTCCCCATCAGGACATGATTCCACCACCCAAGTGAGCCCAGGACTTGTCCAGCTCCAACTGGGCCCTGCTGACTCATCGAAGAGGAAGAAAGTGTCCCCCTCCCCTCCCAGTGGTGATACAACCAAAAGGAGGCGTAAGGCTCCTAGGAGAACGGAGACTGAGTTAAGTAACCAGGAGACCGCGAGTGCCTCGGAATCCGAGACCTGGGCCACAGTTGCGTCCAGGAGCACTCGTAGGCGTAACCTCCAAACCACGCCAACTCCAACTCCTGCTGAGATCCGGCTGAAGAAAGGTATTCCTAAACCACCTGCAGCCGAATCAAGGAGACCTACATCCCCCCTGCCTGAAGATACATTTATTGTCCATCCAGTTGGGGAAAACACGTATGCTGACATCCTTAGAGACCTCCGACAGCACTCACGCCTCTCGGAACTAGCGAATATCAATATGATGAGGAAGACGATGAAGGGCGACCTCCTCATCAAAATTAACCCGGATGAGAACTGTAGGGCCGCTGCCTTCAGGGAGCTAATCTCCGAGTCCTTGGGCGACCGGGCCACGACGACCCACCTTGAGCCCTCGGTGGACATTGAAGTTCGGGACATGGACAGCCTCACTACCTGGGAGGAAGTTGAGGAGGCTCTAAACAAACAGGTCCCTGGTTCCTCCGATCAGGTCCGCTCTAAGCGGATTTGGACGGGCTACGGCGACATGAGGGCGGCACGAGTTACCCTCCCGCATTCCACGGCCTGGAAGCTGGCGAATCTTCACAGACTCAGGGTCGGGTTTGTAAACTGTCGCATCAGGGCTGTTCCACATGTGATGAGGTGTTTCAGGTGCCATGCCGTCGGACACCTGGCGAACAAATGCGCTCTTCCCCCTGACACGCAGACGTGCCGCAAATGCGGATCAACGGGCCACGCGGCGAAAGAATGCACACTCCCTCCGGTCTGCACAACGTGCAAGCAGAGCGGCGTAACGGACGTAACGAAACTACAACACATATCCGGCTCTGAGGCATGCCCCAAGGTGGTAGCTATCCAGCGGAAATTCGAGAAGGTGCGGAGGGCTGAACAAAAAGCGGCACCATAATGGCTCAGATCAAGATTCTCCAGGCCAATTTGAACAGATCTACCCTGGCCCAAGATCTGATTGAGCAACAATATCTCTCCTTGCAGGCGAATGTTCTCATCGCCTCGGAGCACCACCATTTGGCCCAAGGCTGGTATGGCTCCACCTCAGGAGGCGCAGCAATATTCTACAGCCTGCGCAAAACCCTCACCTGTTCCGGGGAGATTATACGGGGCTCCTGCTTCGTTGGGGCACGTATCGGGGGTATACTATTTGTTAGCTGCTATCTACCTCCTAACGACACCATGGCCCAGTATCAGCAGCAACTGCAAGAGATCGAGACCGCTGTCTCCCCCCACGTTCCCAACCTCTTCCTGGCGGGGGATTTTAATGCAAAATCCTACGCATGGGCCTCCCGAGTTGAGAACTCCAGGGGTAGGCTTCTGGCAACACTGGCGGCGCGATTAGGGCTTACTCCGGTGGACACTTCGGGCAGACCCACCCTCGTACGACATAACGGGGTCTCAGTCATCGATATTGCGCTCTGTGGTCCAAACATCTTCCGTAGGGGCGTCTCAGTGAGACATTCACCCACCTTCAACCCCTCGGACCACGTCCCACTGGAGTACGCGATCTCGCCGGCTAGACATAGTGCCACTCCAACCGCGACAAACGGCTGGTGTACCAACAATGCCGACTGGGAGCTCTTCAATGCATCGCTGAACTCGTCCTTCTCCCAAATCCAGCATCTGGAAGGTCTTGACGCTGCGCTTGCAGGGGTAGACGCAATCTGTGCGTCCCTCGACATTGCTGCCAAACGAAAGCTTCCCCCCAAGCCTGGACGTACCACCAAATACTGGTGGAATGCGGAAGTGGCCGAGGCTCGTGCTACATGCCATAGACTTCGCCGGAAACTGCAGCGCGTCAAGCGAACGGCCTCAACAGCGGCCCAAACTGCGCACGCCGAATACAGACGTTCCCGTAGCGATCTCAAACGGATAATCTTCCGGAGCAAGAAACAGGCTTGGGAGGCTCTATGTGTGACAGTGGATGCGGACCCATGGGGCAAACCGTATAAAGCGGTCATGAAGTCGATCACTCAGTCCACGGGCCCTGTATCCCTCTCCGCTCGGGAGATGGAAGCTCAAATCGTTAACCTGTTCCAGGTTACTCCAGTCCCCACGGATGGGAACACTCTTGACGAGGGCAGGCAGGTTTCACTTCAGCCCTCTCCGCCCCCTTTCTGCGATGCCGAGATAAGTGCCGCACTTAGCAGACTCAAGCCTAAGGGTGCTCCAGGACCTGATGGCATTCCGGCCACGGCGCTAAAGCGGGCTGGCGGCTCCCCTCTGCTGGGCCATATTTTTAATCAGTGCCTGGGAGCTAGAGCCTTCCTCCCTCAATGGAAAGTGCAACGCCTTGTTCTGATCCCGAAGGGCACTGATGGTGGACCAATCAAAGGCTTTCGACCATTATGTATACTTGACCACGTTTCCAAGGTCTACGAGTACCTCATCCTGGCACGGATTCAGAGCATCCACAAGGGCCACCATGAGGCCCAGTATGGCTTTTGTAAAGGACGCTCTACAGTCGATGCAATCCAGCGGATCCTGGACCTGGCTCGCTCAGCAGGCAACGCCAGGATGGCTTCCCTACTAGTGACCTTGGATGTCAAGAACGCGTTTAATTCCCTCCGCTGGGCGGAGATTATTAAGGCCCTGCTCTCCATCGGCACCCCTGATTACCTTGTTGGCATAGTCAGGGACTATTTATCAGACAGACTAATCATAGCCGACTGCCCCGACGGCACGGTGTCGAAGCAGGTCTTTGCGGGAGTTCCTCAGGGCTCAGTGCTTGGCCCCTTCCTCTGGAACTTGGTTTACGATAGCCTCCTTGCGCGAATTGATTACCCTGACGTCTTTCCGGTAGCTTATGCCGACGACCTGGCGATCCTCGCGACGGCCCCCTCCGAAGCACAACTCATAAGGGCCCTCTCCCGGACGCTGGACAACATCTCTGGCTGGATGGATAGGATGCATCTTGAACTGGCGCACCACAAGACGGAAGCGGTGCAGCTGACTGCATGGAAAGCTCGTCCGATTACTTCCTTTCCGTTCCATGGTCACCAAATCACGGTTACTGGCGCCATCAAATATCTAGGTCTCCTAATCGACAAGGGCAAAACCTTTAAACACCACGTCGAGAACGTTGCCGTGAGGGCCAATAAGGTCATCTCTTGCGTAGGGCGCCTTATGCCCAGACTTGGTGGACCCCGTGAGACCACCAGGAAACTTATCCTTTCAGTCGCACGGTCGGTGGCATTATACGCGGCCCCAAATTGGGCCTACAAACTATCGCCAGGGAACAAGGCCGCCATTAACACTTCCCTCCGCCAGATGGATAAGGTTGCCCTCATACGTGCCTCCTCCGCTTATAAGAGGGCATCATACGAAGCGCTAGCAGTAATACTCGGAATTCTCCCCATAGACCTGGAGGCTCACAGGAGAGCCAGGATATATTGGGATAAGAAAAGGGCCACTGCAACCAGTAGCCGACCTGGAAGGATCGCCTACCCATCTGGCCCGAGTGTTGCTGAGATCGAGGAGCTATGGACCCAGCGATGGACATCGTCCCCTCACGGAGCATGGACCAGGACCCTTATTCCCGTTCCGGCGGTTTGGCGCAGGTCAAAGAAAGGACAACTCGACTATTACCTGACCCAGATGCTGACGGGATGCGGCTGTTTCGGCAAATTCCTATACATCATCAAAAAGGAGCACTCCCCGGCATGCTGGTTTTGCACTGCGGAAGAGGACGATGTCGAGCATACATTTTTTCACTGCCAGCAATGGTCTGAGGCTAGAAAAGAATTCGCACAGTCGACTGGTGAGCCGCTAAACGTTACTTCCCTAGCGCGCATCATGTGCCGGTCCACTACTGCCTGGAACTCGGCAGCGTTGCTTGCGCGGACCATCCTCCGTCAGAAGGAGGCCGAGGAGCGTCGTCGGGAACGGGAAGGCCTTCGCGGATCGACTCGACGGAGTTAAGTCAGACTGGGACGGACGGACTTTGACCTGATACGTATACGTTATATTACGTGTCTGGTGTTGTTTGTTTGTTGTCCTTATTCTTCATGGATATTTATACGTGCCTACGTAAGCTTCTATTTATTTATTTACTTATTTATTTATTTATTTATTCGTATATTCGTTTATTTATTTATTTATTCTCTCGGGTTCTTGCGCGATACGGGTACTTTACCCTGCGGTGTGGTACATTTGCCCCTCTGGCAAAAGTACGGTGACACTGCGGTCCTGAACCCCAATCCTCCATATTTTGGGGGCGGGGACGTAGGGAAATGCCGCTAACAGGCGTGGAAGCACTGGCTGCACCCTCTGTGCAATACTCGCGCAGAGTGGTCCGGGGGGTGCAGTGGAGAGGTGGATGGTGGGGAAAAAAAAAAAAAAAAAAAAAAAAAAAAGGTTAGGTTAGGTTAGGTTAGGTTAACCAACAACCACACGATGAATAGAAGAAATTCTCAAAACGGACACGTAATACATTTGCGTAAACCCATCTACACCTTTATACTGTAAAGAATTAACAAAGTCTCGTCCACTGGTGAAACATAAGGCACGCATTCACTCTAACTTTCAAAAGTGCTCTGCGGTGGGAGCAGGACACCACTGCGTATGTAATCACTGAGGTGAAGCGACACTCGGCGGGCGCACTGGATGGATGGGTGACCGCTCGAAAGTCCGGACTCCCACCCCAATGCCCGCTCACCGCCTCACATTAATTCAAATTATTCGGACAGCGGTGTCAAGAACCACCTCACTATATAAGCCGTTTTTTTTTTTTTTTTTTTTTTTTTTAAGACAACCTCTTCACAGGCCGTACTCTCTCTCCAAAACCTGTTGCAGAGAAAGGAATGCACACCACCATCCTTACTCAACATACCTTATTCAGAACTCCAATCTTAATAATACCAAAATTAAGTAATTTATAAACAAACTGACTCGCGACAAATAACCCTAAAACATTGGAAAATATCCATCAGCATCCACACGACGCGAAAAGAAAATCGTTAAAACAGACATGCAATACACTTTTCAATAACTCAGTGATATTCCTATGCCAAAAAAAATTAACAAAGCTCCGTCCACTGGTAGATTATAACAACTAAACAACCTAATGGGTAAAAGTAACCAACGGTAGGAATAGAGCACCGGTATCCTCGGACCAATGCAACACTTAACTAACAACATTCACATCTCTTAATCAGAGAATAAACAGATATTTAATGTGTCAAAATACATACAAATAAATAAATACATAAATAATTTATTAATAAACATAAAAGCATACTTGGAGAACAATTATTACAGCGTCTCCACAAGTGCATAAAATGCAAAATCAAATCACCCTTCATAAGCATCCAATTGCCAAATACAGTGTGCTACGTTTATAAAACTGGTGCAACAAAATAATTAATCTATAATACTTATACGCTTTCTTAAATAACAACGGAGGCTTACATTAGAAAGTCTTAACTAACAACATTCACACCTCTTAAATCAGAGAATAAACAGAAATTTAATGTGTCAAAATACATACAAATAAATAAATATATAAATAATCTGTTAATAAACATAAAAGCATGCTTGGAGAACAATTATTACAGCATCTCCACAAGTGCATAAAATACAAAATCAAATCACCCTTCATAAGCATCCAATTGCCAAATACAGTGTGCTACGTTTATAAAACTGGTGCAACAAAATAATTAATCTATAATACTTATACGCTTTCTTAAATAACAACGGAGGCTTACATTAGAAAGCAGCAAGAAAACACTCCTGCGACTCACAAAATACTAACCAACGTAAAGACCTATCAAAACACAAACGTAACAACAACGTAAAATTCACTAACAAACAATGAACAAATAATAATACATAAATAAAAACAAATCCTCTATACAAGGTACACCATAACCAGACCATAACATTCACACGAACAGAGTGCAAAAACGCACCCTAAAACCAGGCAAATACTAACAAGGCAGAACGTTACAATCACGAATCAACACACAGAACTAAACAACACCCCTACAACACGAACATTAAAGTACTAAAATGAATACCATCTCTCTTATACACAGATAAGCAAGACCAAAACACTCTGGATTAATTCAAACAAGACATAATACAATAAAAATCACAAACTTACACAGTATAACAACCGAACCGCGCCATGTTCATTCTCCGATCACCGGATGTGTCAATTAACTGGCACATCCGAAGCAAAGGAGAAAGAATAATTCGCGAAAGTCCTCCCGAATCTGCCGGCCCGCATGACCTCTCGCGCGATAAGTCGGATCAACTACCAAGAGGAGCGATAACTTCTCTTGGTGGGCGCAAAGCCTGTATGTCTATGACGGTGAGCTCACAGATTCGGTAACAGGAAATTAAAACACAAATGTATTAAATCAAACATCGCGGACCGGAAACTACGTCGTAAACGATGCAGTAAATATCGGCGCGCAAAACTATGAACCTATCTCACAAAAAGATAAATGAAAGCAAATTCTCAAATTCACACAACATAACAACTGAACCGCACCATGTTCACTCTCCGATTACTGGAATATGTCAATATACCAGTACATCCGAGGAAAAGTGAACGAATAATTAGCGAAAGTCCTCCCGAATCTGTCGGCCCGCATGACCTCTCGCGCGATAAGTCGGATCAATTATCAAGAGGAGCGAAAACCTCTCTTGGTAGGCGCAAAGCCTGTATGTCTATGACGGTGAGCTCACAGATTCGGCAAGAGGAAGTAAAAGTACAGAAATCCTAAAAACAAACCTCGCGGACCGGAAACTACGTCGTAAATGATGCAGTAAATACCGACGCGCAAAACTACGAACTTTATCTCACAAAGAGATAAATGCAGGCCCAGGACGTGGAGGGGAAGAGTGCTTATTCGACTCGCTTCTCAAACACTGACTGGTAGAGATCCACGGATCTATGCCCGCTAATAACCTAGCGGTGGAACTTAACCCGTAAAAAACGGAAAAACGTATACTACGACAAGTATAAAACTAAAACACATTCTCTCACTACAGGAAAGAATGACAATTGAAACTGACAAACTTGCTGATGTACGTGCCCAGTACGTTCCGAGAACGTAGCTGCACTGCTCCAAGGCTTGTCAACCCGTTGAGAAATTCACTCCTGTTTGTTATCGGCCCTTGCATATTTGTTCGTACCTAACCTAACTTCGGGCGCGATTTAGAAGGGGGGTACCAGGTTCAGCAACCGTCGGAGGGGGGGGCTCACTTCCTTTCTTAACCCAGACGAGGATGTCGGGGCAGCCGGCCCGCAACACCTCTCGCGCGATAAGTCGGAACAACCGGTCGGGGCAGTATCACTAGATCTCCCCACCGGGCGCAAAGCCTGTACGTGCTTGTCGGTGAGCTCACTGCTCGCGGATAATCCTACGCCCTTGGGTTAAATCGCGTTTTTTTTTTTTTTTTTTTTTTTTTTTTTTTTTTTTTTTTTTTTTTTTCTCTTTCGTCTTCAAAACTTTTTGCCACTAACCACGAGAGAGGGTCGAAGGGCCCGCCTCGGAAAGTCTAACAACACAATTAGCTGTCTTCATCTATCGCTTTTCTACAAACTCCCTTACTATCCGGAAATAACACACTAACAACGACTACGCAGTAGAAGCCTGAACACGATTTCGAGTTTAATAGGTAAAGTCTCGCTTAGTGGGGATGTCAAGAAAAAGGGGAGCGGACACTTCTCAGTGTTCACTCTCTGAATAGAACAAACAGGATCAAAGTGACTCTCTTCGGTTCCCAACTCCAGGCGGTATACCTGAATATTCTATCACCAACTCGCCCGACGTAAACCACGGCCGACGGCCATTAGCTAACAAAGTAGGGAGCATGGCAGTTGGATAAATAAGTCAGCGTACAGTCCCCCGTCGGAAGGTGAAACACTGAGGTTCGAATTCGCGCTATGTGCCTCCTGGAGTAACTGGAAGTCTTAGAGCAATTAAGGGTGAGCAAAGCCTCTAGTGGGTATGAACTTACCTAAGGATCTGGTGAGGGGAACCGTCCCCTCACCCCGCCCAACCAACCAACTTACTACTACTACTACTACTAGGTTAGGTTAGGTTAGGTTAGGTTAGGTTAGGTTAGGTTAGGTTAGGTTAGGTTAGGTTAGGTTAGGTTAGGTTAGGTTAGGTTAGGTTAGGTTAGGTTAGGTTAGGTTAGGTTAGGTTAGGTTAGGTTAGGTTAGGTTAGGTTAGGTTAGGTTAGGTTAGGTTAGGTTAGGTTAGGTTAGGTTAGGTTAGGTTAGGTTAGGTTAGGTTAGGTTAGGTTAGGTTAGGTTAGGTTAGGTTAGGTTAGGTTAGGTTAGGTTAGGTTAGGTTAGGTTAGGTTAGGTTAGGTTAGGTTAGGTTAGGTTAGGTTAGGTTAGGTTAGGTTAGGTTAGGTTAGGTTAGGTTAGGTTAGGTTAGGTTAGGTTAGGTTAGGTTAGGTTAGGTTAGGTTAGGTTAGGTTAGGTTAGGTTAGGTTAGGTTAGGTTAGGTTAGGTTAGGTTAGGTTAGGTTAGGTTAGGTTAGGTTAGGTTAGGTTAGGTTAGGTTAGGTTAGGTTAGGTTAGGTTAGGTTAGGTTAGGTTAGGTTAGGTTAGGTTAGGTTAGGTTAGGTTAGGTTAGGTTAGGTTAGGTTAGGTTAGGTTAGGTTAGGTTAGGTTAGGTTAGGTTAGGTTAGGTTAGGTTAGGTTAGGTTAGGTTAGGTTAGGTTAGGTTAGGTTAGGTTAGGTTAGGTTAGGTTAGGTTAGGTTAGGTTAGGTTAGGTTAGGTTAGGTTAGGTTAGGTTAGGTTAGGTTAGGTTAGGTTAGGTTAGGTTAGGTTAGGTTAGGTTAGGTTAGGTTAGGTTAGGTTAGGTTAGGTTAGGTTAGGTTAGGTTAGGTTAGGTTAGGTTAGGTTAGGTTAGGTTAGGTTAGGTTAGGTTAGGTTAGGTTAGGTTAGGTTAGGTTAGGTTAGGTTAGGTTAGGTTAGGTTAGGTTAGGTTAGGTTAGGTTAGGTTAGGTTAGGTTAGGTTAGGTTAGGTTAGGTTAGGTTAGGTTAGGTTAGGTTAGGTTAGGTTAGGTTAGGTTAGGTTAGGTTAGGTTAGGTTAGGTTAGGTTAGGTTAGGTTAGGTTAGGTTAGGTTAGGTTAGGTTAGGTTAGGTTAGGTTAGGTTAGGTTAGGTTAGGTTAGGTTAGGTTAGGTTAGGTTAGGTTAGGTTAGGTTAGGTTAGGTTAGGTTAGGTTAGGTTAGGTTAGGTTAGGTTAGGTTAGGTTAGGTTAGGTTAGGTTAGGTTAGGTTAGGTTAGGTTAGGTTAGGTTAGGTTAGGTTAGGTTAGGTTAGGTTAGGTTAGGTTAGGTTAGGTTAGGTTAGGTTAGGTTAGGTTAGGTTAGGTTAGGTTAGGTTAGGTTAGGTTAGGTTAGGTTAGGTTAGGTTAGGTTAGGTTAGGTTAGGTTAGGTTAGGTTAGGTTAGGTTAGGTTAGGTTAGGTTAGGTTAGGTTAGGTTAGGTTAGGTTAGGTTAGGTTAGGTTAGGTTAGGTTAGGTTAGGTTAGGTTAGGTTAGGTTAGGTTAGGTTAGGTTAGGTTAGGTTAGGTTAGGTTAGGTTAGGTTAGGTTAGGTTAGGTTAGGTTAGGTTAGGTTAGGTTAGGTTAGGTTAGGTTAGGTTAGGTTAGGTTAGGTTAGGTTAGGTTAGGTTAGGTTAGGTTAGGTTAGGTTAGGTTAGGTTAGGTTAGGTTAGGTTAGGTTAGGTTAGGTTAGGTTAGGTTAGGTTAGGTTAGGTTAGGTTAGGTTAGGTTAGGTTAGGTTAGGTTAGGTTAGGTTAGGTTAGGTTAGGTTAGGTTAGGTTAGGTTAGGTTAGGTTAGGTTAGGTTAGGTTAGGTTAGGTTAGGTTAGGTTAGGTTAGGTTAGGTTAGGTTAGGTTAGGTTAGGTTAGGTTAGGTTAGGTTAGGTTAGGTTAGGTTAGGTTAGGTTAGGTTAGGTTAGGTTAGGTTAGGTTAGGTTAGGTTAGGTTAGGTTAGG